>JANFCV010000049.1:1935000-3135000 GCA_024500475.1 Phthorimaea operculella
AAAAAGTTATTGAGAGCAAGGTTGTGCAACAAGTTTCGCGTCAAATATGTAGCAAATTGCATAAGTTCCTTCTTACGACTGACAGACAAACAGTACTGCATGTAACACACGCTAGAATGTTAGAGTCGCACAAACTTCCATGCACCGTTGTTTTCCTAGCAACAACCAGAGACCTTCGCAAGTAGGTACGTCAACTACTATTAATAACATTTGTTTTATTTTAAACACAAAATTATACACACCTATGTTACATACTCCACGCTATGAAGTCCTCCGCTCGCACGCACGATGCAGCGCGCTCGCTGCCCGCTGACCATTTTGTCATTGTATTCTGAAATCAAGAGAGCAAACTTTTATTGTATCCCTTTAAATTATTAAGCAATAATTATTTTACGCAGTAGTTTAGTATGACGGGCCGCTTTTGCTGACACATGGTCATCGAGGGTCTGGAGTACCTGATGTAGGGCACCAGGAGCACAGGTAAACTATATGAGATACGAAAAAGGATTCATAGCAAAGCAGTTCAGCTTGACAAGCCGTTTCTGCTGGAACGGAGTAATCGTCTTTTCACTACGGGCAAGAATCCTATTTCTACGGGAAAACAGGTAAGTAGCAGCGAGTGAAACCGCTGGGCGAGCTGCTAGTCCTCTAAAAGAGTTGTTTTATTTTTGTTGTGTGAAATCTTCATTAGTGTTTCCCAGCTTTAAACCCAGAGATGGCACGCTACACCACCGCTGTTTCAATATTCAAATGTGTATGAAACCATCCTGAGTGATTGTTACCTCGGTAGCGGGTGCGGGCTCCCTGCGGGTGGCGGGCGGGATGTGGGCGGCGTGGTGCGGAGCGCAGGCGCTGTGCAGAGTGCGGTAGCCGTCGAGCTACCTGTAAATTCACCATCATCTTCTTTAGGACGCCAATTGTTTTCTCCTTTTCGAGCCTGGTGAGCTGCGACGACCGCATGGACTGTTCGAAGGTCGCGCTGTCCCACAGCGGACTATATCTTCGAACTCTTTCTTGGCGATCTTCAACTTGGATGACGCCAGGCGGCGAGGACGACACCAAACCGGCGGGTCCTCAGTCATAAGTATGTGATGGACCATGGAGTGCTTCATAATTAGCGGCTGGCCGGGCGGTTGAGTGATATTCAAGGAGAATTTTCGAAAAGTTAGACTCATCAAAACTATAGTGTTCACGCTACATTAGTTGCTAGTGGACAAAGTTGCAGAAACTGATAGTTTAGTGCTACCATCTATCATTCTTTAATGTGACACTCTGGCAACATGATAATGTGCAAGAAAATCTGCGCCAAGGATAGCACTCGCCACATGAGCGACCACGAAATTCCAGTCGAATTCACTCCTGAGACATAAATTAAGCCTCCGCTAAGGTAAGGTAGGTAAGGTTCCGCAAGTGCTGCCGTTGGCTTCACGACAAATGGGGTACAAGAAACAATCACTGTTAACAACAATATTATTATCGATTATGTGAACGAATATGTCTATCTAGGTCAAACGATCTCTCCTCACTTCAAAAGAAATAGACAAGACGAAAAGGGAAAGAGTACTGGATCAGAAATGGAAATGATCATCAAAAATAAACTAATTGATACTTGTTTGTTGCCCATATTGACCTACGACTGACAAACCTGGGCGACTACTAAAGCCCACAATACAAAACTACAAACATGTCAGAACTCCAGGAAGAAGCATGATGGGCAGGAGATATCGAAATGACCTTTCGATGTGGCGACCATTCGATATTATAATCGGGACTCCCTCTTAAGCTCTTCGATATGTATTTGTCTGTAGCTGCCTGTATCTGTATTTATACCTTTGACTGTTGTATTAGACATGAGCGCCGTATATATTTTTCATTTAGCCTAGCCCTACCATTTCAATCCTATTGAGTTGTACCTCGTTAGAAAGTATTGACGAGACCAATCCAACGACACCTCGTTTGTTCTGTCAGGTCAATGGGAGCTGAGTTAGAGACCAAAATGTATGCAAGAAGATTAATCACAAACCGGGGCATTTAGCCTAGCCCGACCATTTCAATCCTATTGAGTTGTACTCGTTAGAAAAGTATTGACAAGACCAATGTAACGACACCTCGTTTGTTCTGTCAGGTCAATGGGAGCTGAGTTAGAGACCAAAATGTATGCAAGAAGATTAATCACAAACCGGGGCATTTAGCCTAGCCCTACCATTTCAATCCTATTGAATTGTACCTCGTTAGAAAGGTATTGACAGACCATTCTAACGACACCTCGTTTGTTCTGTCAGGTCAATGGGAGCTGAGTTAGAGACCAAAATGTATGCAAGAAGATTAATCACAAACCGGGGCATTTAGCCTAGCCCTACCATTTCAATCCTATTGAATTGTACCTCGTTAGAAAGGTATTGACGAGACCAATCTAACGACACCTCGTTTGTTCTGTCAGGTCAATGGGGAGCTGAGTTAGAGACCAAAATGTATGCAAGAAGATTAATCACAAACCGGGGCATTTAGCCTAGCCCTACCATTTCAATCCTATTGAGTTGTACCTCGTTAGAAAGATATTGACGAGACCAATCTAACGACACCCGTTTGTTCTGTCAGGTCAATGGGGAGCTGAGTTAGAGACCAAAATGTATGCAAGAAGATTAATCACAAACCGGGGCATTTAGCCTAGCCCTACCATTTCAATCCTATTGAATTGTACTCGTTAGAAAGGTATTGACGAGACCAATCTAACGACATCGCGTTTGTTTTGTCAGGTCAATGGGGAGCTGAGTTATAGACCAAAATGTATGCAAGAAGATTAATCACAAACCGGGGCATTTAGCCTAGCCCTACCATTTCAATCCTATTGAATTGTACCTCGTTAGAAAGGTATTGACGAGACCAATCTAACGACACCTCGTTTGTTCTGTCAGGTCAATGGGGAGCTGAGTTAGAGACCAAAATGTATGCAAGAAGATTAATCACAAACCGAGCATTTAGCCTAGCCCTACCATTTCAATCCTATTGAGTTGTACCTCGTTAGAAAGGTATTGACAAGATCAATCTAACGACACCTCGTTTGTTCTGTCAGGTCAATGGGGAGCTGAGTTAGAGACCAAAATGTATGCAAGAAGATTAATCACAAACCGGGGCATTTAGCCTAGCCCTACCATTTCAATCCTATTGAGTTGTACACGTTAGAAAGGTATTGACAAGACCAATCTAACGACACCTCGTTTGTTCTGTCAGGTCAATGGGGAGCTGGGTTAGCGACCAAAAGGTATGCAAGAAGATTAATCACAAACCATTTAGCCTAGCCCTACCATTTCAATCCTATTGAGTTGTACCTCGTTAGAAAGATATTGACGAGACCAATCTAACGACACCCCGTTTGTTCTGTCAGGTCAATGGGGAGCTGAGTTAGAGACCAAAATGTATGCAAGAAGATTAATCACAAACCGGGGCATTTAGCCTAGCCCTACCATTTCAATCCTATTGAATTGTACCTCGTTAGAAAGGTATTGACGAGACCAATCTAACGACACCGCGTTTGTTTTGTCAGGTCAATGGGGAGCTGAGTTATAGACCAAAATGTATGCAAGAAGATTAATCACAAACCGGGCATTTAGCCTAGCCCTACCATTTCAATCCTATTGAATTGTACCTCGTTAGAAAGGTATTGACGAGACCAATCTAACGACACCTCGTTTGTTCTGTCAGGTCAATGGGGAGCTGAGTTAGAGACCAAAATGTATGCAAGAAGATTAATCACAAACCGGAGCATTTAGCCTAGCCCTACCATTTCAATCCTATTGAGTTGTACCTCGTTAGAAAGGTATTGACAAGATCAATCTAACGACACCTCGTTTGTTCTGTCAGGTCAATGGGGAGCTGAGTTAGAGACCAAAATGTATGCAAGAAGATTAATCACAAACCGGGGCATTTAGCCTAGCCCTACCATTTCAATCCTATTGAGTTGTACCTCGTTAGAAAGGTATTGACGAGACCAATCTAACGACATCGCGTTTGTTTTGTCAGGTCAATGGGGAGCTGAGTTATAGACCAAAATGTATGCAAGAAGATTAATCACAAACCGGGGCATTTAGCCTAGCCCTACCATTTCAATCCTATTGAATTGTACCTCGTTAGAAAGGTATTGACGAGACCAATCTAACGACACCTCGTTTGTTCTGTCCGGTCAATGGGGAGCTGAGTTATAGACCAAAATGTATGCAAGAAGATTAATCACAAACCGGGGCATTTAGCCTAGCCCTACCATTTCAATCCTATTGAGTTGTACCTCGTTAGAAAGGTATTAACAAGACCAATCTAACGACACCTCGTTTGTTCTGTCAGGTCAATGGGGAGCTGAGTTATAGACCAAAATGTATGCAAGAAGATTAATCACAAACCGGGGCATTTAGCCTAGCCCTACCATTTCAATCCTATTATTATTATTATTATTAAACCGTTTATTGTACACATGAAAAACACATAGGACAAATACATAAAGAACAATTTACAACAGGACTACTTATTTCTAAAAAGAAATCTCTTCCAGTAGACCTAAGGTAGTGAGAAAGCATAGAGTGAGGCAGATAAGGCGTGCACAATCAAATAAAATTTACTTTAATATAAACTACATACTTACATACAATACCTATCAATAATATATATAACTACATAGACCTACATATACTAAATATATACATACATAATATAAATATATATACTTTAATGGATTACTAAGAAAGAGATAGGTAATGCTCTTTAACTCGTCTTTTGAACACAGAGATAGTCGGGCTATCGCGCACTGTGTGCGGAAGAGAGTTCCACAGCCTGGCTGCATGCACAGTAAATGAATAGGTATAGAAATCCGAGTGATGAAGAGGAATAGTAAGAATCGTCCTGACATGGAGCGACATGGTTTATCTAGGGGTCGAAAAGTGAAAGAGTTCCTTAAGATACGAAGGAGAAGAAGGGCTATTTAGAATATTGAAAAGAGAAGAAAGTACATGAGAGTTTCTTCGAAGTCTGATCGGAAGCCACTTGAGCTGTCTACGAAACTCAGAAACATGATCGTACTTACGTAAACCAAATATGAAGCGGATACATAAGTTTTGTAGACGCTCAAGTTTGTTCAGCAGTTCTTCGGTAACATCTAAATAACAGCTATCTGCGTAGTCGAAAATAGGGAAGAGTAGTGTTTGAGCAAGAGTAATTTTCGTTTGCAAGGGCAGAAAGTTTTGGAGACGCTTCAGGGAATGAAAAGCGTAGAATACTCGTCTGCTGACATCATTGACCTGAGCCGTCCAGTTCAGGTTGCAGTCAAGTAAAACGCCAAGATTTTTTGCAGTTTTGGTGAAAGCAATAGGTGTCCCATTGTACCGAATAGTATCCTATTGAGTTGTACCTCGTTAGAAAGATATTGACGAGACCAATCTAACGACACCCCGTTTGTTCTGTCAGGTCAATGGGGAGCTGAGTTAGAGACCAAAATGTATGCAAGAAGATTAATCACAAACCGGGGCATTTAGCCTAGCCCTACCATTTCAATCCTATTGAATTGTACCTCGTTAGAAAGGTATTGACGAGACCAATCTAACGACATCGCGTTTGTTTTGTCAGGTCAATGGGGAGCTGAGTTATAGACCAAAATGTATGCAAGAAGATTAATCACAAACCGGGGCATTTAGCCTAGCCCTACCATTTCAATCCTATTGAATTGTACCTCGTTAGAAAGGTATTGACGAGACCAATCTAACGACACCTCGTTTGTTCTGTCCGGTCAATGGGGAGCTGAGTTATAGACCAAAATGTATGCAAGAAGATTAATCACAAACCGGGGCATTTAGCCTAGCCCTACCATTTCAATCCTATTGAATTGTACCTCGTTAGAAAGGTATTGACGAGACCAATCTAACGACACCGCGTTTGTTTTGTCAGGTCAATGGGGAGCTGAGTTATAGACCAAAATGTATGCAAGAAGATTAATCACAAACCGGGGCATTTAGCCTAGCCCTACCATTTCAATCCTATTGAATTGTACCTCGTTAGAAAGGTATTGACGAGACCAATCTAACGACACCTCGTTTGTTCTGTCAGGTCAATGGGGAGCTGAGTTATAGACCAAAATGTATGCAAGAAGATTAATCACAAACCGGGGCATTTAGCCTAGCCCTACCATTTCAATCCTATTGAATTGTACCTCGTTAGAAAGGTATTGACGAGACCAATCTAACGACACCGCGTTTGTTTTGTCAGGTCAATGGGGAGCTGAGTTAGAGACCAAAATGTATGCAAGAAGATTAATCACAAACCGGGGCATTTAGCCTAGCCCTACCATTTCAATCCTATTGAGTTGTACCTCGTTAGAAAGATATTGACAAGACCAATCTAACGACACCCCGTTTGTTCTGTCAGGTCAATGGGGAGCTGAGTTAGAGACCAAAATGTATGCAAGAAGATTAATCACTAACCGGGGCATTTAGCCTAGCCCTACCATTTCAATGCTATTGAATTGTACCTCGTTAGAAAGGTATTGAGGAGACCAATCTAACGACATCGCGTTTGTTTTGTCAGGTCAATGGGGAGCTGAGTTATAGACCAAAATGTATGCAAGAAGATTAATCACAAACCGGGGCATTTAGCCTAGCCCTACCATTTCAATCCTATTGAATTGTACCTCGTTAGAAAGGTATTGACGAGACCAATCTAACGACACCTCGTTTGTTCTGTCAGGTCAATGGGGAGCTGAGTTAGAGACCAAAATGTATGCAAGAAGATTAATCACAAACCGGAGCATTTAGCCTAGCCCTACCATTTCAATCCTATTGAGTTGTACCTCGTTAGAAAGGTATTGACAAGATCAATCTAACGACACCTCGTTTGTTCTGTCAGGTCAATGGGGAGCTGAGTTAGAGACCAAAATGTATGCAAGAAGATTAATCACAAACCGGGGCATTTAGCCTAGCCCTACCATTTCAATCCTATTTAGTTGTACCTCGTTAGAAAGGTATTGACAAGACCAATCTAACGACACCTCGTTTGTTCTGTCAGGTCAATGGGAGCTGAGTTAGAGACCAAAATGTATGCAAGAAGATTAATCACAAACCGGGGCATTTAGCCTAGCCCTACCATTTCAATCCTATTGAGTTGTACCTCGTTAGAAAGATATTGACGAGACCAATCTAACGACACCCCGTTTGTTCTGTCAGGTCAATGGGGAGCTGAGTTAGAGACCAAAATGTATGCAAGAAGATTAATCACAAACCGGGGCATTTAGCCTAGCCCTACCATTTCAATCCTATTGAGTTGTACCTCGTTAGAAAGATATTGACGAGACCAATCTAACGACACCCCGTTTGTTCTGTCAGGTCAATGGGGAGCTGAGTTAGAGACCAAAATGTATGCAAGAAGATTAATCACAAACCGGGGCATTTAGCCTAGCCCTACCATTTCAATCCTATTGAATTGTACCTCGTTAGAAAGGTATTGACGAGACCAATCTAACGACATCGCGTTTGTTTTGTCAGGTCAATGGGGAGCTGAGTTATAGACCAAAATGTATGCAAGAAGATTAATCACAAACCGGGGCATTTAGCCTAGCCCTACCATTTCAATCCTATTGAATTGTACCTCGTTAGAAAGGTATTGACGAGACCAATCTAACGACACCTCGTTTGTTCTGTCAGGTCAATGGGGAGCTGAGTTATAGACCAAAATGTATGCAAGAAGATTAATCACAAACCGGGGCATTTAGCCTAGCCCTACCATTTCAATCCTATTGAGTTGTACCTCGTTAGAAAGGTATTGACGAGACCATTCTAACGACACCTCGTTTGTTCTGTCAGGTCAATGGGGAGCTGAGTTAGAGACCAAAATGTATGCAAGAAGATTAATCACAAACCGGGGCATTTAGCCTAGCCCTACCATTTCAATCCTATTGAGTTGTACCTCGTTAGAAAGATATTGACGAGACCAATCTAACGACATCGCGTTTGTTTTGTCAGGTCAATGGGGAGCTGAGTTAGAGACCAAAATGTATGCAAGAAGATTAATCACAAACCGGGGCATTTAGCCTAGCCCTACCATTTCAATCCTATTGAATTGTACTCGTTAGAAAGATATTGACGAGACCAATCTAACGACATCGCGTTTGTTTTGTCAGGTCAATGGGGAGCTGAGTTATAGACCAAAATGTATGCAAGAAGATTAATCACAAACCGGGGCATTTAGCCTAGCCCTACCATTTCAATCCTATTGAATTGTACCTCGTTAGAAAGGTATTGACGAGACCAATCTAACGACACCTCGTTTGTTCTGTCCGGTCAATGGGGAGCTGAGTTATAGACCAAAATGTATGCAAGAAGATTAATCACAAACCGGGGCATTTAGCCTAGCCCTACCATTTCAATCCTATTGAGTTGTACCTCGTTAGAAAGGTATTAACAAGACCAATCTAACGACACCTCGTTTGTTCTGTCAGGTCAATGGGGAGCTGAGTTATAGACCAAAATGTATGCAAGAAGATTAATCACAAACCGGGGCATTTAGCCTAGCCCTACCATTTCAATCCTATTGAGTTGTACCTCGTTAGAAAGATATTGACGAGACCAATCTAACGACACCCCGTTTGTTCTGTCAGGTCAATGGGGAGCTGAGTTAGAGACCAAAATGTATGCAAGAAGATTAATCACAAACCGGGGCATTTAGCCTAGCCCTACCATTTCAATCCTATTGAATTGTACCTCGTTAGAAAGGTATTGACGAGACCAATCTAACGACATCGCGTTTGTTTTGTCAGGTCAATGGGGAGCTGAGTTATAGACCAAAATGTATGCAAGAAGATTAATCACAAACCGGGGCATTTAGCCTAGCCCTACCATTTCAATCCTATTGAATTGTACCTCGTTAGAAAGGTATTGACGAGACCAATCTAACGACACCTCGTTTGTTCTGTCTGGTCAATGGGAGCTGAGTTATAGACCAAAATGTATGCAAGAAGATTAATCACAAACCGGGGCATTTAGCCTAGCCCTACCATTTCAATCCTATTGAGTTGTACCTCGTTAGAAAGGTATTGACAAGACCAATCTAACGACACCTCGTTTGTTCTGTCAGGTCAATGGGGAGCTGAGTTAGAGACCAAAATGTATGCAAGAAGATTAATCACAAACCGGAGCATTTAGCCTAGCCCTACCATTTCAATCCTATTGAGTTGTACCTCGTTAGAAAGGTATTGACAAGATCAATCTAACGACACCTCGTTTGTTCTGTCAGGTCAATGGGGAGCTGAGTTAAAGACCAAAATGTATGCAAGAAGATTAATCACAAACCGGGGCATTTAGCCTAGCCCTACCATTTCAATCCTATTGAGTTGTACCTCGTTAGAAAGGTATTGACAAGACCAATCTAACGACACCTCGTTTGTTCTGTCAGGTCAATGGGGAGCTGAGTTAGAGACCAAAATGTATGCAAGAAGATTAATCACAAACCGGGGCATTTAGCCTTGCCCTACCATTTCAATCCTATTGAGTTGTACCTCGTTAGAAAGATATTGACGAGACCAATCTAACGACACCCCGTTTGTTCTGTCAGGTCAATGGGGAGCTGAGTTAGAGACCAAAATGTATGCAAGAAGATTAATCACAAACCGGGGCATTTAGCCTAGCCCTACCATTTCAATCCTATTGAATTGTACCTCGTTAGAAAGGTATTGACGAGACCAATCTAACGACACCGCGTTTGTTTTGTCAGGTCAATGGGGAGCTGAGTTATAGACCAAAATGTATGCAAGAAGATTAATCACAAACCGGGGCATTTAGCCTAGCCCTACCATTTCAATCCTATTGAATTGTACCTCGTTAGAAAGGTATTGACGAGACCAATCTAACGACACCTCGTTTGTTCTGTCAGGTCAATGGGGAGCTGAGTTATAGACCAAAATGTATGCAAGAAGATTAATCACAAACCGGGGCATTTAGCCTAGCCCTACCATTTCAATCCTATTGAGTTGTACCTCGTTAGAAAGGTATTGACAAGACCAATCTAACGACACCTCGTTTGTTCTGTCAGGTCAATGGGGAGCTGAGTTAGAGACCAAAATGTATGCAAGAAGATTAATCACAAACCGGGGCATTTAGCCTAGCCCTACCATTTAAATCCTATTGAGTTGTACCTCGTTAGAAAGGTATTGACAAGACCATTCTAACGACACCTCGTTTGTTCTGTCAGGTCAATGGGGAGCTGAGTTAGAGACCAAAATGTATGCAAGAAGATTAATCACAAACCGGGGCATTTAGCCTAGCCCTACCATTTCAATCCTTTTGAGTTGTACTTCGTTAGAAAGGTATTGACAAGACCAATCTAACGACACCTCGTTTGTTCTGTCAGGTCAATGGGGAGCTGAGTTAGAGACCAAAATGTATGCAAGAAGATTAATCACAAACCGGGGCATTTAGCCTAGCCCTACCATTTCAATCCTATTGAGTTGTACCTCGTTAGAAAGGTATTGACGAGACCAATCTAACGACTCCTTGTTTGTTCTGTCAGGTCAATGGGGAGCTGAGTTAGAGACCAAAATGTATGCAAGAAGATTAATCACAAACCGGGGCATTTAGTCTAGCCCTACCATTTCAATCCTATTGAGTTGTACTTCGTTAGAAAGGTATTGACGAGACCAATCTAACGACACCCGTTTGTTCTGTCAGGTCAATGGGGAGCTGAGTTAGAGACCAAAATGTATGCAAGAAGATTAATCACAAACCGGGGCATTTAGCCTAGCCCTACCATTTCAATCCTATTGAGTTGTACCTCGTTAGAAAGGTATTGACGAGACCAATCTAACGACACCCCGTTTGTTCTGTCAGGTCAATGGGGAGCTGAGTTAGAGACCAAAATGTATGCAAGAAGATTAATCACAAACCGGGCATTTAGCCTAGCCCTACCATTTCAATCCTATTGAGTTGTACCTCGTTAGAAAGGTATTGACGAGACCAATCTAACGACACCCCGTTTGTTCTGTCAGGTCAATGGGGAGCTGAGTTAGAGACCAAAATGTATGCAAGAAGATTAATCACAAACCGGGGCATTTAGCCTAGCCCTACCATTTCAATCCTATTGAGTTGTACCTCGTTAGAAAGGTATTAACAAGATCAATCTAACGACACCTCGTTTGTTCTGTCAGGCCAATGGGGAGCGGAGTTAGCGAAGGAAATTGAGAAATCGAACGAGTTGTAGTGGTATTCTCGACCGATGTGAAGTTAGCTAACTAGCTAACTTGCTAACTTCATACCGGTTCTACTAGTATTTTCTGTTCATCCGAATTTCAATATTTTGTGCAGTTCTACTGTTTCAATCCTATCAAGTTATACTTACCTCGTTGGATAGATATTGCTAATAAGAATATATAAATGTCTTATTTCATTTGGCAGGCTTTTGCGGAGCTGAGGAAATTGGGAGAAATCGAACGAGTGTAGGCTAGTTGTCTATGGTTTTGTCAAAGTTACTAGATCTAGTTTAATTGAAGTTTTTTGCCATTGAATTACTATTTATACGTTGGACAGGCGTATATCTGTGTTATTAGTTACGTTTTAAGCAGCTTTAGTGCAGCCATAAACCCAGGAAACGAGCGTATTGTGCGCCCAAAGTACGGCGTGGATTTTGAGGCATTTTCGCCGATTTAGTGGCTGAATGTGATTGAAATGCATGTAATGTTGTATTTCTAGTCATCATACATCATATTCGAGGCATTGTCGTGCATTTTGAGGCCTTTTAGAACATTTTAAATTTGACCTCCTCAATTTGGTCGGGTTATACATTTTCTGATAACTTTTTCTGCTAACTTCACACCGGTTGGGTTTTGACAGTTCAAGTGTCAAATCGTATAGAAAGTTTGACAGCTCCAAACGCACAGTTATAAAAATCGAGTTATAACATTCTAGTATTTTCTTCCCAATTTCAACTATTGGACAAATTAAGATTCCACAAATGCTTCTCTGCTATTCTTTTACAGTCTACATTCAGGGTAAACTTAGAGCCAGCCAGCCTCTAAGCCCTTCATTACCGCTTTTATCATATAGCAAAAATCTTGTGAAATGCTTTAGAAAAAATGTTAAGATAACTTACAGAAATATCTATCTGCTGCTAGTGCAATTCTTCATGGAATATTATCCATTCTCTTTCAATTTTAGCACACAATTTCACTATTGTTTCACATTTCTAAAGTTTACAAAAATTAACCTTGACATTAACTGTCATTATCATCCATCATACTAATTCATTGGAATCCTTCATCCGGTAGGTATAAAATATTTCATTAACCAATAACGCGCTAAATTTCAAACTCTGAAATCATAATTCTTATTTCCATCGTTCTATGGAAAGTTTTGCATGAAATATTCTCATAAAGTTATTTCACCTATAATGCGCAATTCAACAATGTCTCATTATCATCTTACAGAAGATTCAGACATTTTAAAATCATTCACAAGTAAATTATTTTCTACCAATTTGAAAATATTATTTCACATGGCAACACTGTAACAGCTGTCACCGTGATGAAAAGACTTTTCGGCGGGCTTTTTAAGACTATAGGCGCGAACTTTTATCTTTGTTAAAATAAATTCATTTTTATTAGTTATTTTAAATTATTGTGTTTGTAGTTTAGTGTAAATTGTAAATAAAGGCTGTGAGTGTTGTGGGAAACATGCAAGAGGGGGTCCAAGACCCCCCTCCTGGGGGTGGTGGTTCCGCCAGGAAGACTCCAAGAACTCTTGAACATTCTGATGGGAATGATGACTTTTTTAAGCCATATCTTAAACCAGGATACACTCGGGTGTTCCCAGTTAATACAACACACGGGGAATATACCGTATATGTTGAAAAAGAAAATGAAAAGTATGGTAACAACAACCCATTGATGTTGGCCAACTTTTTCAAGCGTAACGTGAAAGGAGTCTATAACATAAAGCGAATTAACGCCACCAAGGTGGGGGTTGTTTTCACACAAGCCATTGAGGCTAACAACTTTCTGAAAGACGCGGAGTTTTTGTCCAGACACTCGTTGAGGGCATTTATACCAGCTAAAGCGGTAGAAACAGTCGGTGTACTACGGTATGTACCAACAAGCATATCTAATGAAGAGATATTCAAGAAGCTAACGTGCAACGTGGAGGTAGTCGCTGTTCGCCGCTTTACCAAAAAGACCAACGGGGAGGTCAAGCCGTTCACTTCGGTGAGTGTGACATTCCTCTCCAATACTTTACCGGACTATGTCTTACTAGATATTTGTCGCATGAAGGTATCGGAGTATGTTCCGCCTCTGCTCCAATGCTACAAATGTTTTAAGTTTAATCACGGAGCAAAGATCTGTAAAGGCACACAAATATGCTCAATCTGTGCCCAGGGGCACCATTACACTAAATGCACAGACAGTAATGACGAAACTAAAATTAAATGTGTAAACTGTGGTGGTGCTCATCTTGCTATTGCAAGACAATGCCCCGTCAAGCAAGCAAAAATTGAGGAGAAAAAGAACAGGTCGGCCTATGCCGCTATTGTGGCCAATGGCGAAAAAAAAAATTTAGTTAGAAATTATGATAAAGATTTCCCAGTAATAAAACCGAAAATCGCACCAAAGCCCATTGACAAACCAATAGTGCAGAAGCAGAACTGTTCTTCTACTCAGCCCAAATCTCAAGTAGAAACTGAAACCAAGAGTGACCAAAAATCAATCCCAATTGACAAATTATTATCCGAATTAATTAACAACGAATTCATCATGAACGGACTTGTTGCTTCTTTGGTCGCTCTAGGGAACAGTAACGAAAAAATGACGACAAAAAAAATTAAAGAAGTTCTTATTGACAAATTAGATTATAATGGATAAATCTTTTATTAGAATATCTCATTTTAATATTGAAGGTGCCGTTAGCAAAAGACCCCTACTAATCGAATATTTACATAAAAATGATATAGATGTATGTCTGTTGAATGAAACTTTGCTTAAGGAGAAGTCAAAGTTTGCCATCCCAAATTACCATTTTTATTTCCAGCATGGTCCAGACGGTCATGGTGGTGTAGGTATTTTAGTAAAAGATATTTTTAAATATTCTATTATTCACAACCCATATTATGATTATTTACAATCCATAGCCATTGTTCTTGCTACCAATATAGGAAAGATTACAGTTTTATGTGCCTATGCTCCACCTCCAAGGCAAGGGAGATATTTTAGAGGAAGGAGGTTTAAGCAAATTCTAGATGATCTACCTAGACCTATGATCTTGGCTGGTGATCTTAATGCTCATCACGTGGCTTTTGGCTGCCTCTCGACAAACTCTAGGGGCACTGAAATTTACAATATTTTAGATGAGACTGATTTATGTATACTCAACTCAGGAGCACCAACTACTGTAGGTAGAATAAACCATAATCAATCTGCTATTGATGTTACTTGTGCAAGTCCTACCATTGCTGCTATGTGTGACTGGAAGGTCCATGAGGACCCTATGGGTAGTTAGTTACCATTACCCTACCATAGTTGATTTGCATACTCTAATCGAGAAGTACGAGATAGGCAACCCAATAGAAAAATATTTATACAACAAAGCAGACTGGGTCAACTATAAATCACTTTCTCAAGTGATGTTCCAAAATTTTGAATTATCAGATGATGATCCTCTTAAATCCTATGAAGAATTCTGTGATATTTTGAATAAACTAAAGATGACTTGTATTCCTAAAATTACTAAAGATACTTCATACATTAAAAAGATATCAGTTCCTTGGTGGGATGATGAATGTAAAGAAGCAGTTAAGAAAAGTAAAGATGCCTTGAATTTCTATAGAACTAACCCCACAATAGATAATTACATTACTTACAAAAGACTTGATGCAAAAAAGAAATTGATTATAAAAGAAAAGAAACATAGTAGTTGGCGATGTTTATGTGAATCTTTTAATAGATATACTCCAGTTAGTCTCATTTGGAATTACATTAGAAAGTTTAAACGCATTAAAATCACTAATAGACCAAAGAATGATGAATGGATCCTCTTTTCTCGATAAGTATGCTCCTCTGACTTCAACTGAAATAGAAATAGAAAACGCAACATTAAACACGATTTTCAATAATGAAGGTAACAATACAGGTCATTTTCTTACTTTACCATTTACATGGCAAGAATTCTCTTTAACTTTAAAATCACGCAAAAAAGATTCTACACCAGGTTTAGATGATATACCATACAAGCTTATTATCAATTTACATGATGGTGCAAAGAGAATTTTATTGAATATTTTTAATCAATTATGGGAAAAAGGGGTAATACCTCCTACATGGAAAACACAGTGTGTCATTCCAATTCTAAAACCTGATAAACCAGTCAATGATAGTAATTCTTATAGGCCAATTTCTCTATCTTCTTGCTTGGGAAAATTATTTGAGGGCATGGTAAAAACAAGATTAGATTATTATACAGAATCAAATAAAATTCTACCTACCCAACAATTTGGTTTCCGGAAAGGGCGCAGTTGTGCTGAAAGTTTTGTAACTTTGCTGGCAGATATTCGAAACTCCTTCTATGCTCATTCCTCAACAGTATGCGCCTTCCTTGATGTGCAGGGGGCTTTTGATAATGTAAACCCTTCAGTGCTCGCAGTAGTGCTGAGTGAAATAGGTGTGCCTGGAAAAGTTTGTAAATGGATATTTGAATTTTTATATAATAGAACAATGTATGTAAAGTTTAATAACATATTGCATGGACCAAGACAAGTGTATAAAGGCACAATGCAGGGCGCTACGATCTCGCCTCTTTTGTATAACCTATACACTTGCCAGATTTGTAAATACCTAACTGTAAATAATGTAAAATTTCTTCAATTTGCTGATGATATTGTTGTATATACTGTACATAAAGATGTTAATATAGCTGTAAATAATTTAAACTTGGCCCTGAGTCAATTACATGAATTTTATACAAATAAACTGCATTTAGATATTAGTCCAACAAAGAGTAAAGCTATGATCTTTTCCAAAAAATCTGACATTAGTTTAAACAATGTAGTATACAATGGTGTGCAGCTGCCATGGACAGAGGAGCAGAAGTTTTTAGGTGTTCTTTTAGACAAAAAATTGACTTTTCATACACACATTAATAATATAATAAAAAGTGCTTCAAGAGGATTAAATGTTCTTCGTTCCTTGGCAGGAGTTCACTGGGGTTCAGACCCACAAATTCTATCTATGTTGTACAAAAGTATTGTTCGCAGTCATTTTGACTATAGTGCTTTAGCATATCGACACCTGATTCGAAGAACATTGTAACTCAAAAATGCAAACTTTACAGGGGAGCCGTTTGAAGATTTTGGTATCGGTTTTTTTACGTTAATATCTTTTTAGTGATGCATATTTCACAAGATTTGTGTGATTTTAGCATAAAAAGGTATGATCTTTCAAGTGGCATAAACCATTTATTTTATAAATCATCAGAAACCCTAGAAAAACTCCTTTTTCGTTGAGTTACAATGTTCTGTTATTGTGATACTAATCATTTTGAGTCTTTATAACATTGTAACTACACGTTACCAAATTATACTTTTAAAATCAGATGACGAATCTCTAACTGAAAAACATTGTAACGTATACTTACGAACATCATTTTTTGCACATATTCATACAAAATTTAACACAAAACATTGTAATAGGTTGTTACGAACTGATTTTAAACATTATGTCTAAGAAAATTTGCGTTATAATATTGTAAAAAAGAAAAACGTGGTTTAACGAGGCTAGAATGTGATTGTAATTTTGTGATTTAATATGTTTTTCAATAATTTTCTGTACAATTTATATTAATTATTTAACTTTATATAAATATTTTGATATAATAAAAGTTCGGGACGAATTGAGAACCTCCTCCTCTTTTGTTTTTTCGTCGGTTAAAAAAACAGTTACTTCATCTGAAATAGTTGTGTATGTGTGTGGTCTATCATATGTAAATTGACACTATGAAATAACATTAATAGCTTCACACGTATACTAAGACCTGTAAAAATTAACAAGCTAAATTTTTTGTGAGAAACCGTTCTAGTCAATAAACCGGAAAATAAATATGGCGCAACTCTGGATTGGTCACGAATGTTCGAATTTTCGGAAATCGAAAGGACCTCTTGAAATATTTAGTATTGTACGATCTTCATTTGCACTAACGTGTGTTTTTTACGCTCACGTAGGTGCTAACAAAGGAAACTATGCATAAAACAGACACAGAGAGACCCACAGAGCTTGCCATGATCGGTATAAAAGTTCGAGATTGTATCTGAAATACTAAAATCTGATGACTTAATATAAAGCTGAAGGATGTACGTAAAATGATAGCTAAGCTCAACAGGGTGCGGGCAGGAAACTTTACTAGCTGATGTGATGTGCTTGGAAGACGTGGGATGCACAAAGGCAGTGCCTATGTGATAGCTAAGGGACGGAAAGTGGCTAATGGGCAGATCATCGGTCCGATATTTAGATAATGGAATAATATTACAGATGTCTTATAAATAAATAACGTGATGAAGTGTGCAATTGAGCGTGCCACCTTGTTGAACTGTTTCTTCTTTTAGTTCATTTTCTCTATTTGTGCAATGAATGTTGGAGTTGTTTTTATATTTTGATAGATTCTTATAAATTTAGTGAGCATATGAAGAGGAAATGTATGCTATATGCTATATGAAGAGGTTTACACGGTAAAAAAGTGTCATACTGGATTTGGAGAGTCTTTTGAGAGTCATCGGCCAGTCGTATAACATTAACAATAATAATTAAGAAATCGCAGTAAGGAACCTTAGACTAGGCACAACTTTGTCTAGATTTCTTTACTTTTTAGAAATAAACAAGCAGCTCTATCGAGACTTAGCTAGTTTTTTACAGAATGTTTTTGATGGAATTAATTTTACTCGGTTTATTAATTATACTTAATAATGAAGAGCCACCCTAGGCGTAATATCTTTAAAACATACTAAATAATCGTATTGTAAATACATACTTGTAGGCTTGTTACTATTGTTTTAAAACCAATTTGTGGCAGATAATTTGATATTGACTTAGAAAGTTTTGAGAACTGTTACGCACAAATATAACATATACCTATGTGGTAATTCAAATGTGAACACAAGACGTTATTTTATGAGAAGGTTTATGAATGATTCGTGAAAAAAATCACTAAAAAATAATTTATATCGATATCAATACATAAAAAATGAATTTTCGGTGTCGATGTTGTAAAAGATTGCTTTATTGTTATAGTGGAAATATATGAAAAAATCTAGATATGGTCAACAAAAGGTCAACAGTTTGAAATACTACCGCATAATTCACTTTCATTTTGAAATAATAACGTTGTAACTTGTTCTACTAGCGCTGAAAACTGCTTCTTTTTGTAGTCAATCGGAAAAAAGTTTAGAGTGATAACATTGTATCAGAATATACGCTGCAAAATATACCTTAAGATGTTGATATATACGAGTCAAAAACATTGTAACATTTGTATACAATGTTTTAGCTACGAAAAATTGTTAACATCATAATGGTTGCCGATTTGTAACTTTAATTACAGTCTTGTAAAGACTGAAATTGTGAAAATTTGGAAAAGTGTACTTTGGAAAAACCTAGTTACAGGTTACTTAGGACCATGTTTTGTACATCAAAAGGTGCGTATTGGACCGTGGAATCTAAATATACAATAGTTATATAACATTGTAATTATAAGTTACAATGTTCTTCGAATCAGGTGTCGATATATGAATGCAAATTTGGCTACTTTAAAAAAGTTAGATGTGATTCAAAATAAAGGTTTGAGAATTATAACTGGGGCCATGTGCTCGACTCCAGTTATTGCTATGGAGGCAGAAACTTGTATAGTTCCATTAACTGTTAGGCGTATAGAGTTAGCTGAAAGGTTTTGTTTAAAAATACTGACATCAGAAAATAAATTAGTCATTAAAAGTGTAGCTCCAGGCCAATCATTAGATTTAACAATGGGTCCCTACCTTCCATCAAATTCAGTCCTCTCAGGACATATTCCAGAGCTGTTGAGAGTAACATGTCATATTAATAGTATAACTGTAAATATGTACAGAGATGAAATGTGGCCCTTATATAAAATTAATTATAATTCCCTTGTAAATAATAATATTACTTTATGTAAACAAAAGGTGGATTCACAAATTGAACTACTTCAATATTTGGAAGATAAAGATTATTATAGATTGTATACAGATGGTTCAAAGACAGACAATAGTGTAACATCAGCTTTTATGATCCACAAGTCAAAATTTCAAAATGTTATAAATTGGATAGTAACTGTAGTATTTTTACAGCTGAGTGTTATGCTATATATCAGGCTTTAATGTATGTTAAAAATGTTAGTGCATGTAATATTATTGTACTTTCTGATTCTCTTAGTGCATTATCTGCTTTAGAAAGCAGGTCTTGTAAATATAATTTATGTTACATAGTATTTGATATATTGGCAATAGTGAATGAGTTGGTCACTAATGATAAAAGGATATTGATGAAATGGATACCTTCTCATTGTGGCATCACAGGCAATGAGGAGGCTGATAAAGCTGCTAGAGGCACAGTGGATGAAGATCACTCAGCTTCTATGAAAGTACCGTACACCGACTTTTATGCCCAAATCTCATCTTCAGCAAAGAGAGTCTGGCTGGATATCTGGAAGAAAACCACAGAAAGTAAAGCATTATGGTATGCTAGTATCCAAGAGAGCCCGCCCGCCCAACCTTGGTGGAAAAAGATAAAAGCAGACTCCCGAAAACAGATTACCCAAATAAATCGCCTTAGATTTGGCCACTGTAGAACTCCTGCTCACCTGAAGAGACTACACATCAGAGAGGACGACAAATGTCCATACTGCTACCAAGAGAAAGCTGATTTAGAGCATTTAATTATGAATTGCAGTGCACATAACCTACATAGACTCATATTTATCGCAGAAATGTCAGATGCAAACGAAAACAGGGATGTCCCCTCTACATTACGAGCAGGGTTGCCAGATGATTATTATTTTTTCTCGTAAAAAGTATGTTTTCTCGTTGCTAAAAATCTCGTAATTTCAACAGAAATCTCGTAAAAGCATAAATTTAAAGAAACTTAAGTAAACGTTATAATTTTATGCTATTTACTGCATTATGTAACTTGGGTAAGCATGTTCTTTGCGCTTGGGGCTGTTAAATTCAAAACGAAACAATATAGAATCATATTTTTTATTATTATATTCGACATCAGGGATAGTAGTAAAATCATCATTATTTTTACCGTATAGCTTTCCAGCTGTCATTCTAGCGTACATTTCATTTGATGCTTCAAAATTTACGCAATTACCCTTACGATTTGGGCTTTTACCGCTTTCAGAAGCTAAAAATGTACCATTTACAGTGTCTATAATAAGAATTGTTAAAATCTCGTAAAAAACGGTACGAGATTTGTGTTAATCTTGAATCTCGTACAGACACTCTAAATCTCGTAATGTTACGAGATTTCTCGTACGTCTGGCAACCCTGATTACGAGAGATTCTTTCGAATCTGAAATTCTACAAGCCGTTACATACTTACATAATGAATTCCATTGGTGATATTTGAAGAAAGATTTTAGAAGATAGAAAATGATGATTTTTCATATCCAACCTGAAAAGAAGAAGATCTTTTCTTTTTGAAGATTGGCTCAAAAGGGCATGATCCCAGAGCCGTAAAAGGCATTAAAAAAAAAAATATGTCACCGTGATCGTATTCATGTTTTATCACCTGTTTTATTTGAAAACAAATCAATTCAACGTATCTGTAAGAGAGTTATTTACAAGTACTTTTTGTCATTAAATGGAACAAACATTATGAATATATAAAACATGAAAACCAGAACCATCATATATCCGGTCATTTATCTCATCTCAAATCGTATTACTGACTCGCGCAGTAGTACTCAAATTCTTTCAAATTGACTGGAATTTGCAAAGTACCAATTTACTTCCAAATTTTCGTGATTTACTAAAGGTACAATAACAAAATTACTTTGAAAGATGTCTAAAATTTATCCATTAATTTTCGTTTCATAACTTGCTTCCAAAGTCGTCGTAGTAAATCAATCGTCACGTAAAAGTGCATAGCAACGCCATCTATGATTGCTCAAGTAAATCATTTCGTGTCAAATTCAGCTGTTACGAATAGTGATGTACCTAACCATGCTACATACATGTACCATGTATCATAGGATTTTCATTAATGTACGCAAATAAACTTTAATTTCGACTACCATAATTATAAGATGAATAGAATTAACTACAACGAAGCAACAATAATAGCCTTTATTGATAAATTTTACATTAATTACATTCAATGAAAATAAATTAATTTAATTACATTATTTGCATTTTATTTCAAATATCTTCATTTATTTTATTTATGTTATTTCATTACTGGTCTGCCTCCTTAGCAAAAGCCCGCTGCAGATTCTTCTAAAGCTTCCGTCCTGAGCTTTCCCCATACAGTTGCTACCTGCTTTCCTTGTGATGTCACTTGCCCATCTTAGATACCTATGGTTTTTCCTGTTTCTCTTCCCGTCTCTTGAATACCACTCTGCTAAATCTATGTCCACTTGTTTCGTGGGTTCCTTGCCATATGGCTTGCCCATATCCATTTCAGCCTTTTCACGGAGACTGATATATCTTTCACTTTAATTTGGTTTCGGATGTGATCTAGTCTCTGTCTATCTTTCTTTTTGATTGAAAGTACGTTTCTCTCCATGTCGTGTTGACAAAATATGTATTCGGCCGGTATAATCAAATATATAGTTCCTCGAACTAACTACTTTTCTGCTAACTTAACACCGGTCCACATTTATGTATTTTCCACTCATACGAAGCGATGAAAACAAACAATTCCTGAAGCAAAATTGTACAACACAGTATTGTATCCATACTGGACGAACCGGTAGCCGTTAATAACATAAATAGCGTGAGCAAATATCCCTTTTTAAGACAAGCTGACTGCCAGAAACCCATCACTTAGGTGTACCTTAGGTACTATATCGACTGTGTACCCATACCCACCGGTTGGTACGTAAGTAGGTACCTACAGTTTTGCAACTATCGACTGAAACGTCAAACGCCACTATACATGATAAACGTGGCGGACTTTGAAATAAATTCGCTAAGGATCTAATGAGTTAAAAAATCGCAGATGTACCATAATTTTGCTTAGTACATATGTAGGGTCAGGTAGGGATCGGTGACTCGGGCGGGTACATTGACTCACGCTTATATTTCGGAATAGGACAGCTATATCTATCTGTATTCTTAACATAATGGTAGCTCTTGACGACCAAACACATATAAACCAATCATCCGTCCACTCCAGTACGGTTTGATTGTAAAAAAAATGTGCGATTGGTTTTGCACCTCTAAAAATGCTTTTCAGGGCACCCCACGTGTATTTTTATCAGTTAAGATTGAAAGATTTAGGGAAATGTAATTATTATGATCGAAAGTGGTGTTTAAATACTAAGTAATAAGCTAGATTTGCTAGCTCTTAGAGTAGTCTGGTAGTATTTGTAGGCTAATTATTTCAAAATAGCGTCGGCGTCTACACTGGCTCAAATTTAAGTGGTACACGGTGACTCTAACATTCAGTACTGGCTTATCTCATTATTTTTAGAAACATTAACAGACGATTGTTAAATATTTCTTATGGCAATAGTAATAATATGAAAAGAATACTTTGACAAATATAATTGATTAAAATGCATAGTTTCAATGAATATTATACTTGCACGACAGGGTTGCAAGTCCATATAAACTGTTAGAGTCACTGTGTACCACATTGAGTCAGTGTAGACAGGTACAGGTACACAGTGACTCACATTTTTTCTTGAAAAATAGTCTGGTGGCCTAAGTGTCGTGTTATTGCAAAAGTTTATAATGCGAAACGAAAGAGTATTAATCAATACATCCTAGATATGAATTTCAGTTTGATACTTCAAAGTTATCTATAATTTTTTATTGATTGAAGAAATCCGAGTCACTGTAGCCTACCTGACCCTACCATAATACCCAATACCTAGGCAGCTCTATACAATTTTGACAATTAAGTTCTTTATTGATAATTTTGTTGATAATAATAAGACAACATTAACAACTTCTGCCGATATTTCTCCTGTATCTAGGAATAAAAACAGCTCAGTGTTATTGCCCATTGGCACTGTAGGTACTCGACTCAACAAATAATCATATCGTTTGTGGGCACTCAAACCCTTACACTGCCCCATGTCGATTTCAACAAAAAACAAGTTTGAAAGTGTTCATAAGTTTTACTTACTTGTTGTGCTACTGAAACTAGCATAACTGCATATGTATGACTCACAGAAAGCTTCAGAGATACAGGTACTTCCGTCTAATTAAACTCAGTGTATGCAACTTTCTTGCAAATTTATCTTCAATCTAGGTACCATCTGTTTTTCAACCCTTGGATAAGTGCGCCTATTCTGTGTTCATGAAAAATAATAAATTAACAATCAAGTGATGTTTTATCCCTTGATAATTAGAATCATTGTAATCTGCTTCGCTCATGTGTTTGAAATTTTTATGTACCTAAAGTACCAATTACATTTCTATAGAACACTTCTATATAGGAGTAACTGTATCAATAAATTGTTATCAATACAAACTGTGATGAACTGGGCATCACCTCTGTTCAGCCGCATATGTAAACTTATTTTTCATGTAAAATTATAATTGTCAAGTAAATGAATGTTTTGTTATTTATTAATTCATTAGGCAAAATGATCAACCACCCCACTATGGGTATGTAGGTATGTGTTTCCACAATATTGACTTCTAAAGATTAAGTATTTTATTAACTTTTCACTCACAAGGTATCGAACAACAAACTGTACCTATGAAACCCGTCCTACATAGGCACAAATATAATTTTCTTTTTATATTTTAATTTTTAGGGAGCAAGGAGGAACATTTTGTAGAAACCAGGCACATGATAGATATCCCAACGCATACACCACCATGTCGCGAGGCGATATATAATCATGGTACTCACGATTTCATGCCTGGGTTCTACTGTTGCTGCCCATATTGTTCCTCCTTGCTCGCCATTGACTAGAAGATTTGTGGCAACCATGAAACCTAGTTCAAGGTCTCATGGTTGCCCGAAGCCACAGTGTCCCTGGAAGGAAATATTTAATGGGAGTAATTCATATCATACACAGATTAACCAAATACATATTACTACTGTTATATCTGTTACTAAATATGTTTCATAGAAGAATGTCAAGGGTCATTATAATTGTTAACCAATGTTAGCCATAAATGTTCTCTACACTCTTCGACCAGAGTGTTATACTAACATACTAATATACTAGTTTCCAGTTATAGTACCACATATTAGAATATAATTCGCACACACACAATGTTAACATAACATCATATTAACAGGAAGAAAGACATCAGACATTCATTGCTCTTTAGAAGACATTGATATAAATCTATGTAAACACACATTCTCACAAGCTCTGGTCCCACAGGACAACCACTGGAAGCTTTCTCATCATCCTTGTACCACTTCTTGGATACAAGTCCACATATCATCATCATTGTGTCACTCCATCGACACCATGGCCACATATCATTATCATTTGGCCACATCCCATTATCATTTGGCCACATCTCATTATCATTTGGCCACATCTCATTATCATTTGGCCACATCTCATTATCATTTGGCCACATCTCATTATCATTAGGCCACATCTCATTATCATTAGGCCACATCTCATTATCATTAGGCCACATCTCATTATCATTAGGCCACATCTCATTATCATTGTGTCACCTCTTGGACGCCATTATCATTGTGTCACCTCTTGGACACCATTATCATTGTGTCACCTCTTGGACACCATGGCCATATCTCATTATCTTTGTGTGTGTTTACAAGTTCAAATAACAATGCCACTTCGGGCAAAAGACTTCATAACACAACCCTTCAGGGGCTTGCTCATAAGATCAAGCAACTAACGACCTGCGCAAGATGCCAAGACAACTATTCATGGGCCCATTTACAAGAACAAGCAACAAGCCGCAAAATACCGTTCCTAGATCTGCTGGACTAACAACAATATTGCGTTCGCTATCATATGAATTTGCTATCATATAATAAATAAATGGCATTTATCATGCAATAAAGAATTGTATAATTACTGATTATCAAATAGATAGATCTACATCTTATTCTAGACACTCAACTTATATATGATGTGCCGCCGGAGCCTTCCACTCTGCTCTGAACACATCACTTTGCACTCTGCACAAATCTTAACACTTAGAGCTAACTGTACACATAAATAATAATCCGCGAAACTTGCACAGAAACTCTTTGTGCGTAATATGAACTTGATTCGTTTAGATTTAAACTGATTAAAGAAAAATGTAACGGACCGTTTGATCTCTTTGTGAAAATCGGTTACTCAGTGTTGCGAGCGTTTTCCTTGTCTATGAAAATCGTGAGACGTCACGACAAGCATTTCATATTAAGGCACCATCAAAATCAAACCCGGGGGGAATAAGATATAGGCCAGTTTTCATAGACCAAACCTCCATTTCAAACTTTTTGACAGGATTGCGTTCAATACTGAAACCCTCCACCCAACTGTCCTATATGACTCGAAGCTCCTCATTATGGAGAGCATTTCGTATTAAGGCACCATCAAAATCAAACACGGGGGGGAAAAGATATAGGTAATTTTTCATACACTGGACCTACAACTTCAAATGTCTGAAACACTAGGATGCGGCAAGTTTAGGCCTGGCAGACCTTGTGATCTATTGTCAGAGTGATCTTGGCTATTATGTTGTGGTGGTCGCGTCGTGGTACCCAATGAGATAGTTTAGGGGTGTCGGAAGGGCATCTTTGGAGAGGTCTGCCAAGCACTTCCGGCAGGGTGCGCAGTGGCAGACCAAGCTTTTTTTACATATTTTTGCAATGGTTAACTGATGCCAGCACTTTCATTGTGGTACCTTATGACATAATTTTTACGAAAAAATATCGAATATTTTTATGTTTCGGCAGGATTGGCTCTGGCAGACCTGGGTCATACGACTTGTTTAAGTCTTGGTTAACGATCCAAACCTAGCCTATCGTGGTACCTTATGAGATAGCCACTTACCCCCTGGGCTCTCCAACTACTTGGGAAAGGTTTTATTTTTCTGAGTTTCCGTAGAAAGTCAGTCAGCTCCATATAAAGTCGTTCAGTTTCATGGTCTATGTTTTTCATACATAGTCCCCTGACCTGTATTTATTTCTTTCTAATCAGGTTCCCGAAAATACCTCCAACGTATTCGTGATATTATGTACGAAGGGGGTTTAGGGGGCGATAAATCGCAATAAATAATAGTCAATGCCGGTTAGCCAGGTACTTACATTTATTAAAGTTTATTTACAAAAGCAATTAAAAAGATGTTTCATACAAAACAGCTTACTTATAAACTAAACTTATTGTTTACAAGAGAAAATCAATCACACACACTATGTTTTTGATTTGCGAAGGTTTTCAAACTCTTCACAAAATGATCACATAACTATAAGTGAGATACCTTCAAATTGAAGGCAACAGTCAGAAAAAATAATACTAAATCTACACTAATATAATAAAGAGGAAACCTTTGTTTGTTTTTTTGTATGTATGTAATCGATAAACTCCGAAACTACTGGACCGATTTCCAAAATTCTTTCACCGTTAGAAAGCTACAACATTCCTGAGTAACATAGGCCACTTTTTATCACAGTAAAATTCCTCATTCCCACGGGAAAACGGTATACAGCAGGAAAAGCGGGAAATATAGCGGATATTACCCAAATTAGCCAAATCTCTTTACCGATCTTCGCGAAAATTTGGCACTGATATTACTAGCGTATTAAAGATGGACATGGACTACTTTTTGACAGCCCTCGAGGATCTGGAGAACCTGATGAAGACCACCAGCATCCTATCTAAACTATAAGATATACGGTCATGGCTTCATAGAAAAAGTTGTTCACAATGACGGGCCGTTTCTGCTGGCACATGGTTATCGAAGATCTGGAGTACCTGATGAAGACCACTAGCATCCCATCTAAACTATGAGAGATACGGTTATGGCTTCATAGAAAAAGTTGTTCACCATGACGGGCCGCTTCTGCTGGCACATAGTTATCGAGGATCTGGAGTACCTGATGTAGACAACCATCATCCCATCTAAACTATAAGTGATAGGGTAATGGTTTCAAAGTATAAGTTATTCTGCATGACGGGCCACTTCTGCTGGTCATGGTCACGAGGGTCTGGAGTACCTGATGTAGACCACCAGCATCTCATCTAAACTAAAATAGATTCGGTAATGGCTTCAAAGTTAAAGTTATTCAGCATGACGGGCCGCTTCTGCTAGCACATGGTCACGAGGGTCTGGAGTAGGTACCTGATGTAGACCCCCAGCATCCCATCTAAACTATAAGAGATACGGTAATGGCAAAGATCCAATTTCTACGGGGAAACAGGTTAGTAGCAGTGGGTGAAACCGCTGGGCGGGCCGCTAGTTAGATATATAGGTGTCGGTAAAAACAATGGCAACCAAATTGATTAAAAATGGCGACGAACCCACTGACATAATTAAACATGACTCAGGTATATCCTATCCTCTTTGGGTCGCTGAATCAGCGGAGTTAGTTAGTTAGGTATATCCTATCATTTTCTATGCTTCTTCTGGTGCCCCCTAAGACGTGATGCCCTAAGCAATTGCTCAGTTTGTTTTAGGGTTATGTCGCCACTGATTGTTATCACCGCCCGATGATCCAGAGCGCGTTGAGTCCGGCGGGGCCGAGGTGCAGCCTCCGTAAGGCGGGGGGGTCGGCGCGCGCGGCCGCCGCTATGAACACCAACAAAGTGTGGAGAAGATTGTTGCGTCCGCGGGCCACCTGCGATTAAACATATGAGTTAGGTTTTCAATCACAATTTCGATTTATTGCCCGAATAACTTATTTGCTAACAGAATATCCAACACACAAATAGTCTAAATAAGTAGTCGTTAGTGCACAAGATATACTTCCTTAATTCAGTACAGTCTCACCTCGAAGGTCTCCCCCTGCAGCACTAGCACGTAGTGGGGGGGCTTGGCGCACACGCGGTGTATGGCCAGGTCGCGCGGGGGCGGCGCCGGCGCGGCCGACACGTGGCGCGAGCTGCAACACGACATTGACAATGAGGGACTGTCCAGTACCACATTATTGGGGAGAAAATCATCATCTGCCTGCCCTTATCCCAATTTATTTGGGGTCGGCGCAACATGTCTTTTTCTTCCATTCATCTCTATCGCCAGTCAAATCCTCAACGCCTTTATTTTTCATATCGTCTTTTATACAATCCATCCAAACTTTTTTAGGCCTTCCTCTTATTCTGCGTCCATCCACATTCATGTTCATTACTTTCTTTGTTACATGCTCTTCATCTCTCCTCATTGTATGGGACGCCCAAATTTTTTTTTCATATTTCGACCTATGTTCCTTGGGGAAAGTTGTTCAGTTTCATGAGCTGATTCACCCCTTAAAATATTTGCAGTTGATTTTTTTACATCCTGTATATTGGTGATGATAACAATGATATTATGCTTGATTTTAAGGTTCCGTGGTTATTATCACTAAAACTATAAGACATTATAACGGGTTTTAACTCACGGTAGGGATATATTGGGTGCTCGATATATCCCTACCGTGAGTTAAAACCCGTTATAATCCTACTAATATTATAAAGGCGGATGTTTGTGTGTGTGTTTGTTACGACATCACGCAAAAACGGCTGATTAGATTGACATGAAACTTTGCAGAAACATAAAAGGGCATTTGGAATAACACATAGGATACTTTTTACCACGGAAAAATGTCTCATTCCCACGGGATCACGCATTTTCCAATATTTTTGAAATAGGTGGCGTGACTGAGCCGATTCGCGTTTTAAACGTTTTCGCCGAAAACTAACAGCGACATCTCTTGGCGAATAATGCTTTTTTCCCGCGGAATAATAGGTTGCAGCGGGTGAAACCGCTGACGGGCAGCTAGTGTCTTATAGTTTTAATGATATTATGGCATGGTATATGTACCTGAAGGGCCTGTGTCCAGGGGGGAGCTCCGGGCGGGGCGGGCAGCTGCAGGTCCAGGTATGTGGCGAACAGGTGCAGCACCAGCTCTGCATCCGTTGTGGGCTGATGAGGCTGTTATGGTATGGTGTATTGGACTGTTGTGGCTGTTATGGTATGGTATATTGGACTGTTGTGGCTGTTATGGTATGGTGTATTGGACAGTTGAGGCTGTTATAGTATGGTGTATTGGACTGTTGTGGCTGTTATGGTATGGTGTATTGGACTGTTGAGGCTGTTATAGTATGGTGTATTGGACTGTTGAGGCTGTTATAGTATGGTGTATTGGACTGTTGTGGCTGTTATGGTATGGTGTATTGGACTGTTGAAGCTGTTATAGTATGGTGTATTGGAGTGATGAGGCTGTTATAGTATGGTGTATTGGACTGTTGTGGCTGTTATAGTATGGTGTATTGGACTGTTGAGGCTGTTATAGTATGGTGTATTGGACTGTTGTGGCTGTTATGGTATGGTGTATTGGACTGTTGAAGCTGTTATAGTATGGTGTATTGGAGTGATGAGGCTGTTATAGTATGATGTATTGGACTGTTGAGGCTGTTATAGTATGGTGTATTGGACTGTTGAGGCTGTTATAGTATGGTGTATTGGACTGCTGAGGCTGTTATAGTATGGTGTATTGGACTGTTGAGGCTGTTATAGTATGGTGTATTGGACTGTTGAGGCTGTTATAGTATGGTGTATTGGACTGTTGAGGCTGTTATAGTATGATGTATTGGACTGTTGAGGCTGTTATAGTATGGTGTATTGGACTGTTGAGGCTGTTATAGTATGGTGTATTGGACTGTTGTGGCTGTTATGGTATGGTGTATTGGACTGTTGAAGCTGTTATAGTATGGTGTATTGGAGTGATGAGGCTGTTATAGTATGGTGTATTGGACTGTTGAGGCTGTTATAGTATGGTGTATTGGACTGTTGAGGCTGTTATAGTATGGTGTATTGGACTGTTGTGGCTGTTATGGTATGGTGTATTGGACTGTTGAAGCTGTTATAGTATGGTGTATTGGAGTGATGAGGCTGTTATAGTATGATGTATTGGACTGTTGAGGCTGTTATAGTATGGTGTATTGGACTGTTGAGGCTGTTATAGTATGATGTATTGGACTGCTGAGGCTGTTATAGTATGGTGTATTGGACTGTTGAGGCTGTTATAGTATGGTGAATTGGACTGTTGTGGCTGTTATAGTATGGTGTATTGGACTGTTGAGGCTGTTATAGTATGGTGTATTGGACTGTTGAAGCTGTTATAGTATGGTGTATTGGACTGTTGAAGCTGTTATAGTATGGTGTATTGGAGTGATGAGGCTGTTATAGTATGGTGTATTGGACTGTTGAAGCTGTTATAGTATGGTGTATTGGAGTGATGTGGCTGTTATAGTATGGTGTATTGGACTGTTGAAGCTGCTATGACTATGGTGTGCTGTATTGGACTGCTAAGGCTGTTATGGTACATGTACCTGAAGGGCCTGTGTCCAGGGGGAGCTCCAGGGGGGGCAGGCAGCTGCAGGTCCAGGTATGTGGCGAACAGGTGCAGCACCAGCTCTGCATCCGTTGTGGACTGTTGAGGCTGTTATAGTATGGTGTATTGGACAGTTGAGGCTGTTATAGTATGGTGTATTGGACTGTAGTGGCTGTTATGGTCATGGTATGGTATATTGCTTTGTTGTGGATGTTATGGTGTGTATTGGACTGCTGTAGCTGTTATGGTGTGGTATATTGGTCTGTTGAGGCTGTTTTGATATCGTATATTAGACACCTGTAGCTGTTATGGTCATGGTATGGTATATGTACCTGAAGGGCCTGTGTCCAGGGGGAGCTCCAGGGGGGGCAGGCAGCTGCAGGTCCAGGTATGTGGCGAACAGGTGCAGCACCAGCTCGGCGTCCGTCGGCTCCGACTCGTCCCAGCCGGGCCCGCCGCCGTTCCACTTGTATCTGACAACCATTATTACTCATTTAAAAAATGCCGTGTGATGCCGGCGTAGAACAGCTATCATGTTTTATGATAAGGTGATATCTAAGTCGGAAAGCCAGAAGTGAAAAGTGAAAAAGGTACTCTGGAACTTTTATGTGGTGTTTTCTTCCCCGAAACTTCCCTTTTAGCCTCTTCTACTTTTTCTCAAGCCCCGCTAGCCCCGCCTACTTTCATCTAAGCCAGGCCTATTTTTCTCTCAAGCTCCACCCAATTCCCCTTAGCCACACCCAATTTTTATTAAGCTTCGCCTCCTACCCTTAAGCCCCGCCCGTAGGTCCATTGGCCCCTCCCCTTGCTACGCCCTTTTTCGTGGCCCTCTTTGCCCCGCCCGCTTTCCCTTGAATCCGATTGAGAACTCAGGATAGTTCCAGAGGTCCGTTACATAAACCTTCCCTTCTAAATCCGACAGTTAGAACTCAGGATAGTTCCAGAGGTCCCTTACATAAACCTTCCCTTCTTAATCCGATCGACAACTCAGGATAGTTACAGAGGTCCATTACATAAACCTTCCCTTCTAAATCCGATTGAGAACTCAGGATAGTTCCAGAGGTCCCTTACATAAACCTTTCCTTCTTAATCCGATCGACAACTCAGGATAGTTACAGAGGTCCATTACATAAACCTTCCCTTCTAAATCCGATTGAGAACTCAGGATAGTTACAGAGGTCCCTTACATAAACCTTCCCTTCTTAATCCGATCGACAACTCAGGATAGTTACAGAGGTCCATTACATAAACCTTCCCTTCTAAATCCGACAGTTAGAACTCAGGATAGTTACAGAGGTCCCTTACATAAACCTTCCCTTCTAAATCCGACAGTTAGAACTCAGGATAGTTACAGAGGTCCCTTACATAAACCTTCCCTTCTAAATCCGATCGTAACTCAGGATAGTTCCAGAGGTCCATTACATAAACCTTCCTTTCTAAATCCGATTGTAACTCAGGATAGTTACAGAGGTCCGTTACATAAACCTTCCCTTCTAAATCCGATTGAGAACTCAGGATAGTTACAGAGGTCCCTTACATAAACCTTCCCTTCTAAATCCGATTGAGAACTCAGGATAGTTACAGAGGTCCCTTACATAAACCTTCCCTTCTAAATCCGATTGAGAACTCAGGATAGTTACAGAGGTCCCTTACATAAACCTTCCCTTCTAAATCCGATTGAGAACTCAGGATAGTCACAGAGGTCCCTTACATAATCCTTCCCTTCTAAATCCGATTGAGAACTCAGGATAGTCACAGAGGTCCCTTACATAATCCTTCCCTTCTAAATCCGATTGAGAACTCAGGATAGTTACAGAGGTCCCTTACATAAACCTTCCCTTCTAAATCCGATTGAGAACTCAGGATAGTTACAGAGGTCCCTTACATAAACCTTCCTTCTAAATCCGATTGAGAACTCAGGATAGTTACAGAGGTCCCTTACATAAACCTTCCCTTCTAAATCCGATTGAGAACTCAGGATAGTTACAGAGGTCCCTTACATAAACCTTCCCTTCTAAATCCGATTGAGAACTCAGGATAGTTATCCTGACCCAGATACATCCGTTACATAAATAACATAAATCCGTTACATAAATAGTTGATTTTTTTGTTTTTCAGTTCATCCTTATTTTAATTCACAGCGTTATATTATTCTCATAAATTAAATAATGAGAAAATTGAAAAATTCACTAGCGACCGCCGGGACCTGAACCCGGAACTGTGGATCACCGTTCCACCGCTATACCACAAAATAGAGAATTTACAGAAGGTCAGCTCGCCCCTTCTTTCGATCACTTATGCCTACTCTCTGGGGTTGCTACTTTTACTTTCTGATTTTTAAATGAAGTTATCTATTGTTTGTAAGTATAAATTAGGTATATGCAATTGATAAACTCCTAAATTATCTGGCCGTTATGAAATATTTTTTACCATATGGAAGTAGGTACCTACCTACCTGAGGAGAAGGTCATATTTCTAATGGGAAATAAGTAGGTCCCCACCTAAATCGGTAGATAGGCAATGGGTTTGGGTCGTGAGACTAGGTGGTGAGCGAAGCGACCCATGGGAAGGCAGGTAGATAAGCAGGTAGTAGGTATGTAGAGGACCGGCCGGCGGCGATGACCGACACGACAAAGGGTTCCTCACGTTGTTCGTCGGTGTTTCCCACGGAAAACAAGTGTAGGTATCTATCTAAAAGAAAGGCCTAAAAAATACCTAACTTCCAGTCACGAACTTTAATAGGTTAGTTACCTATGGTTGGAAGGTAGGTATTTTTGAACAGGGAGTCAAGCCATCATGAAAGTCAAACGTGCCGTCCGTCACTAGTCAGTCGCACACAGATTACCTATACCTACCAATGTATTGGCGGGCGGGCGATATGCGCTGGGAACGGTAGGTAGGTAGGTTGGTAGGTACCTATGACTATCATGACATGAACATGACGACATGACAAACGCGGGGACACGCCCGGAAAAAATGCGGGCATGGAAACTGTATCTGTAGCTGTAAGTTGGTAGGTAGGTACCTACCTTAGTTTCGAAGTATACCTACTTACCTACCATAGTTTCGTAGCTCACCAGCTGCCGTGACGAAAAATTTAAAAAATATCCAGCATCGTAATAGTCCATTTGGACTACCATAGGTACCTACCTACCTCTTACCTCATCATCTTCCTGCCCTTATCCCAATTACTCGGGGTCGGCGCAACACGTTTCGATGAAAACAAAATCGTGTTGCAAAAGGATTTGGCTGAATTTTACGACCGGCCGCCTACCAGACGTCAACCCTCCTTGGGAATGCTTTTGTGGTGGATTAACCGCCACCCTACGGTTGGCCCTGGCTGTTTGGGTCGGGTTTATCCCTCGGTCGCCTCTTTCGACCCCCACGGGAAGAGTGGGGGTGGTGCTATCTACTCTGCCGGCACCACACGGCACTTAGATACCTACCTAATGATCGGAAATGAAGATGACATAACCTGGACCTTTTGCTATCGGTATTTCGGTAGGTACTCATCGCTTCACCTCAAATGCTGACTAGGTAGGTATCTATCTACTATAAATAGGTACTTACCTAAACCCATTTAACCTACCAAATCAAACTAAAGCGCAACCTACCTACTTCTACGTACAGTCAAGTGCAGAGTTACCGGACCCCCCGGGCTACTAAATACGTTTTGAAATGAACCTTAAAGCAAAGCATTACGCCTATGCAATATACCTGAGCAATTCATGCTTCACCCTACCACACGACTAACTCGCAAGCACGATGTCGAGTCCTTTGCATTTTATCTTGAAGTTGCTTTAGTCAAATTTCATTAACAAGAAATAAAATAATAAATAGTCAACATACGAATACAACCCCCGCTGGGATTTGAACCTCCAATCTTTTAGATTGTAAGCATTGTAGTCGGGCATCTTAACCGCTTGGCTATTCAGCTGATGGTTAAAGGCGCGAAATTAGAAGTCCTGTCGTGCAACTAGTGATGTCATTGTGACGTATGAGACCCGTGTAGACGTTTTGATGTTTTCTAGCAGATGAATAAAATAAGAAGGTAGTTTGAATACTAAATCGTAGAAATGTATTCAACTTTATTTAATTACTCAGTTCAATAGTGTGCGTTATGATATTTCCGTTGCTTTTTACCTAGTTACTGGTCAAATCAAATCATGGTGCATAGTGTTTTCTTAAAAGCAAAAATAATTGTTCTGTGGGAACAGAAAAAAGGAAGTTTCACTACGACTTTACAGAGAAACACGGTTCGCAGATGGATTAGGAGATATGAGGAAACTGGTGATGTGAATTGTGAAAATCGAGGGCCGCGCCAAAGCTTACACCAACGAAAATCTACGTCACCGTGAAATTGTTAGCCTTCACAGCGAGGATTGATTTAAAACTACTCGTTCAACATCAAGTTTATACGATATATCTCTGTATACTGTGCGAAGACATTTACACGCTGCTGGCATACACAACTATTAACCAGCTATGAAACCAGCCAAAAAAATTGCGCTGACCGAAGAGCATTGTCAAGCTAGGATAAGATTTGCTACAGGTAAATATTATTTCTGGTGCTGAACTAATACAAATACATTATACCTACATACTTACTTATATAGGTATAGTGTATGTTCTATTGTTTTTTTTTTCTAACTTTTGATAAACGATCTTCATTAAATTAAGTAATGTATTTATGTTACAGAGTATTGCAACTTTGATTGGGAAGGGCAAATATTAATATTCACTGACGAAAAGTGCTTCAATTCAAAGGACGATGTGGAATAATGTGGATGAAATATCCTATGTAGACGACGAGGTGAACGCTATAATCCAGAAAATATACTCAGCACTAGCAGCAGAATATCGCTAGGTTAATTAAATATCCTTAGGACATATGTATTTATAAGTGATCTGTGGTTAAATATAGATTCTTTGTGCTGGTCATTATGAGAGACGTAAATTGTTATTTTACTCAAATATAACATGTTTGATCTCTTGTAGTGACTAAACGATAATTTTAAAATCCTGAACTATCTATATTGTTAAATTATAGTCCGTTAACTTAATTGTTAAGTATTTTATTCATGTTTGTATGAAATGTTCATTACACAGTTTACTGTAAAATTTGCCTAGGTGATACAAACATATTTTGTGTGAATTATGAAGATTCAAATAAAGTAATATTTAAAGTATAATAGATGGTCTTATCAATTTTTAAACCTCTTAATTTTGTCTACAAACAAAACTTCTTTTAAACAAAAAAGAAAATAATAGACAGATATATAAATAAAAAAAAGTTGAACACATCATAGATCCGAACCAGCGATTCTACGTTTTTGACTGCAGTTGCTTAACCCCTTAGCCATCTAGCCATTGACTCAGGAGACGAATTTAGCTATAACTATTATGTCTACTGTTCGTTTATGCGACTCGCACTCGCCAACTACTATGAGATCATTATTGTGTAATAAAACTTGATTGAAAACTAGTTTATGTCAGTGACGTCGCGTCGGCGTGAATCTTTTAGTCGGCTAAGCTCGGGTAGGTTCGGACCATTTCGGACTGTGTTATTTTGTTTCACTTACTCTTGACTGACTTGACAGATGTTATGGATGCGTAAGGGATATGAGGGCGCGTGAACCTTGTTTTTTCTATGCTTTCATTGCTGTGTTGGCGTATGTCAATGGAAAAAATTTAGCAGGCGTGCGGACAATGTATAGATAAGTAAAGTATGTCGCCGATTGCGCTGTAGGGTAGTAGGGTGGGGTCACATTATTCTGACTTCAACCGTACGTACCTAAAACGCTAAAGCACATAATTACGAACGAAAAATAAGATTTTTAAAAAGAAATCCCTCCATTTCTAGTGTTTGAAGTAGGTATCTATTTATTTATCAAATACTTAAAAGAGTTTTACTTTTCATTAATTCACAATTTTCTGTGGTATTATTACACCCAAACACATCATAAAAATATTTTTCTTTACTCGCCAAGTTTCCGTCCGCCCGCACCGAACGCGCCGTTTACACTCAACCATTACCGGTTCGACACGGTTCCACAGAGCGCGTAAACGACGCGTGTGGATGTCTGAGTGAGTTTAGCCGCGTTTGCTCGAAGCCGACTCTCTGGATTGCGCTAGCCAATACTTACTTTGTGGCTATACCGACTGAGCTACGGGCGCCTAGCGGACCCTGGTGAATTTCTCAATCTCAGCATTAAGCTCGTCCCGAAGCGACGATTAAGCGACATCTAGTAGTAGTTTATAAAACTAAATACTTTGGTTAGTCCACGTTACAGTAGGAATTCAAACCATATGATGAAGCTTTTTGCTTAAACCAATGTATTGGAATTTTTAATGCACTCAAATGCTAGGCGCCCGTAGCTCAATCGGTAGAGCGGTGGAACGGTGATCCACAGTCCCGGATTCAAGTCCCGGCGGTAGCTAGTGAATTTTTCAATTTTCTCATTATTTAACTTATTTTCATATTCAAGAATAATATAGCACTGTGGCTACTTTGAATTCCCAATACATTGATAGCCTCATATCTCACTCTGACAGCGCTCGCTCGATGTACCGCTGGTTGCGTAGGGCTCCAGGAAGGGCAGCAGCTGCTGTGTATATATAGGAGTAGGATCTCACTCTGACAGCGCTCCGCCGTGTGCGAGCGCGCGGATGCGCTGACGATGTACCGCTGGTTGGCGTAGGGCTCCAGGAAGGGCAGCAGCTGCTGTGTATATATAGGAGTAGGATCTCACTCTGACAGCGCTCCGCCGTGTGCGAGCGCGCGGATGCGTGTGACGATGTACCGCTGGTTGGCGTAGGGCTCCAGGAAGGGCAGCAGCTGCTGTGTATATATGGAGTAGGATCTCACTCTGACAGCGCTCCGCCGTGTGCGAGCGCGCGGATGCGTCTGACGATGTACCGCTGGTTGGCGTAGGGCTCCAGGAAGGGCAGCAGCTGCTGTGTATATATAGGAGTAGGATCTCACTCTGACAGCGCTCCGCCGTGTGCGAGCGCGCGGATGCGTGTGACGATGTACCGCTGGTTGGCGTAGGGCTCCAGGAAGGGCAGCAGCTGCTGTGTATATAGGAGTAGGATCTCACTCTGACAGCGCTCCGCCGTGTGCGAGCGCGCGGATGCGTCTGACGATGTACCGCTGGTTGGCGTAGGGCTCCAGGAAGGGCAGCAGCTGCTGTGTATATATAGGAGTAGGATCTCACTCTGACAGCGCTCCGCCGTGTGCGAGCGCGCGGATGCGTCTGACGATGTACCGCTGGTTGGCGTAGGGCTCCAGGAAGGCAGCAGCTGCTGTGTATATAGGAGTAGGATCTCACTCTGACAGCGCTCCGCCGTGTGCGAGCGCGCGGATGCGTCTGACGATGTACCGCTGGTTGGCGTAGGGCTCCAGGAAGGGCAGCAGCTGCTGTGTATATATAGGAGTAGGATCTCACTCTGACAGCGCTCCGCCGTGTGCGAGCGCGCGGATGCGTCTGACGATGTACCGCTGGTTGGCGTAGGGCTCCAGGAAGGGCAGCAGCTGCTGTGTATATATAGGAGTAGGATCTCACTCTGACAGCGCTCCGCCGTGTGCGAGCGCGCGGATGCGTCTGACGATGTACCGCTGGTTGGCGTAGGGCTCCAGGAAGGGCAGCAGCTGCTGTGTATATATAGGAGTAGGATCTCACTCTGACAGCGCTCCGCCGTGTGCGAGCGCGAGTTAAGATATCCGTGTCAGCATCTTCTACTACGTAGCCTAATTATAATTTATAAGATTTGCTTGGTAAGATAATCAAAGTGCAATCTTACTAAGCAATTCATTTTAGTAGTGGGAGGTGTTGACTTAGCAATTTATCTAAGATTTATTTAGTATTTAAGCTAGTGTAAGCCTAGAATTAGGAGTTCTTATCTGCCGGACGATCTCCGAGTGCAAATAAACAGAAGAAACCATAAGTCTGCCTCTTATTCCACTTCTTGAGTGGCGCAGCCGGTACCTCCCCTTCGTCGTGACGCTGCCTGGATCACCTGGATCAGACTCAACAGTCTTGCGGACCGCTGACCTGTCGACCGAAGACCATCCCGGGACAACCGCAGCTCGACGTGTGTATCAACACTTTAAAGGGGAACCGAACCTATAAATTTCTGAAGAAGCTTGGAAGAATGCAGTACTATGGGACTTCAAAATTTGCAAGAGGTTCTGGTTGAAAATCCACGCTATGGGAGCCACAAGCACTATACCATAGTATCCCAACAATCATGTGAGTTATACTTTGTCACTGTCTTATAATATTATTTCTGTCCGTTTACTATTTTATTTGGAAATCATTTTATATTATCATAGGAAGTTGATTAACTATTATACACCAAGTAGCTATATTTAGCATGATTTGGTATACTGAGTCTTTTTTTTATAAGATAATAAGATTGATGCATAGGGACGTATAATATTTGGCTGATCAACACATATGTTCGAAGGCTAAAATATTTTACAGAATCAAAACTATTTCTTTACCAATACCCGTTAAGAATTGCGTGTTTGGTAACTTAATAGATAATATATTTTGGGGGTTGTTTTGTTAAAACAAAAATAATAATAATCAATTTGTGTATAGGGACGTATGATATTTGGCTGATCAATACGAATATTCGAAGGCTAAAATATCATACAAAAATTAAAGCTATTTCCTTACCATTATCCGTTAAGAATTGCGTGATTGGTAATTTAATAGATACTATTTGTTTATGGGATTGTTTGTTGAAACTTTAGGAAGACTTTTGTATAGGGACGTATGGTATTTTGCTGATCAACATATATGTTCGAAGGCTATAATACCATACACAAATTAAAACTATTTCCTTACCACTATCCGTTAAAAATTGCGTGATTGGTAATTTAATAGATAACATATTTGTGGGGATTATTATAGAGTCTATAAGACTATTTTTTTATAGGGGCGTATGATATTTGGCTGATCAACACGAATGTTCGAAGGCTAAAATATCATACACAATTAAAACTATTTCCTTACTACTATCCGTTAAGAATTGCGTGATTGGTAATTTAATAGATAAAATCTTTGGGGAATTATTTTATTGAAAATAGGTGAAAGAATACTTATGAAGAAATAATTAACACTCGATATATTTGACTCAGTATATATAAATAAAGTAGAATTTGTTGCATAATGCCCTATTACAACGATTATGCTGACTTAGTGAAGCAGCTGATTGAAATACTAAGTATTGCACATAGGCAAAACTGCATGTGTAGTTGTTTTGTTATACGGTATACCTAAATAGGTATATTATTGTTGTTATGTTTTGATATTGTATAAAATGATTCCAATTGTTATATAATGATCTCCAATTCCAATTATACTTCCTAAATACCCCTTACGGTGACAAGTATTAACTTACTTTAGAACTGAAACATGAAATTTAATGTGAATTGTGAACCAATGGAAGATACTATGGATTATCGAAAAGTAGACTGGGGAAAAATAAAGGGCCCTAACGAATCTTATTGTCATGTGTTGGACTATAAATGTTAATTTTGATATTAGTTGTAGTACCTACCGTTTTATGTAATAAATAATAATAAGTAGGTAAATTTGTAAGGATAAGCGATTAATAAGTATTGTGTAGGTATAGTAGCAATTGGATCTTTTAGTTAGTTTAGTTTTATTAAGACCGCATTCAATTTTTTCTAGCAAATTTGCAAATATTGGCTTTATAAACATGTGAGTTTTTCGAAAACCGTTATGTAAAAATAATGTGTTACTTGTACATTTAATCAAGCATATCTTCATCTACAAAATGTACAATGTAAATATTAACATTTTAGTTTTAAACCTGTTACAAACAGCGATATCTAAAGCGACAAAACCAAAATTCAGGAAAAGACCTCAAATCAAGCGTGAGTTTTAGAGTTTTGGTTCACTGTAAAATAATATCAATTATACAAAAAAATAGAGTATATATTTGAGAACAAAGTCTACAGTGAACATTTTACAATTTTTTTCAGAAATATAGAATAATACCACGTTTTTATATACAATTTTTTGCAAAATAATGCGCCATTATAACGGCTTCTGTATGAAAAAATAACAGTAGTAAAGATTTAAAAAAAATATATGTTATTTAAAAAGATGTACTTAATCTAATTGCAGAAAAATATATTTATTTTTATTCATAATATCACTGTAAAAAGTATTCAAACATCCCCATGTTTTTCGCAAAATGACGCTCTGAGAGGTCTGGCAGGGAAAATTGTATGGGCTTCGTGAAAACCTCTATAGCGGCCTTAAGTTCGTTTCATAAATTCTATTGCACTTGTCAAATAGTGTCGTAATTAAGGTTATTTTATATTTTTCTTCCTTACTCGATGTTTTCTGAAATCTGTTGCTTCCCTCCCTGATTTCTGAAAACACCGACCTTAAGGAGGGAAGAGTTAAGATATCCGTGTCAGCATCTTCTACTACGTAGCCTAATTATAATTTATAAGATTTGCTTGGTAAGATAATCAAAGTGCAATCTTACTAAGCAATTCATTTTAGTAGTGGGAGGTGTTGACTTAGCAATTTATCTAAGATTTATTTAGTATTTAAGCTAGTGTAAGCCTAGAATTAGCAGTTCTTATCTGCCGGACGATCTCCGAGTGCAAATAAACAGAAGAAACCATAAGTCTGCCTCTTATTCCACTTCTTGAGTCGCGCGGATGCGTCTGACGATGTACCGCTGGTTGGCGTAGGGCTCCAGGAAGGGCAGCAGCTGCTGTGTATATATAGGGTGAAATTTTACTAGTGACCGATAGCGAAAACTCAGAACCGGCTAGTGATAAGGAACAACTTTCCCCAAGGAACTTAGGTCGAAATACGAAAAAAATTTTTGGACCTCCCATACAAACTTGCCGATCAGCTGATTTCAGTTACTATGGGAGGCCCAAAATTTTTTTTTCGTATTTCGACCTATGTTCCTTGGGGAAAGTTGTTCCTTATCACTAGCCGGTTCTGAGTTTTCGCTATCGGTCACTAGTAAAATTTCACCCTATATAGGAGTAGGATCTCACTCTGACAGCGCTCCGCCGTGTGCGAGCGCGCGGATGCGTCTGACGATGTACCGCTGGTTGGCGTAGGGCTCCAGGAAGGGCAGCAGCTGCTGTGTATATATAGGAGTAGGATCTCACTCTGACAGCGCTCCGCCGTGTGCGAGCGCGCGGATGCGTCTGACGATGTACCGCTGGTTGGCGTAGGGCTCCAGGAAGGGCAGCAGCTGCTGTGTATATATAGGAGTAGGATCTCACTCTGACAGCGCTCCGCCGTGTGCGAGCGCGCGGATGCGTCTGACGATGTACCGCTGGTTGGCGTAGGGCTCCAGGAAGGGCAGCAGCTGCTGTATATATAGGGTGAAATTTTACTAGTGACCGATAGCGAAAACTCAGAACCGGCTGGTGATAGACAACTTTCCCCAAGGAACTTAGGTCGAAATACGAAAAAAATTTTTGGACCTCCCATACAAACTTGCCGATCAGCTGATTTCAGTTACTATGGGAGGCCCAAAATTTTTTTTTCGTATTTCGACCTATGTTCCTTGGGGAAAGTTGTTCCTTATCACTAGCCGGTTCTGAGTTTTCGCTATCGGTCACTAGTAAAATTTCACCCTATATAGGAGTAGGATCTCACTCTGACAGCGCTCCGCCGTGTGCGAGCGCGCGGATGCGTCTGACGATGTACCGCTGGTTGGCGTAGGGCTCCAGGAAGGGCAGCAGCTGCTGTGTATATATAGGAGTAGGATCTCACTCTGACAGCGGGATTAGCCGCCTAGTCGCTTTCGCGTACGGAAGTTTTTCTAAATCGTTTTTCGCCTACCCTCGGTAGCCACGTAGGGCTCTGTGAGCACCCGTAACCCCAGCCTCCCACCAGCGGGTCTCACCGGGGGGGTACTCCAGGGTCTTGCGCCCCGGGGGCAGGCTACGCTTCGCGCGGATTAGGCTTATCGACATCGAATTTCGCATCGAAATGCCCTTCAAGGGCCACCAGCGTCCTCCAATTCGGTCGCGGCTGTTCGTCCGTACGAACCCGCAGGTCGCCCTGCAGCGCGTGTTGGACGAGCTTGAGAGGTCATGCACACCAGGATCGTTCGACCCGCCGCTGATCAACTCGCCGCCCACGACTGCCGCAGCAGCGATCGTTACTGCTTTCGCCGCCGCACCTCCATTGCCACCTCTGCCTTCTCCCTCGCCGCCTCCGCTGCCCCAGCGTGAGCCGAGGGACAAGAAGACCACGGACTCACTCGCCCTCCAGCACGTCGCCGCACGGCACACAGCCCTGAACGCCCTCAGGGAGAGTGTTGCAGCCGTGCAGGCCGGAGCGCAGAATGCGCAACGTGCAGAAAAGCGCACCCGAGGATCCACCTCACCGACCCCGCCGAGGACCCGCACGGTTCCGGCTATGAGGGTCACGCCGCCGCTGTCCATGCCCCTGCTGAATAGCTCGGGTTCCGTGGACAGCCCAGCGACGACATCCGGACAGACCACCACTTACGCGTCCACCTTGACTGCCCCGAAGCCTGCACCCAGCAAGCCAAAGGATGACGGCAAGAAGACGCCACCACCTGCACCTGCGAACAGCAAGAAACTGACGGGGTGTATGAAGAAGCCGCCGCCGATTGTGGTTGACATACTCCCAGACTGGAGTCACCACTTCGGCGAGCTGAAGAAAGAGCTCGGTTTTGCGCCAAACGTGAGGCCCTACGGGCCCACAGGGTTTCGATTCTGGCGAAGACCGAACAGGAGTTCCGCGTCTACCAGCGCTACCTAACCGCGCTGGAGGGCTCCGGGACCGGAATCTCCTGGTTCGCTTATGCCCCCCCGAAGGAACGACCAATAAAGATCGCCATACGAGGCCTCCCCGTCTTGACTGAACCGGAGGATATCGCGAAGGAGCTGACCACCCTGGGCTACGAGGTGGACTACGTGCGCCCCATCAAGGCGCGCGGAGGACGCCCAGGGTGCATATTCTTCGCCCAACTGACACGCACGCCAAACTCACCCCGGGCATCTACAACATCACAGAGCTGATGTGTATGCCCGGCGTGAAGATCGAGGATGGCGTGGAAAGCAGGAGCACCGCAGTGTCATCGTTGCCAGCAGTTCCGGCACAGCAGTAGGCACTGCCACCGCAAGCTGGCGTGCGTTATCTGCGGCGGTGAACACCGCCCGGGACTGCAGAAGACCCCGTGAGGAGCCGGCCACATGCTCCAACTGTGGCGGCGCGCATCCGGCCAACAGCATCAACTGCCCCGTACTACGCCGTGAAGTACGGAACAGGCGTGCAGGCACAGCGCCCCTCACCAAACCCGTCGAGCCGAAGAGGACGGAGGCGGCACCGCAGGGAGAGACCAACGCGGCAGGATCTCTCATGGCGGCCGCCAACGGCCCCGACGGACCGACGAAGAAGCGGAAGCCGAGGAGGCGGAGGAGGCGAGCATCGCCCCCGCCCCCCCAGGACGTGGAAGCACCGGGCCAGCCACGTCAAGAGCCACCCACGGGTCCGTTGGATGTGGTCGGCACCCCTCAGGGTACACCTCAGGGGGAGAAGCCGGAGCACCAACGGGCTCCAAAACTACAGAGCACAAGAGCAGCCGTCCTAGAAGAGGACAGAAAGGTCCTGATCAGTGCAATCAGGACCCTCACTGAGGTCCAGGTCGCGCTCCGCACGGGGCGGACGCGACCTCCATCGTCGAAAAGAGCCTCCAGCACCTGATCTCGTCATACGGCGGGGTCATGGCCGCCAGGGGCGAACTGGAGGCTCTAGGACCCAGATAGGCTGCTCAGGGTGGTGCTGTCCAGCACAGCCTGACGTGGCCATATTCTGTCCACATCCACTACTCCACGTCGAGTAGTTAGGATCGTGGGCACAATCCCAGAGATGCCCGGCAACCGCCGCTTACCGGACACGACCGCTGCCTCGGGACCCCCTCGCGAGGAGGATGAGGCAGCCAACCACAGGACCAGACCACCAGATGTAGCGAGCCGCCGCTGGCTGACGGGCACTAGCTGGGCCTCCCCCAATGGCGAATCACCCGGCTGGTTCGACCTCGCCGCGGCGTGAAGTTTTGCCTGGATCACCGGATACGACCACAGTCGCGCCCAGCGCGACCCCCCATCGCCCCGCCTGTTGTCGCAGGCGGCGAGTGCAACCACGTTAGAGTGGCCATTGCCACGTGAACGTTTCCCCGCCGGCAGCAAGCGGCCGTCGAGAAGAACTCCACGACTCGACGACTCTGACAGCGCTCCGCCGTGTGCGAGCGCGCGGATGCGTCTGACGATGTACCGCTGGTTGGCGTAGGGCTCCAGGAAGGGCAGCAGCTGCTGTGTATATATAGGAGTAGGATCTCACTCTGACAGCGCTCCGCCGTGTGCGAGCGCGCGGATGCGTCTGACGATGTACCGCTGGTTGGCGTAGGGCTCCAGGAAGGGCAGCAGCTGCTGTGTATATAGGAGTAGGATCTCACTCTGACAGCGCTCCGCCGTGTGCGAGCGCGCGGATGCGTCTGACGATGTACCGCTGGTTGGCGTAGGGCTCCAGGAAGGGCAGCAGCTGCTGTGTATATATAGGAGTAGGATCTCACTCTGACAGCGCTCCGCCGTGTGCGAGCGCGCGGATGCGTCTGACGATGTACCGCTGGTTGGCGTAGGGCTCCAGGAAGGGCAGCAGCTGCTGTTTAGCGGGGGGAGAGGGATCTCACTCTGACAGCGCTCCGCCGTGTGCGAGCGCGCGGATGCGTCTGACGATGTACCGCTGGTTGGCGTAGGGCTCCAGGAAGGGCAGCAGCTGCTGTATATATAGGAGTAGGATCTCACTCTGACAGCGCTCCGCCGTGTGCGAGCGCGCGGATGCGTGTGACGATGTACCGCTGGTTGGCGTAGGGCTCCAGGAAGGGCAGCAGCTGCTGTGTATATATAGGAGTAGGATCTCACTCTGACAGCGCTCCGCCGTGTGCGAGCGCGCGGATGCGTGTGACGATGTACCGCTGGTTGGCGTAGGGCTCCAGGAAGGGCAGCAGCTGCTGCAGCGCGGCGGGCGCGTGCGGCGCGCGCACCACCAGCCGCAGGCGCTCCACGGCCACCTGGAAACCATTTGATGAACAGGAAAATTGCCGTGTGGTGCCGGCAGAGTAGAAAAGCACCACCCCCTCTCTTCCCGTGGAGGTCGTAAGAGGCGACTAAGGGATAAACTTGACCCAAACAGGTAGGTCCAACCGTATGGTGGCGGTTAATCCACCACAAAAGCATTCCCAAGGAGGGTTGACGTCTGGTAGGCGGCCGGTCGTAAAATGAAGCCAAATCCTTTGCAACACGATTTTGTGTTCAACAAAACGTGTTGCGCCGACGACCCCAAGTAATGAACAAGATTTGTTTAGTTTATTTTTATTTTTCCCGTATAGTCTACAAAATAAGATAAAAGTCATCGAAAGAATTACTTGAATGCGATTAGTAGTTTCCGAGATATTAATTTTTTTATGTACGCTAGAAACGCTCGACCGCGCTCGCATGTGTGACGTCACTAGACATGAATCACTCCGCGCCGCGCCCGCGCCGCCGCCACCGGCCGACGACTCACTTTGTTGTCCGTTGTTCGTCGGCCGCGGAACGTCAGACATGTCAGATAAAAAGACTTACAAATGGTGCATAGTCCCGAAATATGTGTTGACAACAGTCAGTACGCCAGAAAAGTCGTTTTTCAAAGTCCCATTTGAGATCAAAACGCGTAAAAAATGGATGCGAGCTATCAAAAGAGATAATCCGACCAGCAACAAAAGTAGCGTTTATTGACATCTGTCGGTGACGGCTCCTCAGTTCGACGATGAAGCCACGTTAATAAAGCCATAGTGTGTTTGCATCCACCTTTACTGGCAGCACAATCATTGCAGGTAACACTCAAAACCTCGTCCTCTTTTTCATTGCACTCCAGAGAGCAGTGATAAGGTTTTGTGCGCACTCGATGCTCCGGCGTGGTTCTACACTTAACGATGCAAATGTCTCCTTGTCTCTTTACTTGTACATAGCCGATAGCATCATCTCCATAACTGTCTTTAGCAGACCTAAAAAAAGCGGCCAAGAGCGTGTCGGACACGCTCACAAATAGGGTTTCGTAGTCAACGTTTAAATATCAGGCGATGCTGAAAGCATTACAAATTTCATTTTTTTGCTGATTTGTTTGCAGCTGTATGGTTTGGTTACCAACCGCAAATTGAAAAACTTTAATATTTCCTTAATCTTTAGTGATACAGTATCCGATATAGTTTTCATGGTAATTTCATATCAAGATCTATATTCCATATTATTTCAAATTTTTAGCATGCATACTTTAGAAGTTACAGCTGGAACAAATTATGGCTAAAAAACGTCCCTTTTAAAAGCAAATATCTAGATACAGAAAAATTTCAGAGACATTGTTTAAAAGAAACCTCCCTTTAGTTTTAAAAGACCATTTTAACGTACCCTACTCAATATTATAGGAGAAAAAAAACTTATTCCCCATGTATGGGAAGGGGGTCCAAAAAACAATTAAATTTTATTTTCTTAACATTTCTAAATTTGGGTCAACATGATTATCTTCGCACCAAATTTGATGTCTATTGCTCCAAAACTGACGAAGTTATGAGGGCGCGGCATACAGACAGACAGACAGACAGACTTGACGAAATGATAAGGGTTTCTAGTAGACTACGAATCCCTAAAAAGAAATAAATAGTTCACTAGTTTTATACTAAGTATTCTATAAAATGTTTCGAACCCCTGACAAAGTTATTATTGTTTTTTATGAAATCTTGTTTTATACATATCGAACCGTGATCGTAGGTACCTAGGTTAAATTTTGTTAAAAGAAAAGAGTAATGTAGGTAGGTACCACAGTAGGTACGTACTGTTCCGAATAACATACCTACAAACTTACTTAGGTAAGATACCTACCTATTTGCTCGTAGAGTAGGTACCTACCTTCTAAGGTATCTACCCTCTAAGGTACCTACCTATTATTGTGAGGCGTTCAATGGGAAATAATAAATAAATATCATGTGATATGTGCATGAACAAATGGAGCTCTTACTTTTTCATTTTTACTCCACGCATTTCAGCGGCAACAAAATCAGCATTTTTCGAAAAATATTGAGCCACCAGCAAGCCGTCCACTCTAGGCAAGTTATTTGATTGTCCTTTTTGAAATATTTCTTCCATGTTTTTAATTAAATAACTACTAAATAGTACCTAGTTAAGCCACAGAGTTAAGCGGATGGCGAACTGGCGCGGCGGCGGGGCGGCGGCGGCCGCGGCGGGACATGTCCAATGACGTCACACGCGAAGCGCGCGCTTTAGCGGACATTTGAATATTCGTTCAACTTCCAATGTCTATAACTTTTGTAATACTTTGAATTTTCGAATCAAACAAAAACAGTTGTATTTCGTATCACCTAAGCACCATTCTTGAGAAGTTTCAAGTGATTCTGCGAACCTACAAATTTTGTTTATTGGGATAAGGGCAGGACGATGATGATCAGGAAAATTCTAATCCTGCCAGAAACGCAAGTTTTCTATAAATTACGCACCTGATACGAAAACATATCTAAAATTAATTAAATCTTTGCTACAAATAACTTTACGAATCAAAATTTACCGAAAATGGTTTTAAATTTTAAAAGTTGTTCAGTTTTCTCATCTTAACAATTGGTTGAAAAGTTACTTAGGTACAAAAGTCGTTCAGTTGGTGGTTCAGTTGATAGGCTTCCAATTGCCATAGTGCAGTGCGGAGGTTTGAATTATTTTTAATCGTTTTTTTTGTAGAGTATAGACAAAATAGTGTATGTAACTGCATATAATTAGACTTTACAATGCTCGTGTCAAACTATTATCACACGAGGCGCAGCCAGGAAACAGACACTCGCGTTCTATAGCCTTCCGTTATAAGGCAGTTGCATAAACTACTGTTATGCATTTTTATGTTATATAATGAATTCATAATTTGTATTTTAATTATCTTATTTGATTAGATTTTAGATAAGATAAGAATATACTTTATTGCACAGAAATGTTACAAAAACAGAAACGGATTACAAAAATTCAAAGACATGTACAAATAGGCGGCCTTATTGCTCAGAAGCAATTTCTTCCAGGCAACCATAGGGCATAGGAGAGTGATTCAAAATAATAGCGGGGAGGCTTTTCTGGCAACTACTACCTACTTTTTAATAAATTTTTTAGTGTAATTTTAAGTAGTTAAGTGACCAAATATTTTTTTCAAACACAATTAATGAATTCATATGAAATAAATTAATATGAAATATGATATTGACGAATATTTATTGGGATTTTTAATGCACTCACAGTGCTATATTATACTCATAAATTGAAAAATTAGGTAATTGAAAAGTTTACCAGCGACCGCCGGGATTTGAACCCGGGACCGTGGGTTACCGTCCCACCGCTCTGTCCATTCCGGGTTCAAGTCTCGGCGATCGCTGGTGAATTGTTCAATTTTCTCGTTTTTCTATTTATGATGAATTTATGTATATCTAACCTCGCCTAGGGCTGCCCCCAGGCCGCCGCGCGCTAGGGCCGCGTCCACCGCCGCCATCTCGCGCACGAGACGCTCCAATATGGTCACGTGCAGCCACTGAAACACAAACATCATCTTCTGATGATCAAACAGTTAAGAGGGCATTAAATCTTTTCTAGCCAATTTGCAAAAATTGTTTATATAAACATGCGAGTTTCTCGAAAACCGTTATGTAAAAAATTTTTTACTTGTACATCTAGTGAAGTATATCTTTACCTAAAAAATGTAGGTACCATGAAAATATTTACATTTTAGTTCATTGTAAATATAAAAAAATTTACATATCGATATAGTTACTGTAAGATGATGTCTGTTACCTAATTACGCAATAGCTTAAGATGAAAGTTCCCTGAAGTAGTCCTTGAATAAATCAATAACCGACTTGGCATCACATGGATCTCACAACTTTTTACAGTAAATGAACCGAGAGGCGAGACTTGGTTCTTTTTACAAGTAAATGTTTTTGGTGGGATATTATTATTATTATGTTTAAACAGGCAGCAGCTGTAGCAGTTGACAGCCGATGTGGCGCAGTGGTTAGTATGACTGCATCCACGCAGAAAGTTCCGGGCTCAATTCCCGGTGGGGTCACTCACAAAGCTGATATTTATCACTTTGTAGTAGCTGCACCTGTAAAATGTAAAAACTAATTAATTAACACACACACTAATATTAATTATCTTTCATACAACCTTACATACATTCTTGCATACACACAAACAAACATACATTCATTCATACATACAAACTAACAAACAAACAAAACATGTAAATTTTATACTTACCAAAATTGTCACACAAAATATTAAAATATTAAGTTGTAAAAACTCACGTACTCCTTGATCATTCTGTAGCGTATCCTTTGTTCTCCAGTAGCGCGTGCGCCTATTGGTAGCTCTGCCTAGTCAGTTGTCTTGAGCTCGCGCACGGGGCGCACGTATTACTTGCCGCCGCACTCGCAACTACCTATCGGCTTACGCGATCTAATATCTAGCTGTGTATGCTTATATTTAAGTGCTTATGTTTGCTACCGCTTTACTGCTTACTGCATAAACCTTCTGAACTGTGAACTGGACGTTTTCTTTGTGAGGATACACATACCTATCATCCCACAAGTGGTGACACTCCGACCTTTGGACTTGGATTTACCTACCTAGTACTGCGGTAAGCAAGAAAGTGAAAGTCATGCCCGGAGAAGACCCAGAATTCCATGACGTCAACCCCGATTCAGAAACGGGTAAAGGCGGTAGTAAAGGTACCAACGGCACCGGCGGCCCCACGGGCCAGGTTGATAAGGGCGCAACTGGAAATTTATCGGAATTATTTCGAGTCGGTGTAAAAGTTCCGCCGTTTTATTCTGATAGCCCGGCACTATGGTTTGCGCAACTAGATGCTCAGTTCATATTATCAGGCGTCGTAAAAGACTCAAGAAAATTTTATTTTGCTATTGCGCAACTTGAGCACCAAATCGCAGTAGAAATAGCTGACATCATTCAGAAACCACCCGAGTCGAATATGTATGGCACTCTGAAGGACGAAATCATACGCAGACTATCAGCAACAAAAGAACAGAAGGTGAAACAATTTTTGGACCAAGAACAAATGGGAAGCCGAAAGCCATCACAATACTTACGTCACCTGCTAAGTCTCGCCGGACCTGAAGTACCTAACGACTTTGTACGTACCATCTGGGCAAGCCGCATGCCAAAAGAAATCCAGCCTATAATAGCATCACATCAAGACATGGACATTGACAAGCTTGCAGCACTAGCAGATCACATATATGCTATCGCGTCACCGTCTCCGAACGTCGCTCAAGTGCAAAATAAGCCATCTACGTCCACCAGCTTATCCCCTCAGCAGCAGACTTTTGCTATGGAAGCTATGGCATTGCAAATTGCCGAATTGTCGAAGCAGGTAGCTGCTCTCACGACCAGAAGCCGCTCAAGTTTCCGAGGAAGACGACGATTCAATTCTCGATCTCGCTCTCGTGATCGGTCACAATCACGCGACACTAGTGGCATCTGCTGGTACCATCGTACTTTTAAGAACAGAGCAATGAAATGTGAACCACCATGCAAGCAAAGTAACCCGAATTCGGGAAACTACCAAGGCAGCCACTAGTGGCGGCATACGACTGCCTTACATGCAATGGCCGCCTCTTGATCACGGAAAGGAAGACCAAAGTGAAGTATCTTATCGACACTGGTGCGGATCTATGTGTATTCCCACGATCTCTGACAAGAGGACCATACAACAAAACACAATATCAACTCTTTGCAGCCAACAATACTGCAATAAACACATACGGAGTTATGACCTTACATTTGGATCTTGGACTTCGTCGAGACTTCTCTTGGAGGTTTGTCATCGCAGATGTAACTCGACCAATTATTGGTAACGATTTCCTAGCCCACTACTACTTGCTAGTCGATTGTAGAAACCACAGATTAGTTGATGGACTCACAACTCTTTCTGTTTAGTTTTCGTATAAAATGGGCGCGCGGTGCTGGCAACACTGCTCTGTCATTGTCACGTCCTCTGCCGTCGCCCGCATCGTTGATGCGAATGTTAATTATAAATGGTGTAATTAGTGTGTTTTCGGTTTTCTCGTGTGGTTTTCCCTGTTCGGTGGGGAAGTGAACCAAGTGATTTTGGTTCCGGCGCTTTGATTGAGAGTCACGCGACCGCCGGCAAAATATAACCTCACTTTTCGTTGGCTCGCGTCGTGGCTGCCGATAGCTACGTATTTTAATTATAAATGATTGGAGGCCAACGGGGCCGATTTCTCATTCGGAGAGAAATCTTTTAGTTATTTTGTGTTAAAAAACATTATGTGATGTCGAACTGTGAACTATAGTGCAAATTGGAGGAAAGGAGTTCGAGAACGAGCGGATGTTCCAGTGCTGTGAGTTTAGGTTATTCCCTATTCCTGCGCTCCTAAAATATCCTGAATACCTGATTCCTGTCATACTTAAACTCACAAAGAAACGGCGTCATCGTTCGCTCGGTAAGCAATTCGTTGCTGGGCCCTGTTTAAGTAGATTTTGGAAACAAGAATTTCTCGGCCGGAAACTTTCCGGAACAAAATTCTCTCATTAAATTTATTTTATTTAGCTATAGTAAAGAGCACTACGAATCGTAGTCAAATGTTGTTCGAGGCTGATCGACCATTTAGTTTTAGATTTTAAGATAACTTTAATTTGCTTCCACTGCGCTAAGATCAGCTTCGGAATCAAACATTTTTGGTAGCAGAGCGTGGTTGCTTTATTGCAACATAGTTAGCCGTAATTTAGTATTAAGCGTGTTTTTATATTACCCACATATTTTATTAATTTTGGAAAATATTGTTTCGGTTTTTTTGTGACTGTATTGTTTGCCTAGTGAACGGTACCTTATCGGTAAGGTCTAGGCCAGTCAACTAACATTTATTTTGTGGTATTTGTTTATTGGTTTTCGTTTTATTAAGTCGAGTGTGTAAAAGTTGGTACCATGGCTCCCTCGATCGCCAGGTATAAGGCTGCTATAAAAACAGAATTAAGGTGGTTTACTACCACAGCGGCAATGATCGGCCGCGAGGACCGGGAGGACGCGCTCTTGAAAAGTGCACTACAGGCAGATGAACGGGTTCGGGTTGTGTCGGAACACCTCACAGAGTGCCTCATGCTCCTTGAGGAAGCTCTAACCCTGAAGATAAGGAGCTGGTTGAGGGCGATGTAAGCCAGTGCTTGGAGCTGGCACAGGACATTGCGCAGGCAGCTGCGGACATATCTAGGCGACGTGACGGAAAGGAAAAGCCATTCCGTGGTAAGGTGGGACAAGGATTACAGGTGCCTCTTCCGCCTGTTACGGTTCCAGTCTTTGCAGGCGATTACGCCGACTGGCCGGCGTTTGAGGACCTGTATAGCAGTGTGGTCCACACACGGACGGACATAACGCCGGCGTACAAGATGGCTCAGCTGATGTCCAGGCTACATGGAGAGCCTCATGAATTGCTGACGCATTTGGCTGTCTCGGATAGCAATTATGAGGTGGCGTGGAAGATCCTTACCGACCGGTATCGAAACAAGCGCCTGATTGTAGACAGGCTGTTAGACCAGTGGCTGTCAATACCAACCATAACGCGAGGTACGGACCTCCGCGAGAAAATCTTCCACCCAGTCAGCGTCGCGGTCAGCGCACTGGAGCGACAGGGTTTGCCAGTGGCGGGCTACGGTTATATCTTGGTCCACACAGTGCTTCGCCGCCTTCCGAGCGAAATGGTCGCTCGATTCGAGCAGCTACATGGGGGCAAGTCCTCGGACCACCTCCCGACCTACGAGGATCTGAAGTCGTTCCTCGAGGCCGAAAGCAGGCGAGTGGACGTCCAGGCTGGTGAAGCCCCTCGCAAGGAGACCTCTGCCCCTCGCCACCCGGAACGGCCGGGTGCACCGGCGCGAGGAGGCAACAGTGGGCAACCCAAGCGGTACAATATCGCATTGGAATCAGGGTGTGCCTACTGCAGGGAGACAGGCCACAGGGTAACGGCGTGTCAGGAGTTTGCTGCGCAGCGGTTCAGAGGAGACGGGGTGTGGCACAGCAGAGGCGTTGGTGTTTTCGGTGCCTGGGGCCGCATCAGGTGCGAGTGCCCTTCAAGCACCAACTGTAGGTACTGCCAGGGTGCACACCATCCGCTGCTCTGCATGAATCGCTCCGGAGGCGCCGGGGCAGCGCTGGATCGGATCAGCGAAGGAGCCTGTCCACCAAGGAGGGAGCAACGCTCCCCACCCCTCAAGGAGGAGCCCACCTCCGCATCGGTCACAGGGACAGGCAGGGGACGTCAACAGACGGAGCCCACTTACCCAGGACGTGGGGACGATCCCCACCACGGCAGCAGGTGCCGGATTGGGAAGAGCGGCACAGGAACGTGGCCAAGGACACCCATCCCAGGTACGGGATTTAACGGGCGGGTGTCAGGGGAGCACTAGGCAGCCACCAGGGTACATGCAGTATTCTGCGGGCTTGAGCCACCTGGTTGGGTCTCAAGACCCACGCATGCCTCCGCCTATGCCTGAGTACCCGCGGCTACAGGCGCAACCTCGGTACGGACGTTTGCCGTCGGGGTACTATAGAACTCCAGCCATGGCCTTTATGGGCAGACCTCCCTACCAGCAGGAGTGGGACCCATACACAGGTTTGGGTAGCGAGGATACCCCGCGGGACGCGGCCTCACCGCGTTTAGATTCCCGCTAGGTAATCGCCGCCTACTCATCAGCTTCGGCTCCCCGTCCAATCACGGTACTTTTGCCAACGGCTAAGATTTGGGTATGGGGATACGGTGGCCGGACCATTCAAGTAAGAGCCCTACTGGATACAGGGGCTCAGGGATGTATTGTATCGAGTAAGCTGGTGAGTAGGCTAGGCCTAAATGTACGGCCAAGTGAGGATGAAGCTGTAGGCATCGGGGCCTAAATGTGCCTGACATTCGGGGTCAGACGAACTTTGAGTTCACATTAGGTAGCACATGTACAGGGGTCAGCTGTCAAGTCTCAGCCGTGGTGCTGGATGAAGTGGTTGGGAAACTCCCTCAGGTTAGGTTACCACCAACGGTACGAGGGTTAACCACAGGGTTGGAGTTAGCTGATCCTGATTTTGATACTCCTGGTACGGTGGACGTACTTCTCGGGTCAGACGTCCTCGGGAGATTATGGTGCGGTAGGAAGAAGGTACTCCAGGAAGCTGGTTTGGTGGCCGTAGATACCACAGGGGGGTATGTTGTTTTCGGCCCAGTTTGGAGACCTCAGGACCTACCAGAAGGGATACGGTCCTCTATGGTAGTGTGCTGTCAGAGGTGCTGCAGAGGTTTTGGGAGTCTGAAGAGCCGCCCACGGCGGACAGACGGAAGCCAGAGGATGACGAGTGCGAGTTGTTCTATCAATACAACACTGCGAGATGCCCGTCAGGCAGATTCGTGACCAGGCTACCTTTTCTCCCAAACCGCCCCGCTTTAGGTAGTTCGCGACAGCTCGCGGAACGGAGACTACTCGCAATGGAGCGGAAGATGAGGCGAGACCCAGCACTTCGGCAGAAGTATATAAATTCATGCGGGAATATATTCAATTGGGCCACATGTCGGTGTCCAGCCTGGATTGGAGGTGTGTCGAGCATTATTACATTCCACACCTGGCTGTCTTGAAGTCACCTGAGGCGAAAATACGGGTGGTGTTTGACGGTTCTGCTCCTACCTCGAATGGTGTGTCTGTGAACCAATGTTTGCACGCGGGTCCTAAATTGAACCGGGACATTGTGGACATTCTCACAGACTTTCGGTTACACCAGGTAGCGTTCGTCGCAGACGTCAAAATGATGTTTCGCCAAACCATGATACATCCGGATGACCGTCGGTATCAGCTGATTTTGTGGCGTGAGAGCCCAGATGAGCCGATGGTCACATACGAACTTAACACGGTGACGTATGGACTTAAGCCAAGTCCGTATTTGGCAGTACGTACGCTGCGAGAGTTGGCCGCACAGGAAAGGGTAAGATACCCTCGAGCCGCAGCAGTACTGGATCGCGACGTCTACGTGGACGATATCTGCACGGGTGCTGATAGCGTGGAGCAGGCGCTAATTCTACGAGACGAGCTGATCGCGATCATGGGTTCAGGAGGTTACGAGTTGCGGAAATGGTTGTCCAGTTGCCCAGAGCTCCTGGCTGGTTTGCCAGGCGAGTTCCATCAGGACCCGCACCTCTTGAGAACCCGGACAATCCAAATACGTTGGGCATCCTCGGGGTGCAATATAGGCCAACGCATGACGTATTCACGTACAAGATCGAGCCCGACCTTTTGGAGAAAACTTCGGTACTGTCGACAATCGCTAGAACGTTCGATCCTAACGGATGGATCGCCCCGGTTACGTTCATGGCGAAGTGCTTTTTACAAAGGTTGTGGCTAGCCAACTTAGGATGGGACGACCAACTCTCCGGAGAGTTGTTGAAGGATTGGCTCAAGTTTGTGACCACCCTACCAGGGATTGTGCACATCGCGATACCCCGCAAGTTAGTCCCATCGGTGGGATGTAAGGCTACCCTACATGGGTTTTGTGACGCCTCGGAGCGAGGGTACGCGGCAGCTGTATACCTTCGGACAGCAAGTTCAACGGGAACTGTGCACGTGCGTCTGGTTATGGCCAAAAGTAAGGTGGCACCAGTCAGAACTAGATGGACCATCCCCAAATTGGAATTGGCAGGGGCAGCTCTTCTAGCGCGCTTGCTAAATCATGTAACCTGCAATCTGCGTGGTACCATCAACTTGGATGAAACGGTGTACGCGTGGACTGACAGTCGGATAGTTCTGTGCTGGTTGCAGACGTCGGTACATACACTTGAGGTTTTCGTGGCAAATCGGGTGTCACAGATTACGGGGTCGGAAACTCCGTTAGTGTGGAGGCACGTACAGGGAGAATGGAACCCAGCGGACTGCGCTTCGCGCGGGTGCAGGGCACCTGATTTGGTGAGTCACCCACTGTGGTGGGGACCTCAATGGCTGACTGAGTCGCCGCAGGAATGGCCATTCAACGAGTGCAGGGCGCCGCTTGGGCCACCTGATCGAGGTTTGCGAGTGAACGAGGGTCAACTCGTACCGAAGCCTAACCCAGCTTTCTTGCTGGAACGGTATAGCTCCCTCGACAAACTTCTTGGGGTGACAGGTTGGATCAAACGGTTCGTGAACAACTGCAGGAAGCCTCAAGCAGAACGGAACTTTGCACCAGTCCTCTCGCCTGCGGAACGGAATGCGGCTCTATGCTCATTAGTTAGAGTCGTCCAGGCGGAACATTTTGAAGAGGAGGTCAGGCTGCTCAGGGATGGACGTGGAAAGCTGAAGGGAGGAATTGTGCGCCTCAACCCATTCCTGGATGAGCAAGGTATGCTCAGGGTTGGAGGCAGACTTCGGAACGCTAGCCTGCCCTTTTCGGCTCGGCATCCACTGTTACTTCAAAAAGGGGACCCTTAGTTGAGCTCTTAGTCAGGGATCGTCATGAGAAAAACTCGCACGCGGGCTGTAATGCGCTATTGGCCATCCTACAGCGCGAGTTCTGGATCTTATCGGGACGGCGAACGGTACGTAGCGTTGTGTTTAGGTGCTTGCCTTGTTACCGCTTGAAGGCAGCCACAATGCAGCCACAGATGGGAGATCTCCCACCGGACCGGGTGACGGAGGCCTGGACGTTTGCAGGTGTGGGAACGGATTTTGCAGGCCCTTTCATGGTAAAGGCATCACGCCTACGGAACGCAAAGTCTATCAAGGCGTACTTGTGCGTGTTCGTGTGCCTAGCCACCAAGGCCGTCCACTTGGAGCTCGTGGCCGACCTGTCTACGGAGGCCTTTTTGGCAGCGCTGGAGAGATTTACGTCGCGACGAGGGCGACCAGCGCTGATCAGGTCGGATTGTGGTACCAACTTTAAGGGTGCTGATCGGTGTATGAAGGAAATTGTAACGTTCTTAAGGGAGAACGAAGAAGCCATCAGCACGGGCCTCTCCGTCAGGGCATTACCTGGGTGTTCGATCCACCAGCGTGCCCTCACTGGGGTGGTATTTTTGAAGCGGTTGTAAAGTCCGCTAAGACGCATTTGTTGCGCGTTGTAGGGTTAACAATTTTGACTTTCGAGGAGCTGGCGACCGTGTTTTGTAAAATTGAGGCTGTACTCAATTCGCGTCCTTTGTGTCCGCTCAGCTCAGACCCAAATGATTTAGAGGCCCTGACGCCAGGGCATTTCTTAATTGGCCGCCCACTTAACGCCTTGCCGGAATATCCCTATACGGAGGTGAATAGCAATCGTTTGTCGCGTTATCAGTTGTTGCAGCAAATGACTCAAAACTTTTGGAAGCGTTGGTCGCTTGAGTACTTGCACATTCTGCAGCAACGCCTTAAGTGGACGGACAGGACTGAACCCCCCTGCATTGGGGATCTCGTTCTGGTTAAGGATGCCAACCTACCGCCACTGCGTTGGCGCCGGGGGCGCATTCTCAACCTGTTTCCGGGTAGTGATGGCACTCCTCGAGTTGCAGAAGTTCAGGTGGGGGATTCAGTCCTTAAGCGAGCAGTAGCTACATTATCACGCCTGCCATGCATAGAGCGGACCGATGGGTCGGTCCGGGGCGGGTGAATGTTTAGTTTTCGTATAAAATGGGCGCGCGGTGCTGGCAACACTGCTCTGTCATTGTCACGTCCTCTGCCGTCGCCCGCATCGTTGATGCGAATGTTAATTATAAATGGTGTAATTAGTGTGTTTTCGGTTTTCTCGTGTGGTTTTCCTGTTCGGTGGGAAGTGAACCAAGTGATTTTGGTTCCGGCGCTTTGATTGAGAGTCACGCGACCGCCGGCAAAATATAACCTCACTTTTCGTTGGCTCGCGTCGTGGCTGCCGATAGCTACGTATTTTAATTATAAATGATTGGAGGCCAACGGGGCCGATTTCTCATTCGGAGAGAAATCTTTTAGTTATTTTGTGTTAAAAAACATTATGTGATGTCGAACTGTGAACTATAGTGCAAATTGGAGGAAAGGAGTTCGAGAACGAGCGGATGTTCCAGTGCTGTGAGTTTAGGTTATTCCCTATTCCTGCGCTCCTAAAATATCCTGAATACCTGATTCCTGTCATACTTAAACTCACAAAGAAACGGCGTCATCGTTCGCTCGGTAAGCAATTCGTTGCTGGGCCCTGTTTAAGTAGATTTTGGAAACAAGAATTTCTCGGCCGGAAACTTTCCGGAACAAAATTCTCTCATTAAATTTATTTTATTTAGCTATAGTAAAGAGCACTACGAATCGTAGTCAAATGTTGTTCCGAGGCTGATCGACCATTTAGTTTTAGATTTTAAGATAACTTTAATTTGCTTCCACTGCGCTAAGATCAGCTTCGGAATCAAACACTTTCCGTCAACACTCCTCACTCAAATGATATGCCGGACAAGACTTACACCATCAAAACCGTTTGTGGAAGCACGGAATACCACGACTTGTTACGAGATTTTCCTGAGATAACAAAACCAGCCGGTGCACCCACCGAGCCGAAGCACAATACGAAACATTACATACGTACAACACCAGGACCTCCAGTCGCTGCTCGTGCCCGCCGTCTTGCACCGGATCGCATGATGATAGCTAAAAAGGAATTTGAAGAAATGCTCCAGAATGGCACAGCTCGCCGCTCCGAGAGTTCATGGTCATCACCCCTGCATCTCGCTCGTAAAAAGGATGACGGGTGGCGTCCATGCGGCGACTACCGAGCTTTAAACGCAAGAACAATCCCAGACCGTTATCCAATAAGACATCTCCAAGACTTCTCTCACCAACTAGCTGGAACTCAGATATACTCAAAAGTAGACTTAGTGAAGGCTTACAACCAGATTCCGGTGGTTGAGGTTGATATACCGAAGACAGCCATAATTACTCCCTTCGGACTTTATGAATTCCCATACATGACCTTCGGGCTCAGAAATGCCGCACAGTCTTTTCAAAGATTCATAGACGAAGTACTTCAAGGCCTCGACTTTACATACGGTTATCTTGACGACATCTTAATTTTTTCGAAGACTCCTGAAGAACATCGCGAGCATCTGAAGACACTGTTCACTCGACTTCGTGACTACGGCGTACTCATCAACTCCTCCAAATGTGTTTGGGGCGTACGAGAGATCACCTTTTTGGGTTACCACGTCTCACCTGATGGCATTCGCCCACTGGAAGAAAAGATTTCAGCAATACAGACTTATCCCATACCTAAAACAGCCCGAGAATTGAGACGCTTCTTAGGTATGCTGAATTTTTACAGACGGTTCATACCCAACGCTGCTGAAATCCAAAGCCCACTTCACGAGGCTCTCGCCGGCAACCTGAAAGGCGCAAAACCAGTAAATATGAACGAAGAACGACTCAAGGCATTTGAAGACTGCAAATCAAGCCTTGCCAAAGCAACTCTTCTCGCTCATCCAGATGCCCAATCAGAACTAGCCATATTCACTGACGCGTCGAACGAAGCAATTGGTTCAGTCCTGCAGCAAAGAAAAGGCAAAGACTGGATACCACTCGGATTCTTCTCACGGAAACTATCACCTTCACAAAAGAAATACAGCCCCTATGATAGGGAGCTCCTGGCAATATATGAAGGCATACGCTACTTCCGTTATATGCTAGAAGCAAGAACATTCTCTGTCTATACAGACCACAAACCTATCACCTTTGCATTCTCGACCAACAGAGACAAATGTTCACCACGTCAGTTTCGCTACCTCGACTTCATATCCCAGTTTACAACTGACATCCGTTTTGTAGCTGGCCAAGACAATGTCGTTGCTGACGCAATGTCCAGAATTGACGAGATAGAAGCTTTCCAGACAATAAACTACAAAGAACTTGCTAATGAACAAGAAAAAGACAAAGAACTGAAGGATTTCCTGAAGCACGGCACTGGACTCAAGCTCGTCAAACACCCAGAAACAAACTTGTACTGCGACCACTCCATGGGTTTTCCACGCCCGTATGTGACACCAGCATTCAGACGACAAGTTTTCGACAGCTTACATAACTTGAGCCACCCTGGACCGAAAGCCACAGCACAACTAGTCCCAGAAAGATTTGTGTGGCCAGGAATAAGCAAAGATTGCAAACAATGGGCAAAACAATGCACAAATTGCCAGCTTAGCAAAACTGCTCGTCACGCTTCAGCACCCTTCACCAAATTTCAAACCCCTTCCAATCGCTTTTCTCATATCCATATGGATATTGTTGGGCCATTGCCTTATTCAGCAGGTTTCACGTACTGCCTTACCATTGTCGACCGGTTCACTAGGTGGCCGGAAGTTTATCCCATGGCGAACATCACCGCCGAAACTTGTGCCAGCACATTTATTACTGGTTGGGTTGCCCGCTTCGGTTGCCCTCAATACATCACAACTGACAGAGGCCAGCAATTTCTATCCCACCTTTTCCAACACATTTGCACCATAATTGGTGCCAAACACTGTCCTACCACCTCGTACCATCCCCAATGTAATGGCCTGGTGGAAAGGCTACATCGCCAGCTTAAAGCTGCAATCACTTGCCACAACAATTCACAATGGACTGAAGTCCTACCTCTCGTCCTTTTGGGCCTTAGAACTGCTTGGAAAGACGACTTACAAGCATCTACAGCCGAACTCGTTTACGGGGAACCCCTCAAACTCCCAGGAGAATTTTTCGACCCTTCACCTCACCTGATCGTAGATCCGACAGACTTCGCCATGCGCCTTCGGAAGCATATGTCCAATCTGTCTCCCACCCCAGCTTCATGTCATAATCGCAAGACATTCTACTTACCCAAAGACCTTATGACATCTGAGTATGTCTTTCTTCGACGGGGTCCAGCAAAACGATCCCTCGAAACCCCTTATACAGGTCCTTACAAAGTCCTTGAAAGAGGACAGAAGACTTTCCGGATCGATGTCCAAGGAAAAGACGTCACGGTGACAGTCGACCGACTCAAGCCAGCCCAAGTAGCGTGCAACAACTCCGATGACCCGATGACCGCAGACACCTCATCGCCGTCACCAGCACCTGCCGCTCCAGCTGCACCTCCTACTCCTCCCGCCGACACAGCAACACCTGCAAAGAAGACTCGAAGTGGCAGAGTAGTTCGCTTTCCTAATTACTATCGACCGTGAAACGGTCTCGGTAGGGGAGTACTGTAGTAGCTGCACCTGTAAAATGTAAAAACTAATTAATTAACACACACACTAATATTAATTATCTTTCATACAACCTTACATACATTCTTGCATACACACAAACAAACATACATTCATTCATACATACAAACTAACAAACAAACAAAACATGTAAATTTTATACTTACCAAAATTGTCACACAAAATATTAAAATATTAAGTTGTAAAAACTCACGTACTCCTTGATCATTCTGTAGCGTATCCTTTGTTCTCCAGTAGCGCGTGCGCCTATTGGTAGCTCTGCCTAGTCAGTTGTCTTGAGCTCGCGCACGGCGCACGTATTACTTGCCGCCGCACTCGCAACTACCTATCGGCTTACGCGATCTAATATCTAGCTGTGTATGCTTATATTTAAGTGCTTATGTTTGCTACCGCTTTACTGCTTACTGCATAAACCTTCTGAACTGTGAACTGGACGTTTTCTTTGTGAGGATACACATACCTATCATCCCACAACTTTGAGAATTTGTTCCCAGTCTGGTTAGGAAATTGCAATTTGAACCTTTGGTTGAATAATCAAAGGAGCGACTAAAGCCTTGGGTTCGACTACTCACGATCCTCAGGTTGAGGTTGAACTGCGTCAGTCTCTGCGGGTCCAAATGCAGCCGCCCCCACGCCAGCGCCAGGGCGCTTTCCCCGGCGCCCCCAGTGCTGTCATCAGTGGCGCCCCCCTCCGCCTCCAGGGCCGCTAACTGGTACACGGGGGCCGCGACGGGGCCCCACGCGGGCGGAGGCGCCACTCCCGGCGGGCTGGCCTCGCGGCGACGCTCTTCGTACTCTCTGTAGTAAGTAAGTAAAAACACTTTTCTCAAACATGCTAGGAAATATGTTCATTTCTTTCAAAAATAGAATACGCAAAGTTTCCCATTGTGTGCCATGTCTCCGACCGCGCCGGCAAAGTTGTATGGAATTCCTTTGCAGGTGTCCGGCAAAGTAAATTCGTTACACACGCTAAGCCACACAGGTAATTAATTTCAAAATAGATATCATGAGAACGGAACGTAATTTTGTATGAAAAGTTGATATGAACAAACTAAAGACAAGGCTGTATAATTTTATAACCCTTGCCTATCCTAAAAGTACCAATAGCATAAAAGAAGGAATGAACTAAACACACTTAAAGAATGGCTGAATAGCAATGAATACTATGCCTTGCTAAAGGCCTATTTATCAAAAATATACACAATTGGTGGAAAAACAAACTGGGAAAACGTGAAAATTTTCATGATTGGGGCTGTTGTATTGTAGTGTCTTTTGTTTAAAACGGAACAAAGATGAGAGTAGTATCGAAATGGATTGCACGCCGCCAAACATATGGGGTGCATAAGGGCTAATCCAAACTGACCGTGGAAAACATATTTTATAAAGTACGTACTTAGTTAGTTATTTCCTAGCATTTTTTGAGAAAAGCACTATGTAAGCCTCGGGGAAAATGACTTTGCTTGACTCGTATAATTAAACTCTACTCGTCAATCAAAGTCTTATTTTCCGGCCTCGACAACAATGTACTATTATTGCACATTTACAACACAAACACAAATTTTCCCTTTAAGTGGGTAACCTTTTTGGGTGAAGGAAAAGACAGAGAGAGAAGTGTAGTGCACAAATAAAGGTAAAGGTAGACAGTTTACATTATAATAAAATAATAAATAAACCATACAATAGATCCAATTCCTTGTGCGCTACTAAAATCGCTAAGGCCAATTTGACATTTCTATAACCGTTTGCTATTCTACACGTAACTGTCAAATTCAAATGACAGCATTATAATCTCTAAAATACTTAAAATTAAGTGACAGCGCTAAACTTAGCTTTAGCCGATTAGTGCTATTCCACGGCGCACAAATTTAAGCATTTTAAAAATTTAAAACTGCTAAGATCGCTAATCTTAGCGGCCACTAAAAAGGTCCCTCTTAAAAATAATACTGTCAGAACATCTCAAAATGGGTGGGGTTTTGGAGTGATTTGTGTAACATCAGAAAGTTCAAGAGTGGAAAAAAGGTGATCGGGATTTAAAGGGTAGGAAAGTTTAAGAGTGAAAACAATTTAATCGGGAGGTTTTAGAGTGTCACCCGGTAGTATAGCCGAAGAGTGGAAACAATTTGATAGGGAGGCTTTAGAGTGTCCCCGGGAAGTAAAGTTTAAGAGTGGCAACAGATTTAAGGGTAATAGAGTGGCACCGGGTCAGAACGTTTTAAATTAGCACCTAGTCAGAATGTTCTAGAGTGGGGCCGGGTTGTTAGGTTCTTAAGTGGTGGAACCAAAGGTGGTACAGAAGGATTTTGAGTGTCACCGAAAATAAAAATATTTTTACCAGTTACAGATTTTTTCATTTATTACTAAAATATATCTTTTTTTTTTAAATTGCAACACTGAATTTAATAACGTCAAAATCAAATTATAGTCCTGTCAAAAACCTCTGTTTAATTTTCTAAAACTGGGCTTTCGTGGAATAGCACAACTTAAAATTGCCAATTTTAACCATTTTAACTTAGTGATTTTAACTTTAGAGATTTAAAATGGCTAACTTGTAGAATAGAGACCAATAGATCCAATTCCTTGTGCGCTACTAAAATCGCTAAGGCCAATTTGACATTTCTATAACCGTTTGCTATTCTACACGTAACTGTCAAATTCAAATGACAGCATTATAATCTCTAAAATACTTAAAATTAAGTGACAGCGCTAAACTTAGCTTTAGCCGATTAGTGTTATTCCACGGCGCACAAATTTAAGCATTTTAAAAATTTAAAACTGCTAAGATCGCTAATCTTAGCGGCCACTAAAAAGGTCCCTCTTAAAAATAATACTGTCAGAACATCTCAAAATGGGTGGGGTTTTGGAGTGATTTGTGTAACATCAGAAAGTTCAAGAGTGGAAAAAAGGTGATCGGGATTTAAAGTGTCACCGGGTAGGAAAGTTTAAGAGTGAAAACAATTTAATCGGGAGGTTTTAGAGTGTCACCCGGTAGTATAGCCGAAGAGTGGAAACAATTTGATAGGGAGGCTTTAGAGTGTCCCCGGGAAGTAAAGTTTAAGAGTGGCAACAGATTTAAAGGTAATAGAGTGGCACCGGGTCAGAACGTTTTAAATTAGCACCTAGTCAGAATGTTCTAGAGTGGGGCCGGGTTGTTAGGTTCTTAAGTGGTGGAACCAAAGGTGGTACAGAAGGATTTTGAGTGTCACCGAAAATAAAAATATTTTTACCAGTTACAGATTTTTTCATTTATTACTAAAATTTATCTTTTTTAAAAATTGCAACACTGAATTTAATAACGTCAAAATCAAATTATAGTCCTGTCAAAAACCTCTGTTTAATTTTCTAAAACTGGGCTTTCGTGGAATAGCACAACTTAAAATTGCTAATTTTAACCATTTTAACTTAGTGATTTTAACTTTAGAGATTTAAAATGGCTAACCTGTAGAATAGAGACCAATATGGAGTGTGTACAGTTAGAATCAATACAAACAGACATACATGAATACTGGGAGTGCATTTAGACCATAAAAATGAACAAGTTCATTTATGAAAATATTTCAGAATTAAAAAAAAACTTTGCATATGTTGAGTAAGGAACCAAACTTAATCAATTAGGCTATAGTACGGCTCCTTAGCTGGAAGTATGGTCCCATCTGGCAGAAATCATGAAACTTGGCATGTGTGTAGCTTACATGTGTAAGCTTCAGGAAAAGAAGGGAAGCAAGTTGGACCCCCTGCTTCCTTTACCCCCTTTTATGTCCCAAATTTCAGTTATCTTTATTTTCTCGAAACGATTAAAGATAGGAGAAATTTGTCAAGGTAAGAAATATTCCTTATAAAATTGTCTACATAAATTGTTCTTGGGTTGATGTTGATAGGACTTATACTTTTCGAGTTATGCTTCTGGGAAACCCATCATTTTTTTGAAGGTGACTTCCAGCTCTGAATTAGCCATAACTACCATGTGATAGAATATTCTTTCAAACTTGCTATTGGCTTTTATTAGTTAGGTAGTCTACAAAGGAAACCCGCAGAGACAACACTTCAATCACGCCTGTGGGGATGGGGGGAGGGGGGCAAAGTTTATGTTTTCCGAGCTGAACTTAAGGACTTCTGACTCCTTAAGTAAATGTGACACGAGAAATTGAGTATAATTTTCGAATATATCAAAGACGGGAGTATTCATTTCTGGAACGCTCTTTGGTATATTTCATACAAAAATATAAAAATATTAAGTGAAATAAGAAAAAAATATGTTTCGTTCTCATTCAAACGCTGTTTTCTTCATGACCTTGAGACATATTTACTAGATAATAACACATACTCAAAGACATACTCACCCGAATTATAAAGCCATATTTTATTTTCGAAAATATTAGAAAATACCTAGCCTACACAGAAGCCTAAATATTTTTACAAAGTTATGTTTGTAGCTGGAAAAATTTCAAATTCATAGATTTTGTATGCAAAAATAAGATTACCAACCGCAAACGTATATTTCTCAATTGTCGCTAAACCATTCCAGATAGAGAAATGCCCTCATAGAAAATGTTGTTTATACTGAAGAGTTGTTTATGCTGATATATAGAAATTGAAGATCTGGAGTACTTGATGTGGAACATCGACAGCCCAGCTAAACTATTCGAGATACTGTAATGTCTTCTTAAACATGAAGTACTCCAGATCCTCAATTTCTTTATTCCAACAATAACTACCTTTCAGTATAAACAACATTCCCTATGAGGGCGTTTCTCTATCTGGAACAGTTTAGCGACAATTGAGAAATATAAGTTTGCGGTTGGTAATCTTATTTTTGCATACAAAATCTATGAACTTGAAATTTTTCCAGCTACAAACATAACTTTGTAAAAATATTTAGGCTTCCGTAGGCTAGGTATTTTCTAATATTTTCGAAAATAAAATATGGTTTTATAATAAGGGTGAGTATGTCTTCGAGTATGTGTTATTATCTAATAAATATGTCTCAAGTTTCAGAAAAAAACAGAGTTTGAATGAGAAAGAAACATATTTTTTTTCAATTTCACTTAATATATTTATATTTTTGTATGAAATGTACCAAAAGCGTCCCAGAAATGAATACTCCTGTATATTGATACTCAATTTCTCGTGTCACATTTACTTAAGGAGTCAGAAGTCCTCAAGTTCAGCTCGGAAAAAAAACTTTGCCTCCTCCCAGGGCGTGATTGCTCTGCGGATTTCCTTGAAGACTACCTAACTAACAACAGCCAGTAGCAAGTTTGAAAGAATATTCTATCACATGGCAGTTATGGCTAATTCAGAGCTGGAGTCACCTTAAAAATGATGGGTTTCCCATAACTCGAAAAGTATAAGTCCTATCAACATCGACCCAAGAACAATTATGTAGACAATTTTATAAGGAATATTTCTTACCTTGACAAATTTCTCCTATCTTTAATCGTTACCGAGAAAAATAAAGATAACTGAAATTCGGGTCATAAAAGGGGGGATAAAGGGGCAGAGGGTCCAACTTCTTTTCCTGAAGCTTACACATGTAAGCTACACACATGCCAATTTTCATGATTTCTGCCAGATGGGACCATACCTCCATACAAACTGCCAATTAAGAACTCGGACTACTAGCCATGATTGTTATTTTACTTCTTTTTTTTAGTTGTAAAATAAATCTGCTTATCTGTGGTAGCTTGTAATTGGCATCTTTTTATAATTTGTAAATTTTTTGGAAAGAAGGCTGTAAGCTTCCCAAATAAAATAAAATATAATAAATGTAGTCAGCCGATTGTGACTTTGTAAGGAAGGTCAAAAACTTTGTTTACCAGCCATTCAACTCTACTCCTCTGTCTATTCAGCCCCAAATAAAAGGCAGGTAGAAAGTTATTTCAGTGATTTGTATGATTAATTGTCTCAGGCCAAGTATGTTGAACAATGATTAATGTTCCCTATCAAGTATAAAGCTACATATACGAGACTTGCGAAAATCATAATAATGTTCGGTAGTCTTAAACAGAACATTTACCTTAAATAGTCCGCAAGACAGCTCCTATCAGCGATGAACCTGTCTCTTGGCAGTTCAGGCGAGGCGTCCGGGGTGGTCTGATCTCCGACGACCGAGGGCGGCTGCGCGGCCGCGGCGCGCCATTCCCGCGCGGGCGACAGGGACAACGATAGATCAGAAGAGGACACAAACGATTGGGAAGAGTTGGGACTGTCAATGACGCTGCGGTTGCTCCGATCTTCGGCGCGGAATGATGAGTCTGTGAGCAAAACAGTGGAAAAGATGTCAGGTTACTTTTTAGGGTTTGAGCTCTACAAAAAACCCTTTATGATTTTGTCAAGTCTGTCTGTTGGTTTGTATGCCGTCCCTTGATAAGTTTGTCATGCTGATGGCTACTTATTTTAATATGAGGCCTGTCCAACTGATGTTTCGTAAATACTGACCCATTGATTTAAATAAGTTTAGTTTTTTTTTTCTGTTTTTTTATCTGCAATCGACTCTTCCAGTCTTCATCAGATGGTATGGCGGTTTTGTTTTATGTATTATTGGGTGGCATTCCAGTGAAAACCATCTCCAGGGTTTTGTTTTTGTTTATGTATTAGGTTCTTTCGTCAAGTGACAGAATCGACCATCTTTTTAAACGGTGAATGTTTTGATCAAGTTGCAGCAGATCTCTTGCGAGTTTGTTAGTGTGTTCTTTAAGTCTTTCCTTGTATCGCAAATTGTATTTCTTTACTTCCTCTTTCACAGTAGGCATTTCAAGGTATTCGTGGATCTCAGTGTTTCTTGTGTACCATGTTGCACCTGATACCTCTCTGAGCACTTTATTTTGGAATCTTTGCAGGATCTCCAAGTTAGAGTTACTGGCAGAGCCCCAGAGTTGTATTCCATATGTCCATATTGGTTTTATTATGCACTTGTATACCAGTAATTTGTTGTTCAAAGATAAAGGAGAGTGTTCATTGTTCCATACTTATTTTTACTGTGGCAACATTTTTCCAGGTTACAGAATATTCATAGGAAATTCATAAATACTTATGTTATTTCCTAGCGGCCCACCCAAAATATGATTTTTGTTGCCGAAATATCCCACCACTTGGAGAAACGTCGCCATAGCAAATAATTTAACACCTAACCATGATCTCTTAAATGAGATATATTTCAAATCAGTTAATAATAAATATGAACAAATGCATTAACAGTAGAAGATATCATTTCTTTTGAAGGAACCAACCTGTGGCTGAAGCAGCGGAAAGCCCCAGCAACCGGCATTGGTCAGGCCCGAGCGGAGGCAGCTGCGGTCCAGGACGAGCCAGAGTGAACGCGAACCGGAGTAAGTTGGCCCCCGCCACACCGGCTATGGCCAGCTCCACCCAGTGCAGCGCAGACGTGTAGCCTTCACATTTAGATGACCTACAAATTGCCATACAACTAATTCATCATTACATTACTGCGAATGAATTTGAATCTAACACTTTAGGCAGATTTACTTCTTCTGCGTCGTTTCCTCAAGGCTGAGGGTCGTGACCACCAAAAGCAGCTAAAAGCAGCAGCAGATTTAAGTTGTAATTATTTAAGATATTTTATTCATTATCAAACTTGCCTCGCGTCTCACGAGTTCAGGCACAAGAAAAGGCCTCAAAATGTGAACGAACTTGAATGTCTCAGGAAGGGGGTTCTGCGGGGTGGGGGTGGACTAGGGTGGTTCCCCCTTCCCCCCCTATAAAAGTATCCCAATAGTCGACAGTCCATAATGCATATATTTTTACCCGAAACTAGTATAGTCACATAAGCTTAGACTTACAGATCTGCCGCAAAAACGAATAATAGCACAGCATTTAAGGCGGCCCCTCGCACGCAGCGCGAACGCCGCCGCGTCGCCGCCTCGGCGTCTAACGCGCGGCGCACCAGCGTGTTACCAGCGCCAAGCCCCACAGGGGCGCACCTGCAACCGGCGAAAGAAAATGCATTCAAAGATACCGAGAACTTTGCCGGGGATATTTCCCTATAAATAAACATTCCACGTCTCTAAGGTATAGAATAATTTTATCTTACATTGTTTATGATCAGGAGTGCAATTTCACGCAATTTAATTTGTTATCAATGTAGTTGAAGCAACAGTAAAACAAATATATTTGAAATAATCTCACAATCACAAGTAACCTCAAAATCAAACTAGACAAGTGACAGTATCCAAACCAAAAATAATAATTTCGGTAGATTCTCAGTCGAAAAATCGGTAGAATTCGGTAGATTTTAAAAATGAGCTGAAAATGAGCAAAATTAAGTCTTTTTTGCAACTCGTGAACAAATTCAATCAAAAAATGAAGCGAAATTGCACTGTAAACGCGTGCCACGGTGAAGGCAATCAAGTGAAGCCGCGCGTTTGTTCGCGCGAAATTGCACGTAGTTCACTCGCTTCATCTGAATCGCTTGAAGAAAACTGAACTCGCACGGATCGTCCACATTTGGATAAAATTCATCAAAATAGAAGGGTGCGGCGTTCATTTGCTAAGCAAAATCCCCAAAAACTGAAAAATCGGTAGATTTTTGTCTCAATTCGGTAGATCGGTAGATTAAGTCCCAATTCGGTAGATCTACCGAAAAATCGGTAGGTTTGGGAACACTGTCAGTATGGCCCTCTGGTGCGTCAGGCAGAGCAGACCGTACGCGTATACCGGTCCGAACTTCACTTCAATCCAAGCGGTGCAGATAAAGTGAGTGAAGTTCGCACGAGTCCTCGCATGGCGGATACGCGCGGGCAATACGCATCACGCAGCGGAGGCCCGGACATCATGGGGGATGCCAGACTTATTAACATACTTCGTACATATGTATAAAACACTGAAATGAAACGACACAATAAAATAAAACATAGATGAACAAGCTGCACCCAGCCAAATCAAAATAATTTTTCATGTCGTAATACTGTTTCCAGCGACCCCCCGCCACGTGTTTTTCTAATAAAAGACAAAACTATACATCAAACGTCGATATACGTTGCGACGTAGAAATGTGAATGGCCACTCCGCAATAAACAAGTCCAGCAAAAAAGAGTAGAAATTAAATAAAATGGAACTAAAAAAAAATCATACTAAATTGTTGCCATTCATAGTCAATGTTGCCATTTAATTTTGAAATTTCATACAAAGTGGCGCCCTCATTTTTTGTCTACTCTTTTTTGCTGCACTTGTACATCGATGTTTTATGTTTCGTTTGGAAAACACACTAAAAGTTTGTTTGGACTTACATAAATGACAGAACTAAACCAGAGTAGTCTGGCAGCACTTGGACTTACTGCAATCAAGGGTCCAATCCAAAAGGAAGTGTCTATATAGCGGGGCGCCCCGCTCAATAGTCATTTAGGCTATTCACCGGGGCGCCCTGCTGAATAGCGCTGTGTCTATGGATAGGCTATTGAGCGGGGCGCAGGCTGAACCACCTGATTGTCCGCAAGTAAGATGGTTCCGTGCTTCGGATGGGCGCGTTAAGCCGTCAGTCCCAGTTGCTGTTGTGATGCTATGATGGCGGTCGTTCCACAACCATGTCAGAGGCCTGCTATTTGCAGTAGGCGGTTGAAAAACTCTGACACCAGGGTTCATCGGGTCGTTGAACGACTCGGTGTCCCAAAAAGAAGAAGAAGGTATAAGTACAGGGTAAGTGAACCCACATTGATTTGATTTAGTAAATCTATGTTTGTTTGACCTCGCCAATACCTACTGTCGACAGTAGGTATTGTCTAACTAGAAAAAACAGATGCCAGTAGTCCACACTAATCCTTTCTCACCCATCCCCATCACTTAATCATCACATCCTCACCCATCTTCATCACATCATCACCCAACCTCATCACTGCTCCGTACTTATACCTACCATGATACCTACATACGAGTCGAAATAACGGCGGAGCGGCGCCCCGGTCTATAACCAAACCACAGACAAAGCGCTATTTAGCAGGGCGCCCCGCTCAATAGCCTATACATAGACAAAGCGCTATTCAGCAGGGCGCCCCGGTGTATAGCCTAAATGACTATCGAGCGGGGCGCCCCGCTATATAGACACTTCCAATCCAAAAACTTATAAATGAATGAATGAATAAAGATATGGCTGCGTTCATGTTATCTAAAGAATGAATGGTTCAGAATTGCCAGTAAACTTTATTTTGTCATATTTATTTATATAGTTCCGAATCTGTTCCCTCCTCATGAGATAGGTATACAATTTTTACTAGTGGCCGACCGAGAGTGAAAACTCAGAACCGGCTAGTGAAAAGATACAACTATCGAAATATTTAAATAAATACATGCTATAGTAACTCAAATCCGCTGATCGGCAAATTTGTTTGAAATGATTAATAGGGTAATGATTTGAAATTTTACTTTATGTTCCCTGAAAAATAAAATGTCCCTTATCAACAGTCACTAATAATTCATCCTACCTCATACCTACTGCAAGGTAAATAGACGATTGTACCAAGAAAAACAAAACTAAAGAAAAACTAAATTATTTCAGTAGCAAAACTGCGAATGCTTTTTTTTCTCGTTTTCTAATTTCTTCAATCAATACATTGCTGTACTATAACTTATTTTACTTGATAAAATAAGCAGCACATAGAATTTATTTTATAATAAGTTTATTTTACCCCACTGGAGTTTGCGGTCTGAATATTTGGACAGCAAAAAATTTGTATTTTGTAGTTAGTATTATCATCGGCAGTTGCTTAGCAAAAAGCGTAACAGATCTTTTTTAAAGTAATAAAGGAGATTGCCCATTTCTGGTCTAAGAAATTGTCTCGCCTCAAAACGAAAATTAAAGCAATATGTAATATCCCTCATTCTAATGAAGAATAGCTATGGCAATTGTTGTACAAAACAGGGAAACTAACTTAACTGTGAAAGGTCTTTTTACCGTTAGGTATTTTTCCCAAAGATTTTACTGTGGTGTGAACCTTTTTTGCACTGTTTACTTCGGTATAGCTAACGATAACGATTTAAGAACGAAATACAGGATATACAGCCAAAATTCAGAACTTTTGTCTCTTTCGATACCCAACTTTAACATTCAATAACTTCAGACCTCCTGTCACAATTAAATTATTTTCAGTTACAAAATGTTAAGCAATAATAAGACTTTATAATTATTTATTTTTGGCTTTGATGCGAGGCCTGCAAGTAGTGAGGCAAGCGATGGACGAACATCCATACTAGAGTGGGCATGATTCTTTAGAAAAAGTTAAATACACTAGGGTTGTAAAAATCATGTACTTTAGTTTTGTTAAAAAAAAAGCCTTCTTTATACTAGAAAATGGTTTTTAGTTTAAAGAATAATCTCCATGCTTAGTCTTGTCTAATCAAAATTTAACAACAGTTTGGGAAATAAAAAGGTGTTCAAAATTAAAGGTGTTCAGTTCAGTCAGAAGCTATGTTTAAAAATTAATTAAGTAGTGTAGGGTCTTTGCACACCTTGGAATTATTTAATTATTCGTTAAGTAGACCTCAAAACAGTTTGCAGACATAAGCGTGGTCATCCTACAGAAACAGATAAACACACGAGTAAAGTACTTCAACGCTATATTTCTTTTCTAATCCATGAGATTCGAGATTTTTTGAATTATCTCTTTTTAACGTCGCTAAGCTGGCCACACTCCAAGTGTCATTTCTGTGCGGGGTAAAGAATTTCTCTGCGCCATTTTTTTTATCTCATTCGTCGCTTTGTTCTTTTACGCTAGTGCAGTGTAGTGATAAGTCTTTGTTGACCGTGCCGAGCGAGGCCTGCGGTGCTGAACAGCCTCAGACCTCTTTACTCCACCATAGTGACCTATAACCACCACACCATGATCCGTGCAGTCTCGTACTTGCCACTGGCTCTGCTATTTTTAGCCAGCGCAGTCCCATCAAATGGCCAAAGTAAGTGAATAGTCTGTTATATTGTAATTTAGGGATACCTAAGGATAGTTTTGTCCAGTTTTGGTGGCTAGGGTTGTTAGAATTAGGTCGCATGTAGGATTCTCTGGGCGGAGGTCAATCGATCGGGTGGGTGATGTCACGATGTGTGTACCTCATTCGAGTTCGGCCTAGACTGGCTACTCTCTTGCTAATAAAGCTAGGCACCGCTCCAGAAAATCGAGTAGTTAAGTATGTTCCAGTACAGACTTACCTAAATAGCTATAATGGTGCCATCATCTTACTATACAAATAGGTAGGTACAATAGGACTTATCAATATCACCATACACATGTGGGACATATTATTTATTATCATCTTATCGTTTTCTTATTATTGAGATGAGGTAAAGTTTTATATTGATTGCACAGGGCAAGGTTGTTTGGATAAATAATATTGAAATTTCTTTTCTGAATATTTTCTCTTTAAGTTGTTATGTTCTTAGTTAGTTATGTGTACACCTATAAAAAGTAATAAGAAATGGTAATTATTTATATTTTACTTTAATTTGATGTAAACACTATCTGAAGATGATAAAAGGATTCTAAGTACCTACAGAAATACTACTAATATACTCTTTTGTAAAACTACAGCATGAGTCGTGCTCATCATAAATAATGTTTTGAAATGACTCATTCTGTACCTGAGCACTGACAAAGAGTAATTTATTGTAGTGTACAGTATTTTACGTAAATTATGTGACTTTTCATTCAGTAATGGAGACCTTGAGGACAGATTCCAGTTGTTTTTATCATGTACAAGGTCCATCATTAATTTAATTCTTTAAATACATCTGTAAACAGGATCATACCCAGTCTAGTATGGATGTCCATCGCTTGCCTCACTACTTGCAGGACTCACATCAAAGCAAAAGTTATATAATTAATAAAGTCTATAATTGCTTAAAACTTGTTACTGAAAATATTACAATTTTGAAAAAAAATCTGAAGTTATTTAATGGTAATATTTGGTATTGAGAGAGACAAAAATGCTGAAATTTGGCTCTAAATCAAGTACCTATATTATTCTTTATTCATTATCTTTGGTAAGCAGTGTAAAAAAAGTTTCACATCAGTAAATCACACGACACATATGTTATAAAAATACCCACCCAATGGTAGAAAGAACTTTAAAAATTAAGTTAGTTTCTCTGTTTTGTAGGTACAACAATTACCATGGCTATTCTTCATTAAAATTGAGGATATTACATATTGCTTTATTTTCAGTTTCTTAGACCAGCAATGGTCATTCTCCTTTGAATAATATCTCCATTGAGGAGATATGTAAATGTTTCTGTTTTAAATTATCCCCATAAATCAGAATGGACATGTAGAATTTACTTTAATGTAATTTATCACAAAATAATATAAAACAAAGTGACATCCCATGTTAGTTTGTTTGTTGATCCCTATATATATAGTTTACAAAATACATTTAACTTAACTTGATGAATGTTATCTCTAAACAAATCCCAACCAGATATATAATTTCACTTCACTAGTTGCTATTGCGATACATACATACATAAATACATCACACCCATCGCAATAGGCCTGGTTAAATTATCAACATATGTGCCAGTAATAGCAGTAGCCTACAAGTTATAGAATAGACCAATATCTTGCAGCAAGAAACTATAGCAGCATGAAAAGTATACTTAACTTTCTACCTGTTACACCTGCTGCAACTCATTTTCCCGCAGGAAATCACATTTTCCCAGCATTTGTTATACATACTATAAACCTTCTGAAATCACTCTTATCTATTACAAAAAACTGCATCAAAAGCTGTTGAGTAGTTTAGGAAGAATTAGCTAATGCAACACCAGACAGACAACGTAAAAAGCATCTTCATTTTATTTTACTATGCATTGATGATATTGATATTGGTGCCTGCTAAGTATGCTATACTACAGAAACCCAAAGTTAAAATAAGCTTAGCTAAAATGCTAAGCCAAACTATACATAAATCAGCAACATAGTACCTTTATACTTCTAAGAAGATTCAACTTAAACTGGTTCTCAATACATTATATGAAAAATACTACTATAGGTCTGATCTGAGGTCACTGATCCCTTAGACATTTTTGTCGCGCAACACACAAAATATTCTCGTTCTTTTCCATATGTGTGAAAGGGGGGTAAATCGCCGGCCAAAGTCTCCTCAGTGTGAATGCATGGTTAGATATGCACACTTATGGATGGATTGGTGTGACATGGATTTCTAATTGTCGCCTAAAGAGGGTAGCTGCTGATATTCCTCAAAGTCATAATTAAGTAAGCACCTATTTTGAGACAAATAGTATCTGTATCTCCAAATGGAATACCATTTGATTATTGTCTGTTTGACTAAGATTAAGAACAATTGCAGGTTTTCACAGTAGTATAGATAAGGCGGCGGCAAACTCCGCATCGTTATCGCGTCAACTACGTCAACGGCCTCTAAAGTATTATGATGTGATTACTTCTTACTATTTACATAGGTACTGTCACGCCTATATCCCTTGCGGGGTAGGTAGGCTAAACGGCTGTAAAACGGCCATTGACACCACATTGACAAAAGTTTGAGAGTCATTTAGAAGACTACTTAGTATAAGGTTGTCAGACTGTCGCCTGTATTGAAATACACATCGAGTCTCAAATCCCTTAGTCGCTTCTTACGACACCAACGGGAAAGATATGGGTTGATGCTATTCTAAGCCGGGCACCACACGGCAATGTACTATTTACGACACGCACTGTTTACGACACTTATTATTTACGACAGTTAAAAATGCAAACTCTATGCAAAGTTCTTAGTATCTCAAGTAGCTTTTTACTGCGTTTTTTTTTGTATTGGATAGAGTGGTTCAAGAGAAATGTTTATATGTATCGAACTAGCTGATGCCGGGAAAACATGTTTTTCCCACGGGAAAATGAGTTGCGTTGGGTATGACCGCTGGCAGACAGCTAGTTATTTATAATAATACATGTAACCGTCTCCTTCCCATGGGTTGGTTAGGACCGGGTACAACCGCTCGCGATGGTCGTGTCGTGCTTACTAAATAGATAGGTACATACTGGTCAAGAAAAATGTAACTGTTGCCATCAACTAGGCGAAGAAGAAGGCTTATGGGTAGCTTTATGTACTATATGGAAATTATTTTATTTTTATTTTATTTTATTTTATTTTATTTGGGAAGCTTACAGCCTTCTTTACAAAACAAATGACAAAATATAATAATAAATGCCAATTACAAGCTACCACAGATAAGCAGAATTTTTTTACAATCCAAAAAAGAAGAAGTAAAAAATAACAATCATTAATTGATTAAGTTTGGTTCCTTACTCAACATTTTCTTTATACTGTAGGTACTGCAACAGAAAAGATCAAACCGAGAATCGTTATTAAGTTTATTTATTAATTTAAGGCTTCTTGGTAAAAAGCTGTTGTTCCTATAGTTGGTGTGGCCTAAGGGGACTTGAAGTAATTTCTTAAGACGTAAGTTTCTAGATGGTGTAATAAGTTTTAAATTGCAGAGGAGATCAGGACAATCAATTCTGCCCTGGGCAACGTTAGTTAAGAAGCAAATATCAGCAAATATCAGCAAATATCATTTATTATGATTACTATATTTCCTATAGGATATGTAGAAGCGTTCGTAGGCATTTTATTTTTCTATTTTAAGTCTTATAGTATACCCTGGGTAGCCAGAATAACATTCATTTACGAGATTAGAGCGAACGCTGCGTCGCACGTTTTCTCCGCGCAGAAAATCCGCGTGCGTCGTTCAATTTACTTCAAAACGCGCGACGCAGTGTCCGCCTTCAGAATTCTACGCATATGAATAAGCAGCTGTTATATCTATTCAAGACTTAGTTTAGTATTTTCTGTGTACCCAGAAAGACCCAGAATAACATCTTCGATTTACATTTACCTTAACGCTGAGCGTAATAAAATCAAGGACTATCAATGTATAGTTTAGGAAATCTTATAATCTGGCCCGATTCGGCTTAGCGAGAGCACAACAGAACAAAAGATGAGCACAATAGAACCTTTTGTTCAGTAGTCATTTAGAGATGAAATTCATTGGGCCAAATTATATTTCCTGAACTACATTCGGATACCGCTGTAGTTTGTATAGGGCTTAACATCCACATACCACACGTTCAGTGCGGCGTTCGGAAGCAGATGTCAGCGAGCGCGAGGTGACCGTGCAACTCGGCGCCCCGCTCACCGTCGAGTGCCCCTTGCGCCCCGAGCAGGTCGCCGACTGGCGGCGCAACGGGGGCGACATCCCGCGCGACATGCGCGTGCTCGAAGCCCCCGACAAGACCACACCAGACGCCCTGACGGCCCGGCTGACGGCGCCCGCAGCCGCGGCCCACCACGCCGGAGTCTACACGTGTGCGAAGGCGTCGCCTCGCATCAGAGTCAAAGTGACCGGTATCTGCGTCTCAGTTACAGTTTCTGCCCCAGCATAGGGTTGCCAGATGAAAACATTACATCAATAAAAGAACACAAAAAAGAACACAAAACTTTCCTTAAACCAAATTCATACGGAAATCCTTTTCTTGTCTGTGCTTCAAATAAAACCTTCGAACAGACAGAGAATAAACACGAGACCTTTGCTATGGAAAATACTAGCTTAAACAAAATCTTCTCGTAAAATCTCGTTAAAGCAAGTTAATTTGAGAAATGAGATCCAACCTCTCTGTGAAGATAGTTGTAACAAATTCTATTTATTAAAAAAATAACCAATTGTGGCAATTTCAAATTACATTATTTTTGTTGAAATCCGCCATTTTGGATTTATTGAATTTAAATATAGCCTTGCCGTTTAGGCTGTAGCCCGTGAAAAAGAATTTTATTGTCAACATACATACACACCTACAAACTCTCGAAATACATAACCCTCCTTCTGTAACCATACCTACACAAACACATACACGTACATCTGGCAACCCTCCTCTTTTCTTTGCAGTAGTCGGCATTCTGTAGGTAGAAGACTATCCTAGTGGTCTGTCGCGTCTGTTGGTTCTGCTATTACAGTATTTAGCGCTTAACTTGCTGTTCGAGTCGTCATGCTGATTTCTTTCTTAACACATTTTCCCGCTGCCCTAATTTCTGCACATCCCATCTTATCGGTTTTGTAAATAGAACTTTTCAGGTCCAGTTTATGGGGTTCTCAGCTGATAAAATGATTAACAGTTTCTCCTGGGTCATAAGCGGCGTTCGTCGTTCATATTTGACAGATTTGTTAGGATTTATTAAAATATGCTTACCACAAAATGCATAAAATATTTTTACACAACACAGCTCCAAAATTACCACAAAATGCAAAAAATATTTTTACACAATACAGCTCCAAAACACATCAGATGTCACACCTTATTATCTACTAAAATTGAAGTATTCTCATTGTTAGATGCTTTCACCTCTGAAAACTCTTTGAAAAACTTTAAATACCTGTTTTTTTCCTTAGAATTTCAACTGTAGCTAAATTAACCATAACCTATTTATCTTATCACTAGAGGAAGCCATATTATATCACTGTCTCATTTCCATAATTAGTCCATAAAAGCCATTTTTTTCTAGCTAACTTCTAGCTCTAAATCAAATGTGTATTGTAGATAAAGTTTTCGTTAAGTCCATTACTACCTGGTTCAATAAATAATGGGTTTATAAATAGCGGCGGCGGTTCCGAAAGTTGGAGAGGGAAAGCATGAACGCATGGTGTATGTAAGAGCCTTTGTGCGAGTGAGAAAGCATGACCTTCGGCCGCCATTTATAATCCTATTCTTTATTAAACCAGGTATAGTCAAGTGAGCGTCTTGCTACAGTCGGGGTCATCATAAATCATGGTGTAATATAAACTACCCTGGTCTCACCTGGCCTTTACAAATAATTAATTAATTATTAATAGCATAGCAACAGTGCTAAGTTCTAAGAAAAGATGTTTTGGAATTAATTTGTTATAAAAGCTAGGGTAGTATTTATATTTATTACCTACACCTCGTTTTATGACCCCGACTGGAGAGAATTGGTAGCTATAGTATAGTATTCGCCTTTTATGTAATGTCATAGTTTTTATTCAGTTTTATTTAATTTAGGTCTCAGTAACGTCGTTATCAGTAAGATGTAGATATTTTGAGCAGCTTGTGTTATCATCTGTCGCATCGCTAAATGTTTGTATCGTAGTTTGTAGCGTTAATAATTGTTATCAAATTATCACTGATAAGAATGTGTCCTTGTTTCTCGGTATAACTTTCCGCATCCAACGTAAAAACTTGATGACGGGTATTCAATGGGAACAAAACCCCCGGGACTTTGTATATGATACAATGTTGCGGGACAATGTTCCCGAAAAGTTTCTATTGAAGACGCACCTGGCAATTTTATCCGCAACATTATTAAATGCGTCTTTATTGGGAGCATTTATTAAGGAACTTTTGTATTTAAATAATGTCGCGGGACGTTAGTCCCCGAAATATTCTCAATGAATATCCGCCTTAATGTGAGACGTTTCTCATACAAAAGTTTAATTCTATTTCAGTCTCAGTAATTAGAAGGAAAATCTGTCTTTATTTAGCGTTGGAGTGGACTTAGAGACAAAAATTGCCTTTAATTTTAAATACACAGGCACCAGACGGTGTCGTTTTAAATAAAACTCATGATGTAAGCGTCAGCTGATAGTTATCTATAAGATAGCCATAAAATATGGGTTTGTCGTTTATCTGTAAGATATTAAATAAACTGCTTAGACTCTCCGTAAAGAATTTTGAATACATAGAAATTAAAGTCGTTTTTGTTTCTCTGTCACGGATACCGCTAACTCCTCATAAACCATGCAACGGATTTTGATGGGATTTTTTAAATTGATAGAGTCATTCAAGAGGAAGGTTTATATGTATAATGCATGTCAGGATAAGGACTTACATGTAAGAGAAAACTAATAAGCTGAGCGTGCAACCGCTGGGCGGGCCGTTACCTACATTCCTTCCGGCTCGCTATCGCTGTTAGAAACTTAGTCCCGTGGAAACTTACATCCAGGATCCCAAGTCTTATATTTGTTTGCCATTGTAATGCCAGCAACACTTACAGATAATTCTATTCCCTCTGTGATTTGCCATACTAAAAACTGTTAGCAGAATACGAAACTAACAAAACCATCCAACTGACATGCCGTCGACACACAACTGAAACGATTTTCATTTAGCAGACTTCGGGCCCTGTTCTGGACGACATTAGAGTATAAATGAGCAAGCTATAGAGTGCGCGTAAGGCCCCTCGCCGTACTGTCAAAGCGTAAGCAGTTGCTCCCTAGATACAGACATCAAATGAATGAGAATTTATAGAGGTTCAGGTTCAATAGTACTGTGGCTGACGGTTTGATACTGATAGACGGAGAGGTTGTGTGTGTGCAGACTACTGGAAGCCGTTCTAACTTTTGAATCGCAGCACTCTATAGCTTGTTGATGTACAGGGAGTAAAAAAAGGGAATATCCGTATAGAAAATCGCCGATCAGCTGATTGATTTACTATGGGAGGTCCAATTTTTTTTTTATATTTTCCATGGGAAAAGTTGTTCGTTTAGTTGACGACCCACTACTGGTGCTGATTCTGATGATGAGCATAATTAATGATGATGATGATCCCATTATTACAGGCACGGTCGTTACGGATATGCCGGAAGTCGCGACGGTGACGACCGAGGCGCCCTTCACCGGCGAAGTGAAGTACTACGAAGCGCGCACTAATCAAGATGTCGTCTTCCAGTGCAACCTCGCTGGCACCATCACTTGGTGAGTTTACACACATATAAACATATATCACGCCTATATCCCTTGCGGGGTAGGCAGAGTGAAAACGGCTGTAACAAACGGCCATTTACACCGGGTCCAGATTATAAAATCAAAGGTCGTTATATAGAATGTCGCAACATCGACAACGCACCACGTCTGACAAAAGTTCGAGAGTAATTTAGGAGGCTGTATCACCATAGTAACAAGCCTGTCGTCTAAAATTGCAATGCACATCAGCTCTCAAATCCCATAGCTGGCACCACACTGCGAGTGAGTTTATCTATTCATTTTTACCCGACTGCCTCAGAAGTAGGGTTATGTTTATCGAGAGTAAGGCTTTCACCGGTAAAGTCAGGAATACGAGGCGCGCTCTATGCAAGACATCGTTTTCAACTGCAACCTCGCTGCCTTTAGGTGCATAATGTCCATTTTGCAAAATGTCCAGTGGTGAAAAAATATCCAGTTTGCATAATGTCCAGTTTGCATAATGACCAGTTAGCAAAATGTCCAATTGCAAAAAGTCCAGTTTGCAAAATGTCCAGTTCGCAATAAGTCCAGTTTAAATGAAATACTGGGTCACTGACCCATGTGTTTTGGGGAAAGTTGTTCGCTTTCATGGTCTAAACTCACCCGTTAATTTCGCTAATTGTACTTTTGCAAACTCGTCATTTTCAAGTCAGATAATCTTCAAACTGGACATTTTGCAATTTTTCATTTTGCGAATTGGACATTTTACAAACTGGACATTTTGCAAACTGGTCATTATGCAAACTGGACATTATGCACCTAAAGGCCTCGCTGGCACTATTACTTGGTGACTGATTGGTGAATTTACCTAAAATTTAATTTTTGAACACATAATAACCAAATCAGTGTCGTAATAGGGAATTGTCTACTTTACAATTCACGGCCCTTATAAAAATTCCCACTATAGTCTGATTTTTATTCAGATGGACTAAACTGACATTTGGTGGGTTGCCACGTTATTGTATTTAAAAATGGTAAAAAAATAGTGTTGTACCCAAATGATTAAGTTATGTGATTCAAAGATTGTGATTGAATCTTTTTGAAAATAAATTTAGTTAATTTCAATTTTCATTAATTAATTGTTCTAAAAGACAAACTTACTATTTTGTAAAAACAAACAAACTAACTTCATATTTATTTCCTGTCTGACGACCGACCACATTACGTTTTTGTCGTTATTGTCAGAGGATTTGAATTTATTTATTCACCAGGTTCACTAGCATAGTAACTTGTAAAGATTGTTTACCTTATAGGTAAACGTTACAGTCTTCTATCTGACCTACCTACAGATTTTTGAAAATCTGGTGGAAAATGTACGAAAAAGTAAAAAAAAGCAATAAATTATCTTAATTACCATTTATTTCTGAAGAATCGGTATCGGAATCCGAATCTGTGACATTAATAATAAAAGTTTCTGCAGTGTTGCCGCTTAGGAAAATAGAAAGTCCCCAGACATGAGCAGAAAAGTCGCTAGATTTGGCAAAAAAATTATTAAAAATATCCGCTAGAAATCGCTAGAATTTCAAATAGTGGAAATAAAAAAAATATGTAAATTAAAAAGCTTTTTTTCAAATTCAATACTTATTTATTACTCAAATCAAGCTCGCATTAAGATAAACAGGTTTTTCTGCAAAATGAAAGAACTTGGAATGAACGATAATTAAAAAGAAATAGCTATACTTGTTGCAGCCATGGGAGAGAGTGAGACGCATCTAGCCACGATATTAAACATCATTCGTGGGGGAATTCCCGAAACTCCCCACCCGATCGGTTTTTCATCCCTTTCGAAAGTGAAAGGGACTTCCCGGTACCAAAAACTATTCAGCATGCATAGTTTTTCCAGTAAAAAATGTTTATTTTCTACTCAAGTATAAATGTCGCCAGAAGTCGCTAAAAATATTCTAGCGACTTTTTTGAAAAGAAATGTCGCTAAGCATATGAAAAATCCGCTAGATTTAGCGACAAAGTCGCTAAAACGGCAACACTAAGTTTCTGTCACGTTATCAATTAGGTGGTCGAGCTGCATCATTTTGGTCTCTTCCTTTATAACATGATCAATACAGATCAACCACCGTTCTGGTGTCACCAATTGCAGCCCTTCATTGAATAACTGTTTCAAGTCGGCCATTTTAAAACTTTTATTATTTCTCGCGACATGCCCCTTTACATGTGCCCATACTAACTCTATGGGATTCAGTTCGCAGTGGTAAGGGGGCAGTCTTAAAATGGTGACACCGTAAGCTGCAGCGAGCTCATCGACAGCATTTTTAGGGTTTCGTAGTCTACTAGAAACCCTTATAGTTTCGTCATGCCTGTCTGTCTGTCTGTCTGTCTGTCTGTCTGTCTGTCTGTCTGTCTGTCTGTATGCCGCGCCCTCATATCTTCGTCAGTTTTAGAGCTATCGACATGAAATTTGGTAAGAAGATAGATCGTGTTGACCCAAATATAGAAATGTTAAGAAAAAAATATTTTAAATGTTTTTTGGACCCCCTCCCATACAAGTGAAAGGGGGGCAAAAAAAAATTTTTTCTTCCGTAATTTTGAGTAGGGTATCGTTGAATAGGTCTTTTAAAATTAAGGTGAGGTTTCTTTGAATAAATATAAATATAAAATATACGCGTAATGTAAACTCTTTTACGTAAAATAAAGATGCGTAATAAATACGCAAGTATTTATTAAGCTATTTATTAACGAAAACAAATACATCGAGGAATCATGTCACTAAAGTTCAAAGAATCAAATGAATGAGTCAAACCACAACACTAGACAAATGATTGCAACATTAAAAAAAAATAGGTCATTCTTAGCTGTCAGTTGAGTCCATCTGAATAAAAATCAGACTATAGATGGCGTTAAATCGAAATTTTGACATTTGACATATATATATATGATGAAACTGTCGTGGGCCACGTTATTGAAAAAAAAAATACAGATGACGAGCTGGATGGTCATTTGGACCTTAGTAAGTGAAGCGCGCCATCTATATACAGGGTGTTAGGGACGGTGTACCGAAAACTTTGCAGGCATGATCAGACCATCAAACTGAACAACTTTTACTATGGAGCCAATGGTGGGAAACGAAAAAAATTTTCCGACCTCCCATACAAAATTCACCATCAGCTGACTGACTTTGTATGGGAGGTCGGAATTTTTTTTTCGTTTCCCACCATTGGCTCCATAGTAAAAGTTGTTCAGTTTCATGGTCTGAGCACGCCTGCAAAGTTTTCGTTACACCGTCCCTAACACCCCGTATTTTACCCTACACAGTTCCTCATTGACTGTAGATAAAAATCATTTTCTTAGGATGAAAAAAGGAACAGTTTAGTTAAGCTCAACGCCATAGAATTACGACTTTTCACAAATTGAGCTGCTGGTAACCTCTTAACGCGCCAATCATTCTGAATCATTGGTCTGAAGTACATCAGTCTAGTGCCACCGACCTGATATTACGTTTCAAATTGAACTGTACGCCTTTGGATTTAGATTGAATATTGGAAAATCTCCACGGATTATTCCAGTTGATGGCCTAATTGAAAGTATGCCACAGTAACTGCCTTGAAACCCGAAACTGTCCGTCAAGTAATTAGATCGGTAGTCTACGCTAGTTAAATGCTTCGAAATAGGTAGGTATACCATAGAATATGTATACAACGTGTTACAAAACAACCCATAAAAACTCCCATACAAATGGAGTTCATTTTGTATGGGAAGTCCAAATTTTTTTTTCATATTTCGACCCATGTTCCATGGGGAAAGTTGTTCAGTTTTACGAGTACCTTGACCTCCTTTCAGCTTTATTGGTTGTTTTGTAACACCCAGTATAAGCAAGCTATAGAATGCACCTAAAAAGTTAGGACGGTTGGCAGTAGTAAGCACACAACCTCTCTGTCTATCAGTAGCAAAACGCCAGTGACAACACTATTGAACCTCTATAACTTCTCATACATTTGACGTCAGTATCTATGGAGCAACTGCTTACGTTTTGACAGTACGGCGCGGGGCGATACGCGCACTCTATAGCTTGCTTATACATATTATACTCTTAAGAGTATATACATGGAATAGGGACATACGATATGTGTGTATAACACTACTGTCTATAAAAGTTCGCGACGAATTAAGAACCCCCTCGTGTAAGGGACATCTTTCCAAAATGCTGTAATATTTTACAGCAACAATTTGTTACTCTACTAGATGCAGCAACATTAATTGAATCGAACAACAGTTTTGTTCGGTTTGTCGGTATCAATCACAAGAAAATCGATAACTTAAGAGACTGTACTCTCTCTACGTGTGGGACACCGAGTCGTTCAACGACCCGATGAACCCTGGTGTCAGAGTTTTTCAACCGCCTACTACAAGTAGCAGTTAACGTTGTGTAACGACCGCCGTCTAAGTGATCATAGACAGCAACCGGGACCGACGGCTTAACGTGCCCATCCGAAGCACGGAACCATCTTACTTTTCGGACAATCAGGTGGTTCAGCCTGCAATGTCCTAACCAGACTGGGAACAAATTCACAAAGTGATAAATATCAACTTTGTGAGTGACCCCACCGGGAATTGAACCCGGAACCTTCTGCGTGGCAGGCAGTCGTACTAACCACTGCGCCACATCGGCTGTCAGACTGTACTAATATCCCTGGTATCCACGCATCCGCCGGGTGTCTGCGACGAATTCGCTGCACATCCGCCGGATGTCCGCGGCGAATTCGCTGCGCATCCGCTCCCAAACCGCGAGTCTTATAAAAGTATCCTTATTTAAAATTTCTCATTAAAAAAAAAATACAATGAACTTCTTTCTTTCTTTTCATAGGCAAATCGACGGTAAAGAATTCAATTATGACGCGTTAGACGTCGAAACCAAGAAGCATTATACCTTGGCACCCTTCAACGGGGTCGAAAACGCCCAGCTGACTATTAATCACCGCACCACTGAGGACGACCATGGAATATATAACTGCTCCAATGGGGCAAGCACCCAAGCCTGGAAGGTTCGTATAACCATAACCATAACAGCCACAACAGTCCACTGCAAGACATGGGGGGTATTGCCATACTCACCACGCTTGGCAGGCGGATTGGCGAGCGCAGTGCAAGATGTTGCATTGACAGGGAACGCTGCTGCCCATTCCCTGGATGATTATCCCTTAGTCTTTTGACATATGAGGTGTCGTTAGATTCGTCTCACCACCGCGAGTGACACTGGCTATTCTAAATTTCAAAAATCTAAAATGGCGGATTGTAAACGCAAAAGTCACAACTTTGAAATAAAAAAAGCAGACGGGGTTTTTCTTTTTAATAATAACTCAGCATCTTTTAATTTAGTAATCCTAAAGTAATAAAGTGAAATGTGTGTTTGTGTGTTAGTTGATGGCGCGTCCGCACGCCAAGCTGCCGACCGACTCCAACGTGGTGGAAGGCCAGAAACTCAAGCTGACCTGCAAGATGTTCGGCCGCCCTTACCCCGCCGTGCAGTGGACCTACAGCAACGTCTCTGATACGGTCAGTGGCAAACTCTCAAACCTTACAGAATATACAGGCTGGTTAGATTACCCTCAAACCTTGGTGTCCTTGAAGACTGAGCTTGACGCGACGTGGTGCGTCGTCAAAGTGACTGGTTTTTATGGGTTTCTATGGCGATGCCAAAAAGACCGGGCGGCACGCCGCGGCGCGCCCTCCATACTATGAACGACGCTGTCACATTGACGGCGCACTACAACGCAGCCTCGCTCGGTCTTCATTTTGGCCTTTAGAGTATACAGGGTGTTAGGGACGGTGTTCCGAAAACTTTGCAGGCATGATCAGACCATCAAACTGAACAACTTTTACTATGGAGCCAATGGTGGGAAATGAAAAAAAAAATCCGACCTCCCATACATAATTCACGATCAGCTTACTGACTTTGTATGGCAGTTTCAGTTTGTATTGCAGTTTCATGGTCTGAGCACGCCTGCAAAGTTTTCGTTACACCGTCCCTAACACCCCGTATACCTACAACGTGGTAGGAAGACAGAAACTCAAGCTGACCTGCAAGATGTTCGGCCGCCCTTACCCCGCCGTGCAGTGGACCTACAGCAACGTCTCTGATACGGTCAGTGGCAAACTCTCAAACCTTAGAGAATATACAGGCTGGTTAGATTACCCTCAAACCTTAGACCTATAGTATATACAACGTGGTAGGAAGACAGAAACTCAAGCTGACCTGCAAGATGTTCGGCCGCCCTTACCCCGCCGTGCAGTGGACCTACAGCAACGTCTCTGATACGGTCAGTGGCAAACTCTCAAACCTTACAGAATATACAGGCTGGTTAGATTACCCTCAAACCTTAGACCTATAGTATATACAACGTGGTAGGAAGACAGAAACTCAAGCTGACCTGCAAGATGTTCGGCCGCCCTTACCCCGCCGTGCAGTGGCCCTACAGCAACGTCTTTGATACGGTCAGTGGCAAACTCTCAAACCTTACAGAATATACAGGCTGGTTAGATTACCCTCAAACCTTGGTGTCCTTGAAGACTGAGCTTGACGCGACGTGGTGCGTCGTCAAAGTGACTGGTTTTTATGGGTTTCTATGGCGATGCCAAAAAGACCGGGCGGCACGCCGCGGCGCGCCCTCCATACTATGAACGACGCTGTCACATTGACGGCGCACTACAACGCAGCCTCGCTCGGTCTTCATTTTGGCCTTTAGAGTATACAGGGTGTTAGGGACGGTGTTCCGAAAACTTTGCAGGCATGATCAGACCATCAAACTGAACAACTTTTACTATGAGCCAATGGTGGGAAATGAAAAAAAAAATCCGACCTCCCATACATAATTCACAATCAGCTTACTGACTTTGTATGGCAGTTTCAGTTTGTATTGCAGTTTCATGGTCTGAGCACGCCTGCAAAGTTTTCGTTACACCGTCCCTAACACCCCGTATACCTACAACGTGGTAGGAAGACAGAAACTCAAGCTGACCTGCAAGATGTTCGGCCGCCCTTACCCCGCCGTGCAGTGGACCTACAGCAACGTCTCTGATACGGTCAGTGGCAAACTCTCAAACCTTACAGAATATACAGGCTGGTTAGATTACCCTCAAACCTTGGTGTCCTTGAAGACTGAGCTTGACGCGACGTGGTGCGTCGTCAAAGTGACTGGTTTTTATGGGTTTCTATGGCGATGCCAAAAAGACCGGGCGGCACGCCGCGGCGAGCCCTCCATACTATAAACGACGCTGTCTAATTGACGGCGCACTACGACGCAGCTACGCTCGGTCTTTATTTTGGCCTTTAGAGTATATACAGTTTGGTGGAGGGACAGAAGCTCAAGCTGAAATGCTAGATGTTCGGCCGCCCTTACCCTGTTGTGTCTATAGCAACGTCTCTGATACGGTCAGTGGCCGATTACCCTCAAACCTTATAGCATCCAGCGTGTTACGGATGAAATGAATTAAATTGGGCATCGTACTGAACAATTTTCTCTATGGCACCGATGCCGAAAAATAATAAAATAGAATTATATCTTATTAAATCTTATACAAAATTCACGATCAGCTGGCTGAATTAATATGGCAGTTGATTTTTTCTAGTTCAGCATTGGTCCCATACTGAAAATTGTTCAGTACGATGTCCTAAACAACGTGTCCCAATTTAATGCATATCCTACGGAACACGGTAAATAAGCAAGCTATAGAGTGCGCCTAAAAAGTTGGCTAGAACGGTTGGCAGTAGTCTGCACATAACCTCTCTGTCTAGCTATAGCAAAACACCAGTGACAACACTAATGAACTTCTATAACTTCTCATAAATTTGACGTCGGTATCTTTGGAGCAACTGTTTACGTTGTGTCAGTAAGACGCGGGGCGATACGCGCATTCTATAGCTTCTTTATACTAGAAGAAGCACCAAAACCCCGTTATCGATTGGCACCCCCATTTCTATAGTCCGACAAGTCCGGAAGCGACCTTCGCCAGGGGTGACAGACGGTTTGGGAGGACGAGGATATTCATATTAGAATGACGTGCTACCTCGCCCCCCCCTATCATCTGTACCCCGCGAGCAAGGCGCGCACGAAGTTGTCGAACTATAGCATGTCACTTATAATTTGTTTTACCTGTGTTTTTTTTAATTCATTTATTTGTTTATTTATTTATTTTACAGTTTTTTGTAGAAAGAAACAGTACACAAAACAAAGATAATTCGACAGAACAACAAAACAAAGATAATTCGACAGAAAAGGTACAGCTTATTTCTATACAGAAATTTCTTCCAGCTGCCCTATGCAATTGAGACATTTACAAAGGCAGAGAAGAAGTCCTGTGACCTCTGACTCTGTGTTTGGTGCTCGTTCTCAGTTTAAAATTTCGGGCTCTCTTTTCTGTCAGTGCATTAGCTGTGCCCACTAAAAATTTCGCGCTCACTAAGCTCTCTTTCTCTTTTTAATGCTCACGAGTCTAGAGTTTTAGCTTCTTTTTTCAGTGTTATAAGAGTGAAATGTGAAGCTTGCTTCGCTCGCGTTACTTGACTTCTGCTTTACATACGGATTAAGGGGCCCACAGGCACACAGGACACCTATACAAATGGCTCACTCAGTCAGTACTAGCGACGATTTTGATGTTTACTGACTTTAACTGAAAATAAATGGAATTTCAGAGGAACTCAAGGTAACTAAGAAGATGGTTGCCGAACGTCATATTTCTTGGATTAAAATTGGCTCAGAATCATATGTCGTTCTTGTATCAGATTTTGCTTTTTGTTTTTTTTTTTTACAATTCGCGATTTTTATCAACTCTGGCTATATAACAAGTGGCAATCACAAAAATCCTAAATAGGGTCGAGTGAACCTTCTGTAAGTAAACTCTCTTTTTGTGCCACAGGCGTGTATTGCTTAGGACACTTAACAGACTTAACCTCGACACGATTGATACAAGTATTACACCGATTTTCATCCTCCTTACAGTATACAGGGAGCAGGGAGTAACAAAAAGGGTATAGGACCCGAAAGCCCGAAAGGAGGTCAAGGTACTCGAAATATTAAGGAAAGGACCTCCCATACAAAAACACCGATTAGCTGATTGATTTACTATGGGAGGTTCCATTTTATTTTCATATTTCGGCCCATGTTCCATGGGAAGAATTGTTTGGTTTAATGAGTACCTTGACCTCCTTCCAGCTTATTATGCCTTTTTTTTACTTCTGGTACATGAGGAAGAGGCCCAAATTTTTATTTTCATATTTCATAAGAATGTTATTAACAACTTTTGTTCAGTGTACTTATTGGATGTACCTAACTATCTTTTGCTTAGTGTTTATTTATTAATTTAACCGTTTATTATGCACATTAACACACTAACTAATTAAATGACATATAGAACAATACACAACAGGTAAGCTTATTTCTAAAAATCTCTTAGGTACAGTAGACCTTGCGTAGTGATATGGCATAAAATGAGGCAGTTGACGTGCACAACTTACTATGATACAAAATGATTTTAGACAAATAAGAATAGTACCTGCTTACGTAAAATAATACCTATACACTTACGTATCTACTGGGTTATTTTTTAGTCAGTGCGCAAACTTTGCAGGGTGTCTCTACTCATGATTCTGAACAACTTTGACTATGGGACCACCTGCGAATTCGCAAAAAATATTTTGGATGTTCCATAGAAAAATTCATACCTACTTGGCAAAAATGTATGGAACAAATAAAAATTTTTTTTAGATTTTGCAGGTGGCCCCATAGTAAAAGTAGTTCAAAATCACGAGTAGAAACATCCTGCAAAGTTTGCGCACTGACTAAAAAATAACCCTGTATATCAGCCTAAATCTTCCCACTGCTGAGTATAGGCCTCTTCTCTTTTCCGCCAACTCCTCCGGTCCTGTGCCTTTCGCAGCCACTGTTTACCGGCAATGGCCACTATATCGTCTGTCCATCTGGCCGGTGGTCTGCCTACTGGACGTTTATTAGTTCTTGGCCGCCACTCCGTAACCGCCTTGGTCCACCGTCCATCTTCCCTACGAGCCAAGTGTCCTGCACATCCCCATCCCCACATATACATAAATACGTAAAATGATTATTAGTAGGTTGTTGACGAGGACGGGAAATAAGACTTTGACTGACGAGTAGAGTTTAAAGTCCGAGCCGCAGGCGAGGACTTTAAAAATACGAGTCTGGCAAAGTCATTTTCCCCGAGGCTTACATAGTGCTTTTCTCAAAAAAATGCTAGGAAATTATAAAGATTTTAATTAATTTTATAGTAATTTGATATAAAAAGTTGTTTTACTGATTACTAATCTGAATGTCTGCCATTCGAGTTTTTCCCATACAACTTTAAAAGTTGAATAACTCGGAAACTAAAAATAATCGCGGAACATACATGGGGTATTTTCGAATGCCCCAAGATGTGAGGAATCTAATTTCTTTTTATTGACGTCACTCCATGGTCCACCCTGTATAGTTATTGCATGTGTTCTTATGAATTGTATGCATTTCGCGTCATATGCATACACCTAATTATTGATTCTATTCTATCCGTCGTTCGGCAGGTGACAAACGGCACGGAAGTGACGGAATACTTCGGCGACCGCGTGAAGCTTGAGACCAGCGACCAGGGCGTGGTCGGCGGGGATCTGGTGATCGAGGCGGCCGAGCGCTCGGACGCGGGCTGGTACATGTGCACGCCGCTCACCGAGAAGGAACGCAACCCGGCCAGCGCCATCACGCGTCTGCGCGTCAAGGTGGGTGGCAGAGCTTTAAATTTATAATTATTAGTATTTGTTCAAACAACCAGCCAAATCACGCCCATGGGGCGAGGAACGAAGAACGGACGGCAGAGGACAGAGCGATCACGCATCTGCGCTTCTAGGTGGGCAGCAGATCTGGGGCCCGTCTTATAAAGCTGACAATTGTAATTTATAATGGCAATTTAATGTAGATTGCGTCGTCAGCGAGCCGTCGCTACCAAGAACCGAACTATCCTTACAAGCTTCTCAATGTAAATTGAATTGTCGTTGTAAATTACAATTGTCAGCTTTATAAGACGGGCCCCTGGTGATCGAGCGTTCAGACGCGGGCTGGTACATGTGCACGCCGCTCGATGAGAAGGAACGCAACGCGTCTGCGCGTCAAGGAGGGTATACGTAACGCTTCCGTATGCGTGACGTGCACGTCCTCACGCGTGTAGCTCTGACGTTGTATTGTACGGGACCGTATGAGACACCGCACATCGTATGAGAGGCCGCACACCGCGCTACGCGCGTGATTACGCGCACGCATGCGTGGCGCGGTGTGTGGTTTCTCATACAATCCCGTACGATATCTCTACGCGCGTAATGACGTCGTGACTACGCGCATATCACGCATACAGGCCCGGTGTGTGGCGCCCTTTACTGTGACCGAGACATAAAAAAATTACGATCTGCACATCCCATCAGTAAAATCGAGACAGTAATCATGATTACGTTTTGTACGAATCACATTATCTGAGAAACATGTATAGTTAGAAATGTCTAACATCGTTCGATAGTATGTATTACGTGGTTTCTAAATCCTAATGTCAGTGTTCTAAATTTATTACGTGGTTTCTAAATCCTAATGTCAGTGTTCTAAATGTATTACGTGGTTTCTAAATCCTAATGTCAGTGTTCTAAATTCAGCGTTTAAATTCATAGATTTCATATTATGTTTAACTGTGAAAACGAAAGTGTCTCCATTTTTTTGATGAGAAGTATATTACCTAATACCTAAGGGGCTTAAAAACTGACTCGAAAGTAAGCTTTTCTGCATTTTCTCTCTCTCAAAGTCAAAGTCAAAGCATTTATTTCTCAGTAGGAATTACATGATTCACTTTAAGAAAGTCACATTCTAATTCAAACTTAAAAAAGGGAAAATTTGTAGTGCAAATTTTCTCTTTTTTATAACAATTTGTGTTCCTACTCTAAACGCGGCACGGGCGGGATAAAAAAAATAAAAATAAAGGCACTGCCTCGGGGCTGGCCAGGCTAACCACACAGCATGTATCTTTATGCCTCAACGTATGTGGTGTTGGTTGCAGGACATGTACGCCGCTTTGTGGCCGTTCCTGGGCATCTGCGCCGAGGTGTTCATCCTGTGCGCCATCATCCTGGTGTACGAGAAGCGCCGCACCAAGCCCGAGCTGGACGACTCCGACACCGACAACACACACACACACACACACACACACACACACACACACACATCATCCTGGTGTACGAGAAGCGCCGCACCAAGCCCGAGCTGGACGACTCGACACCGACAACCACGACCAGTAAGCACACACACACACACACACACACACACACACACACACACACACACACACATCCATGGTGTACGAAAGCGCCGCACCAAGCCCGAGCTGGACGACCTGACACCGACAACCACGACCAGTAAGCACACACACACACACACACACACACACACACACACACACACACACACACACACACACATCATCCTGGTGTGAGAAGCGCTGCACCAAGCCCGAGCTGGACGACTCTGACACCGACAACCACGACCAGTAAGCACACACACACACACACACACACACACACACACACACACACACACATCATCCAGGTGTACGAGAAGCGCCGCACCAAGCCCGAGCTGGACGACTCCGACACCGACAACCACGACCAGTAAGCACACACACACACACACACACACACACACACACACACACACACACACACACACACATCATCCCTGGTGTACGAGAAGCGCCGCACCAAGCCCGAGCTGGACGACTCCGACACCGACAACCACGACCAGTAAGCACACACACACACACACACACACACACACACACACACATCATCCTGGTGTACGAGAAGCGCCGCACCAAGCCCGAGCTGGACGACTCCGACACCGACAACCACGACCAGTAAGCACACACACACACACACACACACACACACACACACACACACACACACACATCATCCTGGTGTACGAGAAGCGCCGCACCAAGCCCGAGCTGGACGACTCCGACACCGACAACCACGACCAGTAAGCACACACACACACACACACACACACACACACACACACACACACACACACACACACACACACACACACACACACACACACACACACACACACACACACACACACACACACATCATCCTGGTGTACGAGAAGCGCCGCACCAAGCCCGAGCTGGACGACTCCGACACCGACAACCACGACCAGTAAGCACACACACACACACACACACACACACACACACACACACACACACACACACACACATCATCCTGGTGTACGAGAAGCGCCGCACCAAGCCCGAGCTGGACGACTCCGACACCGACAACCACGACCAGTAAGCACACACACACACACACACACACACACACACACACACACACACACACACACATCATCCTGGTGTACGAGAAGCGCCGCACCAAGCCCGAGCTGGACGACTCCGACACCGACAACCACGACCAGTAAGCACACACACACACACACACACACACACACACACACACACACACATCATCCTGGTGTACGAGAAGCGCCGCACCAAGCCCGAGCTGGACGACTCCGACACCGACAACCACGACCAGTAAGCACACACACACACACACACACACACACATTAGCTCATAGCAGTGTCACGCCACCGTCGGTAGTTACAGGTTGTCATCTGTCCAACCACCCAATTTATCCTGACGACCCAACTGACCGCTAAACTGCCAAGCGTGGTGAGTATGCCAACACTCCCCTAATACGGGGGAGGCCTATATCAAGCAATGGACTGTTGTGGCTGTAGTAATACTTAGTTAACTTGGCTTGCCTTCTTCAAAACTGTTCTTTGATACAAATGTTCAATGAACGACGGAGACGTAAAAAAACTGCCTGTTCCTTGGATGATTATTCCTTAGTCGCTTTTTATAACACCCACAGGTAGAATTGGGATGATGCTAGCCTAAGCCGGCATCACACGGCAAACTGCACTTACTAAGCTCCATATTCGAGACCAGACCACCCAGAAACACTGTCCGTGAACCTATACCGAATTGAATTCCTTGACAATTCTCCTGACCTACTAGTGGGTGATGCCGACTTAGAATAGCATCACTTTATATCATTCCTATTTTAGTCGTAAGAAGCGAATAAGGGATTTGAGAGTTGATTTGTATTGCAATTCTAGGCTGACAACCTGTCACTATGGTGATACAGTCTTCTGAATTACTCTTTAACGTGTCAGACGTGGTGTAACTGGCCGTTTACGCTCTGCGTGCCCCGCAAGGGATATAGACGTGATATACAGGGTGTGAGGGACGGTGCAACGAAAACTTTGCAGAGAAACTGAACAACTCTTACTATGGAACTAATAGTGGGAAACGTGAAAAATTTTCACGATCAGCTGACTGATTGTTCAGTTTCATGGTCTGATCATGCTTGCAAAGTTTTCGGTACACCGTCCCTTACACCCTGTATGTATGTGCGTATAAAGCAAACGAAGTAGTAGAGATGCAAACTATCGTAGTAGCAAAGTTAGCTTGCTTCTTTTAAAACTGTTCTTATATATGTTACCGGCCAAACCCGATTTTAGGATAAACTAGTTTTTCCTAGGCCAAAGTAGTTTATCCTACATGCGGTTGGATAAACCGGTATAGACTAGGCTAAACCGGTCCGTCCGATGGCCGATAGGAGAAACTAGTTAATCCTAGGCTGAACTAGTTGAGCCTAAAATTAATAAGTACACTTCAGGATAAACTAATTTGGCTTAGTTAAAAATGATTTAGGCTACAGTGACGTAGCTCTAGAGGGTAAAGGGTAACGTCGGACATCCTGGAGACATCGGACACCCTGGAGACACGAACACCCTAGAGGATGGGGTATAGCATTGGACACCCTGAAGGCTCGGACGCCCTAAAAGGACGCCCTACAGTGAGGCACTACGTACACCCTGGAGGCATCAAACATCTGTAAGGCTCGAACACCCTGGAGGATGTGGGGTAGCGTCGGACACCCTAAAAGCTCGGACGCCCACAGACCAACGACACCTGTGATGTGACAGCTCGTGAGAGCTATCGGCGACAGCAACGTTGCAAGTGCTCGCATCAGGGCCTACAAGGTGTCTGAGCCTTCAGGGTGTCCGACGCTACTCCACACCCTCCAGGGCAATCGAGCTTTACAGGTGTTTGATGCCTCCAGGGTGTGCGATTATACTCTTTACGCTCTATCTAGAGCTATATCAATGTAGGGCGTCCATCCAGAGCTTCCGAGCCTTCAGGATGTCCGATGCTACACTCCACCCTCTAGAGTGTCCGATGTCTCCAGGATGTCCAACGTTACCCTCTACCCTCTAGAGCTCTGTCACTGTAGCCTTAATCATTTTTAACTAAGCCAAACCAGTTTATCCTGAAGCGTATTCATTAATTTTAGGCTAATCTAGTTCAGCCTAGGATTAACTAGTTTCTCCTATCAGCCATCGGACGGACCGGTTTAGCCTAGTCTATACCGGTTTATCCAATCGCATGTAGGATAAACTACTTTGTCCTAGGAAAAACTAGTTAATCCTAAAATCGGGTTTGGCCGGTAACATATACAAATGTTCAAGGAATAACGAAGACGTAAAGGAAGACGAAGCTAAAGGCCCAACAGAACAGTTCGTCCCGCTTCACGAGCCAATGTCAGAACCCAACCCTCCCGACAGCTCCATATTCGAACCCAGACCGCCCAGAGACGCCGTCCGGGAACCCATACCGAAACTTAAATTCCTTGATAATCCTCCTGACGGGCCTACTAAAGAAAATTAAAGTCCATCCGCTATCAACGCGTAATGACCAGCCAAAGCGGAAGGCCAAGTTACGCTGGTCGCGTAGTATTTTATCTGAGTATCTTGGCTTCCCGCTTAAATTCCTTGAAAATCCCCTGACGGGCCTACTAAATTAAACAACCTAACGTTCTCTATTCTCGTAAATCTCCACAGATGAGACATGTGATGCGTGACGCAAAATGACATCTGTCACACAAACGATCGTCGGAGACATGAGACGTGCGACTTCGTGACGCTGGAAACCGTTTCTATATAAAATTTATGAAACAGAAGAGACAAAGCTACACACGTAAGACGGCTGACGATCGCTTGTTTGACAGATACCATCCCACGCGTCACAACTCACGACTTCTCTGTGGAGCTTGCACCTAAAGATTTGCAAAGATTTTTTAAAGATCTCAAATGTCCGTAGGAGGTGAAAGCCTCCGAAAGCATTCTTGACAAACCTCTCTTTGTTCAAAATTCTGCTCGAAAGAGACTAATTCGCATGGGCTAGTATGAGGTACCAGAAAGTTCAAGCAGTAGTATAGCTTTTTAAAATTGATTGTTTTTGTATATTATTCAAATTATATAACTTACATTATTTATTTCTGATTGTTTAATTTTATTAAATTAAAATAGAGGGGGGTATAAAATACCGGGTTTCGTAAAATATGATGAGGAGACCACTCAAAGTGTCTCGTCCAGATTAGTAATGTTTTGTTAGAGTCTCTGAATTTTAGTACCGATTTAAAAGAAATCAAATGAGATAGAAAGAGATACTATACTCTATCCGCGCGATGAAGATAATATAGCGTCCTCTCAACCGCACTTTTGTATGCAAGTGAAAGGGACAAATGATTGCCCTTCCAGGTAAGTGGGCGTCAACAATTGTGTAAAAACGTAAAGATGCGTTTACATGGCTCTTTGCTTAAAGAAGACTCATAAATATTTTTTACTATAATATTTGGTTTTCTTTGGTCTATTACAACATTTAATAAGTAAAAATAATTTTAGGTAAATACATCTGTGTATGTTTCACAGGAAATAATCCAAAACACGCGCTAGGTCGTAGGAGAAATAAAACAATCGATATAAGAACAAAAGAACGCGTCCGCTCCCTGCAAGCCACAGAAGTAGACTGAAATTGCACCGCCATGTAAACGTACCCTTGCCTCGTTATCGCTAACCAATGGCAATCATTTTGCATTTTCTGGTATTATCTTCATCGCGCGGATAGAGTTGTTTATAGAACATTTATGAAGATGGTTAATTATGCAGCTAGTTGAGTGCAGCACACTCAAAACCAATGTCAGACCTACTATTATAGTAGCCGTAGGCGGTTTAAAACCGACACCAAGGTTCTCTACGATTATAAAAAAACCGGCCAAGAGCGTGTCAGACACGCCCACAAATAGGGTTTCGTAGTCAACGTTTAAATATCAGGTTATCAGCGTTACAAAGTTATTTTTGTTGCTGGTTTGTTTGCAGCTGTATGATTACCAACCGCAAATAGAATAACTTTTTTTATTCTGAAGTCTTTAGTGGTACAGTATCCGTTATAGTTTTCATGGTAAGTTCAGATTGAGAAGTATATTCCATATTTTTTTCAAATTTTTAGCGTTTAAACTTTAGGAGTTACAGCTGGAACAAATTATGGCTCAATAACGCCCCTTTTAAAAGCAAATATCTCGAGACAGAAACATTTTAGTGACTTTGTTTCAAAAAAACCTCCCCTTAGTTTTAAAAGACCTATTCAACGATACGCTACTCAATATTACAAGGGAAAAAAAAAATTTTTGCCCCCCTTTCACTTGTATGGGAGGGGGTCCAAAAAATAATTAAAATAATTTTTTCTCAACATTTCTAAATTTGGGTCAAGACGATCTATCTTCACACCAAATTTGATGTCGATAGCTCTAAAACTGACGGAGTTATAAGGGCGCGGCATACAGACAGACAGACAGACTTGACGAAACTATAAGGGTTTCTAGTAGACTACGAAACCCTAAAAAGAAAAGAAAAGCTTATGTCCATGAGTGGATTGTGGATGGAAGGGACACGCATTTGATTTACAAAATAAGGCGATATTCGAGCTGTACGCGATATTCTGATTGGTACAAATCGTCGAGCGAGTTTCTCGTACCCGTCGGGTACCCGCTCTCGTTTGAATATGACCTTACTTACACTTGGAATTAGCTGAAAAATTTAAAACTTTCTACGGATTCTGATCTGAAATATCATGTAGACGGCGCTATACTAAGTTAAAATAACGTTTCTTTACACGAAAAGACTGTACCACTTCTCTCTGTTCACTAGCATAAATGACACTTAATATAATAGCAAGACAACTTCATTTCGTAACAAATCAAACTAGAATCAAACGTACAGTAAATTGGTTACGAACATAACGTGACATGGAACTTGACAAAAGCATATACGTAATAGTTGCCACTAGCCAGGGCACTAACTAAAAGTGTCAATAGAAAAATTCCCTTTGTACTGCGGGTATCGAGCGCTGTGCAGCATGTTTACACATACATACATATATCACGCCTATAACCTTTGCGGGGTAGGCAGAGCGTAAACGGCTGTAGAAACGGCCATTTACACCACGTCTGACAAGTTTGAGAGTCATTCAGATGACTGTATACCTGTGTAGATCATAGAGACAGATTGTCTGCCTGTCGCCAAAAATTGCAATACTACATCCACTCTCACATCGAAGCATGTTTATTCACGTAAGCTTAAATGTTTGTTTTCTTTCTCTTTCCAGGAAGAAGTCGTAAGTAGGAGTAGCGCCGTCGCAAGCCCGTGTACACACTCCCGCAAGCCTCAAGTGCACGGCCCGCTCGGCGACACCGAGCTGTATTGTGATTTTTGAGTTTTCCTTATTCAAATTTTTAACCAAAACATTATTGTTAAATAGTTAAGAGTACTATTAATATAATTCATTAGTTATAATATCGTCCGCTTCGGTAGGTTTATGCTATTAAATAATACTTGAAATACTATTAGAACAAATCTAAATAATTATTACTATTCTTAGTCTAAAACGTAGCCTGTCCGAAACGAGTACTTAAAACTTCTTCCAACATATATTTTTTTTGTATTTTTAGAGGCTTTAAAGTTTTCTTGGCAACTAATACTCCCCGAGCTTTTATTGAAATAAAGAGTATCATCGTCTAATCGTGCAGAACTGATCGAATTTCAGTAGCGATACTCAATCTCTTAGACAGCCCTGAGGCGGATATTTTTATTTTAAACCGAATTAACTCTTTTTTTTTCGACTCATATTATTTTGTGAAACGTCTGGCATTTGTTACCCGACTGTGCATCGCAAAGGAGGGTCATGTTTTAATGTTGTGTACCTACTGTACATATTTTGTACATAAATGTTATAGTGAGTAGGACTCGATTTTTGTCAATCCTAGTGATGTAACGGTAGTAGTATCTAGAACCACGTTTTTCTTGACTCGAAAGGCACGTTCTGAGTATTTACGCGTTATATTACTAGTTGCGATCGCCCTTACTGCCTAACGCCTTAATAGACTATTCGAGTGGCTGGAATATTTTATATTTATATTTAATTAATTACAAAGTGATAACATTATTTTTGTTGACGTACAAACGCCATAAGGATGTATAAAATGCAATCAGTAAATAAATCACATATTATGTTCGTTGGTGTTTTATTTATACACCCGTTCTACTTTTGAAAGAAAGAAAGAAAGAAAAATGTTTATTTGTTACCAAATATTCCAAACACAATAAACTCAGATTAACATAAATACAACACATAGGTAACAAAAAGGTGTCCACTCAGCAAAAGCTTTAAAAGAATACACTCTCAAAACGCTGGTCTTCCGTGGAACCAGAAACCTGGCAACAGAATGGTGTAACAATAGAATTGCCGCTTTGCCGTTCTCATTTTGGGGAAGTTAAAACGCAAGTGAGTTTGCATCTAAAAAATATATTTTCTCAAACATGCTAGGAAATATGTTCATTTCTTTCAAAAAAAGAATACGCAAAGTTTCCCATTGTGTGTCATGTCTCCGATCGCGCCAGCAAAGTTGTATGGAAATCCTTTGCTGGTGTCCGGCAAAGTAAATTCGTTACACGCTAAACCACATAAGTAATCAAAATAGTTATCTCTATGAATCTCATAAGAACGGAACGTAATTTTGTATGAAAAGTTGATATGACCTAACTCAAGACAAGGCTGTATGATTTTATAACCCTTGCCTATCCAGAATGGACCAATAGGTTAAAAAAAAGGTATGAACTAAACATATAGAATGGCTGAATATCAATGAATACTGTGTCTTGCTAAAGGCTTATTTATTAAAAAGTACACAATTGGTGGAAAAACAAACTCGGAATTATTAACTCACCTTTATGTACAGATTGCTCTCTAAATGAAAATCAAACGCTGGAACATATATTTTTCAACTGTCCTGCTTTATATATTAACCGAATTTTATTAATTGACAAGCTGCAAGATATTTACAAAGACAGTATCCCGCCTTCGCTTCAAGAACTTCTATCGAACCCTGCCACTTTTAATCCAATATTTGACTTTATTATCTCCACGGTTGGAGAGCTTTGACATGGATTTAACCCGGACATGGAATTTTATGAACCTGAAAATTACACAAGAATATATAGAAGAAATGGCATTTTTGCCTTGTTTTTATTGGAAATAAGAAATGAACTATAGAAGAATTGGCACTAGATCCTATTCCTTGTGCGCTACTAAAATCACTAAGGCCAATTTGACATTTCTATAACCGTTTGCTATTCTACACGTAACTGTCAAATTCAAATGACAGCATTATAATCTCTAAAATACTTAAAATTAAGTGACAGCGCTAAACTTAGCTTTAGCCGATTAGTGCTATTCCACGGCGCACAAATTTAAGCATTTTAAAAATTTAAAACTGCTAAGATCGCTAATCTTAGCGGCCACTAAAAAGGTCCCTCTTAAAAATAATACCTACTGTCAGAACATCTCAAAATGGGTGGGGTTTTGGAGTGATTTGTGTAATTATTGGTCACATCAGAAAGTTCAAGAGTGGAAAAAAGGTGATCGGGATTTAAAATGTCACCGGGTAGGAAAGTTTAAGAGTGAAAACAATTTAATCAGGAGGTTTTAGAGTGTCACCCAGTATAGCCGAAGAGTGGAAACAATTTGATAGGAGGCTATAGAGTGTCCCAAGTAAAGTTTAAGAGTGGCAACAGATTTAAAGGTAATAGAGTGGCACCGGGTCAGAACGTTTTAAATTAGCACCTAGTCAGAATGTTCTAGAGTGGGTTGTTAGGTTCTTAAGTGGTGGAACCAAAGGTGGTACAGAAGGATTTTGAGTGTCACCGAAAATAAAAATATTTTACCAGTTACAGATTTTTCATTTATTACTAAAATTTATCTTTTTTTAAATTGCAACACTGAATTTAATAACTTCAAAATCAAATTATAGTCCTGTCAAAACCTCTGTTTAATTTTCTAAAACTGGGCTTTCGTGGAATAGCACAACTTAAAATTGCTAATTTTAACCATTTTAACTTAGTGATTTTAACTTTAGAGATTTAAAATGGCTAACCTGTAGAATAGAGACCATTTAATGCCTTATTTTTGAAAAGATAACAGAAAGAACTAATAAAAGACTAGGCTGTATGGCTAGTACCATTGCCTATCCTGATGGATGAATTTTTAAAACAAACAAACAACAAATTCGGAAAACGTGAAAATTTTAATGATTGGGGCTGTTGTATTGTAGTCTCTTTTGTTTAAAACGGAATGAAATGAATACAGATGTGAGTAGTAACGAAATGGATTGCACGCCGCCAAATATAAGGGCTGAAGCCAAACTGACCGTGGAAATCATATTTATGAAGTACGTAATTAGTTTTATGGTTTTATTTCTAGCATTGAGAAAAGCACTATGTAAGCCTCGGGGGAAAATGACTTTGCCTGACTCGTAGGTATAAATCCTACTCGTCCGGCAAAGCCTTGTTTTCCCGGCCTCGACAACAATGTACTATTATTCACAAATTTTCCTTTATTTAACTTACAAGTAAAATATTTCTCCCAAGAAGGTGCCCAAAAGACTGGCAGCATGGTCATGCCTCTTTGAATGGCCAGACTAATTCTTTGGCCTATACATATAGCTGCCAGCTTTTGGATCCCCTGTTGCCTCGATGAGACGCCCTGAAAGATCAAAAAGTCCTTAGCCAATGGACCCTAAGGACCCATTGTTTCTAGAGCCAGGGGAACAAACATAAATACCTCCTCCAGACTCGAGTATTTTCGTTTCTTTAAAACTTGAGCTGCTGTAGCGGCGGCACTTGCCCGCACTGACGTTGCGCCTATATGGGATGGAGCCAGTACAGGTTGCATCCCACACCAGGCTTTTTCCATTCTTCCATGGTACTAAGGACATGCCATCGGGGCGCTTGCCATCGGATCGTATTGTTCCGTTCGGCTCCAGTATGGTCTAAGATTCCGCTAAACAACAACGACCTTCACCGAGCTGGAGCTGTGGCACCACCTGGGGAGCATCAGCTGACTGTCTACGCACAACTGGCATCGCGCTTGTCTACTCGGCCGCTGAATACTGTGCCCCGGTCTGGCTAAACAGTGCACACGTTCATAAGGTAGACACAAAACTCAATGATGCAATGCGTTGCATATCAGGTACTATAAAGTCTACACCAACCTTCTGGCTGCCTACCTTATGCCACATAGCCCCACCTCACATACGTAGAACCCACGCATTAAAACGGGAATATGAAAAGATCTGCCAGAACCCACTATTGCCTGCTCACGAACATTTCTGCCAGCCTCCCCTCACCGATTGCAATCTCGGCGCCCACCTTACCTGTCAGCGAAGAGTCTGGGTGAAGTTGACGCCTCGGATAAATGGAGGTCAGAATGGATCGAAACAGCAGTGCACACAAGCGCACAAACCCAAGACCCCACGTCAAGACTGCCAGACTTTGACCTGCCCCGCAACCTGTGGTGCCGCCTTAATCGACTGCGAACCGGACATGGCCGATGTAATCACATGCTACACAAGTGGGGGTGGAGAGACTCTGCTATATGCGAATGCGGTGAAGAGGATCAAACCATGGAGCATATCATACAGCGATGTCCCCTGCACGCATATCCTGGATCCACAGAAGACCTTTATAAACTTCCTCCGGAAATGATAATGTGGTTAAAACACCTGAATATTAGTTTGTAACGCCTATTATATTTTGTTAAATGCCATACGATTAAATAAAACCGAGCTGGTTAATGGATGTAAGATATTTTTTATCAAATAACATTTCAATAAATATATTTCGAATGGCTTGTCTAAAGGTTGTCCAAGTGTTGGGTGAATCACACGGCCCCGTGGAGCCATGCCACGCGTTGTTGGGCAAAATAGCATCATTTCGTAGGCAACGATTCGCCAGTACTAATAATGGAAGAGCCGACTGCAGAAATGCCTATCTCATCAGGTAAGTTCTACAATAGGCTAACTTTAGAACGTTAACTGACACGTAAACAAGTCGAAAGACGTAGGTCTGCCACAGTCAATCCTGCCGAAAGATGAAAATAATCGATAATTTTTGAAAACTTTTCATCTGTAAAATTTGTTTAAAAGTACACGAATCTTAGTGCTGGCATCAGTTTACTATTGATAAATTAAGTAAATAAAGCTTGGTCTGCCACTGCGATGATAAGATTTATTATGGGTGCCGGAAGGGCACTTTTGGAGCGGTCTGCCAAGCTTTTCCAGCAGAGTGCACACTGGCAGGCCAAGTTTTTTTACTTAATTTATCAATGGTAAACTGATGCCAGCACTTAGATTCGGTTACTTTTAACCTAAAATTTTACAGATGAAAAATAATCAAAAAATATCGATTATTTTCATCTTTCGGCAGGATTGGCTCTGGCAGACCTACGTCTTTCGACTTTTTACGTGTCAGTTAACGTCCTAAAGTCAGCCTATTGTGGTACCTGATGAGATAGGCATTTCTGTAGTCGGATCTCTCACTATAATGGCAAAAGTATTAGATTAAAAAAATATGTTTTATAAATATCACGCGTTCTACTATTACAAATCTATTCACACTTCGGTTGCGACACAAGTATAAGAAAGTGTAATACGAGTGGTACGACACTCGTTGCAGACAAGGAAAGTGACGACTAAAATGAAACAAATATTTAAACATCGAAGTTTATTTAATATTTGGTTTTAACCACTACTGTACCGTTCCTTAGAGTCTTAGTTTTACGAGAGTGGGTGGATGCTTTGCTGTTATTTGTTGTAGAGGCAACAAATACTAATTTCGCCAAACAGCGAATAGAATATTCGAGGGTGTGGCAACAACCCACCCAATAACATACAGGGTGTACCAGAAGTTTGAACATTTTGGGCACGTGTTTGGGCATTAATAAAACCTAGAGAGGTCAAACTGTAACCATTATTCGGTTACTTTGGTTAACTTAAATGAACAAAAATAACAAAAGTTAACCACATTAGCCGAAAATTGGTTACAGTCTGACCAAATTTGTAGGTTTTTTAAATGCCCAGAATTGGCAAACTGCATGAAATAGATTTTCTTTCCTCTACTGATGGTTACAATCAATCCTGTCACCCCGTTTCGCTTAGACGTTGGGTTTTGGGACTCACATTTGCGATAACTCATACTCCTTCAGACGATGCCAAACATGCCTCATTTATGTAAGGCTCTAAATAACGGTATAGTTATTTAGTGACAGCATTTTAACTATATAACTATATACGGTGAAATTTTACTAGTGACCGCTAGCGAAAACTCAGAACCGGCTCGTGATAAGGAACAACTTTCCCCAAGGAACATAGGTCGAAATATGAAAAATAATTTTGTACCTCCCATACAAAATTGCCTATCAGCTGATTTGAGTTACTATGGGAGGTCCAAAATTAGTTTTCATATATCGACCCATGTTCCTAGGGAAAAGTTGTTCCGTATCACCAGCCGGTTCAGAGTTTTCGCTATCGGTCACTAGTAAAATTTCACCCGATATACTTATCTTACTTAGAGCCCTTTCTTAATACTGCCTAGTTAATTTCATGGTAAATTTAAAATGTATAGCCGTAGCTCTAAGTAAGGTAAGTAATAATAATTTTATTACCAAATAATATGCTGTCATTTTAATGATAAATAATAGAGGAATGTCGGTCGGCCGCTGCCGATCGCTTCGAGTAAACTTTCTACCATTAGGTACAACACAATTAAAACTTAGATTCACATTAGGTTATATTTAGTCTAGATCTTTGGAATACTACTCGCGCTGACCAGAAAACCTTGAGACGCACGATAATATTTTTATAATCACTTTTAATTTTTACCTACAGCGCCATCTCTTACTTTCAACATGAACTCCTACAACGAAATGACGATAATTTCCCACATAAAGAACAAATCCGAATCGGCAACGTTATTGTTGACATCCTGCTCTTATGTCATATCATATAATATGATAGAGGCTAACAATAATGTTGCTATTTCAGGATTTGTTCTTTATCTGCGCAAGTTGAAACTTTCACCTCATTAACTTTTTATTTTTAGGGCGCTATCTTCACACACGAGGCGTGGCCGCGCGTCTCACAGGTGTAAGTGCATCCTTTACAGTACGGTCGTTTGAATAGACCATATTTGACGGCTGTCAAAAACATGTTAATGCTATGACGTAAGGTCTAATTTTCTTGTTGACGTGTCTTTTAATATGGGTTTGACAATTATGGCTTATTCGAATGGCCATACTTTAGTCGACGAATGACTCAATGAACCCAAACGTTTTCCGATCAGCGCCCGCTCTCCGTCCACGATAAACATTTACCTACTATTGGAGATGAGCCGAACATAGGTTTCACCTAGCAAGAATAATATTCGGTTTGTTTGTAAGTATGTCTTTTGTGCGCAAAATAAGTTAATACTAACTTGACAACTGTCATCCATAACACACGAGCGATTAAAATACAATACGTTATATTTACCGAATATTCGAATATAAAACGTATATTCGGCCGATCACTATTTACTATCCTCTAACATCTTAAGAGTATATGCAAGCAAGCTGTAGAGTGCTACTAACGAGGAGAATGGTTATTACGGATACGAACACAACCTCTCTGTTCATCAGTTGCAAAACGACAGTGACAACACTATTATACAGGGTTATTCTTTAGTCAGTGCGCAAACTTTGCAGGGTGTTTCTACTCGTGATTCTGAATAACTTTTACGATAGGGCCACCTGAGAAAACAAAAAAATAAATTTGGCTGTTCCATACATTTTTGCCGAGTAGGTATGAATTTTGCTATGGAAGATCCAATTTTTTTTTGCGATTTCGCAGGTGGGTGGCCCCATCGTAACGCAAGTTTGCGCACTGACCAAAAAATAGCCCCGTATATCTACAAGGAGTATCGAAAAGGGTAAAAAAGCCGAAAGGAGGTCAAGTTACTCATGAAACTGAAAACTTTTGCCTTGGAACATAGGTTGAAATATAAAAAGAAATTAGACTTTCCCTAGTAAATCAGTCACCTCATCTGCGACATATGGGACACCCAATTTTTTTTCTCTTATTTCGATCCACGTTCCATGAGGAAAGTTGTACAGTTTCAAAAGTACCTTGACCTCTTTTCGGCTTGTTATACCTTTTTTGATACTCCCGGTATAGTTCTCTTCACATTTGACGTAAGCATCCATAGAGCCAAACGCGCACTGTACAGCTTGCTTGCGTATACTGTAAGTCTAACATCGAGTGGACGCTGCCGCGCTTCTTGCGCCATGCGTAACTGCTTATGCCCAGATCTGTAAATAATACACGTCTAAATTAGTTTTGACACTAAACACAAAAAGATATCATTAGACATCGTTATCTTTGGAGCACGAATGACGTTGTCATACATGTCATAGAGATGAGACGACTTTTTTCGAAACACAAGTTATCGATGTTTTCATGCTACTAACATATAAAATATCCATGAAAAAATATTCTATAATTTAAATTGGCTTACTTTTCCTGGGGAACATCGGTCAGAATAGGGAAAACATTGAAACTTGCCAATAAAATGACTTAGGTACTTATTATGTACAAATAACATATTAATAATTAAATACAATCTTATAAAAAATTGCATTAAATAAGTTATCTATCATATTACCTATACTATAGGATGTTACGGAAATAATGGACATTGACAGCAACTAGGTACCTACTTGAATATAATCTGTCGATATCTAAGGTGTCGATAAAGTACGTCACCTCTACGAATTATTTGTTCGTGCTCCATTGATAACGATGCCTAGATATTATAGTCTTAGATAAATGATTGCCACGCTGCGCTCGGTAGATTGAGTCGGCATATGTTCATACATCTGCCAGTTACCCAATTATTTTTAAAATGCACCTCGAGCTGTCAAAACTCATAGTTTGAAGTACATATTGCAAATTAACGGATTATACAATTATTGGTTTCATTTTTTATGACGGTGCCTTTGGATAGTGCTCGATCTACCGAGAGCAGCGAGGAAATCATTTATCTAAGACTATGTAACTCTCAAAATTTCCACCGCAGCTCAGGCAGAATTTGAACCTGTGACTATCGGTATCTGTATCTACTGCCGAAGCGTCTACCAAGTGTGCTATCGCGGCTTAATCGCAGCCTGTAAAATAGTACAAGTGTATCTTCACCATACTATAATACATGCACACTATTTCGCACAACTACTCGTTTTCATACATTTTCATACACGTGCACTATTTTTCAGGTTGCGATTTAGCCGCGGTAGTAGCATGGGTTTGTCCTTCTCTGATTTCGCGGAACTATGAAAATTCGAAGAAGACGGCATGTACCGTCATATTTATACAGGGAATAACTAAAGAAGGTCAAAATACTCATGAAACTTAAGAGGGCTTTCACGTTTTTCTCTGAAACAAAAATGTGCGCCACTCAAATTTGAACATAAACTTATACGCATTGAGTCGAATTTCCCGTGGTAGCGGACGCGCGACTCAAGCACGGAGTGTCATTTTGCGGAATTTAGAGGTGTTTTTGAATATTTTTAACAACAACATTTTAATGAATAAAAATTTATTTCTTTTGCAATTTAACTAAATACATTTTCTTCTAACACATATATTTTTTTCGAATTTATCCTGTTGGTAGTTTTTCATACAGAAGCCATTAAAATAGAGAAATATTTTGCAAAATTGAAAAAACGAAATTTTTAGCTAGGTTGTGGAATGAAATTGAAAATGTACAAAGTTTGTTCTCGAAGATATCTTCTATGCATATGTAAATTGGTATTTTGTTACAGTGTACCATAGATCTAAAACTCAGGCCTAATTTGAGGTCTTCTCCTACATTTTCAGTAACTTGTTTTAGTTTTCGCTGTTTTACTATAAGTAATAAATTAAAATGTTAAAATGTTCATAAATACATTTTTTAGATAAAGATGTGTTTGACTCGATGTATAAGATATTTTATTTTTTTACCGTACAGTTTAACTTAAAAACTGATTTTTATAACGCATATTTTCGGTGATTTGCCAGAAAAAGTTGATAGCAGCCTTAAGAACTTTCCCAATGAAACATGCGACAAATTATAAAAATAGTTATTGAGATTTATTTCTCTGTTTTTAACAGATTGCGTTGTTAGTAAAAGTCCCAAAAAGGAGGTGAAGCAAAGATTTTCGAAAATTGAAACCTTAGACAGGTTTAGGATCGATTTATGGCCTCCGGAAATCCTCTATTGATACAATACAAGATCCCGATTACATTATACAATGGGCGTGGTGAAACTAATCCGCGAGATGGCGTTGCACGCCTCCATAGACTTAAAGGGATTAGCTGTCAAATTTTGACATTTATTCCCTTTTAGTCTATGGCAGCGTATGACGACATATTGCGGTTTGTTTCTCCAAAAAACGCACATTCTTGCTCGTTTAAAGGTATCAGATAGATTGACAAACAAAACTCGATACTCACCCGTGTGGTGGAGTCCCAGGAGGCGGTGGCGAGCGCGGTGCCGTCGGGCGCGAGCTGCACGCGCTGCACGCGGTGCTCGTGCCCGCACAGCACGCACACGCGCACCGCACGCAGCGCGTCCCACGCGCACGCCGTGTAGTCCGAGTAGCCCGCGAACAGCAGACGCCCCGACACCTGACCACCACATAGGTTTATAAGTGAATAGGCGCGTCCACAACGAGCGAGGCTGCCTCACTGCCTCGCGAGGCAAACGACCAAAAAATTACGTGGCACACCCGAGGCAACGCATGCTCATGCTCGGGCGAACGCGCGCGGGCCGAGCCAAAATTAAAGCGCCTCAGACGTTTGCCTATTAGTTTATTTAGTCGTCCAAATTGGGCCCGAACTCGGCTCGCCTGCGCACGTGCGTATGCCGCGTGAGGCAGCGAGGCAGCGAACAGCCTCGGGCAGTGTGGTCGCACCTAATGACGGCAAGAAAAATTCAGCATGAAGTTAAACTATAAGGGCCTTACTTCTAAAAGCTAGACTTTTTTGTATGAAGTTTAATTTTAAACACACGCTCAACGCGCATTAAACTTTTTTGTGGTAAGACCCTTATAATTTATTAAACGGATCATTGTTTCGATGTATAAAAGCTATGTTACAATTTATACTTAGCCAACATTAAAACTAAGATTGCCTAAATAATTTCCGTCTTCATTTGGAAGGACAGAAGTGCTGGTTCAATGCTGAAACCCGGTTTTATACTGGTCTTCAGCTAGAGTCTTGGCGCAGTGGTTAGTACGACCGCCAGCGACGTAAAAGGTTCCGGGTTCAAATCCCGGTGAGGTCACTCAAAAAGTTGATATTTACCACATTGTGAATTAGTTCCCAGTCTGGTTACATTGCAGGCTGAACCACCTGATTGTCCGAAAAGTAAGATGGTTTGTGCTTCGGATGGATACGCTAAGCCGTCGGTCCCAGTTGCTGTATATGATCACTTAGACGGCGGTCTTTACACAACCATGTCAGAGGCCTGCTACTTGCAGTAGGCGGTTGAAAAACTCTGACACCAGGGTTCATCGGGTCGTTGGACGGCTTGGTGTCCCACTCGAAGAAGAAGAAGAAGAAGAAGGAGGGGACGAATTGTAGACTCTGCAGTGTCAGCACTTCGTGCGATGGCAATCCGTGATCAGCTTGAATCTGCATGTAGATGAAATCTTCTTCTTCTTCTCCAACGACCCGATGAACCCTGTTGGCAGAGTTTTCCAACCGCCTACTGCAAGTAGCAGGCCTCTGGCATGGTTGTGTAACGATCACCATCATAGCAACCGGGACCGACGGATTAACGTGCCCATCCGAAGCATGGAACCATCTTGCTTTTCGGACAATCAGGCAGTTCAGCTTGCTAAGTCCTTACCAGACTGGGAACAAATTCACAAAGTGATAAATGTCAACTTTGTGAGTGACCCCACCGGGAATTGAACATAGAATCTTCTGCGTCGCAGGCAGTCACTCTAACCACTGCGCCACTTCAGCTGCAGATGAAATGAAATATGCAAATCCATCTCTTTACTTCGGACTTCGGAGGGACACTCACTGACCGCTCGACGCTTTTGGCTGCGAACACGGCGAAAAAAGAGAGAGTAGAAGTTGTAAGAGAACTCCGTTTGAAAATAGTTGTCGTCAAGTAGAGGGGAAGCGAGGGGAATAAAACGCACGCACACAGTTGCAAATTTCATTTACGTTACAAACGTTTCCATGGTGACGGATTGAAATACTTTGCCAACAGCGCTACTAGTGGATAATAGTGGAACTAAGAAGTAGGCTCGCCACGGAGTCTACTGTTAAATGACACCTCTCCCTTTTTTCTCCGTGGCTGCCAACATGATGCTGTCCTTGTCTCGCGCGACTTTTTGTATGCGTTTAATTTTAACAGACGCAACGCGCATTAAACTTTTTGTCTCGCCTAAACACCGACCATTAAACGCTGTTGGCTGCGAACATAAAAGCTGTTACAATTGTACGCGCACCTTAAAACTAAGATTAGCGCAGGTCTTCCGTCTTCATTTGGAAGGAGAAGTGTTGTCTCGCTCACTCACCGACCACTCCACGCTGTTGGCTGCGAACATAATGCTGTCCTTGTCTCGCGCGACCTCCCTGTCCGCGCGCAGGTCGAACAGACGGCACGCGCTGTCGTGTTGTCTCGCTCACTCACCGACCACTCCACGCTGTTGGCTGCGAACATAATGCTGTCCTTGGCGTAGCGCGCGACCTCCCTGTCCGCGCGCAGGTCGAACAGACGACACGCACTGTCGTCGCAGCCGGTCGCTAAAGCGTCGCCCGCCGGATGGAACCGGACGGATGTCACGTCCGACTCGTGTGTGTCGAATGCCTGACAAATTAAAGTGAAACAGTTTTTCATCAATTTGCGGTAACTAAACCAAATTGTAAATAAGGCTCTTACAATACAAAAATAATCACAGAAGTCATAAAATAAAATACAGATACAGGGCCTATAATATTTTGAAAGAAACTTGGAAGTAATAAACGGCAAATCTTTAAATTTAAAACGAGAAATTTAAGACGAGACGAGATTACCAGAATCTCGTCTCGTCACTGATCACAGTCGTATTCTTAGTTGATGAGTTCTATCGGGATCTGTACACATCTAAAGCCTCTGATGTGAACCTTAACATCCAGACCCTTTAGGCCCCAGGGCATACCTTACAGAGCATTACTCGGAGGAAGTCTTGCCTCCAATAATCAAAAGCGAGTTTAGGGTGGCTTTGAGGCAAATGAAAAGGGAAAAGCCGTCTGGTGAAGATTGTATCAGTGTGAAGATGCTACAAGCAGGAGGGGATCGGGTTGTTAAAATTCTGATGACGCTCTTTACAATATTTTGAGGGACACCAGCCCAAAAGCATGGGTGAAAGCAATTGTAACGATTCTGCATAAAAAGGGCGATCAAAGTAAATTACAGAACTATCGCTCCATAAACCTTTTCTCTCCCTGCTTTACAAGCTTTTAGCAAAGATTGGGGTCGGCGCAACACGTTTTGTTTAATCCGAGTTATGGACGAATACCAACCAGTTGAGCAGGTCGGCTTCAGAGGTGGATTTTCGACCATTGACAACACCCATACAGTCAAGCAGCTTATGGAGAAGTGGAGAGAATATAAGGTCCTATTAAATTTACTGCAAATATTTTAAGGGCATGCGTAAATATGTATAAGAAAAACATCTAAGGCATTTTAAAAATAATCGACACGCTAAATTTTATTTTTCATTTTCAAACAAACTTTTTAATTAATTATGTGAACACCCTTTGATTGACCTTCCGCCACGTAGACAGGATTCACTTACACGACACGCACACCAACGACCAACCAATCACAGCACTTATTTTAATTTTGGCGCGTAATCATCGAAGTGGTGATTGGTGCGGTGTGTTTCTAGGACAAACAGGGTGCACTGTTTTCGTTTTGTTTTTTTTTTTAGTTAAATGCAATTTTCTCGAAAACTAGCGAGTAGATTTTTTTGAAAAATTGGCAAGACCATGCTTATATTTTATTTGATCTGCTCTTTAAATATTTGCAGTGAATTGAATAGGACCTTATATAACCAGCCCCTGTGTTTCGCCTTTGTAGATTATAAGTAACTTCGCCGTAAACACATCGACCCTGCGGGTCAAGTATGCTACATGAATATCGTTTCAGGTATCAGGTGTGTTGATGGCATGTCAGTTCGATGGTTTTGGTATCATCGTATTTTGCTAACAGTTTTTAGTATGGAAATATCACAGTGTTAATGGAATAACAGTTGCGTGTCGCTGGCATTACAATGGCTTAAAATTATCAGCGGCTATATTTGAACTGCCGTATGCCGTGTGATGCCGGCTTAGAATAGCAGCACCCCAATTCTACCCGTGAGTGTCGTAAAAAGCGACTAAGGGATACTTATCCAGGGAATGGGCAGCAGCGTTCCCTGTCAATGCAACGTCATGCACTGCGCTCGCCAATCCGCCTGCCAAGCGTGGTGAGTATGGCAATACCCCCCGATAGGGGGAGGCCCATGTCCAGCAGTGGACTGTTGTCGCTGTTATGGTATGGTATATTTGAACTAGACAGTATTAAATGCTGATTAATTTGGTTAGTGCTGGCTGAAACGTCTTTGGTACTGTGTTACCTGCACGGCCTGTCCGGTGCGCATGTCCCACACTAGCGCCTGGCGGTCGCACGCGCCCGACACGAACGTGTCTCCCATGTCAACAACAACAAGAGAGAGAGAGAGAGAGAGAGAGAGAGAGAGAGAGAGAGTTACCTGCACGGCCTGTCCGGTGCGCATGTCCCACACTAGCGCCTGGCGGTCGCACGCGCCCGACACGAACGTGTCTCCCATGTCAACAACAAGAGAGAGAGAGAGAGAGAGAGAGAGAGAGAGAGAGAGTTACCTGCACGGCCTGTCCGGTGCGCATGTCCCACACTAGCGCCTGGCGGTCGCACGCGCCCGACACGAACGTGTCTCCCATGTCAACAACAACAAGAGAGAGAGAGAGAGAGAGAGAGAGTTACCTGCACGGCCTGTCCGGTGCGCATGTCCCACACTAGCGCCTGGCGGTCGCACGCGCCCGACACGAACGTGTCTCCCATGTCACCACCACAGAGAGAGAGAGAGAGAGAGAGAGAGAGAGTTACCTGCACGGCCTGTCCGGTGCGCATGTCCCACACTAGCGCCTGGCGGTCGCACGCGCCCGACACGAACGTGTCTCCCATGTCAACAACAAGAGAGAGAGAGAGAGAGAGAGAGAGAGAGTTACCTGCACGGCCTGTCCGGTGCGCATGTCCCACACTAGCGCCTGGCGGTCGCACGCGCCCGACACGAACGTGTCTCCCATGTCAACAACAACAAGAGAGAGAGAGAGAGAGAGAGAGAGAGTTACCTGCACGGCCTGTCCGGTGCGCATGTCCCACACTAGCGCCTGGCGGTCGCACGCGCCCGACACGAACGTGTCTCCCATGTCAACAACAACAAGAGAGAGAGAGAGAGAGAGAGAGAGAGTTACCTGCACGGCCTGTCCGGTGCGCATGTCCCACACTAGCGCCTGGCGGTCGCACGCGCCCGACACGAACGTGTCTCCCATGTCAACAACAACAGAGAGAGAGAGAGAGAGAGAGAGAGAGTTACCTGCACGGCCTGTCCGGTGCGCATGTCCCACACTAGCGCCTGGCGGTCGCACGCGCCCGACACGAACGTGTCTCCCATGTCAACAACAACAAGAGAGAGAGAGAGAGAGAGAGAGTTACCTGCACGGCCTGTCCGGTGCGCATGTCCCACACTAGCGCCTGGCGGTCGCACGCGCCCGACACGAACGTGTCCCCATGTCAACAACAACAAGAGAGAGAGAGAGAGAGAGAGAGAGTTACCTGCACGGCCTGTCCGGTGCGCATGTCCCACACTAGCGCCTGGCGGTCGCACGCGCCCGACACGAACGTGTCTCCCATGTCAACAACAAGAGAGAGAGAGAGAGAGAGAGTTACCTGCACGGCCTGTCCGGTGCGCATGTCCCACACTAGCGCCTGGCGGTCGCACGCGCCCGACACGAACGTGTCTCCCATGTCAACAACAACAAGAGAGAGAGAGAGTTACCTGCACGGCCTGTCCGGTGCGCATGTCCCACACTAGCGCCTGGCGGTCGCACGCGCCCGACACGAACGTGTCTCCCATGTCAACAACAACAAGAGAGAGAGAGAGAGAGAGAGAGAGAGTTACCTGCACGGCCTGTCCGGTGCGCATGTCCCACACTAGCGCCTGGCGGTCGCACGCGCCCGACACGAACGTGTCTCCCATGTCAACAACAACAAGAGAGAGAGAGAGAGAGAGAGTTACCTGCACGGCCTGTCCGGTGCGCATGTCCCACACTAGCGCCTGGCGGTCGCACGCGCCCGACACGAACGTGTCTCCCATGGCCACCACAGAGAGAGAGAGAGAGAGAGAGAGAGAGTTACCTGCACGGCCTGTCCGGTGCGCATGTCCCACACTAGCGCCTGGCGGTCGCACGCGCCCGACACGAACGTGTCTCCCATGTCAACAACAGAGAGAGAGAGAGAGAGAGAGAGTTACCTGCACGGCCTGTCCGGTGCGCATGTCCCACACTAGCGCCTGGCGGTCGCACGCGCCCGACACGAACGTGTCTCCCATGTCAACAACCAGAGAGAGAGAGAGAGAGAGAGAGAGTTACCTGCACGGCCTGTCCGGTGCGCATGTCCCACACTAGCGCCTGGCGGTCGCACGCGCCCGACACGAACGTGTCTCCCATGTCAACAACAAGAGAGAGAGAGAGAGAGAGAGAGAGTTACCTGCACGGCCTGTCCGGTGCGCATGTCCCACACTAGCGCCTGGCGGTCGCACGCGCCCGACACGAACGTGTCTCCCATGTCAACAACAACAAGAGAGAGAGAGAGAGAGAGTTACCTGCACGGCCTGTCCGGTGCGCATGTCCCACACTAGCGCCTGGCGGTCGCACGCGCCCGACACGAACGTGTCTCCCATGTCAACAACAACAAGAGAGAGAGAGAGAGAGAGTTACCTGCACGGCCTGTCCGGTGCGCATGTCCCACACTAGCGCCTGGCGGTCGCACGCGCCCGACACGAACGTGTCTCCCATGTCAACAACAACAAGAGAGAGAGAGAGAGAGAGAGAGAGTTACCTGCACGGCCTGTCCGGTGCGCATGTCCCACACTAGCGCCTGGCGGTCGCACGCGCCCGACACGAACGTGTCTCCCATGTCAACAACAACAAGAGAGAGAGAGAGAGAGAGAGAGAGAGAGAGAGAGAGAGTTACCTGCACGGCCTGTCCGGTGCGCATGTCCCACACTAGCGCCTGGCGGTCGCACGCGCCCGACACGAACGTGTCTCCATGTCAACAACAACAGAGAGAGAGAGAGAGAGAGTTACCTGCACGGCCTGTCCGGTGCGCATGTCCCACACTAGCGCCTGGCGGTCGCACGCGCCCGACACGAACGTGTCTCCATTGTCATCAACAACCAGAGAGAGAGAGAGAGAGAGAGAGAGAGTTACCTGCACGGCCTGTCCGGTGCGCATGTCCCACACTAGCGCCTGGCGGTCGCACGCGCCCGACACGAACGTGTCTCCCATGTCAACAACAAGAGAGAGAGAGAGAGAGTTACCTGCACGGCCTGTCCGGTGCGCATGTCCCACACTAGCGCCTGGCGGTCGCACGCGCCCGACACGAACGTGTCTCCCATGTCAACAACAACAAGAGAGAGAGAGAGAGAGAGAGTTACCTGCACGGCCTGTCCGGTGCGCATGTCCCACACTAGCGCCTGGCGGTCGCACGCGCCCGACACGAACGTGTCTCCCATGTCCGAGGCGGCCAGGTCCACGCTCATCACGTCCGCCGAATGCGCCTGCAACAAAGCAACAAATGTATTTATTTATTTTTATTTATTAAAGTACGCTTGTGTAAAAATAAGTTTGTGTCTAAACCTGCAATAAAATCATGCGATACCGTTAGTGTGTGTTGTCGAGATGACTTTCGAGTAAGTACCGATAGTGCCGAAAGTTTTCCGAAAAAACGCAGAAGAATGAGGGTAGACAAATATGTTTGCCCTTAGCCCGCAGTCGCTCCAGTTTACCCGTGATCATGGCGATTGCAACATCGCCGAAATATAGGGTGCTCGATATATAGGTTATATTATAACCCCACCGTGAATAAAAACCCGTTAAAATGTCTTATAGTTTTAATTTTATTTATTTATTGTAGGTACTTTATGCACAGAAAATGTACACGGCAGTTTTTTTTAATTTTGTTTTTAGCGCCTCAGGCCTGAACATATCATAAACCTGAACTAGTGCAGTGCGAGTGCCCTAACTACCGCTACCCTAACTTTTTAGCCGCACTCTATGGCTTGCTTATAAGGCAGAAGCTTGCTTGCAGCCTCAGCGTCCACCCCTGCCTATATATAAGGATATACCTGGAAACTCTGCAGCAGCTGTCCCGACTCTATATCCCACAGGGCGCAAGTGCCGTCGCCGGATCCAGTAAGGATCTGTCTGTCGGAGTTGGGGAACAGGCAACACGATATGTAGGACGTGTGCGTGGCGACGGTGCGCTTACTTGCGAGTGACCTTACTATCTGTTCTTACTTTTTAGACGCGCTATATAGCTTGCTTATATATACTCTAAGCAAAAAATAGGGACTTTACAAAAGGTTCACTCGACCCTATTGAGGATTTTCACGATTGTCACTTGTTGCAAAGCCAGGGTTGCTACTGACAAAAACCTTAAAGTATAAGAATATCAAAACAGTACAACTTTAAACAAGAACGTCATATGATTCTGAACCATTTGATATTACGTTCGTGGCAACCATTTTAGTTACCTTGAGTTCCTCTGAAATTCCAGTCCAGTTAAAGTCAATAAGCGTCAAAATCGTAAACTAGTAAGTACTAAGTGAGCTATCTGTAAAAGCGCCCCGAGCGCTGTTTCCCTAATTAGTGTTTTAAGGGTGTGTGTTGTGTATGTATACCTACCTGGAAACTCTGCAGCAGCTGTCCCGACTCTATATCCCACAGTGCGCAAGTGCCGTCCCCGGAGCCTGTCAGTATCTGTCTGTCGGAGTTGGGGAACAGGCAGCACGATATGTAGGACGTGTGCGTGGCGACGGTGGCTTGCTACTGCTACCAGTTTTAACTTTTTAGGCGCAATCTATAGCTTGCTTATAAGACAGGAGCTTGCAGCCTCAGCTGCGTGTCTCGTCCGCCCCTGCCTTTTTACTCTAAGGGTGTATGTATACCTGGAAACTCTGCAGCAGCTGTCCCGACTCTATATCCCACAGTGCGCAAGTGCCGTCGCCGGAGCCTGTCAAGATCTGTCTGTCGGAGTTGGGGAAGAGGCAGCACGATATGTAGGACGTGTGCGTGGCGACGGTGCGCTTGCGAGTACCCGCGGCGCCGGGCGCGGCCGCGCCGCCGTCGTCCTCGCCGCCCAGGGAAAACACGGTCAGCTTGTTGTCGAGACCACTGGAACATAAGATAACTATTATTTGTACAAGTTACATCATCATCTTCTTGCCCTTATCCCAATTTGTATTTTGTATGAACACAAAATCATGTTGCAAAAGGATTTGGCTTAATTTAACGACCGGCCGCCTGCCTGACGTCAACCCTTTTTGGGAATGATATCGTAGGTGGTATTACCGCCACCATACGGTTGACCATGGTCGGCAGATATTGTATCCAAGGTCATAAACTCTACCTCGCCTTTTACGAATCATCCTGAGTAGAATAGGGATGGCAGAATTCTTAGCCGCTACCACTCGGCTGATGTTTATTTGTACAAGTTACATGCATGCTAACCACAGCTTGGCCAGCCCCGAGGCAGTGCCTTTATTTATTTATTTTTATCCCGTCCGAGTCGCGTCTACACTAGGAATGCAAAATTGATAAAAAATAAAGAAAATTGTGTCTTTCAATGACTTATCCATTGGTGTAATGAAATGACTTTCAATAAATAATTGTAGTATCCTAATATGAATTTAAAAGAGTGTTTGAGTTTTACAACAAGAGTCGTACCGTGTTACGAGAAAAAATGCAAAAGCACGCGTTCACCTTTTTTGTGTATAAGGCACTATGACTTTGCGCAATGTCAAGAAGTAAAAAGAAGTAAAACAAAACGCGTTCGTTCATATTATAAATTATCGAACAAAACGTTGGAAAAAAATTGGATGTTTAGCTTCAAAAACTTCGCTTAAGGGGGATCGTTACGTCATACAAACTAAAATCTGAACTTCAATCGAGTTACACATGAGCTAAACAACAATTTTATCAAAAAATCTTTATGTGAGATGAGGAAGGCACACGTAAATATGTCGCAAAACTGCTTAACGTAAAAAAATATCAAGTATTTTCTCCACAAAAAAATTAAACGTGTTTATTGCAGCAGTAGCTCCATCTATGTTCATTAAGTGGCGACAAGGTTTTTACAGAGAAATCTGATGGTTAAAAAATTATTTGTTTTATTTTGCGACAATGTTATAAAAGCACGGGACTTCCCATCAAGTTTTTTAATCATAATTTTGTCTCATTTAAAGACGTAACTCCATTTAAATTTTGTATGGAAAACGATCCACCTTAAGGCCGGGATTCGAGAGAAAATGCAGAAAAGTGGTACGTTCAATTCAGTTTTTAAGCCTTTTACTGTGGTTACCGAGACCTCAAAAAAATTTACGTCGTACCCAAAGAAATGCTCTAGAGCTAATACTAAGTATTTATTTTCGAGGTTTGATTGATATGTTTAGATAAAAAAAAAACACAAAAATAGCAAAAATTAAAAACTTTGTTTAAATTTTTATGTAACATTTACTACTATTTTCCTTAAGTTTTTATGGTACAAGATTCCTCATTTAATTCCCGAGCGCTAATATTATAAGGTTTTAGATGATTTACTAATTTTAATTCAAAAAACCAAATTTTATAAAAAAACGGACGGTTCTCGCGGTGAAACCAGCCTCCCGCTGACCTTCCGCGCCGCCCGCTACCCGCATCTCACCCCCCCTCAACCCTAATTTGAAATCGTATTTTTCTGCGTGGATCTTCGCCTTAAAATGAGTTGTTCGAAATTCAAACGTGTTGGCACTTACCCAGCAGCGATCATGTTCCCGGAGGGTGCGTACGCGCACGCCATCACCCAGGTGCTCGGCATGGAGATGGTCGTCTCCTTGGTGGCCGTGAACGCGTCCCAGATTATCAGCTTGCCATCCTGATAACGTGACAAAAACATTAGTCAAAGTCAAAACATTTAATCCTTAGAAGGAATTTACAAGATTTTCTTTAAGAAAGTCACATTCTAATATACGGTTACATTTATCATCATCTTCCTGCCCTTATCCCATAACTCGGGGTCGGCGCAACACGTTTTGTTGAACACAAAATCGTGTTGCAAAGGATTTGGCTTAATTTTATGACCGGCCGCCTACCAGACGTCAACCCTCCTTGGGAATGCTTTTGTGGTGGATTTACCGCCACCATACAGTTGGCCCTGGCTGTTTGGGTCGAGTTTATCCCTCGGTCGCCTCTTACGACCCCCACGGGAAGAGAGGGGGTGGTGCTATTTTACTCTGCCGGCACCACACGGCCCTAACAACTATTTGGACCTCCCATACAAAAATACTGAAAAAGTGTGTCATATAGTATGGGAGGTCCAAACTTTTTTTTCATATTCCAAAGAAAAGTTTCTAACAAAAGTTGTTCAGTATTGTGAGTAGATCACACCTTCAAGAGATTTGTACTTAATGTAACTCTATACATTCTTAAAAAGAGAAAAAATTTAAGGCAAAATTTTCTGGTTTTTATAACAATTTTGTGTTCCTATTCGAAACGCGGCTCGGGAAAAATAAAGGCACTGCAGTTGTTGCATTCGGGGCTGACCAGGCTAACCACACAGCATGTAAAAAAGGTGTAACATTAGTATAAAAAAGATTTTAATGCACTCACTGTGCTATATTATTCTCATAAACTAGAGGAAAGCCCGGCTTCGCTCGGGTGAAATGAAACTCGTAATGTAGGTGCAAAATGTATGACAACTGACATCTGTCATGTAGATCTCGTTAAGACCTAAAACTTTCCTAAAGAAACTAATAGTCTAGCACGCATAGTTTCCGATATAAACGACTTTTTAGTATGACAGCTGACACCTATCATGTAAATCTCGTTAAGGCCTACAACATTCCCAAAGAAACCAATAGTCCAGCACGCATAAGTATGACAGCTGACACCTGTCATGTAGATTTCGTTAGGCCTACAACTTTCCCAAAGAACCCAATAGTGTAGCACGCACAGTTTTCGATATAAACGACTTTTTAGTATGACAGCTGACACCTGTCATGTACTTAGATCACGTTAAAGCCTACAACTTTCCCAAAGAAACTAATAGTCTAGCACGCATAGTTCCCGATATAAACGACTTTTTAGTATGACAGCTGACACCTGTCATGTAGATCTCGTTAAGGCCTACAACTTTCCCAAAGAAACCAATAGTCTAGCACGCATAGTTCCCGATATAAACGTCTTTTTAGTATGACAGCTGACACCTGTCATGTAGATCTCGTTAAGGCCTACGACTTTCCCTCAAAAACCAATAGTCTAGCACGCATAGTTTCCGATATAAACGACTTTTTAGTATGACAGCTGACATCTGTCATGCAGATCTCGTTAAGGCCTACAACTTTCCCAAAGAAACCAATAGTCTAGCATGAATAGTTTCCGATAGAAACGACTTTTCAGTATGACTGTTGACACCTGTCATGTAGATCTCGTTAAGGCCTACAACTTTCCCAAAGAAACCAATAGTCTAGCACGCATAGTTCCCGATATAAACGACTTTTTAGTATGACTGCTGACACCTGTCATGTAGATCTCGTTAAGGCCTACAACTTTCCCAAAGAAACCAATAGTTTAGCATGAATAGTTTCCGATATAAACGACTTTTTAGTATGACAGCTGACACCTGTCATGTAGATCTCGTTAAGGCCTACAACTTTCCCAAAGAAACCAATAGTCTAGCACGCATAGTTCCCGATACAAACGACTTTTTAGTATGACAGCTGACACCTGTCATGTAGATCTCAATAAGATCTCAATAAGGCCTGCAACTTATCCAAAGAAACCAATAGTCTAGCACGCATAGTTCCCGATATAAACGACTTTTTAGTATGACAGCTGACATCTGTCATGTAGATCTCGTTAAGGCCTACAACTTTCCCAAAGAAACCAATAGTCTAGCATGAATAGTTTCCGATAGAAACGACTTTTCAGTATGACTGTTGACACCTGTCATGTAGATCGAACATATTATCATGTAGATCGATCGAGCATAGTTCCCGATATAAACGACTTTTTAGCATGACTGCTGACACCTGTCATGTAGATCTCGTTAAGGCCTACAACTTTCCCAAAGAAACCAATAGTCTAGCATGAATAGTTTCCGATATAAACCTTGGATATAAACGACTTTTTAGTATGACAGCTAACACCTGTCAAGTAGATTTCGTCAAGTCCTACAACTTTAGCTATCAAGAGGATGTCGCTGGTTCCTGTAGAAGACACTATCATCTTGCTGCTGGAGCCTCCTACCGTCTGGCGCAGCAGCGCTGGAATCCTATTATACTGACACTGGCAGAATTACTCTAAACGGGTAAAAGACCATTATTAATTAAAAAAAAGGGACCATGGACTTAAAAGTTCGGTGGTAGCTAGGCAACGGGTTGGCGACGTGATACCTAACAAAAATGGCAGGGCCTATCTATATTTTGCCTGTCAGCATCGTTAGAATTTTATAAGATTCTCGATAATCGGCTAAATTCAGATATATGTTGTCGACTCAAAAACAATATTTTTTTATGTATTATTATTTAGAAAACAGAAAACAGGGGGTAACCGTTACCCCTCCACGAGATTATTAATATAGATATGAAAACAAAAAATTGAAAAAATGTCATGCATCGACCGGGGTTCGAACCCGGGCCGCACCCCACCTAACGCCCCACCGATCTGCCACTGAGCTATCGATGCACCGATCAGTGCATGTCTTTCAATCTCTTGATGCTCGTCTCCGATCTAGCGACATCTGTAGAAAGTATTTACAACTTTATTTTCTTTTATTGAATTTACTGAATAGTTTCCATGGAGCCGATAAATGGCGGAGATAAAGAACATATCCCGAATTGGCAACATTATTGTTGACATCCTGTTCAAATGTCATATAATATGATAAAGAGTCAAAAAATAATGTTACCGATTCGGGATACTAATGTTTACTATCTGCGCCAGTTATACTTGTGTTCGAAAACCTCGCTGTTTCACACTGGACCACTCCATTCGCTACCTATTTACAGTCCAGCAAAAAAGAGTAGAAATTAAATAAAATGAAACTATAGTAGGTTGTTGACGAGGACGGGAAATAAGACTTTGACTGACGAGTAGAGTTTGAAGTCCGAGCCGCAGGCGAGGACTTTAAAAATACGAGTCTGGCAAAGTCATTTTCCCCGAGGCTTACATAGTGCTTTTCTCAAAAAAATGCTAGGAAATTATAAAGATTTTAATTTATTTTATAGTAATTTGACATAAAAAGTTGTTTTACTGATTACTAAGTCAAGATGTGCATTAGGAGTTATTCTTTTTTTATTTTGTAATTTCTGAACGATTTCGATATCGCGCCAGAAAAGTTGTATTGGAATCCATTGCTGGTGTGTAAAAAAGAAATCGTTCAGAAATTACAAAATCACAGACAATGTCAAACTTTCTGGATTGTTTTCTTGAAAGAAATTGTCATATTTCGTAGCATGTTTGAGAAAAAAATATTTCATACTAAATTGTTGCCCATTCATAGTAAATCATCATCTTCCTGCCCTTTTCCCAATTACTTGGGGTCGGCGCAACACGTTTCGTTTAACACAAAATCGTGTTGCAAAAGGATTTGGCTGAATTTTACGACCGGCCGCCTACCAGACGTCAACCCTCTTTGGGAAAGCATTTGTGGTGGATTAACCGCCACCATACGGTTGGCCCTGGCTGTTTGGGTCGGGTTTGTCACTCAGTCGCCTCTTACGACCCCCACGGGAAGAGAAGGGGTGGTGCTATTCTAATCTGCCGGCACCACACGGCAAAGTAAATTCATAGTAAATGTTGCTATTTAATTTTGAAATTTCATACAAAGTGGCGCCCTCATTTTTTGTCTACTCTTTTTTGCTGCACTGTAGCTTTATTTATCACTAGCGGCCCGCCCAGCGGTTTCACCCGCTGCTACTTACTTGTTTTCCCGTAGATATTGGATCTTTGCCCGTAGCAAAAAGTCGATTACTCCGTTCCAGCAGAAGTGACTCATCATCATGTTTTAAAACTCTTTCTATGAAGCTTTACCCATATCTCTTTCAGTCGAGCTAGGCTTCTGGTGTTCCGCAGGTTCCACTCTAGATCCACCAGATCCTCTCTACTTAGTGCCAGCAAAACGCCTCATCATGCTGAACCACTTTTACTTTGAAGCCATTACCGTATCCCTAATAATTGAGATGGGATGCTAATGATCTACATTATTTTAATCACCTGGGAGGAGGAGGAGCAAAACGTCAGTGACAGTACTATCGAACCTCTATAAATTCTCATACATTTGACGTCTGTATCTAGGGAGCAACTGCTTCCGCTTTGACAGTACGGCGAGGGGCCTTACGCGCACTCTGTAGCGTGCTTATTTACACTGTTAGCTGGAATCATAATCACCTGCGAGGAGGAGACGATGTGTCGCTTGCTTCACCCATATCTCTTTCAGTCGAGCTAGGCCTCTGGTGTTCCGCAGGTTCCACTCTAGCTCCTCCAGATCCCCGTTACTTAGTGCCAGCAAAACGCCTCATCATGCTGAACCACTTTTACTTTGAAGCCATTACCGTATCCCTAATAATTAAGATGGGATGCTGATGTTCTACATTATTTTAATCACCTGTGAGGAGGAGTAGCAAAACGTCAGTGACAGTACTATCGAACCTCTATAAATTCTCAAACATTTGACGTCTGTATCTAGGGAGCAACTGCTTCCGCTTTGGCAGTACGGCAAGGCGCACTATATAGCTTGCTTATTTACACTCTAAGCTGGAATCATAATCACCTGTGAGGAGGAGACGATGTGCCGCTTGTCAGGCGCCCAGTCGGAGCAGAGCACCTTGGACTGGTGGCCCTTCAGCACGCGCCGCAGCTTCAGGTTCGGGAACGTGACCGGCTCCAGCCTCTCTGCCACGCAGGACACTGGAATCATAGGGGATTTCCTTCATTAGGGCCTTACCACAATAAAATTAGACGAGCGTTGGAAGCGTGTCTATTTATTTTTATGAAAATTTATTTTAGACACGCGTTCACCACGTGACTCACTTTTTTGTGGTAAGGCCCTTAATGTTTTACTAGTTGATGTACCGTTTAGTTCCTTTCACCTCACTAGAGGGCGTTGTTAGTATTAAAGTAATTTGCAGAAAACGGGCGAAGGAACATTTCAATCGATTAGGGTAGGTTTGTTATGATGATGAGTGACAATTTGCATTTTGTGCCTTTCCGAGGACTTCATGCTACATTCAATATACAGGGTGTTAATTTTAATGCGTGCCATAGCTTCAGGGTAGGTTTAGTATCGATAATGGATGCCGTAAAAAATATTGAAAAAAACACAAAGTCACAATATTTTTTTTTCTACTTAATACCCTACCCTGAATCTATGGCACGCATTTAAATTAACACCCTGTATGCACGCATGCTACATCCAATTTGTCCTAGCCATAATGCTGATGACGTCATTAGGAAATTTGTCGGCTTCAGGATCTGCGACGGAATCCTACTAATATTATAAAGCCGGATGTTTGTGTGTGTGTTTGTTACGACATCACGCTAAAACGGCTGGTTAGATTGACATAAAATTTTTCACAAATATAGAAGAGTATCTAGAATAACACATAGGCTACTTTTTACCACGGGAAAATGTCTTATTCCTACGGGATCACGCATATTCTAATATTTTTGCATAGGTGGCGTGACTGAGCCGATTCGCGTTTTAAACGTTTTCGCCGAAAACTAACAGCGACATCTCTTGGCGAGTATAATGCTTTCTTCCCGCGGAATAATAGGTTGCAGCGGGTGAAACCGCTGACGGGCAGCTAGTTTTTAATAAACAATTCATAAAGCGGCGACTGCAGTGCGGTCAAGTTAGTGTTCACTTTTATTACAAATAGATTCACAGTAAATTATTGCGGTGGCGAATAAGAGACTTTGTGGCTGAGCTGAGTAATATTACTTTATTTGCCTGTATTTGAAACCGGGATTTCAATGCACTCAGAGTGATATATTATTGTTATAAATGAAAAGTAGAACAAGAAAATTTAAATTAGTGTCGGCCGGGACTTGAACCCGGGACCGTGGGATACTGTCCCACTGTTTTGCCAACTTAGCGACCGGCGCCTGACCGATTATAACGAATTTATCAACCTCTTGATGCTTGTCTTGTAACGACGATATTAGTGAAATCATGCTTTATAAAATACTAGCAGCCCGCCGAGCGGTTTCACCCGCTGCTACTTACCTGTTTTCCCGTAGAAATTGGATCTATGCCCGTAGTAAAAAGTCCATTACTCCGATCCAGCAGAGGTAAATGTGCGAGCAGAAGCGGCCCGTCATGCTGAATAACTTTTACTTTGAAGCCATTACCGTATCTCTTATTGTTTATATGGGATGCTGGTGGTCTACATCAGGTACTCCAGACCCTCGTGACCATGTGCCAGCAGAAGCGGCCCGTCATGCTGAATAACTTTTACTTTGAGGCTTTTACCGTATCTCTTATAGTTTATATGGGATGCTGGTGGTCTACATCAGGTACTCCAGACCCTCGTGACCATTTGCCAGCAGAAGCGGCCCGTCATGCTGAATAACTTTTACTTTGAAGTCATTATCGTATCTCTTATAGTTTATATGGGATGCTGGTGGTCTACATCGGGTACTCCAGATCCTCGATGACCATGTGCCAGCAGAAGCGGCCTGCCATGCTGAGTTACTTTTACTTAAAAACCATTACCGTATCTCTTATAGTTTAGATGGGATGCTGGTGATGTTCATCAGGTACTCCAGATCCTCGATGACCATGTGCCAGCAGAAGCGGCCCGTCATGATGCACAACTTTTTCTATGAATCCATGGCCGTATCTCTAAGCCCCAAGCTCCACAGAGAGGACAAGGAAAGGACATAGGGCGTAGGGCATGACGCTTGACGTTTGACATCCCGACGTTTCCATACAAAATGTACGAAAAAGTATTGACAAAGGCACACACAAGCGTCGCCAAAGCGTCGCATCCATGACAGCTAGCGTCAAAAACTAAGGAGAATATTTGACGATCACTTGTCTGTCAACTGTCATTCTTACGTCCTATGCCCTCGTCTTTTTGGTGGAGTTTGCGCCTTACAGTTTAGATGGGATGCTGGTGGTCTTCATCAGGTACTCCAGATCCTCGATGACCATGTACCAGCAGAAGCGGCCCGTCATGGTGAACAACTTTTTCTATGAAGCCATGACCGTATCTTTTATAGTTTAGATGGGATGCTGGTGGTCTTCATCAGATACTCGTACTCCAGATCCTCGAGGGCTGACAAAAAGTAGTCCATGTCCATCTTTACTATGCTAGTAAAATCAGTGCCAAATTTCGCAAAGATCGGTAAAGCGGTTTGGCTTATTTGGGTAATATCCGCTGTATTTCCCGCTTTTCCTGCTGCTAACCGTTTTCCCGTGGAAATGAGGAATTTTCCCGTGGTAAAAAGTAGCCTATGTTACTCAGGAATGTTGTAGCTTTCTAATGGTGAAAGAATTTTCGAAATCGGTCCAGTAGTTTCGGAGTTTATCGATTACATACATACAAAAAAAACAAACAAACAAAAAAAACAAACAAAGTTTTCCTCTTTATTATATTAGTGTAGATTATATTCTTTTAACTATGTGATTGAACCAAACAGCAAAAAAACCTAGAGAAAACCACAGCCAGTAAGCTGGTCTAATTATGTAGGTATGTTAAATCAAAACCTGTTTTTTTACTAGAGTCTGGCCAGCGAGTCTTTGGACACGGAAATGGCGCCAATTTTAAAAATCTTTCACATGTTAACACTGAAAAACTACAATGAAACAATTTTGATACTTACTATTTTTTTGTTTTCTGCTCTTTAGTTTGTGTTTACCTTGCCTACCGGTATGTACGTATGATGTATCTACCGGGAGTAACAAAAAGGGTATAACAAGCCGAAAGGAAGTAAAGGTACTCATGAAACTGAACAACTTTCCCCATGGAACATGGGACGAAATATGAAAAAAAATTTGGACCTCTCAGAATAGGTAAATCAATCAGCTGATCTGCGATTTTGTATGGGAGGTCCAAATATTTTTTTCATATATCGACCCATGTTTCATAAGGAAAGTTGTTCAGTTTCATGAGTACCTTGACCTCCTTTCGGCTTGTTATACCCTTTCTGTTACTCCCGGAGATACATCATACATACATGCCGATAGGCAAGGTAAACACAAACTAAAGAGCAGAAAACAAAAAAATAGTAAGTATCAAAATTGTTTTATTGTAGTTTTTCAGGGTTAACATGTTGCCATTTGAAATATTTGAATTATTTGACGTCCAAAGACTCGCTAGCCAGACTCTATCATCATTTGACATAAAGAATAAATTTTGTTGACATGCATACATACATACAGGGTGAACCATAGAGTGATGAAAATAAAAAGAAATTAGATTCCTCACATCTTGGTCCACCCTGTATATCACGCCTATATCCCTTAAGGCTAGGCAGAGTGGTAATGGCTGTAAAAAACTGCTGTTTTGTTGACATGCCAACATAATACTTTGCTTTAGTTTATGTTTTATGTTGTTACACATTCTAAAAACTAGTTCCCAGAGAGTTGCAAAGAAGTATTGCTATGTAATTATTTCTGCAAACAATCTAGTGTTTGCAATTATTATTGATTGCATGGCTTGTGGTAATTTCACTTGTATTGGTATTTCTTTACTGCATGCTTTTCTTTGTTAGAATGGTTTTCATATAAAGTTTTTAATTACTTTTACTAACCCTCTGCATACAAGGTGGGGTGATTTACCCCAAGCAATGAACTTTTTGAAATATCAAATCAATTAGTTTACTTTATCTTGTAATTACATCAATTTTATAAAAATATGTTTAATGTTATGTGAAACATTGTAAAATCTTATACCCTGCATCAAATTTTAACAAATTTTTGTTTGAATTTGGGCTCTGGGAAACCCCCCCATGTACAGCACATTTCAAATTTTTCACCTGGATGTGGAGGGCTAAAAGGGCTTCACTATTATGCAAAACATAATGGGTAGGGTCCTTTATAATTCTGGTCTGTTAAATAAAAAAAACTTATAACTTAGCCCAATGTCAAAGGTTTTACTTAAATAGAATATATGTGGTCTTTTAAAAAGGGTCCACTAGTGCGGTATTGTTAGTTAGGACCAGTTTCAAAATTTACATGATTCCCAATTTTTGTAGTCAGTATCATACTGACTGCAAAAATTAACATACTTCTTGAAGCTTACAAAAGTAAATTATGGGTTACATAAATTTTATTATGGACTACCACTACCTAAAACAATAATAATTCAAAAAAAGTTAGCTAGTCTGATAAATGCATCTTCATAAGATTGTAAATACCTATCTCTGAAACTATTTTATGAAGTCTAGTGTATTTAGATGTCTAGCCAATTCTCTTCAGTTTATAAATTCTTTAGCAAAGCCTACCCGGCTTAGCTCATCCACATAAGCGGTCACCTCTGTCCATTGAGCCCTTTTATTGAGCCTGATGTAAGCCCTAACAATGTGGAATTTTTCATCTTTGAGCAGTCTCTACGTAGCTAAGCCAGACAAAACACAGGCTCATCTAAATAAAGCATTGTACTTAATCGGATCCATCACGAAAAATGTAAAAGCAATCACAAGTGTTAATGGTAATGTTAATAGTAATACAGGCTGTCTTCCGCAAATCGAAGTCTACATGCGCCTATTTTGCGTGGAGGGTGGGGCTCACTACTGGAGCCATCCTAGCTCCCCAAGTAAGCTCAGCCACCCTACCAAATCACTGAGTGCGATAGCGAGTGTTTGCAAAGTTATACTACCTAAATCATAGTCATAAAACAGAGTAGAATCTGCAGTGAAAGCCTTGTGGTGCAGGCAGAGTAGAATAGCACCACCCCCTTTCTTCCCGTGGGGGTCGTAAGAGGCGACCAAGGGATAAACCCGTATCCAAAAAGCCAGGGCCAACCGTATCGTGGCGGTTAATCCACCACAAAAGCATTCCCAAGGAGGGTTGACGTCTGGTAGGCGGCCGGTCGTAAAATTCTGCCAAATCCTTTTGCAACACGATTTTGTGTTCAACGAAACGTGTTGCGCCGACCCCAAGTAATTGGGATAAGGGCAGGAAGATGATGAAAACAGAGTAGAATCTATTTCACAAAATAGATGAAACTGTAGTGAGCACTCACGCGTAACATCGTTGAGTTTCTGTCTTTCCTCCTCCAAGCGTTGCTTGAGCGCCTCTGCCTCCTTCAGCAGGGTTTCGAGCTGCTCCTCGGGCGTCGTGCCGCTGCCCGTCGCGCTGCCTGCCGTCTCCGCAGCCATGCCGAGCCCTTGCACTTCGCAATCAGAACATCGCACGCGCGAGACCCGCTCGCTACAACTTAGAACCAACGCTCACACTCCACCCATAGTTTCACACGCCTGTGTTATAACTACTAGATCTTTAGCACTAAGTGTAGTAAAAAGTAGCCTTGTATTCAGAATCAATAATCGCCATTGATGGGATGGGAGGAAGGTGGAGGAGAGGAGAAGGGGCAGGGGGGTGTCAGCCGTTGCTCCGAATAGTCCTTGGTGTCGCTGCTATCACTTCATTTGACTGTGGCGGCGGAATTTAAATTTGGAATGAAAAACAATATTGTCGGAATTAATTGATCTAGTGTGACAATGACACTCTTATGACAAGACTTTTCAAATCTCGACGTGGCATTTGTTGTTGATTTCACCAAAAACTAATTTTTGGTGAAATTTGCAGAATTTCTTGAGTTGTCCTCGCATTAATGAATGTTTGAATTGATTGCATTAAGTAGTTGATTTATCCGCGCATCATTTATTTCTCAAATTGTTGATAAGGGAGGCTTCCTTCGCAAAGTCTTCGGATGCGTGGACCTAAGGCGTGGACCATGACCTGAGACGTGGTAAGCTGTACCTTCCCTTTTTAGATTACGGGCTGATTACCTAAATATGACGATTCTTCATTTGCTCGTGTTTCCTTGTGAGTGGTTCCTTGTAATTATTTATTTAACTTGAACGGTTTTTCTTTCAGATCAAAAACTTTGAGTGACCATATTTACTTCAAGATTCAATCTGATGATAATGATGATGATGATTCTGCCCTCACCTTATTTGCGGGAAAAGCAGGTATGTAATGTAATTAAAGATTAATATTGTGCACTTTGTACTTATGTTAGGCGCAAAACTGCCTCAGAAGGAGGGTTATGTTTTTCGAGAGTATGTTTAAGGGTCAATTTAACGAAATCTTTGTAGGCGTGCTCAGACTATGAAACCGAACAACTTTCCCCATGGAACATATGGTAGTAAACGAAATATTTTTAGCCTCCCATAAAAAATATATGATCTGACATATATTTTGTATAGAAGGTGAATAAAATATTCTTTTTACTAGAAAGGTATACATTTTCTTTAAAATTAACTGCCTAACCTCTATCTTATTTATTTACTGTAAAAAAGGATCATCAACATCATAACCTATTTTACATTTTTAAGATATTATAAGTACTTATAGAACTAGTTTCTAATATGCAATAAAGATGAACACAGCATTCTTAAATTATAACTTATGAGCTAGGAAGGTGTGTGCTTATAGCAACACTATCTTATTTTAATGTTTATTAAAATAATCAAATTTCAGATCTTCATTTGCAACCTTCGCCCCTTCTTGTGAACATTGTACAAGCTTCTACATCTACCTAAAACGCCAGGCCGAATTCACGTTGAATTAATTAATATCAAACATCGCAATGGAAATTTCCGATAAAACTCTTTGTAAGTGGTAATGTGGTACCTAAGTTTGTTGAACTACCTTGAATAAATGTATTTTGAAAATTTAATAAACTGACAATTTAATCCTGTTTTCTGAAGTTTTATTCACAATTTCTAATTAATTTAATCAAAATCAATACAGTATACCCTACAGTAGTATGTCGCAGTTTTATCGATAACAACCGCACAGCACTAATATCGATAGCGATAAATGTTTCGATGGACAGCACTATCAATAAACATAATACCTACTTGGATGTACTATCTCCTTAAGGTCTATATTTACCATCTATGCTTTTTGCGTGATCTATAGTTAACATCTATGGTTAATGTGTGACGCTAGCGACACGGTGGTCCTCGTTTGGTTTGCGGTTTCAGTAACTGTCTTATCTGTAGCTAGTCTACATATTTAAGTTCATCTGTGAGAAGGGGGGCACGGCGAGTCCTACCCGTGTATACCAAAGTAAAGGACGGCGCTAGAATTGCCGTCACCGTACTTGGCTACAAAATACTCTATGCAACGTGAAATGATTGGACATAGAGTACTGCCTGAACCGTCATATTTTGACAGTTCAATTTGACCGCTCGTACTGTCATTGTTGCGTTTATTTTTGTTTAGCTTTAGCGTTTGTTGTTTGAGTTGTGAATGATGGTTTTTACATCAATTTTAGATGGTGGCATGATTGATTGATGGTGGATTGATAATCGCCCAGCAGATTTTTATTTTATCTAAGAGGATCATCATCTTCCTGCCCTTATCCCAATTACTTGGGGTCGGCGCAACATGCATTAATACCTCATTAAAACACAAAACCAGGTTGCAATAGGATTTGCCATAGGTTATTTAACGACCGGCCGCCTGCCTGACGTTAACCCTCTTTGGGAATGCTATCGTAGGTGGTATTACCGCCACCAAGGTCAAAAATACGGCGCCTTTTACGAAACACCCTGAGTAGAATAGGGGTGGTAGAATTCTTAGCCGCTACCACACGGCAAGCTGCTGTTGTGAGGATGTTGACCGGATTTTAGCATTTTCTTTAGCTTTTAGGAGAGCACTGATTACAGCTGTTGATGAGATTGATGACCAGATTAAAGCCTTTTAGATTTTAGGAGAGCACTGATCCTGAGCAAAACAGGTTAAACAGGTAACCTGGCGGTTGGGCGATGGTAATGGATTCTGATGTGGAAGTGTCGTCAGTGGTACCGCTGACCGGCTGGCGGAATGGTAGGACCAGCAATGTAGACAGGACCTTAGGCACCTACTGTGCCAGGCTGCTGTACCTACCTAATCATGACGTGGAATGGAATAGCCCAGTAGCTTGATCGAAGACATCATTTATTTATCCTGCTAGGTATTAAGCTCTGAAATTAGGAAAGTGTCCTTACTACTTCCAACACTTGAAATACAATAGGTAGCGTTCATCCATAGAATTTGGGACAACTTCAAGGGTTTTGACGAAGGCCCGCAAAGAACATGACCTTGGTCTTGTACAAATTCATCCAGACTCCAGCACACATGGCTTGAGACAGTAGCTACCTCTTTACCTGGACTTTACAGCATTTCTTGCTGGTCATACGTTCAATTCAATCAAAATAACCAAAGGAGACTACAGCTATCAGCAGACGAAGCAAAACTGAGCTGAACAAGAGCTGAAAGACAAGTCTGTAGAATATTGTAGGCTGTGAACCTATGTATGACAACCACGATCGACGAGCAATCTGCAGAAGTAAGGGTATAGGTAGGTATGGGAACCTACTTACTACCTTAACTGATAGGTACTTCACATGTATTGGGATTTTTAATGGCACTCACCGTGCTATATTATATTATCACGGCCCGCCCAGAGCGGTTTCACCCTACCTATGCTACCTGTTTTCCTGTAGAAATTAAATCTTTGCCCGTAGTAAAAAGTCCATTACTCCGTTCCAGCAGAAGTGACTCAACAAAACCATGTGCCAGCAGAAGCGGCCCGTCATGCTGAATAACTTTTACTTGGAAGCCATTACAGTATTTCTTATAGATTAGGTATATGGGATTGCTGGTGGTCTTCATCAGGTACTCCAGATCTTCGATGACCATGTGCGAGCAGAAGCGGCTCGTTGTGGTGAACAACTTTTTCTGAATATCCGCTATATTTCCCGCTGCTAACCGTTTTACCGTGGGAATGAAGACTTTTCCCGTGGTAAAAAGTAGCCTTTGTTACTCAGGAATGTTGTACCTTTCTAATGGTGAAAGAATTTTGGAAATCGGTCCAGTAGTTTCGGAGGTTATCAATTACATACAAAAAACAAACAAACAAATCTTTCCTCTTTATTATATTATTAGTGTAGATAAATTGAAAATGAGACATTTGAAAAATTCACTAGCTACCGCTGGGACTTGAACCCGGACCGTTGGGTACTGTCCACCACGGCTCAGCCAACTGAGCTACGTGCACCTAACGGACCCTGGAAAATTTATCAACATCTTGATGCTCATCTCGTCTAGTAAATTTTTCAATTTTATCATTTCCAATTTATAATTCACAAGAGCAGGGACAACAAAATAATGAATTGGGACAACTGCACTTTAAATATCAATGGAATTAAACAGTATTTTAATAACAATTTATTCAAATTGCTAACATCTTCTCGAGGCGGGACGCGAAGCTCATGGACGGGTGATCAGCACTTGTTGGAACAATTCCACCTTTTTCAATTAGATACAATTTTCTGTTTATGAATCCTGGTACCACCATATATCTTGTCAATAAAACTCTCATGCTTCTCTTTACTTTAGTGCAGATTAGGACGCTTTTAGTACTTAGACAGGTGAACAGATGCTCTTATCGGTTTTGTCTAATAGTCACTGGTGTTCCATCAGTGTCACTTCCCCTGTAAAAATATAAAATGTCATTTGTAGATATTGCTTGCCTCATTTGACTCAGTAGAATATTTATTTTCTAGTTAACATTATCTTAGTATTCAATACAGTGGTTTAGGATACTACCTGATTCTTAGAAGAAAGGTAATATAAATGACAGCGGTTCTATTAATGGACAGGAGAAAGTATGAATGCCATTGCCTGGTTTATGTAAAAGCCATAGTGCGAGTGAGGAAGCATGACCTCCGGCCGCCACATAGGAAACATGTAAACACTACTTGCTTTAGTTGATATACTAGCCTTTACTAGTTAGTACTAAAGTACTTGGCTTTTAATTTGAAGGAAAACAAGCTACTCTACTAAAATACCAAGACAATGAAAACAAGCCATAGGAACAAGCCCTTACATGTAGGTAGTGAGTTTCTTCGACACTCTGTCATGAAGTGGAAAATTAGGGCAAGATAGGTTCACTTTTAGATTTTTTCTTTTATATTTCTCATCAATTATGGTGTGAAGAATCTATTCTTCCTTCAGGTTGTCAGTTCACTACATAGGTAATTATCACGAAAAGACTTCCTGGAAATAAAAACAAAATTTAACAGACCTAGTGGGGAGAGACTACAACATACAATAGTTAGATCATTAGCCGAGAAGGAGCAGTTAAGCTGCTTCTAGAAGGTCAGGCCCAAGAGAATTATTATCCTCTAATCCTCTAATTATTAGTCCTACAATCTTGGACGGTTTGCTTGCCTGGTATAATCCTAGGCAAGTATTGAAGCCAGGACAGCGACTCAGCGACCTTGTGTCGCTTATTTGTTACATCTTACCTTAGAGATTTGTTCCATTAATTAAGAAACAGTTTATTAGGATACAAATTAAATAATAAAATTTCTTGTCGGCAAACCGATCGGCGTAAATTTTTTTTTTAGTGTTGCCAACAGTTTATTTTAGAATTATCAGATTTTGCATTCAAAATGAGGACTTTTTAGACAGCTATAATAAAAAAATTGGGTAGTTAGTATAATCATCAATAGATGGCACTGATCCACTGCACAAGAAAAAACAAAATAACCCTTGCTCAACTAGCTAGGTGTGTGTATACAGGGTGTTAATTTAAATGCGTGCCATAGCTCAGGTGGAAAAAAAGTGGCGGGCTTTGGTTTTCCTAGGCTTCCGACGCTACCCCTTGCCGTAAAGAAAGGGCATCCCTGGTGGGATGGAGGTATAGGCATACACCCTGAGAGGCCTTGGATGTTCTGGAGGGTGTATGGTAGGGTCGGACGCCTTGGCGGGCGTGGGTAGTGTCGGACACTCTGGAGGACAAAGGATGGTGGGCGTTGGATTTCCTGGGCGTCTGAAGATACCCCCTGCCGTCCAGGGCGTCTAACCCTACCTCCCGTCCTCCCGAGCGTCCAGTGGCACATCCTGCTCTTATGATGTCTGTCTCCAGGTCAATCCTGCTATTCAGGCTCTCTGACGCTACCTCATCCTTCAGGGCGTCCGATGCCTCAGTGTGTCCAACTCTACCCTTAACAGATCAGGGGAGGTGAATAACGTACTTCTCCACCCCTCGTTCCCAATAGGATTTCGGCCAAAATCCAAAAACCTGGATCAGCTTAGGACGATGATGGCCGAATGAAGTCGAAGATTTTGCCTTATGCCGGCTTTTGCAATTACATAAAATTGAATGGAATCTTGTTTGTGACATGGACAAAAAAAGACATTGTCAATATGTAAACAATAATATAACCACTTATTCAAGGTCCTGGGCCCGGCTCAGGGGGGTCATGTCCCCCATGACCCCCCTCGCCTGGATCCGCCACTGACTAGACTGTGTGCCAGCAAGGCAAATTTCCGAAAACGGTAAAAATCGGAGACACCAATTTTCCGTAGTTAGAAATGCTTATAAGGATGTTAAACAACCCGGGTAGCTTTTAGAAATGGTGGGTGGCTAGTCAAAGATGGCGACTGTATGGCAAAATGCAGTAAAACTTGAGTGTAGGTACATATTTTCCTTTACATGGCAGTTAGATATACTTTAAAGGCTGACTTTTATTCGGACAAGTATTATAAAAAAAAAATTAACAATAAATTTCTTAAAACTAAACTTAAATATGTTTTATTATACTAATGATTTATCATTTGTTTTTTTCCTATTTTCTGCAAGTCCGTTTGCCAGTAAAAGGCTTTTTACTTATAAGGCTGACTCGTTCCATACAAAACAATGAGATAAAAGCAGCTAAGAGCGTGTCAGACACGCTCACAAATAGGGTTTCGTAGCACATCGACGCCTAATTCACAACACAATTGAGGTGGAAGTGCTGCAGCACCCCCCCTCCCCCCCACCGTTGAGGAAAAAGTGGAACAACTCCTGAAACAGCACCTCACATGTCTGTCCGGAAGAGACTTTGTGTCACCAACGGAGCTGGCAAAAGCCATACAGAGACTGAAGGCGCCCGGCCCGGACGGCATCTCAATAGAGACCTTCAAACAACTACTGAGAAGAGCCGTGGTAGTCCTTGCCAGTCTCTACAATGAAGCGCTGCGCACCCAAAACAACCCCACGGACTGGAAATCAGGGAAAGTGATCATGCTGCCCAACACTGGCAAGGACCAGCGTCTGCCAGCGAGCTATCGGCCCATCACTCTAAATGATCAGCCACGTCACGAAGCTGTTTGAACTTCTAATCCTGCGGAGAATTCGTCCCTACATCCAGCTGAGGGACGAACAGTATGGGTTACCCCACTCCACGACGCTCCAGCTGACGATCGCGATGCAGCTCCTCGCAGAACAGAGATAGTATAGTACGCAATCAAGGTCGGAGTTTTCCTGGACGTGGAGAAGGCCTCGTACAAATTCAAGAAATAACGTTCAGTTTTGTGAAATTATCGTAAGATAATAGCTAATTTTTTTTCTAATTTTAAAGTGTCTCGCATTATCTATCAAATCTACAACAGAAAAATGAGGCAAACGGTAGCAGCCCGTGCGCGGGACATCGCATGCGGGCGGGGTAGGTGGTACTGGCGACCGGTTTTTTAGAATAGGCTGGCCGATGGGTACCTACCTACTAAACTACTGAGCCTGTGCCTATGCGCTCGGTGTCTGCGTTGTGTACCTATTATGCATGATACTTAGTTACAAGATATTTTTCTAATGTATAAATATGTAGTAGATTTAAGTATTTTTAAGAGGAATGTGCAGCACACAGATAAACTTTTTGTGTAGTTTAAGTGTGCCAAGAATATAAGAAAATGTATACTTATTAAATAAATGGATTAATAATAATAATAATAATTAGTGCCCTCTACAAGAACAAAGGTGACCGTTCTGACTGCAACTCGTACCGCGGTATTTCGTTATTATCGGTCCCCGGAAAGGCCTTTGCAAGAGTCCTATTAAACCGCTTGAAGGACTTATCAGAAAAGATTCTGCCCGAAACCCAGTTTGGCTTCCGACCTGACCGAGGCACATGTGAAGCTATTTTCTCGGTACGTCAACTGCAGGAAAAAAGCAGAGAACAAGGTCGTCAGTTGTACCTCTGCTTTGTTGACCTAGAGAAAGCGTTCGACAGTGTGCCTCGTGAAGCTCTCTGGATGGTGCTAGGAAAACTAGGGTGCACGGAGAAGTTTGTGCGCCTCCTGAGACTCCTGCATGACGATATGCAGTGCTGCGTCTCTGTAGACGGTGAACAGTCTGATTTCTTCCCCGTCACCTGTGGGGTGAAACAAGGGTGCGTTCTAGCGCCCACACTGTTCGCCTTATACTTTGCGGTAGTAGTCAAGGAGGTACTAAATACAGTCTCCGAAGGAGTCCGCATCCGCTTCCGCACTGATGGCAGTCTTTTCAATTTGGCTAGACTTAAGGCGCGCACCAAAGTCTCGCATGCACTTATTACTGAAATTATGTATGCCGATGACTTGTGCTTCCTTGCAGAATCCCCAGAAGGCCTGCAACAACTGATGACCGTTTTTCACCAAGCATGCTGCAAATTCGGCCTAAAGATCAGTGTCAAAAAGACGGAAGTGATGTCCCTGGATACACAAGGTCGTGAGACACTGACAATTAAGCTTGGTGAAGATATGTTGAAACAGGTTGACAAGTTCCGATATCTGGGGAACACTATAACAGCTAAGTGTGACCTTGATGCTGAGATCAATAGCAGAATCAGTGCTGCAGCTGCAGCATTTGGGAAGCTGCGTTCCAAGGTTTTCTGCTCGCACGACCTTAAACTAGCGACAAAAATATCTGTATATATGGCGATTGTGCTGCCAAACTTTCTGTACTCTTCCGAGACCTGGTGTGTGTATCGTCACCACATACGCACTTTGGGTCGTTTCCATCTCAAATGCCTTCGCACCATCATGAAGATCAGATGGTCCGACCGAGTGCGAAACACCGAAGTTCTAAGACGAGCCAATGTTGGTGGCATTGAAGCCTACTTAATGCGTCGGCAGCTTCGGTGGTGCGGTCACGTATCCCGGATGGCAGATGAGCGAGTGGCGAAGCGCATCTTGTATTCTGAGCTAGAGGAGGGCAAGCGAAAGCATGGCGGTCAACTCCTCCGATTTAAAGATGTTCAGAAGAGACACATGAATAGATGCAACATCGAACCCTCTCAATTTGAAGTTTTGGCAGCACAACGGCCAGAATGGCACGGTCTTGTAAAGAGGCGAATCCGCTACTTTGAGGAGCAGCGTAAAGCAGACCTTGACGCTAAACGCGATGAACTGAAGGCCCGTCCTCCCGCCGCCATTAACTACAATTATATCAATGGCAAACTCACGTGCCCACACTGTGCACGGGAGTTTACTGCCAAAACAATAGCCACATGCGAGCGCATCAGCGCCGATTTGATCAGGAGTAGAAGTGGTCGCCATGGTCGAAACCGGCCGGAAAGATCATAATTTTTTTTTCATCGTACAGGACCTCAAATTGTCGTATAAATACGATAATTATCGTACGGCTGGCAATACTAACACATTTCATAACTTGAACTGGCTCAAAAGGGCATGATTCCAGAGCCGTAAAAGGCATTACAAAAAAAAATGGATGGTCGATAGAACGAGATGGAGATACCAATTTCTTATGAGTAAGATAGAGACATACAAACTTCATAGACAATCCACTTTCTTTTTCTTTCATAATTTTTTGTAATGTTGCTGTTGTTGAAAAATAAAGAATTCATAGATAATAAACAAAAACGGCCATTCACAAGTCGGGCTCGCGCACGAAGGGTTCCGTGCTTATGAAATGAAAATGAAAATGAAAAATACTTTATTAATATCAGACATAAAAACTTAGACTACGGTAAACATTATTTTGAAATTGATAATTAATTAAGTATAAAAAATATGTCTAAGTAATAATTATTACACAGTTAACAGAGGTCCCCAAACTAGGCATTGCCTGTATCTTGGGAAACCAATTTACTTAAAGTATCCGACTTATTAAAATTGTAACTATCTATCTTATTCAAATAATATTATTTTACGGACGTTATTATACAAATATGTGTGAAAACACGAAGAGGAGGCACGCCTTAGGGTGAGAATCTACCAGAGCTGTGCGAGGTAGCTAAGCGGTGTACGAGGAAAAAATCCACCAATAGAATCACTTCATTTTCCTAGCCTCGCTCAATGAAGTGATTCTATTGGTGGATTTCCTCGCACACCGCTTAGCTACCTCGCACAGCTCTGGTGATTCACACAGGTGGATAGGCCGCAGAGGTATTTTTATTTTTAAAGTGAATATAGGTATGTTCTGTCGCGGCCGACCTCTTTATGCGTACTGGCAGCATTTTTATCAATATTTTGGCAATTTGAATTTGAATTCGATTTAGTTCTAGAAACAGAGTATTCCTTAGCGTATCTATAGGGCGCACCACCAGTTTACACTAAATCGCGATTGTGTTCGAAAGTGTTAGAGCATCAGGGAGAAATTGTGTAGCTAGGCCCTGCAATTGGGAAAATAAATAAGTAAACAAGTCAAACACGGCGTCTTTGATTTTGATAGGAATAAGCTAAGCTCTACTCTTACAAACCAGTAGTGCTGCAACGGCTGCAACTGCCGTTGCAGCATGGGCTGTGGGCTGTCGGCTGGTCGGTTCGGAATACAACCTTTACCTACTATCAAGTTATAAAAAAATAAAAAACTAGCGGCCCGCCCAGCACAGGTACTTCAGATCCTCGATGACCATGTGTTAGCAGAAGCGGCCTGTCCTGGTGAATAACTTTTTCTATGAAGCCATAACCGTATCTGTTATAGTTTAGATGGGATGCTAGTGGTCTTCATCAGGTACTTCAGATCCTCGATGACCATGTGCCAGCAGAAGCGGCCCGTCATGGCGAACAACTTTTTCTATGAAACCATAACCGTATCTGTTGTAGTTTAGATGGGATGCTAGTGGTCTTCATCAGGTACTCTAGATCCTCAATGACCATGTGCCAGCAGAAGCGGCCCGTCATGGTGAACAACTTTTTCTATGAAGAAGCCATAACCGTATCTCTTATAGTTTAGATGGGACCTGGTAGTCTTCATCAGATACTCCAGATCCTCGAGGGCTGACAAAGAGTAGTCCATGTCCGTCTTTAATATGCTAGTAATATCAGTGCCAAATTTCGCGAAGATAGGTAAAGCGGTTTAGCTAATTTTGGTAATATTCTCTATATTTCCCGCTTTTCCTGCTGCTAATCGTTTTACCGTGGGAATGAAGACTTTTCCCGTGGTTAAAAGTGGCCTATATTACTCAAGAATGTTGTAGCTTTCTAATGGTGAAAGAATTTTGGAAATCGGTCCAGTAGTGTCGGAGTTTATCGATTACTTACAAAAAAAACAATCAAACAAATCTTTCCTCTTTATTATATATAATATAAGTGTAGATGCATTATGTAGATGTAGATAAGATGAAATACTGGGGTGGGTAACAGACAGCGAAGTCTCTGCAAAAGGTTTCCCGTTTCCCGTTTTTACCCTGTGAGTACGGAACCCTAAGATGAAAACAAAATGTCAAGATCACGTGAATATTTGTTCGAACGAAACTGTTTATTTGTGTTTTCTTTTCTAATAAAGTAATAATTGATAATTGGTGATTATAAATGGTGTGGTTTTAGACTTATAACCTCACTGTTCATTAATATGTCCAAGACAAAACAGTATTTATTGTTATTTTGCAGTTACTGACGTTACTGGGCGCTGATATAGTAGAAGGCGGTTGAAAAGCTCGAACCTCGAACATTTACCAACGAAAGCGATTATTTAGACGGCGGCGGTTACCCAACAATGTCAGAGGCCAGTGACTTGTTAGTAGGCGCTTCAAAACTCTAGACACGAGGATTCATCGGGTCGCTAGACGACTCGGTGTCCCACACGAAAAGATGAAGAAGTGAAAGTGAAACCAACAGTACCTGCCCCAAAATGTATACTCTGAACAGCTTGGTCGAAGCCGAATAAGCTTTTCATTGATTTTAAACCCTCTGTGATCATCAGGATTTTCTGTAAGTAATGTGACATAAAATTTTCCCATTTATTTTGGTGATTTGGTAACACCAAGCGAGGCTGCTCATGTTCTCATTGCCTCGCATGACAAACTACCTAAAATTAAATCATTTATTACTTGGCTCACCTGGGGCAATGCATGCTCGCTCGTGCTAGGGTGAACGCACATGGGCTGAGCCAAAATCAATGTATCTCAGAAGATTGCCTATTAAATTATTAGTTACTTGTCCAAATTGGATCGAACTTGGCTCGTCTGCGCACACACATGTACAAGGCATCGAGCAGTTTAGAGCAGTCATTCATTTAGGTTTAGAGTAGAGTTCCAAGCAAGGCATTTGAACATTTGAAGTATGTTTACTAACTAGTCTGCCGAGCAGAGATTGCTCAATTCAAACAGCCTTTATCCAAAAGAAAAATTAATGGAGCTGGACTAAGATATTGGTATTCTTATTTCAGACATCTTCATAAAGAAAAAGATGCCAGATGATCTCAGGAAATTAGGTGAAATAATTCCTACAAGTAAAACTGATCAACATCGCCGGTCTGCAAACTCTGCAAACACACCCACCCTGCAGATGAAGATGCCAGATGGTCTTTTAGTCAATTATCCATTGGCTTAATTAAGTTGTATCATGAAGGAAATTCATCTGTACTACTTAGAATAGACAAAGATAGTGAATCTAAGCATCCAAATGTGCCGGACCTGGCTCGCCTGCCACCCAAGCGTATGCCGCGCCTATGCCCTGCCTCGGCAATTTGCCGCGCTCAGTGTGGACGCGCCTAATGAAGGCTATGTTAATGAAGGTTAGGAAGATAGTGAACTAAAATGATTCAAAAATAAATAAGTAATACCTCTCAGAAAAGTTTTATTTCATTCCTTACTAACTAATAGGAGATTTTTTACTGTTCAATTGTCACATACAATATTTCTTAACTCAACACTTGAACCTTCTAACATGTGAATATGGAGAGAAATATTTGTTATTTATAGTCTCCGGTAACTCACTATTTCTTATATTATGGATTATTCGTTTAGTTTGTAAGGTTACAGCTTCTGCCCCAAAAAGTATACTCTGAATGGCATGGGATTTGAGTTCCAAGCAAGGCATTTGAAGTAAGTGTACTAACGCATCTGCTGGGCAGAGATTGCTCGACTCAAACATCCTATAGGTACCCAAAGAAGAATGAATGAAGCTGGACTAAGATATTGGTATTCATATATCAGACATCTTCATAAAGAGAAAGATGCTAGTTGATCCCGGGGAAATTAGTACGAGTAAAACTGATCACTGTTGTTGGTCTGCGAACTCTGCTGGCATCCTACTCTGTGGATGAAGGTACCTGATGGTCTCTTAGTCCAATATGCTGCTTTGTCTTGAATGTCACTTGCCATGCTCGGCTTGTTAAAATGTTGTAAGGTGGATTAATCAAGCTCTATTATGATGGAAATTCATGTTTGAATACATAAACATAGTGAATAAGGGTCTTGCTAAATGATTCAAAAATAAATAAATAATCACTCCAAAGCATGTTTTATTTATTTTATTCCTTACTATAACTAGTAGTTAAGAGCTTTTTTACTGTTTAATTGTCACATTCAATATTTCCTAACTCAACACTGGTGTATTATAAAGTTAGCTGCGACTCAAAGAATACAAACAAAACAAACGCCTCAAACAAAACACATGCACTTAGGTAATTCACAGCAATTTCAAAGCTGCCACTGAAACATCATTTTTCTTATTGTTTGGCACAATGATAATATACTTAATAATAAATAAATATTCCTGGATGAGACACAGTCCAAAACAATCTACCATATCTCAAAACTCTGGAGTGTAGGTTAGATAGGTTGCTACAGAACTTCTATGACTGCAATAAATGGAGCATCCTAATAAATAGGAACCTATGTACTTAGGGCTAGCTGGACAGATCTTAATTTCACCTCTTCATGACTTGGTATGAAGCAGCCAATTTTCTATTCTTAGGCAGGGATGATTCTATTAGCTTTTCAGGTATAACCTTCAGGTAGACATAACTTTGTTTGCTTATGAATGATTAGGTACCTAGGTAGGAATGATGGGTTTTCTTAACATTGAGCCTCATCCAGTGCCATATTCTATCTATTAGATTCTATACCTATATTAGATTGATTAGTTCTGGTTGGTAGCCCAGCACCCACAATACCAACGTAAACACGTTTGGCTCTTGGGCTCTTGAGTTTTCTTGGCATGAGCCTTGTCATCTGGAGGTATTTGTATCAGATCTTCTGTAATGATTGATTGGTGGTCAGCTCTCTGTAGATCTCGCCGACTGGTGGTTTGTGGCCTATGGATATTCCTATGATAAAGAATTGAAGACCTGCATCCATTTTCAAGTCTTGATAATCGCACTGGGCGTTCGCTGGCAGACCTGACGATTAGTAGGAGTAGTTAAGTTATATTCTGTGCTGTCGATAAACTTTTTACGTCACGTTGAGGCTGAAGACCTTCATCTGCACATGGGTCAATCAGCTCAGGGGCCAGCAAGCCCCTCAGGCTTATTATTGGCCCTGGTGGTCTGGTGGTCCTGCTTGAGCGCCTGGGGCTAGATTGATGCCAATTGATGGAGTGTAGTTATAACTTAAAAAAACACACTAGTTCCGTAAGACTGCCCGGTCAAATACAGTTGCTACCAGTCAATTTTGACAAGAGAATTGCTCACACCGTACTTCATGTTATTGTACTGTCCAACACCATATTGTTTGACATTACTGTGTCGGCTATTCCCGAAACAGCAATTATTTTAACATCGAGTGTACGCTACCGGCACGGCACGGCTGATTACGTCAATGTCACTGTCAAAATGTACAAAGGGCCGTTCACGTCTGCGGCGTAAAACAATTTTTCTGCGATGGCGTGGCGAGACGATGACCGATGACAGGATGTTGAAAGTTCGTCAACACAAGACAAACCTAGCGCTAATAGTCATGGTCCTTAGCAAAAAAAATACTGTTTTGCCGGCACAGTTGATGCCGCTTTGCTCAGTAATACTAGGGACCATTGTGAATGATTCCATCCGAGGAAATGAAAAATCCATCCACTGGATTTCAAGATGGCGGACATTCGTTTTTTTGTATGGCACTAAAAAAATAATTCTTCTGGAGCCCATCGTGTGGGGTATCAAATGAGAGGGCTAAACGAGACAATTTCAAAAATATATCGTTTTATTACATTTCAGTTGCCCTATTAGAAAAAAAAACGGGATTGCATTAGAAATTCGCATCCTGATTTAAGGGTTTTTTTGGGTGGTGGGGGGTGAGGGGGGAGTAGGGGGACCCTCCCCGGGCGGTCCCCCCCTGCGGAGACCCCCCATTTGGGGGGTCCGACCCCCCCCTCTCACAAATGACCTGTAAGTCATTGTTTGCAGGGGTTTTATAAAAGAATGTATAGGGGGGGAGGGGCAGGACCCCCCATGGGGGGTCTCGACCCCCACCCGGGGGGTCCCCACCCCCCATTTTGGTCGATGACCTGTGTCGGTTCTGGCACTTCGCCGGCCCCTGCCGGGGCACGCTCGCTCCGCTCGCTCGGCTCGTGCGTTGTGGTCACCGTTCTAACCTAACCTAACCTAACCTGGCGTTGAACGCCAGGTTAGGTTTGGTTGTGCCTAACGGACCTATTACTGAGACGATATTGATACTGGTTCTTTTATAAAACCCCTGCAAATAGTGACTTACAGGTCATTTGTGGGAGGGGGGGTCGGACCCCCCAAATGGGGGGTCGCCGCAGGGGCCCCGGAAGAGCTCCCCCCTCCCCCCGCCATATATTTTTTTTAATTATTTATGGTAGGTAAAAGTCCTACCAAAAATGCTCCGTCACACGTAACTTTAAATACGTATTTAAAAAAAACTACGCGTCTCCGCGGGGTGAGGGGGTTTGAAAGAGCTGACCAACCCCTATAAATAACAACCCTCATCAACCCCGAATTCGGGATGCGAATTACTAATGCCAACCCAAAAAAACACGTTAAATTTTTAAAAGTAGTCAAAACATGCCAAGTTTGAGGTCCAGTAGGTACAAAATAGCTGACATATAGTTTCTTAAAAGTATGCCAAATGATCCACCATATCCTTAACTTTAACGTGACGAAAGGAATTTCGAAAATAATAAGATTTAATGTATATTTTGCAATGGAAAGTAGATCATTGGGAACTGCAGTAGGTTAGTAAAAACTGCTTGTGCGCCTCCATAAATGTTCAAAATGCAATTCAAAATTGCAATTCAAATTTAAGCTAGATTATGATGTGCCGGATCATTTTGAATGTGTGGGCACGGTTGTGCCCCCGCCAAGTCGAGTAAAAAGCGGCTTTGCCGCACCATATGTCTATTAAAGCAGTTTCGGCCAAAGATGAGACCCCTTTAACGATATCTTCTTATTTTATTTTAATAAGCCTATAAACGATATGCTGGATAAAAATTGAAACATTTCAGTTAGCAGATATTCGCTAATATTCGATAATATAGCTCTAAATGGAGTAAAATACTTAAATGTTAAGTTTAAGAATAAAAAAAAAACAATTAACTATGTGATTCGATTACCATCTTAAATTTACAGCGAAAAAGCATTCATTTCAGTTTTAATTGTAGAATCTTGTTAGTGTTTAGTGTATAAATATGAAATACAATGATGCTCCAGTTATTTCGTACCAGCGACGTCGTGAATTGTACAACTTTACTGATGGAGTGGCGGACTTGGCTGTCTTTAACAAAATATATCTTGCAAGTACTAAGTAGGTATATGATTATTTGTTTTTGCAATTATTTAATTCGCTCGCTCAAATAGGCCATATTTGTTAATTTTGATATATTATAAGGTTATTTTTCTATGATGATGTGTCTTTTAGTATGGGCTGTTAAATATGGCCTATTGGAACGACTGTACTCTAAGTCTATAAGTCAATATTTTATGTACGAAAACTCTCATTTTTTTGCGTTAGATGTAATGAGTAGTGGTGAGACTTGCTTTTTTTTTGAGTTATGTTTTAATGGTATCTCATATCTTTACATAAGGCTTTTTTGATCTCACTTCATTCACATAGGTACATGTCATCTAAAAGTGCTTTAGAAGTTTTATGGTCGTTCGAATGAGTAACAGATTCAAGGGAATTGAATGTTTTTTTTAAATATTCAATGTATATTTAATTATTTAATGACTGTTTGGGTCCTTAAAACACAGGTTTCAAATGTTATCCAAAATATCGTTGTTCGGGTGTCGAAATTGGCCTGAACTGTTTCGAGACAAATATTTTTATTTAATTTAATCATTCATTGTACAGAAAAACAAATACACGAGAAAAACAAAAATAAAAACCACACAGCAGGCACTACTTATATCTAAAAGAATTTTTCTTACAGCTTCATGAGTAGAGCAACATGGTACCTATGGCAAATCCGCGTTTTACTCGACTTGGCGGGGGCACAACCATGCCCGCACATTCAAAATTATCCAGCACATTATAATCTAGCTTTAAGTGTAAAAGCAATCATGAGAAGAATTGTAACTTAAACATTTATGGAGGCGCACAAGCAGTTCTTAATAACCTACTGCAGTTCCCAATGATCTACTTTCCATTGCAAAATATACATTAAATCTTATTATTTTCGAAATTCATATGCTGGATCATTTCGCATACTTTTAAGAAACTATATGTCAGCCATTTTGTACCTACTGGACCTCAAACTTGGCATGTTTTGACTACTTTTAAAAATGTAACTTGATTTTTTTCAGGAGGGAAACTGAAATGTATTAAAACGATATATTTCTGAATTTGTCTCGTCTAGCCCTTTCATTTGATACCCCACACGATGGGCTCCAGAAGAATTATTTTTTTAGTGCAATACAAAAAAACGAAGGTCCGCCATCTTGAAATCCAGTGGATGGATTTTTCATTTCCTCGGATGGAATCATTCATAATGGTCCCTAGTATCACTGAGCAAAGCGGCATCAACTGTGCCGGCAAAACAGCTTCCGGGTGATATTTGACCGTACCCGCTTGGACTATAACGTTATCGTGCCTATTAAGTTGGTAACACACACAAGACGTCATGCCATGGCCGATATCGTACGATAACGTTAGCGCTACTTTTGTAGGCAACTTAAGTTGGCGATATGATTATATCATAGAGGGATATATTTTATTTCAAGGTCACTCATGGTCATGAATGAAAAAGAGCTCATTTGTTACAAGGTCACTCACTATGCCAACCGACATGGTTTGGGGCATAGGGACAATGCCCCCCCCCCCCCCCCTTAACCCTTGGCTCTCATATAATTAAATCGAGAATTTTTAATTTTTTACATTTTTGTTGCAAAAATATATGATTTTCTCAAAATGGCCCCCCCCTGAGCACAGAATACATAATAGTACAGGTACAGAAGACGCACTCCGCCATAGCAATTCAACAAATATAAATCTTTATGCGCGATAATAAAGTACAATTTCCTTCGCGCCGGCTTTGAATACCTACTTTTATATTAGCCTACTGATCGCGCGCGCAAGCAAAAATGAGCCGAATTGCTGCGCGCGAAAGTTCATTTGCCGCAGACCGCCTCTGAAGGTCACAGCCGGCACGCTTTGTAGGGATGCGAATTTCGAGATTTATATGAAAATAGGTACCTACGAAAAGTGTACAGGAGTACATTTCTACACCCAAGTAAAACAAAAATAAAATGTTTTGTTATACGTAGGATATTGAAAGAAAATCAAAGCACAAATATTAGAAAAAATATGAAAATTGCATTATCATACAAAATTAACGAATGAGGTAGGAAGCTGAGTTACTTAATACAGAATTGATAAAATAAAATAAATCTCGTGAAGAAATGCGAACGGCATCGGAGCGCGCGCGTAACGTGCGTCGCGCGGCAACCAACTGACTAACCTTCCCGGGGGTGTCGCCGCACGTACTTGCAACTCTATACCTACGCCGCGGAGTGCGCCAGGCCTGCCCTGAGCCAAATCTTGTATCCGCGCCTGGATCCGGCGCGTGGATTGGCGTGAACTGCGCCACTCAGCGCTGCTCAGCGCTGCTCTTGTATTGGATTTGGATTGTAAATTTTACTTTACCAAAGCTACATGTACGAAAATAAGTACAGAAAGCTCAGAGAATCGAGTCCCTACTCCCTACAATGTACAGCCAACATTGTATTGTTCAGCATAAATACTGGCCGACATAATGAAGCACAACATGGTGAATGGAATTATATCAATATCGCCTCTGTGGGTAGCCTTATATGGCATGTTCGAAAAATGAATCGATAAGTCGGTTAAAGTCAACACTGTTACATCATTACATCCGCTATGGCGTCATTTGTTTGGATTCCTTTTACAGTCCTATATATTATCGGTCTGGGCCCGTATTTCAAAACTATCCATTAACCTACTGCGCATTCAGTATGTTGTGCATTATGGGTTCCCAGAGAATCTTTAGAAATCGCTACTTCGATGACATTGAACTGTCATCCATCTGCTAGGTTAAAAAAAAGGGTGTGCCTCCACTGCCTGTACCGGTTCCCAAAAATACACAGGACGGGAACCAAGATAAAAAAATAGGCTCTATGATTATTATTAAAAATCTTTTGTCTATAGTCGAGTGTTCTTGCTCTTGCGGTGGTTTTGGAGCGGTTTGTTTGTGTTTGATCGAAAAGTTCATGAGTGAAAATTGTAAGTCGGGGACAATAACAGATCGTTTATTGACTTCAGCGAATGCTTGGAAAGATCTAAAAAAGAATCCCTATGAATCTCGCAATAACCCCTATGATTACCCATGAATCCCGCATGAATATGTATAAATAATATATATATGAGGTCCTATTAAATTCACTGCAAATATTTTAAGGGCATGAGTAAATATATAACTTTTGAAGCACTCGCGATTGTTTTCACACATTTTAAGTATTGAACCGGGTCTATCGCGATAATTATTTAGGTAAACCTTTATAATTTACCTGTGTCCCGACGTTCCTAGTGCAGTGTTTACAAACAATTAATAAAATATCAAAATTCTAAAGACATATGTGGGTAGCAGAAGAACTCGTCGCCCACCGCCTAGATGACATCTCGCTGGGACCTTAGTCAACCCGCGACCACAACACATGAAACTGTGTTGAAACGTCGGGACACAGGTAAATTATAAAGGTTTACCTAAATAATTATCGCGATAGACCCGGTTCAATACTTAAAATGAGTAAATATGTATAAGAAAAGCATCTAAGGCATTTAAAAAAAAATCTACACGCAAGAATTTTTTTTTCATTTACAAACAAAATTTTTAATTAATTATGTGAACATCCTTTAACTGAGCTGACTGACGTTCCGCCACGTAGACAGGACTCACTTACACGGCACGCACACTGACAACCAACCAATCACAGCACCTTTTTTTGGCGCGTAATTTGAATTCATCGAAGTGTGTGTTTCTAGGACAAACAGGGTGCACTTTTTACGGTTTGGTTTTTTTTAGTTAAATGCAATTTTCTCGAAAACTAGCGTGTAGATTTCTTTAAAAATTTGCCTAGTACATGCTTATATTTTATTTGATCTGCCCCTAAAATATTTGCAGTGAAATTAATCCCACCAAAAACAATAACTTGTAAAAAGAACCAAGTCTCGCCTCTCAGTTCTTCTACTGTAAAAAGTTGTGAGATCCATGTGATGCCAAGTCGGTTATTGATTTATTCAAGGACTACTTCAGGGAACTTTCATCTTATGCTATTGCGTAATTAGGTAACAGACGTCATCTTATAGTAACCATATCGATTTTTAAAATCTTTTAAATTTACAATAACTAGAATGACCCGGCCATCGCACCAGACCATCGTATCTCACAGGCAAATAGTGTGCGATTGCCAAGTCATTCTAGTAATTGTAAATATAAAAGTTTTTAAATATCGATATGGTTACTATAAGATGACGTCTGTTACCTAATTACGCAATAGCATAAGATGAAAGTTCCCTGAAGTAGTCCTTGAATAAATCAATAACCGACTTGGCATCACATGGATCTCACAACTTTTTACAGTAGAAGAACTGAGAGGCGAGACTTGGTTCTTTTTACAAGTTATTGTTTTTGGTGGGATCTTATTTCTTTTTGTAGGTAGTCTTCCACTTTCTCTTTTCTGGAACTACTTCTTGAGCCTCAGCTACAGATTTCCTCAAAGCCCATTCCCTATCTCTATGGCGTTTTCTTAGAATCTTTAGTGTAAGAATTTTTGACAAGTTCTGAGCCGGCACCTCACGGCGACATACTTATCTAATTGTGTCATATCATATCAGCTGAATACCTACGTCGATCAGCCGCCGATCATCGATCGCGTATCTTCGGAATAGAATGTTCAACCGCAAAGTTAACTTTGTAATACTATACATTTGTATGGAAATACAAAGTTAATTATGCGGTTGCAACCGAATTTGCAGAATGTTATAGTTTTCCCTTTATTCATACACTAAGTACAAGTAGTATTCTAAGTTTGAAGCTCCTCAGTCTGCTAGAAGTACCTTAGAATTTTGATGATCGGTCAGTCAGTCAGTCAGGCAGAAAATTAAGAAACTTTGACTAACTATAACTTCTAAACTACTGGTGTAAATTAGATGAAATTTGAAATATATCGTGTCTATGCAGTGCTTGATAAGATATTAAGAAATGAGGGTTCTAAACTTATCGACAAGGGAGTTATGGGGGGGTCGAAAATGGCCTGAACTTGTTCGAGAAAAGGATGGTACGGCCGTGCCCCTTTCAGCTCGACTTGGTGGGGGCACTGCCGTGCCCCCAGATAGGACCTTATATAGGGTGTAATTTTATTAGTGGCGGATCCGTTAAGGGTGTGTTCTGTCAATGAAACTGAACAACTTTCCCCAAGGAACATAGGTCGAAATATGAAAAATAAAATTGGCACTCCCATACAAATTGACCCGCCCGGCCAACACACTTAGTATGGTACGACCAAAATTTTTTTCGTATTTCGGCCTATGTTCCTTGGAGAAAGTTGTTCAGTTTCATTGACAGAACACACCCTTAACGGATCCGCCACTAATAAAATTGCACCCTATATAATATAAATGTAGGTATATATTGTATAATAAGTGTTTATATATTAGTGTATAAATAGAGGTTAGGTTAGTTAATAATATGGTTAATATATATTATTATTATCATGAATTATACTTTTATTTGTATGATTATTAGGTACTCTTGTACTTGTTTGGTAAAGTGTCAAAACTTTAATTGCACCTGCCCTTTTTTTCCACATGCCCTAAGGTAGACTGGGAGATAACGCTAACGCTAATTTTTCTAAAGCCAAACCCTCAGTAAAAAGCTAGGAGAAATGACTTAAAAAAACCGGCCAAGAGCGTGTCAGACACGCCCACAAATAGGGTTTCGTAGTCAACGTTTAAATATCAGGTTTTTCAGCATTACAAACTTAATTTTGTTGCTGGTTTGTTAGCAGCAGTATGATGACCAACCGCAAATAGAAAAACTCAATTTTTCCTGAAACCTTTAAGGGTACGATATCCGTTATAGTTTTCATTGTAACTTCAGATTGTAAGCTATATTCCATATTTATTTCAAATTTTTAGCGTTTATACTTTAGAAGTTACAGCTGGAACAAATTATGGGTCAAAAACGCCGTTTTTAAAAGCAAATATCTCGTGACAGAAACATTTTAGAGAATTTGTTTTAAAAAAACCTAACCTTAATTTTAAAAGACCTATTCAACGATACCCTACTCAATATTGCTGAAGAAAAAAAAAATTTTTGCCCCCCTTTCACTTGTATGGGAGGGGGTCCAAAAAACATTTTAAATATTTTTTTCTTAACATTTCTATATTTGGGTCAACACGATCTATCTTCCCACCAAATTTCATGTCGATAGCTCTAAAACTGACGAAGATATGAGGGCGCGGCATACAGACAGACAGACAGACAGACAGACAGACAGACAGACAGACAGACAGACAGACAGACAGACAGACAGACAGACAGACAGACATGACGAAACTATAAGGGTTTCTAGTAGACTACGAAACCCTAAAAAGATCAAGAACTTTAAGTGACTAAATTTCTTTCCTCTACCCACCTCTATAAAATAAAAAAAACATATTTCTTTTTGCGTTTACCAAAAAATGTCACCCGAAATTTTTATTCTTTTTCTTGAGGTTACATAGGGCCCAAAGGGCTATAGGTACTACATTTCTCCCTTCCCGCCCCGAAAAGTATACTCTGACCGCTGAAATCTCAAAAGTGTAAAAAAAACATTCTATGTTCCAAATTTTTAATACAGCTGTTTCTTCAAGAATTACCTACCCAAAATATTGTAGTTACAAGTCCCTTGCACGGTTACAAGTCACTTAAATATAGTTACAAGACACTTGCATAATTACAAGTGACTTGCATAGTTACATGTCACTTGCATAGTTACAAATCACTAGCATAGTTATATGTCACTTGCATACTATGCTAGTGATAGTGACATATTGTAACTATGCAAGTCACTAGTCATAGTACCTAATCGACCCAAAGGTCAAAATTTTCCCATTCCCAACTTTTTAAGGCAACGGCGGGTTTCGGCATCTGTTCCGGATGCCAGTACCAGCAGTTGTCTCGGGTGCCGGTACCGGCAGCGTAGGCACAGCCTAAAAAAACCGTTCAGACATAGTACAAGGAAGGGGGAAGTAAGTTATCTTAGAACAACCGCACCGCGCGCTGCTTGTATGTGTGCGCAATATATCTGTACGCGTCGCCGCACGCACACACTGACAAATCTCGAGACGTTTCGGGCACCCTCGGTAGGGGCCGCCATTAGATGTGTGCGTGCGGCGACGCGTAGATACTATTGCGCACACATACAAGCCGCGCGCGGTGCGGTTGTTCTAAGATAACTTACTTCCCCCCTTTCTTTATACTATGGTTCAGAGGAGGCACCTTAGTGTATTTGAGCTAAGGTCATCTATCTTATCTCAACCACCTTGAACGTCCCCCTGACTATTTTGTTTTTTTTTTTAATATTAGTTTGAACACTGGTCTTTTTAGCCGTCAGATGATAACAGCCAGGGCTGCCAGATTAGGAAGTTTGTTTTCAATTGGGGATTTTTTGGACTGACAGCTACACGAGTCCGAACTAGACGGCGCTGCTAAAATACAGGGATCAGCTGTCAAATGTCAAATTTACCATCACATGACATCACAGATTATACGAAACATGATGTTGCCGCTTTCTAAACTGTAAGTCCTTGTTAAGTATAGATTTGGCGTATAACCTCGATATGAGGCACGAAAATTAAGCTGTTTTGTAAATTATGGTTTGTTTTTCTTAAATTATGTAATTTCTACAAAATACGAAAATTATACATATTATTTCATGAAAAATATTACCCCTAATTAAGGGAAATTGCTTCTGAGCATTTCCATGATTCGCCATCAGCGCCATCTACTAGAAGATTAACGAACAAATTCAAAGTTTCCCATTAGGGTTACTCTACAAGACTTGAGTGCCGAGCGGAGAAACGAAGGCTCATCAAACGGCTCACCCGGAAATATTTGTATGGTTTTTCCAACAACAAGCCCAATCACTCCACATCCCTGTTCAACTATCTGTTAAGTAACTTATCGTGATACCGATTGTTCAAATCTGTTCAGGTTCAGTTCAAAATATTTATCGCAATCTGGCTGCAGTATAGTGATGGGCGATTGTTCTAAAAACGGAAAATCGAATTATTCGCATGAATTTGTAAATGGTATTCGAATGATCACTCGTCATTCGAACGAAAATTATTAATTCGAATGTTCATTCGCTATTAGGATAGTTTTCGATCGATTAAATTCATTCGAATGATTATTTGTTTACCTTAGTGGGCGCAACTTGTCACGCTTTCGTTTGTTTTTGTTTAAAATACTGAAGGTTATGTTGTTGTTTTTGTGTGATTGAACTTTATTAAGTACTCAATGCGATTTAAATACAAATCGTCCAAATTTATTCGAATAAGTCGTATTCATTCAAATGATTGTTTTTCATTCGAATAATTAGAATACCTCTCTATTCGAATGGTCATTCGAATAAATCATTCACATTCGCTCATCACTACTGCAGTAATCAAGCTCGAGTCTGCTCGACAGATGATAATGATGTTTCTCGTGAACCCTCAAACATTAAAAATAGATGCGGCTGATTTGAACCACTTCAGGATATAAAAGAAAAAAAATACCTACAAACAAAGAATAGAACAAATAGAAAATGTGACATTTTTCACCCAAGAAAATATTTCGGCGATTTGGGCTATTATTTGCAAATCGGGCGATCACGGCTCGCTAGCATCTGGCAGCCCTAAAAAAAAAGCCAAAAAAACCAGTCTGTCAAGTTTTTTTAAACGTCTTGGTCGTGTGGTGAGAATTGGTAGAAAATCTTTTAAATATTAACCAAAACCGAGTTAACAGAACATTGTAAATTTGTTAAATCAATGGAATAATAGTCCTGAAACCGTATTCAAAATAATTTGGAGAAATGGTACGTGTTAAAGTTTATAATTTCATATAGCAGTAACGTGAGATAATTTTGCCTATTTCCACGATATCCACCAATATTTTTTTATGATAAGAGATATATGTAAAATTTTACTGTTTCTACGAAAAATGCATAGAAAAGTATACACTGACCCATAATTTTTCTTAAATGCCTACTTTATAAATGATGGAAAGTCAAGTTTCATAAAAAATTATAAAGATTTTTAAGTATGTTTTTGTCTCATCATAAGTATGCTCATATTTTTTTTCTATTTTAATTAAAAATGACCTGATAGACGAATGTACAGGGAGTAACAGAAAGGGTATAACAAGTCGAAAGTAATTCAAGGTACTTATGAAACTGAACAACTTTCCTGGAATATGAAAACAAGAGGACCTCTGATACAAAATCACCGATCAGCTGATTGGTTTTGTATGGTTTGGTTAAAGAACTTTTTTTTCATATTTGTTCCATGGGGAAAGTTGTTCAGTTTCATGAGTGAGTACCTTGACCTCCTTTCGACTTGTTATACCTAATTTTTGTTTCCTGTAGAGGTATTCTTGTTATCATTCAAAATACTATTTTTTTTTCCTAACTGACCCTACGATTTTAGCCCCGGGGCTATTAGACTAAGCTCCCGTCGACCAAGACTTACCTCATAGGTCTACCGCACGGACGTATACTGTAGCGATAGATACTACTTAGGAGGTCAGGAAAATACTGGGTTGCCATCTCCTAACCTGGAGGAAACTTTTTTATTCGAGTTGGAAAATGCAAAAAATTTCCAAAAATTACCTCACATTTCTGCCGCTCCAAACGTTTACCTACCTAAAGAGACTTCTTTTGAGATGCGAATGCGCTAGGGTTGCCAGCTCCAATCCTGGCAGGTTCCAAGGTCAGCCACATTTTATGAGGCCCAAAAATGGAGTTTTTTACCTCATCTTTCTACCGGACGAAATTAGTGTCAATCGATAGCTCTAAGCATGCCATTGACAAATATATAGGGTTGCCTGCTATCAGCCTGGCAGGAACTCTGGTAAACCCCCTCAAAGAAACGACGGTAAAATCTTCAAACAAGGAAAAAGTCATGAAAACCACTAAGATTCCAGCAAAACTTAATGTAAACTGCGCCATAGAGTTACATTCTGTTGTGTGGGACACTGCATCGACGAACGACCCGACGGAACCTGGTGTTTTCAAAGCATCTATAATTAGGAAGTACAAAGCAGGCCACTGACAGGCCTTACCTTTCTTGCAATCAAACAAAATTTATGCCAATCGATAGCTCTAGGTATGCCATTTATAAATATATAGGGTTGCCTGCTATCAGCCTGGTAGCATCCCTGGTAGACCCCGCCAAATGAACGCAGGTAAAATGTTCAAACCCATAAAAACTTGTGTTACACTGCTAAGATGTCTTGCTACCAAACTAAATTTATGCCAATCGATAACCCTAGACACGACATTGATGAATATATAGGGTTGCCTGCTATCAGCCTGGCAGTATCCCTGGTATACCTCTTCAAACAAACGTTGGTTTAATCTTCAAACCAAGAAAAACTTACGTAAAACTGCAAAGATATTTTGCTACCGAACAAAATTAGTGTCAATCGATAGCTCTAGGCATGCCACTGATGAAAATATAGGGTTGCCTGCTATCAGCTTGGATGTTTTCCTGGAATATCCCCTAAAACGAACGCTGGTAAAATCAACAAACCAAGAAAAACTTATGTAAAACTGCTAAGATATCTTGCTACTGAACAAAATTAGTGCCAATCGATAGCCCTAGGTATGCCGTTTATGAATTTATAGGGTTGCCTGCTATCAGCCTGGCAGTTTCCCTGGTAGACCTCGTCAAATGAACGCAGGTAAAATGTTCAAACCCATAAAAACTTGTGTAACACTGCTAAGATGTCTTGCTACCAAACTAAATTAGTGCCAATCGATAACCCTAGACATGACATTGATGAATATATAGGGTTGCCTGCTATCAGATTGGCAGTATCCCTGGTATACCCCCAGGTATCCCCTCAAACGAACGTTGGTTAAATCTTGCGTTCGTTTGAGGGGGTATACCAAGGATACTGCCAAGCTGATAGCAGGCAACCCTATGTATTCATCAATGACATGTCTGTCTAGGACTATCGATTGGCACTAATTTTGTTTGGTAGCAAGACATCTTAGCAGTCTTACACAAGTTTTTCTGGGTTTAAACATTTTACCTGCGTTCATTTGACGGAGTCTACCAGGGAAACTGCCAGACTGATAGCAGGCAACCTATAAATTCATAAACGGCATACCAAGGGCTATCGATTGGCACTAATTTTGTTTGGTAGCAAGATATCTCAGCAGTTTAACATAAGTTTTCTTGGTTTAAGATTTACCAGCGTTCGTTGAGGGATATACCAGGAAAACATCAAGCTGATAGCAGGCAACCTATACTTTCATCAGTGGCATGCCTAGAGCTATCGATTGACACTAATTTTGTTCGGTAGCAAATCTTGGCAGTTTTACGTAAGTTTTATTGGTTTGAAGATTAAACCAACGTTTGTTTGAGGAGGTATACCAGGGATACTGCCAGGCTGATAGCAGGCAACCTATATATTCATCAATGTCATGGGTTATCGATTGGCACTAATTTAGTTTGGTAGCAAGACATCTTAGCAGTGTAACACAAGTTTTATGGGTTTGAACATTTTACCTGCGTTCATTCTACCAGGATGCTACCAGGCTGATAGCAGGCAACCTATATTTATAAATGGCATACCTAGGGCTATCGATTAGCATAAATTTTGTTTGGTTGCAAAAAGGTAAGGCCTGTCAGTGGCCTGCTTTGTACTTAATTATAGCTTTGAAAACAGCGGTTCCGTCGGGTCGTTCGTCGACACAGTGTCACACAACAGAATGTAACTCTATGGCGCAGTTTATTAAGTTTTGCTGGAATCTTAGTGGTCTTCATGACTTTTTCCTTGTTTGAAGATTTTACCGTCGTTTCTTTGAGGGGTTTACCAGAGTTCCTGCCAGGCTGATAGCAGGCAACCTATATTTGTCAATGGCATGCTTAGAGCTATCGATTGACACTAATTTCGTAGAAAGATGAGGTAAACTCCATTTTGGGCCTCATAAATGTGGCTGACCTGAACCTGCCAGATTGAGCTGGCAACCTAGCGCATTCGCATCTCAAAAGTCTCTTTAGGTAGGTAAACGTTTGGAGCGGTAGAAATGTGAGGTAATTTTGGACATTTTGCATTTTCCAACTCGAATAAAAAAGTTTCCTCCAGGTTAGGAGATGGCAACCCAGTATTTTCCTGACCTCCTAAGTGGTATCTATCGCTACAGTATACGTCCGTGCGGTAGACCTATGAGGTAAGACTTGGTCGACGGGAGCTTAGACTATATTAAATCTACACCTAGCTGTTTCAAAAATCCATGGATGAATGTTTTGAAACCAAACAAAAATTAGAACAACTACCAATTAGAATCGGGTTTTTCATGATTTCAATTGTAATTATACTAATAGAAGCATCACCCTAATTATACCCATGGGTTTTAACCATCGGCATTAGAGGTGGGGTATTATAGACCCCCAGGTATATAATCTCACCGAAAAATCAAATTTCGAAGGAAATAGAGAGAAGGATATGTAACTAATAGAAAAGCTATTGGGCCTTGAAAGAAGTTATGAAAAATAAAGATGTTCTACAGATACACAAAAGTAAGATATATAACTCTTGCATCCTCCCATGCTTAAGCTATCAATGTCAAACATGGAGACTTACAAAAATAGACTCTAACAGACTACAAGTATGCCAACATAACATTGAACAAAGCATGCTTATCATAAATAAAAAAGACAAAGTAACACTGAAGCACATAAGAAACCGGACAAAAATAAGGAATGTTACAGAGACAACAAGAAAACTGAAATGGAAATGGGTGGGACATACCTTGAGAGAAAAGAAGACTAATTGGACTAAAGAGATAATCTAGAGACACGGCAGTGTGTCCGCCAAGTTCGAGCAAAAAAAGCGACACACCGGCCGTGGGTTATATTACACAAACCATTTCGGGCCAAGTTCGACCCACCTATAACTCAAAATCTATTTTATCTACGCATATGAAATTTCTAGTATCTGTCGAGATCTACTTACTTATCTAAAATACAAAATTTCATTAATGTACCTATGTAGGTCTTGAGATATTGACGTCAGAAATCGCTATTTTTACTATACACTCACTAACTGACTGACTGACTGACTGACTCACTCATCAAAAACCTAGACCACTTCCAATGGTCGTATTGACTTGAAATTTGGCATGGAGGTAGGTATTTAGGTCAAGGTAAAGGAAAAAGTCTGAAAATGGCCAAGTGTGAGTCGGTTTTAAAAATAATGAAGGTGTAAATTCATACCCCTAAGGAACAAAAACAAAAAAATTATCTATATCTTCCAATCATCGTACCGACCTAAAATTCGTTACGAAGGTTTGTATTTAGTCAAAGTAAAGTATAAATGAGATATTTCCTTACCTAACTTAATCATAAGAAAAAAAGAAAATAAACATTACAAAAATAAATGAAATCCCACCCAAAACATAAATGTGGAAAGTAGATTCTTATTTCCAAACTGCGAAAAATCAAGTGTGCATTCCTGTAACTATTTTTAACAGAGGTCTGTGTATGGAACTTGGTACTTATTTAGATCTCACTTCTTTTATAGGCGAAGCATTCCAATATTATCGAACTTGGCAGACTTTCACATTTATGTTTTGGGTGGGATAGAATGGTACCCCAGAGATGGAAGAAGGCAAAGAGGGAGGCAACATATTCGATGGGAAGACGATTTTAGAAAATATGCAGGTGCTACATGGAGAAGGGAAGCTTGTGTCAGGGAGAGATGGAAAGGAGAGAAGAAAGAGTCCTACGTCCAAGGACGAGCTGAAATTGAGGGAAATGAAAAGCAACTATAATCAAAAAATATAATTTATTGTTATTTATTTCTTACAAGTGATTATTATAATATACCTAATTGAATTGTTAATATAATATAATGTAATGTAATGCAATAAAATGAAATGTAATTAATTAATTAATGTAAATGAATCTCAGTAAATAAAGGCTATTATTATTATTTTTACTTTTTGTAATTATTATTATTTATACTTTTTTGAAATTTTATTCACCCTTTTCAGGGGAGATAAGACACTTCCACGGACTTTTGGTATATTATTATTATATAAAATAACTAGCGGCCCGCCCAGCGGTTTCACCCGCTCTTTCTCTTTTCCTGTTTCGCCGTAGAAATAGTATTTTTGCCCGTAGTAAAAAGTAGATTAATCCTTTTCAACAGAATAGACTCATCAGGCCCATGTGCCAGCAGAAGCGTCCCGTCATACTGAACAACTTTTACTTTGAAGCCATTACCGTATCTCTTATGGTAGGCTTAATAACCAAGCGACAGCGACAACGACGCGCGGGGGACGCGCGTCGTTGTCGCTGTCAAATGACTGGTTTGTATGGGGAACCAGAAAGACCGAGCGTCGGCGTCGTTGCGGCGCGCCACGACGCCGTCACGTTGACAGCGCGCTGAGAAGCTCAGGGTTTGTATGGGATGCGGGCGGGTTTTTCTACAAGACCGCAGCGACAACGACGCCGTCAAAATTTGACGGCGTCGTTGTCGCGACGCTTGGAAAATAAGGGTACGATTATAGTTTAGCTGTGCTCCTGGTGCCTTCCATCAGGTACTCCAGATCCTCAAGAGCTGACAAAAAGTAGTCCCTTTTCGTCTTTAATATGCTAGCAATATCAGTGCCAAATTTCACGCAGATTGGTAATGCGGTTTGGCTAATTTGGGTAATATCCGCTATATTTCCCGCTTTTCCTGCCGCTAACTGTTTTCCCGTGGTAATGCGGAATTTTCTCGTAGTAAAAAGTTGCCTATGTTACTCAGAAATGTTGTACCTTTCTAATGGTGAAAGAATTTTGAAACTCGGTCCCATAGTTTTGGAGTTTATCGATTACATACAAACAAGCAAACAAATCTTTCCTCTTTATTATATTAGTGTAGATAAACTTTTTGAATTATCAAGGGATTTATTCATCTATGGGCTTGGCATTCCCTGTTAAATGTCTTGTGGTTCCATGTTGATCAGTGAACTTTTCTGACTGTATGTTGATAATAGAATACCGGAAGTAACAGAAAGGGTATAACTAGCTGAAAGGAGGTCAAGGTACTCATGAAACTGAACAACTTTTCCAACGGAACATGGGGCGAATATGAAAAAAAAATTGGACCTCTCATAGTAAGTCAATTAGCTGATCGGCAATTTTGTATGGTAGGTCCAATTTTATTTTTCGTACTAGCTGCCCGTCAGCGGTTTCACCCGCTGCAACCCATCTTTTACCTCTTTAGGGGTTAAAAATCGAAAATCCCTGAAACACGTACTAAATTTTTTTAGCTGTTTGATCTAATTGTAAGTTTTGAAACATACCGCATTTAAAAATCATGATTTTCCATACAAACTTTTAACCCCTTTTTTACCCCTTTAGAGGTTAAAAATCGAAAATCCCTGATACACGTATTTTCTTTTTTTAGCTTTTTGATCTAATCGCAAATTTTGAAACAGATCGCATTTTAAAATAAAGATTTTCCATACAAACTTTAACCTCTTTTTTACCCCTTTAGGGGTTTTAAATTGAAAATATCCCTGAAACACGTGTTTAATTATTTTAGCTCTTTGATCTAATCACAAATTTTGAAACAGATCGCATTTAAAAATAATGATTTTCCATACAAACTTTTAACCGCATTTTTACCCCTTTGTAAAGGGGGTTAAAATTTGAGGTAAAGAATATTTAAAAACCTGCCCCTTAACTTACTCTATATCAGTGTTTTTCAAACTGTGGGTCGCGACCCCCAGGGGGGTCGCGGAGCCTTTCTAGGGGGGTCGCGGGCAAAATACATAGAATCAGTCAAGGTGACAAAGAATGAGCTTGTTTATTCTTCAAAACATTCGAAGAATATTTCATTGCAGTGTAGTACACTCTCTTTGCTTGTTTGTAGCGTGAAAAGTCGGGCTCGCTTCGCTCGCAATACGTACGCCTTTCTATCTGTTTTACATTACGGCTAGTGTTGAGTATTATAGCCGTGATGGCCATAAATAATAATACTAGCTTGGTGCGGGACTTCTTTTATTGAGCGTAGGAAACCCTAAAAATTATGGTACAGATTAGTAATTAGTTTTGATGGTGCGGTGATGATGATATGGTGAATATTTGATAGAAGATCATTACCTTGCGGGTTTCCTTGAACTAACACGACACAGTATATACAATTTTAAACAGAACTAGGTATCACAACGTAACACAGCACATATCAGGTATAAAATGAAAGCGGACTATTTGTACACTAAGAATAAATAAATATTAACAAATCTGGGGCTTCCAGTGTGGCTCCCAAGGATTGAATGCGTCAAAAAAGGCCAAGAACGGTGACGTTTCGGTGCCGTGTTCCAAATTTAAGTTATAAAATGATTCGAAAAAGGGAGATGTGAGGGTGGCTTAGGGAGGATGTCCATGCAGAGTTTGCACTCTGCTACAGTATCCTCGCTTGTTTGTAACGCAAAAAGTCGATCTCGCTCCGCTCGCTATACCTACGTTTATTTTTCAGTCTGTTTTTCTCTAGCGCAAAGTTCTTTAAGTTTCCAGGCTTATTTGTAGCGTAAAAAGTCGGGCTCGCTTCGCTCGCAATACGTACGCCTTTCTACCTGTTTGACATTCACGGATTGTGTTAAGGCTCCTCGCTTGTTTGTAATTGTAACGCGTAATGTCGAGCTCGTTTTGCTCGTTATATACATGTTATTTTTCAGTCTGGTTTTACTAGCGGCCAGTGTTTAAACTTCCACGCTCGTTTGTAGCGTAAAAAGTAAAGCTCGCTTCGCTCGCGATACGTCCGGGTACCTGTGGCTTGTTTTTACCTGATATTAACTTTAGCCTACCCAGATAAGTATAACCCAACAGGGGGGTCGCCAGCAAAATTTTGCCTGGAAGGGGGTCGCGTAATCAAAAAGATTGAAAAACACTGCTCTATATACTTAAAAAAAACCGCATCAAAATCCGTTGAGGAGTTTTAAAGATATAAGGAAACATACATACAGACACGGGAAGGGACTTTACTTTATACTATGTATTGATGATTTCGACCCATGTTCCATAGGTATAGTTGTTCAGTTTCAAGGGTACCTTGACCTACTTTCGGCTTGTTATACCCTTTCTGTTACTCCCGGTATAATAGACAATTTTTTTAAAGATTTGTTATAATGTCGTGGTTGGCGTATAAATCAATAAAATACACAGTACTACAATCCAATTTAACTGATTTATTAATTTGACTGATTCATTAATTTAAAAGTAAAATGCTCATTTGATTTTTTATTATTATTAATATATGAATAATAAATAATAGTTGTAGATTGATTGTTAGAATGTTTTTAATAAAATTGGATTTTAATTTTTTCTAACTCAACAAATTTGAATATGAGTTGGCTTGTATATTGTTCTTATAAAATCTTATATCACATACAAGATTGTTATCAATAACTACACTTCTCATCAGAAAAACCGAGACACTTTCGTTTTTATTTTTAAACAAAATACATAATGTATAAAAATGTAGTTTGAATTTGGAACAATTACTTTAGGAATTACTAATAATACTTTCTAATAAATCACATTAGATATTAATTCCTAAATAAAGAGATTTCTCTGATAATGTGATCTGTACAATACAAAACAAAAAATTACAAGGTTCCCCGATTTTTTTATGAGGAGTATATGTGTTGTTTGGTATCTAATATAAAGAAAAAAATATGTTTATTCAGCAGGCCAGTGGGGTTGTAAAAGAGAATACTTCATGGAAGGATCACGAGCCTCTGCCTCTCCGTTGGGTGTGCCTCGGAGTGGTCATGTGCGTGGCAGGGCTGGCCCTGGTGGCACAATTGGACCGCGGCCTGCCGGCGCCGAAGCCCCCACCTCCGCACTCACCGACAACAACATTCAGCGGAATACTAGCCCACGAGTTCTTAGTTAATCTGACTTCAATCGGTCCGAGGGTGTGTATTTGGAATTTTTCATATCATGATATTTCCATTCATATGTATATTCATATTTGGTAATCATTCATAGAGATGATTATTCAAATATTGATATATTTATCATGCCGTAACTGTTTATTATTACTTATAAACTAGTAGCCCATGAGCGGTGTCACCTGCTATAACCCATTTTCCCGCCAGATCAAGTCGTTTTCCCGAATTGTGTTATACATAAATAAACCTTCCTCTTGAATCACTCTATCTATTAATAAACGGCCAAGAGCGTGTCAGGCACGACCACAAATACGGTTTCGTAGTCGAACGTTTAAATATTAGGTTTTTCAGCGTAACAAAGTAAAGTAAAGTAAAGTAAAGTAAACTTATATATACAAAGTTAAGTTTGTTGCTGGTTTGTCTGCAGCTGTATGTTTGTTTACCAACCGCAAATTGAAAGACAGACAGAAACACTGAATTGCTCACATTAAAACATAGATACAAATACAATAAGTAGATGTGTTAAAAAATAAAATACCCGACTGCGGTAATTTTAAAGTAGTACTTTGCTGTAAAAATCCGCCATCTTGAATCAATTTTTTTTAAATATAGTCAGTGTCACTCGCGCTGCTGAGACGAATCTAACGACACCTCATTATGTCAAAATCCAACGATCCGTTTGGGCTGTAGCCCGTGAAAAAAGATGATATTTTTTGTTTTAAAAAGGTTTTCTTGTCCACATACATACATACATACTCTCGAAAAACATAACCCTCCTTCTGAAACAGTCGGGTAAAAACAAAAACAAAACAACATAATACAAGCAAAGGCGGCCTTATCGCTTTAAGCGATCTCTTCCAGGCAACCCAGCACATAGAGAAATTTTTTAAAGATACTGAGTGAGTAATTGAAAAACTGTTATTTATCTTAAAACTTTTAACTTACCTTAACATTTATACCACAAAAAGTTAGACAAGTGTTGAACGCGTGTTTAAAATGAAACTTCATTCAAAAAAAGGTAGACACGGGTCTAACGCTTGTCTTACTAACTCTATCTAGTGGTAACTAATGGTAAGACCCCTATTTTCTCAATGTGTAGGTGGCCGGGAGCTATGAGAACGAGGTGCTTGCCGTGAACAGTATAGTTAGCGGTGTGAAGCGCGTGGCGGCGCTGGCGTCGCCTCACAACCACGTCGAGCTGGACTTGCACCGAGCCAGCGGGGCTTTCCCACTCAAGTTCTTCGATGGTATGTAATGTATAATACCCTGTGTAACACCCTGTATAACACTCTGTATAACACCCTGTATAACACCCTGTATAACACCCTGTATAACACCTTGTATAACACCCTGTATAACACCCTGTATAACACCCTGTATAACACCCTGTATAACACCCTGTATAACACCCTGTATAACACCCTGTATAACACCCTGTATAACACCCTGTATAACACCCTGTATAACACTCTGTATAACACCCTGTATAACACCCTGTATAACACCCTGTATAACACCCTGTATAACACCCTGTATAACACCCTGTATAACACTCTGTATAACACCCTGTATAACACCCTGTATAACACCCTGTATAACACCCTGTATAACACCCTGTATAACACCCTGTATAACACCCTGTATAACACCCTGTATAACTCCTGTATAACACCCTGTATAACACCCTGTATAACACCCTGTATAACACCCTGTATAACACCCTGTATAACACCCTGTATAACACCCTGTATAACACTCTGTATAACACCCTGTATAACACCCTGTATAACACCCTGTATAACACCCTGTATAACGCCCTGTATAACACCCTGTATAAAACCCTGTATAACACCCTGTATATCGATGTTCGGTGCTTGCCGTGAACAGTATAGTTAGCGGTGTGAAGCGCGTGGCGGCGCTGGCGTCGCCTCACAACCACGTCGAGCTGGACTTGCACCGAGCCAGCGGGCTTTCCACTCAAGTTCTTCGATGGTATGTAACTATACACGGTGTTCATTTAACACCCTGTATAACACCCTGTATAACACTCTGTATAACACCCTGTATAACACCCTGTATAACACCCTGTATAACACCCTGTATAACACCCTGTATAACACCCTGTATAACACCCTGTATAACACCCTGTATAACACCCTGTATAACACCCTGTATAACACCCTGTATAACTCCCTGTATAACACCCTGTATAACACCCTGTATAACACCCTGTATAACACCCTGTATAACACCCTGTATAACACTCTGTATAGCACCCTGCATAACACCCTGTATAAGACCCTGTATAACACCCTGTATAACACCCTGTATAACACCCTGTATAACACCCTGTATAACACCCTGTATAACACCCTGTATAACACCCTGTATAACACCCTGTATAACTCCCTGTATAACACCCTGTATAACACCCTGTATAACACCCTGTATAACACCCTGTATAACACCCTGTATAACACCCTGTATAACACTCTGTATAACTCCCTGTATAACACCCTGTATAACTCCCTGTATAACACCCTGTATAACACCCTGTATAACACCCTGTATAACACCCTGTATAACACCCTGTATAACACCCTGTATATCGATGTTCGGTGCTTGCCGTGAACAGTATAGTTAGCGGTGTGAAGCGCGTGGCGGCGCTGGCGTCGCCTCACAACCACGTCGAGCTGGACTTGCACCGAGCCAGCGGGGCTTTCCACTCAAGTTCTTCGATGGTATGTAATGTATAACACCCTGTTTAACACCCTGTATAACACCCTGTATAACACCCTGTATAACACCCTGTATAACTCCTGTATAACACCCTGTATAACACCCTGTATAACACCCTGTATAACACCCTGTATAACACCCTGTATAACACCCTGTATAACACCTTGTATAACACCCTGTATAACACTCTGTATAACACCCTGTATAACACCCTGTATAACACCCTGTATAACACTCTGTATAGCACCCTGCATAACACCCTGTATAAGACCCTGTATAACACCCTGTATAACACCCTGTATAACACCCTGTATAACACCCTGTATAACACCCTGTATAACACCCTGTATAACACCCTGTATAACACCCTGTATAACACCCTGTATAACTCCCTGTATAACACCCTGTATAACACCCTGTATAACACCCTGTATAACACCCTGTATAACACCCTGTATAACACCCTGTATAACACCCTGTATAACACCCTGTATAACACCCTGTATAACTCCCTGTATAACACCCTGTATAACACCCTGTATAACACCCTGTATAACACCCTGTATAACACTCTGTATAGCACCCTGCATAACACCCTGTATAAGACCCTGTATAACACCCTGTATAACACCCTGTATAACACCCTGTATAACACCCTGTATAACACCCTGTATAACACCCTGTATAACACCCTGTATAACTCCCTGTATAACACCCTGTATAACACCCTGTATAACACCCTGTATAACACCCTGTATAACACCCTGTATAACACCCTGTATAACACCCTGTATAACTCCCTGTATAACACCCTGTATAACTCCCTGTATAACACCCTGTATAACACCCTGTATAACACCCTGTATAACACCCTGTATAACACCCTGTATAACACCCTGTATATCGATGTTCGGTGCTTGCCGTGAACAGTATAGTTAGCGGTGTGAAGCGCGTGGCGGCGCTGGCGTCGCCTCACAACCACGTCGAGCTGGACTTGCACCGAGCCAGCGGGGCTTTCCCACTCAAGTTCTTCGATGGTATGTAATGTATAATACCCTGTGTAACACCCTGTATAACACCCTGTATAACACCCTGTATAACACCCTGTATAACTCCCTGTATAACACCCTGTATAACACCCTGTATAACACCCTGTATAACACCCTGTATAACACCCTGTATAACACCCTGTATAACACCTTGTATAACACCCTGTATAACACTCTGTATAACACCCTGTATAACACCCTGTATAACACCCTGTATAACACTCTGTATAGCACCCTGCATAACACCCTGTATAAGACCCTGTATAACACCCTGTATAACACCCTGTATAACACCCTGTATAACACCCTGTATAACACCCTGTATAACACCCTGTATAACACCCTGTATAACACCCTGTATAACACCCTGTATAACACCCTGTATAACACCCTGTATAACACCCTGTATAACACCCTGTATAACACCCTGTATAACACCCTGTATAACACCCTGTATAACACCCTGTATAACACCCTGTATAACACCCTGTATAACACCCTGTATAACACCCTGTATAACACCCTGTATAACACCCTGTATAACACTCTGTATAACACCCTGTATAACACCCTGTATAACACCCTGTATAACACCCTGTATAACACCCTGTATAACACCCTGTATAACACCCTGTATAACACCCTGTATAACACCCTGTATAACACCCTGTATAACACCCTGTATAACACCCTGTATAACACCCTGTATATCGATGTTCGGTGCTTGCCGTGAACAGTATAGTTAGCGGTGTGAAGCGCGTGGCGGCGCTGGCGTCGCCTCACAACCACGTCGAGCTGGACTTGCACCGAGCCAGCGGGGCTTTCCCACTCAAGTTCTTCGATGGTATGTAACTATACACGGTGTTCATTTAACACCCTGTATAACACCCTGTATAACACTCTGTATAACACCCTGTATAACACCCTGTATAACACCCTGTATAACACCCTGTATAACACCCTGTATAACACCCTGTATAACACCCTGTATAACACCCTGTATAACACCCTGTATAACACCCTGTATAACACCCTGTATAACACCCTGTATAACACCCTGTATAACACCCTGTATAACACCCTGTATAACACCCTGTATAACACCCTCTATAACACTCTGTATAACACCCTGTATATCGATGTTCGGTGCTTGCCGTGAACAGTATAGTTAGCGGTGTGAAGCGCGTGGCGGCGCTGGCGTCGCCTCACAACCACGTCGAGCTGGACTTGCACCGAGCCAGCGGGCTTTCCACTCAAGTTCTTCGATGGTATGTAACTATACACGGTGTTCATTTAACACCCTGTATAACACCCTGTATAACACTCTGTATAACACCCTGTATAACACCCTGTATAACACCCTGTATAACACCCTGTATAACACCCTGTATAACACCCTGTATAACACCCTGTATAACACCTTGTATAACACCCTGTATAACACCCTGTATAACACCCTGTATAACACCCTGTATAACACCCTGTATAACACTCTGTATAACACCCTGTATAACACCCTGTATAACACCCTGTATAACACCCTGTATAACACCCTGTATAACACCCTGTATAACACCCTGTATAACACCCTGTATAACACCCTGTATTACACCCTGTATAACACCCTGTATAACACCCTGTATAACACCCTGTATAACACCCTGTATAACACCCTGTATAACACCCTGTATAACACCCTATATAACACCCTGTATAACACCCTGTATAACACCCTGTATAGCACCCTGTATAACACCCTGTATAACACCCTGTATAACACCCTGTATATTACCCTGTATAACACCCTGTATAACACCCTATATAACACCCTGTATAACACCCTATGTAACACCCTGTATAACACCCTGTATAACACCCTGTATAGCACCCTGTATAACACCCTGTATAACACCCTGTATAACACCCTGTATAACACCCTGTATAACACCCTATATAACACCCTGTATAACACCCTGTAAAACACCCTGTATAACACCCTGTATAACACCCTGTATAACACCCTGTATAACACCCTGTATAACACCCTGTATAACACCCTGTATAACACCCTGTATAACACCCTGTATTACACCCTGTATAACACCCTGTATAACACCCTGTATAACACCCTGTATAACATCCTGTATAACACCCTGTATAACACCCTGTATAACACCCTGTATATCGATGTTCGGTGCTTGCCGTGAACAGTATAGTTAGCGGTGTGAAGCGCGTGGCGGCGCTGGCGTCGCCTCACAACCACGTCGAGCTGGACTTGCACCGAGCCAGCGGGGCTTTCCCACTCAAGTTCTTCGATGGTATGTAACTATACACGGTGTTCATTTAACACCCTGTATAACACCCTGTATAACACCCTGTATAACACCCTGTATAACACCCTGTATAACACCCTGTATAGCACCCTGTATAACACCCTGTATAGCACCCTGTATAACACCCTGTATAACACCCTGTATAACACCCTGTATAGCACCCTGTATAACACCCTGTATAACACCCTGTATAACACTCTGTATAACACCCTGTATATCGATGTTCGGTGCTTGCCGTGAACAGTATAGTTAGCGGTGTGAAGCGCGTGGCGGCGCTGGCGTCGCCTCACAACCACGTCGAGCTGGACTTGCACCGAGCCAGCGGGGCTTTCCCACTCAAGTTCTTCGATGGTATGTAACTATACACGGTGTTCATTTAACACCCTGTATAACACCCTGTATAACACCCTGTATAACACCCTGTATAACACCCTGTATAACTCCCTGTATAACACCCTGTATAACACCCTGTATAACACCCTGTATAACACCCTGTATAACACCCTGTATAACACCCTGTATAACACCCTGTATAACACCCTGTATAACACCCTGTATAACACTCTGTATAACACCCTGTATAACACCCTGTATAACACCCTGTATAACACCCTGTATAACACCCTGTATAACACCCTGTATAACACCCTGTATAACTCCCTGTATAACACCCTGTATAACACCCTGTATATCGATGTTCCGTGCTTGCCGTGAACAGTATAGTTAGCGGTGTGAAGCGCGTGGCGGCGCTGGCGTCGCCTCACAACCACGTCGAGCTGGACTTGCACCGAGCCAGCGGGGCTTTCCCACTCAAGTTCTTCGATGGTATGTAATGTATAATACCCTGTGTAACACCCTGTATAACACCCTGTATAATAAACACCCTGTATAACAAACACCCTGTAAACACCCTGTATAACAAACACCCTGTAAACACCCTGTATAACAAGCACCCTGTGTAACAAACACCCTGTATAACAAACACTCTGTGTAACAAACACCCTGTAAACACCCTGTATAACAAGCACCCTGTATAACAAACACCCTGTATAACAAACACTCTGTGTAACAAACACCCTGTAAACACCCTGTATAACAAACACCCTGTAAACACCCTGTATAACAAGCACCCTGTGTAACAAACACCCTGTATAACAAACACTCTGTGTAACAAACACCCTGTAAACACCCTGTATAACAAACACCCTGTAAACACCCTGTATAACAAGCACCCTGTGTAACAAACACCCTGTATAACTAACACCTTGTATAACTTACACCTTGTATACGAACACCCTGTATAACTAACACCTTGTATAACTAACACCCTGTATAACTAACACCTTGTATAACTAACACCCTGTATAACTAACACCTTGTATAACTAACACCTTGTACAACAAACACCTTGTACAACAAACACTCTGTATATGTTCGGTGGTTGCTATGAACAGTATAGGGTGAAATTTTACTAGTGACCGATAGCGAAAACTCAGAACCGGCTAGTGATAAGGAACAACTTTCCCCAAGGAACATAGGTCGAAATACGAAAAAAAAATTTGGACCTCCCATAGTAACTGAAATCAGCTGATCGGCAAGTTTGTATGGGAGGTCCAAAAATTTTTTTCGTATTTCGACCTACGTTCCTTGGGGAAAGTTGTTACTTATCACTAGCCGGTTCTGAGTTTTCGCTATCGGTCACTAGTAAAATTTCACCCTATATAGCTAGCGGTGTGAAGCGCGTGGCAGCCAAATTATTTTTAGTTAGTATATAAGGTTACATTTAATTTAAGTACAAATCTCTTAAAAGTGTGTTTTACTCACAACAGTGAACAACTATTGTTAAGAACCTTTCTTCGAAATATGAAAAAGAAATTGGACTTCCCATACCAAGTTACATTTTTCAAAATTTTTGTATAGGAGGTCCAAATTCTTTTTTATATGTTTCGAAGAAAAGTTTCTAACAAAAGTTGTTCAGTTTTGTGAGTAGACCACACCCTGAAAATACACTTCCCATCAGAAAAATCGAGACGCTTTGCATCTTTACGCTTTGTACGGATCACATTAACTGAGACATAAATGTTTATTTTGGAATGAATGTCTTATGTTGTTCGATAGTGAGTACCTATTACGAGGTTTTTAAATCATAGTTTCAATGTTCTTTATTCAACTTTTATTTTCATATATTTAATTGCTTTTTAACTATGAAAACGAAAGTATCTCGATTTTTTTATGAGGAGTATACCTATTTGCACTAAATTTAATAGGACCTTATTGTATAACTGGTGCAATCGTCTCGACGACGAAGAATACATAAATAAAACGCATAAGCTAATAAAAAAATTGAATTGCTATACCACAAACGTACATTTATCTGCTTGATTTAACTTAACATGTGTTTGCTATACTCGTATAAATTAAGAGTCTTTTAATAATTGACTTTACTATTATTGGCCCCGATTGTAACATAATTATCATCTTTGTAAACATGAATCTTAATAAAAATATGTTTTTTTTTTGGTCGTCGTTTAGAGCTGCGGTTTCGCGCCGTTTGGTGCCGGAAAATAGCGTCACCTGTTTGAGAGTCATTCAGAAGACTTTGTAGCACTATAGTGACAGGTTGTCAGCCTGTTGCTTAAAATTGCAATACACATCAACTCTCAAATCTCTTAGTCGGTTCTTACTTATACCTCCTTTGCTGTAGAATTCCATTGTTTTTGGGTGCATTTTTTTTCCTTAACTTCCGGTCCGCTTTTGCGGAAGATTCGAGAATATAGGTTCTTAGATTTGCATAAAATGATCATTCCCAAAAATTTGGGCTTATATCGAATTTTTTCCAAAAAACGAGGATTGCTCTCAGGGTAACACCCTTGGGAAAGATATGGTTTGATTCCGTGCTATGCCTTTACCACACGGCAGATCATCCATTACAAACATCAGACATGAGGAATCGACGGAAAAGAAGATGTTGATGTTGTTAATTTTTTACGCCAAACAATGTAGTTTATGATTGACTCACATTTCCTGCGATGGATATACGTAGGTGCTCTACTCAGTTTATAAAACATAACATTAATACTCAGTTTGTAAAATACTAGCGGCTCGTTAGCAGTTTCACCTACTGCTGCAACTCATTTTCCCGGCATGTGTTGTACATATAAAACTTTCTTTGAAATCACTCTATCACAAAAACTGCATCCATGTAGTTTAGGAGGAGTTAGCGATTTCCACGACAAACAGACAGAGAAACGCAAAAAGCGACTTCATTTTATTTTCTGATTCTGGGTTGAATAAGGTCTAATTTGGGTCAAGGTATGGCAGTCGAGAGTGGTTGCTTTTAGGAGCAGTGAGCCCCTAAAGATTCCAATTTTTATTTTGGTGATTTTCCCACTTGCAAATTACTGCATGATTTTTCCCGCTGATGGCCCATATGGATTCAAATTAGGACTTGTAGCAAAGTTAACTTTGTAATCTTGTTGTACAAAGGACTATTTCTAACACCCTGTACACTGCGAAAATATCCACTTCCGATCGAACATCATTATCATTAACTATGAGAATAAATAATACCTACATACGATCGAAACGATCATCCCGTTTTTATGTCGGTTAAGATTTTTTTTATAGTAGCATCACCCCATATCTTTCCCATGGGTGTCGTAAAAAACGCCTTAGGGGTATAGAGTTGATGTGTAATTGGCTGACAACCTGTCTCTATGATGATACACAGTCTTCAAAATGACGTTGTCAGACGTGGTGTGGTGCCACGTCCATATCATGCCTATCCTGCAAGGTACCTGAGACGCTAAGCACATTTTGTGATATTTCTTTCCTAGAATTATGAAACTTGGTACAGTTGTTCTTTAGGTGCTAGTGAGTAGAATAAGCCCGGTTGACAAAGGGTTCCGCACCTAAGGGGGGAGGGGGGAATTTCTTGTTCCGAGTTACGCTCTAAGCCATACAACTTATAAATTAATGCTATTATCGCAAGTGTAGTATCATTTTCGGGTGAATCATAGACGGGGTATTCATTTATGGAACAAAAACCTCACGTTTTCCTAAGAAAAAATATAAAAAATAACAAAAGATGTAAAAAAAAGAAAAATCTATACTTTTAGCGTTAATTATACTCTATAATAATAGAAAATTGCCTTTAGGTGCATAATGTCCATTTTGCAAAATGTCCAGTGGTGAAAAAATGTCCAGTTTGCATAATGTCCAGTTTGCAAAATGTCCAGTTTGCAAAATGTCCAATTGCAAAAAGTCCAGTTTGCAAAATGTCCAGTTTGCAAAAAGTCCAGTTTACATGAAATACTGGGTCACTGACCGATGTGTTTTGGGGAAAGTTGTTCGCTTTCATGGTCTGAACTCACACCTTAATTTCGCTAATTGTACTTTTGCAAACTGGTAATTTTCAAGTCAGATAATGTTCAAACTGGACATTTTGCAATTGGACATTTTGCAAACTGGACATTTTGCAAACTGGACATTTTGCAAACTGGTGATATTATGTTCATTTAATATGTTAAACTCTGTTATTGGCTATTGAAGTTTTAAAGGTGTTTTTGTAATATGTGCCAAGTATGTGCTGTTAAGTTTATGAAATAAATAAATTAAATTCAATTATTTATTTGTTATTATTAAGGACTTCTACCCATCTAGGGTAATTCTGGCAATGAATGTCAAAACTGATGTCTTTACGGTTTGTCAAAATCAAACAAAGACAATAAAAAATGGAGGTTTCAAGAAGAGGTTTCTACTTTTTGACAGCCAATGTACTGGGGTAGATGATGTTCACAGTATATTTTAATCGTATTTCACGTAGGAATAAGCGTTTTTCCCGCAGTAAAAAGTATCCTAGGTGTTGACCAGAGCTAGTAGCTACACACCACAAAAACACCACCATACAGCCTCCAAAAGCGTAGGTGATGGAGGGTCGCAGCAGGGGCGGTGAATTCGTACCGGGTTGAGATATTTTAAAATATTTGTAGCGATAAAGATGTCAGTAATCAGTATACAGCAATATACAGGGTGTAATTGGTGGTAAACCAAAACAATGATTCCGACCTTCAAAAATGTATTTTGTATGGGGAGTAAAAAAAAACTCGTATACCACCATAATATGATCCATGGGGAAAGTTGTTCAGTTTCATGTTCTGATCACGCCTGCAAAGTTTTTGTTACAACGTCCCTTACACCCCGTATAAACAGGAAATAGTGTTAGAATCGTCATGAAAATCTTAAATGAAAACGATGACATAGAGCAAGACACACCTTCCAACGAATCGATTTTTTTTCACCTTTTTATTGACAAAATGTTAATGTATTGTGTATATTTATAATATATATAAATGCAGCATTATAGCCAGATTTTTTATTGTTTCATTTATATTATTATGGAGTATAATTAACGCTAACATTTTTTTAGTTTTTTTTTTACATCTTTTGTTATTTTTTCTATTTTATCTTTAGAAAACGTGAGTTTTTTGTTCCATTATTGAATACCCAGTCTATGATTTATCCAAAATTGATACCGCACTTGCCATAATAGCATTAATTTATGAGTTGTATGGCTTAGAGCGAAGCTCGGGGCAAAAAAACTTCCCCCCCCCTCCCCCTCCCCCCTTAGGTGCGGAACCCTTTGTCAACCGGGCTTAATCTACTCACTAGCACCTAAAGAACAACTGTACCAAGTTTCATAATTCTAGGAAAGAAATATGACACATTGATATTTTATGGGCTTAGCGTCTCAGGTAAGGCGTGATATACCGAGAATAACAAAAAGGGAGCAACCAAATAACAAAATATGAAAATAAAATTTGGAACTGCCATAGTCAATAAGCTGATCGGCGATATTGTATAAGAGGCCTCATTTTTTTCATGTTTCTATCCATGTTCCATGGGGATAGTATAGTGGTTCAGTTTCATAGTACCTTGACCTCTTTTCGGCTTGTTATACCCTTTTTGTTAGTCCCTGTATGTATTGGTAGGTATGTATGTTTGTTTGTTTGGGTCGTTTAAACAGTGTTGTTGTTGTTGCAGGCATGAACAATATCTACAGAGACGTCCAGTCAGTGGTGGTGCGGGTGAGGGGCGCGGGCGGAGGGGGGACGTCCCGCGGGAAGAGATCCGCTCTGCTGCTCAACTGCCATTTCGACACCGTCGTCGACAGCCCGGGTGAGTTTACGGCGAGGATCCAGGCAGAAAAAAGCAACGTCAGAGGTAGGGTAGAGGGGGGTGAGATGCGGGTAGCGGGCGGCGCGGGAGGTAATCGGGAGGCTGGTTTCACTGCGAGAACCGTTCAAATTTTTGGAAAAAATTGGTTTGTTGAATTAAAATTAGTAAATCAGCTAAGCCTATAAGTATTAGCGCTCGAGAATTAAAAGAGGAATATCGTACTATAAAAAACTAAAGGAATATATGTAGTAGTAATTGTTACATAAAAATTAAAACAAGACTTTTAATTTTTGCTGTTATCTATTGTGATTCTTTTTTTATCAAAAGTCAAAACATATCAATCAATCCTATATAGAAAGAAAATAGTATTAGCTCTAGAGCATTTCTTTGGGTACGATATAATTTTTTTTGAAGTCTCGGTACGGTAACCACAGTAAAGGGCTTAAAAACTAATTGGAACGTACCGCTTTTCTCTGTATTTTCTCTCGAATCCCGGCTTTAAGGCGCAAGCTCCACAGGCGCAAGGTCCAAAATAATTATAGTTTTTCAACATTGGTCCCATAGAGAAAATTGTTCAAAACAAAACTGTAAACAACAACATATGCAATTTAATGCATTTCCTCCGGATTGTGGTGTATACTCTAAGGAAACATCTACTTATTCACTTGAGCCAACTGTAAATACCAACCTATGGATATAGTAGGTACTATCGCTAGCAAATCCACCTACCCGTTTGAGGGATCAACTTATACTGTTTTTTATTAGTAGGTATTTAAGAAATATCAGTTAAAGTTGGTCCCTTAAATGGATAGGTGAATTTGCTGACGATAGTACCTACCACAAAATAGAGATTTTACAGAAGGTTCACTCGACCATAGTTGGCGCGATTGTCACTAGTTACACAGCCAGGGTTGCTACTGTCAAAATTCTCAAAGTATAAGAATAGCAAAATCTGACACAAGAACGTAAAATGATTCTGAGCCAATTTTAATCCAAGGAATATGAAGTTCGTGGCAACTATCTTGTTAGTTACCTTGAGTTCCTCTGAGATTCCAGTAACCGTCAAAACCGCCGCCGCCGTCTCCCTAATTTAAGGTATTTGTATGAAACATCAGTTTAAGTCGGTTCTTTAAATGGGTAGGTAGATTTGTTGGTAATGGTACAGTACGTGCCAATTTCAATTTGAGGTCAATTAATTATGTGATATCTAATAAGACATGGGCTCGACTTGGCCGCGGTCGATGCGATAATAACTCAAATTGCGAACTATGCGAAGTTTGTTTAAAACAGTAGGACTAGCTATAGAGTGCGGCTTACTATGTATAAACGGATGGCGCTAGTATGAACACAACCATTCTATCCATCGAAGTAAAACGGCATTAACACCTACTTTTGAACCTTTCTCATATATTTGACGTAGTTATCTATGGATCTACTCACAGACAAATGAAACCTTTTTCGCGCAGCGCTACTAGACACGCCTTTTGTCAAAATTTCATACAAGACAAGCCTGTCATTTTTGAATGTTTTTGAACGAGTTTGTCATTTGAGGCAAATTTGAGGTGATAGCTCATTTAACCGTTCCGTACGCGTCATATTTAGAAATTTTGTATGAAATTCTATGCCACTCAGGGTGCTGTGCGTACGGTTCGGAACAGAGTGCGTTCACCCTAAAGTGTTGCCACAACCGTCTTTTCAAAATACACATATCCGTCGCCAAAACCTAAATTTGGAGTGTATGAGATTGAATAAAAAAAGAGACTGAAAATGGCCCCTTTATCCCCTTGGTCCACCTCCTGGTCCACCTGGTGGACCACGGGTACCTATTTTTCCCTGTGGTCCAGGACAGGTGTCAGCTGTCACACAAAAAAGTGGTTTATATCGGAAACTATGCATGCTAGACTATTAGTTTCTTTGGAAAATTTGTAGGCCTTAACAAGATCTACATGACAGGTGTCAGCTGTCATACTAAAAATGCGTTTAAATCAGAAACTATGCGTGCTAGACTATTAGTTTCTTTGGGAAAGTTGTATGCCTTAACGAGATCTACATGACAGGTGTCAGCTGTCAAACTAAAAAGTCGTTTATATCGGAAACTATGCGTGCTAGACTATTCGTTTCTTTGGGAAAGTTGTAGGCTTTAACAAGATCTACATGACAAGTGTCAGCTGTCAAACTAAAAAGTCGTTTATATTGGAAACTATGCGTGCTAGACTATTAGTTTCTTCGGAAAAGTTTTAGGCTATAACAAGATCTACATGACAGGTGTCAGCTGTCATACTAAAAAGTCGTTTAAATCAGAAACTATGCGTGCTAGACTATTAGTTTCTTTGGAAAAGTTGTAGGCCTTAACGAGATATACATGACAGGTGTCAGCTGTCATACTAAAAAGTCGTTTAAATCAGAAACTCTGCGTGCTAGACTATTAGTTTCTTTGGGAAAGTTGTAGGCCTTAACGAGATCTACATGACAGGTGTCAGCTGTCACACTAAAAAGTGGTTTAAATCAAAAACTATGCGTGCTAAACTATTAGTTTATTTGGGAAAGTTGTAGGCCTTAACGAGATCTACATGACAGGTGTCAGCTGTCACACTAAAAAGTCGTTCCAGAGAATGGGCAGCAAAATTTTCTGTGAATACATCACCTTGAACTGCGCTTGCCAATCCGCCTGCCAAGCGTAGTGAGTATGGCAAATACCCCCCTAATAAGGGAATGTCTAGCAGTGGACTGTTGCGGCTGTTATATTTATTGTATCATAAGTATTAGAGTAAGGGTGATTTACAAACAAAATGGTAAAATTACAAATAACACGTGGGAGTCAAAAAAGGACGTCAAGTTCGAGAAATATAAGCTGGTGGCAACACTGGGAATGGCAATTCGGTAAACCAAATTGGCAGGCTATATTGCTCAAAGGGCGTCTCTATCGGGGACCGCGAATGACGTTTTGGTTCTCTGTGGATCTACTGCTTACGTTTTACAGTAAGGCGCGGGGCGAAACGCTCACTTTAACCTTTTGGAGGTGGGGGACCACATTTTTATAGGTATATCCATTTTTATTTGTGACCAATTCCGGTTTTGACCACTTTTTTACATGTCCACTCTGAGTACGGTACGCAAAAATAAACCCTTCCGGAACAAAATGTTGAATTCTCAAAAAGAAATGGTCCTTCTTATAACTTGTCAGAAAAAAAGTGGTCAAAACGGGAAATGGTCACAAATAAAAGGACATCAGGCGCGGTCACAGGGGGGGGTCATAGGGGTCATGACCCCCCCCTGAAATCCAAGAATGAGCTTGAGATTGTTTATTTTTTTGTTCATTCAAAACGAGCTACATATTATATGCAGTGTAGTTACGCTCTTTGCTTGTTTGTAGCGTGAAAAGTCGGGCTCGCTTCGCTCGCAACACGTACACCTTTCTACCTGTTTTCATTTACTGTTAGTGTTGAGGCCTCTCACTTTTTAGGGTTTCGTAGTCTACTAGAAACCCTTATAGTTTCGTCATGTCTGTCTGTCTGTCTGTCTGTCTGTCCGTCTGTCTGTCTGTCTGTATGCCGCGCCCTCATATCTTCCTCAGTTTTAGAGCTATCGACATGAAAATTGGTGAGAAGATAGATCGTGTTGACCCAAATTTAGAAATGTTAAGAAAAAAATATTTTAAATGTTTTTTGGACCCCCTCCCATACAAGTGAAAGGGGGGCAAAAATTTTTTTTTCTTCTGTAATATTGAGTAGGGTATCGTTGAATAGGTCTTTTAAAACTAAGGTGAGGTTTCTTTGAAACAAAGTCACTAAAATGTTTCTGTCACGAGATATTTGCTTTTAAAAAGTGCGTTTTTGACCCATAATTTGTTCCAGCTGTAACTTCTAAAGTATAAACGCTAAAAATTTGAAATAAATATGGAATATAGCTAACAATCTTAAGTTACAATGAAAACTATAACGGATATTGTACTCTTAAAGGTATCAGAAAAAAATGAGTCTTTCTATTTGCGGTTGGTCATCATACTGCTGCTTACAAACCAGCAACAAAATTAAGTTTGCAAGGCTGAAAAACCTGATATTTAAACGTTGACTACGAAACCCTATTTGTGGGCGTGTCTGACACGCTCTTGGCCGGTTTTTTTTATAACGCGAAAAGTCGAGCTCGCTTCGGTCGCTGTACATGTATCTTTTAGGCCGTTTTTCACTAGCAACCTGTTTTTGAGCTCATACGCTTGTTTGTTTGTAGCGAAAAAGTCGAGCTCGCTTCGCTCGCAAATTCAAAAATCTGCATCCGCCCGTGTTCAGCGTGTGACGAATGGTGTGACGTCATTATGACATTATGCCTTTGTACGCAGTAGGAAGTTTATCTATAAATCTAAAGTGAGGAAAAAAAATCTGGTTCTAAGGTATTTCAGCCGCCATGACCCCCCCTGAAACTGAGGGCTGTGACCGCGCCTGAAGGACATATAAAAATATGGTCCCCCACCTCCAAAACGCACTTTATAGCTTGCCTATATTTCTACCTAGGCTTATATTTATTAGAGCATAAGAGAGAGGGTTGATGAGTACATTCGTTCGAACACAAAATCATGTAGCAAAAGTATTTGGCAATGTTTAAATGTTGTATACATCAACCCTCTTTAGGAATGCTGTTGTAGGTGGTATCACCGCCACCATGCGGTTGACCATAATTGAAATACCGTGCGTGGTAGAGTCAGGAAATGTGAAGGTCAGGCCTCTTGCGTTATCGAGCTATCCGATAAATGCTCAAATTGGAAATAAATTGCCCATTGGCCTATTAGTGATATGCTTACTTTTATAGATGATTTAATAATCGGAAAAAGGTCAGCTCGAGCGTCAAATAGATCGGCCGAAACATGTTTGTTTAAAAATTAAAAAAAATATTGGTAAAATTGACATGGGTAGGTCCATCTTATAAGGTCCAATTAAATTCACTGCAAATATTTTAGGGGCAGATGAAATAAAATATAAGAATATCTTTAAGACGTTTCTGTGATATGCAATAAATATATTGAAATTGAATTTACTCTGCAAATTTTTAAAGAAATCTACACGCTAGTTTTCGAGAAAATTGCATTTAACTAAAAAAACACAAAACGAAAAAAGTGCACCCTGTTTGTCCTAGAAACACACACTACGATGAATTTAAATTACGCGCCAAAAAAAAGGTGCTGTGATTGGTTGGTTGTTAGTGTGCGTGCCGTGTAAGTGAATCCTGTCTACGTGGCGGAACGTCAGTCGGGTCAGTCAAAGGATGTTCACATAATTAATTAAAAAGTTTGTTTGAAAATGAAAAATAAAAACTAGTGAGTAGATTTTTTTTTAAATGCCTTAAATGTTTTTCTTATGCATATTTACGCATGCCCTTAAAATATTTGCAGTTAATTTAATAGGACCTTATATTTAACTAACCATGTGATGCCGGCTTAGAATAGCATCACCCCAATTCTACCCGTGGGTGTCGTAAAAAGCGACTAAGGGATATTCATCCAGGGAATGGGCAGCAGCGTTCCCTGTAAAAGTAACATCTTGGCACTGCGCTCGCCAATCCGCCTGCCAAGCGTGGTGAGTATGGGAATACCCTTCGATAGGAGGAGGCCCATGTCCAGCAGTGGACTGTTGTGGCTGTTATGGTATATTTAACTTGGATCTTAGACGCCTGTTGCTGAAAGTAAGTTTTGTCACTCTATTTTTGACGAAGCATGTTGCTGAAAATTATTACCCGACTGCCTCAGAAGGAGGGTTATGTTTTTCGAGAGTATGTATGTATGTGGACAAGAAAATTTTTTTTCACGGGCTACAACCCAAACGGATAGTTGGATTTTGACATAATTATGAGGTGTCGTTAGATTCGTCTCAGCAGCGCGAGTGACACTGGCTATATTAAAAAATTATAGATTCAAGATGGCGAATTTTTACAGCAAAATACTACTTCAAAATTACCGCAGTTGGGTTTTTTGTATTTTAACACATCTGCTTGTTGTTACGTTTTAATTTTAACGACGCTTGGCGCTGATTAGTTCCTTGTTTTTATGGTCTGACGATGCTTGTTGCGGATTAGTCTTTGTTTGAATTAATTAATTTGGATTGACTGTAAACTGCATGTTTATTATCTTGAATAAAGTCTTAGGTATTGTTTAGATTTCAATGACTCAAATGAAAAAATAAATAACTTGGTCAGCCGAGAAATGACCCCGGACCTAGAATATGGAAAAAGTGGTTTCAGTTAAATTTGATGAAATTTTGGTATGTTATAGGTTTCGATCATCTGAACAAAAGATTATATAGGACCAAACTCCTAGGTTTAATGGGTCTCGAAATAATCGCGATATTTCGTTTGAATCATTACCACTTACGCGGTTGCACCACTCCACCCCACGTGGAGTGTTATACCGAAATGCGACACACGCAAGCGCGCCGGACTGAACTGCGAAGGTACTCTAGACCGACGGACTGAAGTGCGACAGTACTCTAGCCCACGTACACTATACTCTATCCGCGCGATGAAGATAATACCAGAAAATGCAAAATGATTGCCATTGGTTAGCGATAACGAGGCAAGGGTGCGTTTACATGGCGGTGCAATTTCAGTCTACTTCTGTGGCTTGCAGGGAGCGGACGCGTTCTTTAGTTCTTATATCATCGATTGTTTTATTTCTCCTACGACCTAGCGCGTGCTTTGGACTATTTTCTGTGAAACATACACAGATGTATTTACCTAAAATTATTTTTACTTATTAAATATTGTAATAGACCAAAGAAAACCAAATTTAATAGTAAAAAATATTTATGAGTCTTCTTTAACCAAAGAGCCATATAAACGCATCTTTTCGTTTTTACACAATTGTTGACGCCCACTTACCTGGAAGGGCAATCATTTGTCCCTTTCACTTGCATACAAAAGTGCGGTTGAGAGGACGCTATATTATCTTCATCGCGCGGATAGAGTATAGTGCGATATTGCTAAAGTTCGAATAATCTTGACTGTGACAGGGTGGGGCAAGGTCGGACAGGCTGGGGTAAAGTGGGGCATGGTGGAGCAAGGTGGGGAAAGGTTGGGCAGTATGGGTCAATGTGTAATGTCACACTAGCAGCGTGTGTCGGGCTAGAGTACTTTCGCACTAGCGTGCGTCGAGCTAGAGTACTTTCGCACTTCAGTCTTTCGGGCTAGAGTACTGTCGCACTTCAGTCCGTCGGTCTTGAGTACCGTCGCACTTCAGTCCGGCGCACTTGCGTGTGTCGCTCCTCAGTATAACACTCCGCGCGGGGTGGAGTGGTGCAACCGGGTCAGTAATGATTAAAACGAAATATCGCGACTATATCGAAAACCATTAAACATAGGAGTTTGGTCCCATATAATCTTTTGTTCAGATGATTGAAACCTAGCTTTATTGATACATACCAAAATTTTATGAAATTTAACTGAAACCACTTTTTTCATATTCTAGGTACGGGATCATTTGTACCTATGAAAAATTTCTTTCAAGTTTCGGCCTATGTCACTTGGAAAAAGTTTGTATTAACCGCTATTTTTTTGTTCTTTCTGTAACACCTCACCTTGTATATTTCCCCTTTCAGGAGCAAGCGACGACGGTGCTGGGTGCGCAGTTATGATGGAGGTGCTGCGAGCTTTAGCATCAACCCCTCACCCGCTGAAACATGACGCCATTTTCCTGTTCAACGGGGCTGAGGAGAACATCATGCAAGCGTCGCACGCCTTCGTCACTACACACAAGTAGGTATCGGTAGACAAATCGGTAATTGGGTAAAAGACTTGATGTCGAATTCAATCGATGTCGATATGGTGTAAGAAAGTTCCAAATGTTTTAAAGGTATGCACCAGCCAATAAAACTGAACAATTTTCCCTGAGGAACATAGGTCGTAATAAAAAAAGTTGGGCCATTGGGAGGGCAAAAAATTCATTGTAAATATTTGCACCAAATTTAATAGGACCTCATTATGTTCTGTATTTGTATACTATTTATTACTTAGTCTTTTCTGTCTATTTGAATGCAAGGTGGGCGAATTCGGTGCGAGCGTTCATCAACATCGAGGCGTGCGGCGCGGGGGGCCGGGAGGTGCTGTTCCAGGCCGGGCCACACGACCCTTGGATCATGGAGGTAACATAAACACACCATTGGATCATGGAGGTAACATAAACACACCATTGGATCATGGAGGTAACATAAACACACCATTGGATCATGGGGGTACCTAACATAAACACACCATTGGATCATGGAGGTAACATAAACACACCATTGGATCATGGAGGTAACATAAACACACCATTGGATCATGGAGGTAACATAAACACACCATTGGATCATGGAGGTAACATAAACACACCATTGGATCATGGAGGTAACATAAACACACCATTGGATCATGGAGGTAACATAAACACACCATTGGATCATGGAGGTAACATAAACACACCATTGGATCATGGAGGTAACATAAACACACCATTGGATCATGGAGGTAACATAAACACACCATTGGATCATGGGGGTACCTAACATAAACACACCATTGGATCATGGAGGTAACATAAACACACCATTGGATCATGGAGGTAACATAAACACACCATTGGATCATGGAGGTAACATAAACACACCATTGGATCATGGAGGTAACATAAACACACCATTGGATCATGGAGGTAACATAAACACACCATTGGATCATGGAGGTAGCATAAACACACCATTGGATCATGGAGGTAACATAAACACACCATTGGATCATGAAGGTAACATAAACACACCATTGGATCATGGAGGTAACATAAACACACCATTGGATCATGGAGGTAACATAAACACACCATTGGATCATGGAGGTAACATAAACACACCATTGGATCATGGAGGTAACATAAACACACCATTGGATCATGGAGGTAACATAAACACACCATTGGATCATGGAGGTAACATAAACACACCATTGGATCATGGAGGTAGCATAAACACACCATTGGATCATGGAGGTAACATAAACACACCATTGGATCATGGAGGTACCTAACATAAACACACCATTGGATCATGGAGGTAGCATAAACACACCATTGGATCATGGAGGTACCTAACATAAACACACCATTGGATCATGGAGGTACCTAACATAAACACACCATTGGATCATGGAGGTACCTAACATAAACACACCATTGGATCATGGAGGTAACATAAACACACCATTGGATCATGGAGGTAACATAAACACACCATTGGATCATGGAGGTAACATAAACACACCATTGGATCATGGAGGTAACATAAACACACCATTGGATCATGGAGGTAACATAAACACACCATTGGATCATGGAGGTAACATAAACACACCATTGGATCATGGAGGTAACATAAACGCACCATTGGATCATGGAGGTAACATAAACACACCATTGGATCATGGAGGTAACATAAACACACCATTGGATCATGGAGGTAACATAAACACACCATTGGATCATGGAGGTAACATAAACACACCATTGGATCATGGAGGTAACATAAACACACCATTGGATCATGGAGGTAACATAAACACACCATTGGATCATGGAGGTAACATAAACACACCATTGGATCATGGAGGTAACATAAACACACCATTGGATCATGGAGGTAACATAAAAACACCATTGGATCATGGAGGTAAAACAAACACACCATTGGATCATGGAGGTAACATAAACACACCATTGGATCATGGAGGTAACATAAACACACCATTGGATCATGGAGGTAACATAAACACACCATTGGATCATGGAGGTAACATAAACACACCATTGGATCATGGAGGTAACATAAACACACCATTGGATCATGGAGGTAACATAAACACACCATTGGATCATGGAGGTAGCATAAACACACCATTGGATCATGGAGGTAGCATAAACACACCATTGGATCGTGGAGGTAACATAAACACACCATTGGATCATGGAGGTAACATAAACACATCATTGGATCATGGAGGTAGCATAAACACACCATTGGATCATGGAGGTAGCATAAACACACCATTGGATCATGGAGGTACCTAACATAAACACACCATTGGATCGTGGAGGTAACATAAACACACCATTGGATCATGGAGGTAGCATAAACACACCATTGGATCATGGAGGTAGCATAAACACACCATTGGATCGTGGAGGTAACATAAACACACCATTGGATCATGGAGGTAACATAAACACATCATTGGATCATGGAGGTAGCATAAACACACCATTGGATCATGGAGGTAGCATAAACACACCATTGGATCATGGAGGTAGCATAAACACACCATTGGATCATGGAGGTAGCATAAACAAACACACCATTGGATCATGGAGGTAGCATAAACACACCATTGGATCATGGAGGTAACATAAACACACCATTGGATCATGGAGGTAGCATAAACACACCATTGGATCATGGAGGTAACATAAACACACCATTGGATCATGGAGGTAACATAAACACACCATTGGATCATGGAGGTAGCATAAACACACCATTGGATCATGGAGGTAACATAAACACACCATTGGATCATGGAGGTAACATAAACACACCATTGGATCATGGAGGTAACATAAACACACCATTGGATCATGGAGGTAACATAAACACACCATTGGATCATGGAGGTAGCATAAACACACCATTGGATCATGGAGGTAACATAAACACACCATTGGATCATGGAGGTAACATAAACACACCATTGGATCATGGAGGTAACATAAACACACCATTGGATCATGGAGGTAACATAAACACACCATTGGATCATGGAGGTAACATAAACACACCATTGGATCATGGAGGTAACATAAACACACCATTGGATCATGGAGGTAACATAAACACACCATTGAATCATGGAGGTAACATAAACACACCATTGGATCATGGAGGTAACATAAACACACCATTGGATCATGGAGGTAACATAAACACACCATTGGATCATGGAGGTAACATAAACACACCATTGGATCATAGAGGTACCTAACATAAACACACCATTGGATCATGGAGGTAACATAAACACACCATTGGATCATGGAGGTAACATAAACACACCATTGGATCATGGAGGTAACATAAACACACCATTGGATCATGGAGGTAACATAAACACACCATTGGATCATGGAGGTAACATAAACACACCATTGGATCATGGAGGTAACATAAACACACCATTGGATCATGGAGGTAACATAAACACACCATTGAATCATGGAGGTAACATAAACACACCATTGGATCATGGAGGTAACATAAACACACCATTGAATCATGGAGGTAACATAAACACACCATTGGATCATGGAGGTAACATAAACACACCATTGGATCATGGAGGTAACATAAACACACCATTGGATCATGGAGGTAACATAAACACACCATTGAATCATGGAGGTAACATAAACACACCATTGGATCATGGAGGTAACATAAACACACCATTGGATCATGGAGGTAACATAAACACACCATTGGATCATGGAGGTAACATAAACACACCATTGGATCATGGAGGTAACATAAACACACCATTGGATCATGGAGGTAACATAAACACACCATTGGATCATGGAGGTAACATAAACACACCATTGGATCATGGAGGTAACATAAACACACCATTGGATCATGGAGGTAACATAAACACACCATTGGATCATGGAGGTAACATAAACACACCATTGGATCATGGAGGTAACATAAACACACCATTGGATCATGGAGGTAACATAAACACACCATTGGATCATGGAGGTAACATAAACACACCATTGGATCATGGAGGTAACATAAACACACCATTGGATCATGGAGGTAACATAAACACACCATTGGATCATGGAGGTAACATAAACACACCATTGGATCATGGAGGTAACATAAACACACCATTGGATCATGGAGGTAACATAAACACACCATTGGATCATGGAGGTAAAACAAGCACACCATTGGATCATGGAGGTTCCTAACATAAACACACCATTGGATCATGGAGGTAACACAAACACACCATTGGATCATGGAGGTAACACAAACACACCATTGGATCATGGAGGTAACATAAACACACCATTGGATAATGGAGGTAGCATAAACACACCATTGGATCATGGAGGTAGCATAAACACACCATTGGATCATGGAGGTAGCATAAACACACCATTGGATCATGGAGGTAACATAAACACAACATTGGATAATGGAGGTAACATAAACACACCATTGGATAATGGAGGTAACATAAACACACCATTGGATCATGGAGGTAACATAAACACACCATTGGATCATGGAGGTAACATAAACACACCATTGGATAATGGAGGTAACATAAACACACCATTGGATAATGGAGGTAACATAAACACACCATTGGATCATGGAGGTAACATAAACACACCATTGGATAATGGAGGTAACATAAACACACCATTGGATCATGGAGGTAACATAAACACACCATTGGATCATGGAGGTAACATAAACACACCATTGGATCATGGAGGTAACATAAACACAACATTGGATAATGGAGGTAACATAAACACACCATTGGATAATGGAGGTAACATAAACACACCATTGGATCATGGAGGTAACATAAACACACCATTGGATCATGGAGGTAACATAAACACACCATTGGATAATGGAGGTAACATAAACACACCATTGGATAATGGAGGTAACATAAACACACCATTGGATCATGGAGGTAACATAAACACACCATTGGATAATGGAGGTAACATAAACACACCATTGGATAATGGAGGTAACATAAACACACCATTGGATCATGGAGGTAACATAAACACACCATTGGATCATGGAGGTAACATAAACACACCATTGGATCATGGAGGTAAAACAAGCACACCATTGGATCATGGAGGTAACATAAACACACCATTGGATAATGGAGGTAGCATAAACACACCATTGGATCATGGAGGTAGCATAAACACACCATTGGATCATGGAGGTAGCATAAACACACCATTGGATCATGGAGGTAACATAAACACACCATTGGATAATGGAGGTAACATAAACACACCATTGGATCATGGAGGTAACATAAACACACCATTGGATCATGGAGGTAACATAAACACACCATTGGATCATGGAGGTAACACAAACACACCATTGGATCATGGAGGTAACATAAACACACCATTGGATCATGGAGGTAACATAAACACACCATTGGATCATGGAGGTAACATAAACACACCATTGGATCATGGAGGTAACATAAACACACCATTGGATCATGGAGGTAACATAAACACACCATTGGATCATGGAGGTAACATAAACACACCATTGGATCATGGAGGTAACATAAACACACCATTGGATCATGGAGGTAACATAAACACACCATTGAATCATGGAGGTAACATAAACACACCATTGGATCATGGAGGTAACATAAACACACCATTGGATCATGGAGGTAACATAAACACACCATTGGATCATGGAGGTAACATAAACACACCATTGGATCATGGAGGTAGCATAAACACACCATTGGATCATGGAGGTAGCATAAACACACCATTGGATCATGGAGGTAGCATAAACACACCATTGGATCATGGAGGTAGCATAAACACACCATTGGATCATGGAGGTAGCATAAACACACCATTGGATCATGGAGGTAACATAAACACACCATTGGATCATGGAGGTAACATAAACACACCATTGGATCATGGAGGTAGCATAAACACACCATTGGATCATGGAGGTAACATAAACACACCATTGGATCATGGAGGTAACATAAACACACCATTGGATCATGGAGGTAGCATAAACACACCATTGGATCATGGAGGTAGCATAAACACACCATTGGATCATGGAGGTAGCATAAACACCATTGGATCATGGAGGTAGCATAAACACACCATTGGATCATGGAGGTAACATAAACACACCATTGGATCATGGAGGTAGCATAAACACACCATTGGATCATGGAGGTAACATAAACACACCATTGGATCATGGAGGTAACATAAACACACCATTGGATCATGGAGGTAACATAAACACACCATTGGATCATGGAGGTAACATAAACACACCATTGGATCATGGAGGTAACATAAACACACCATTGGATCATGGAGGTAGCATAAGCACACCATTGGATCATGGAGGTAGCATAAGCACACCATTGGATCATGGAGGTAACATAAACACACCATTGGATCATGGAGGTAGCATAAGCACACCATTGGATCATGGAGGTAGCATAAGCACACCATTGGATCATGGAGGTAACATAACACACCATTGGATCATGGAGGTAGCATAAACACACCATTGGATCATGGAGGTAACATAAACACACCATTGGATCATGGAGGTAACATAAACACACCATTAGATCATGGAGGTAGCATAAACACACCATTGGATCATGGAGGTAACATAAACACACCATTGGATCATGGAGGTAACATAAACACACCATTGGATCATGGAGGTAGCATAAACACACCATTGGATCATGGAGGTAGCATAAACACACCATTGGATCATGGAGGTAGCATAAACACACCATTGGATCATGGAGGTAACATAAACACACCATTGGATCATGGAGGTAGCATAAACACACCATTGGATCATGGAGGTAACATAAACACACCATTGGATCATGGAGGTAACATAAACACACCATTGGATCATGGAGGTAACATAAACACACCATTGGATCATGGAGGTAACATAAACACACCATTGGATCATGGAGGTAACATAAACACACCATTGGATCATGGAGGTAACATAAACACACCATTGGATCATGGAGGTAACATAAACACACCATTGGATCATGGAGGTAACATAAACACACCATTGGATCATGGAGGTAACATAAACACACCATTGGATCATGGAGGTAACATAAACACACCATTGGATCATGGAGGTAACATAAACACACCATTGGATCATGGAGGTAGCATAAACACACCATTGGATCATGGAGGTAGCATAAACACACCATTGGATCATGGAGGTAGCATAAACACACCATTGGATCATGGAGGTAACATAAACACACCATTGGATCATGGAGGTAGCATAAACACACCATTGGATCATGGAGGTAACATAAACACACCATTGGATCATGGAGGTAACATAAACACACCATTGGATCATGGAGGTAACATAAACACACCATTGGATCATGGAGGTAGCATAAACACACCATTGGATCATGGAGGTAGCATAAACACACCATTGGATCATGGAGGTAACATAAACACACCATTGGATCATGGAGGTAGCATAAACACACCATTGGATCATGGAGGTAGCATAAACACACCATTGGATCATGGAGGTAGCATAAACACACCATTGGATCATGGAGGTAACATAAACACACCATTGGATCATGGAGGTAGCATAAACACACCATTGGATCATGGAGGTAACATAAACACACCATTGGATCATGGAGGTAGCATAAACACACCATTGGATCATGGAGGTAACATAAACACACCATTGGATCATGGAGGTAGCATAAACACACCATTGGATCATGGAGGTAGCATAAACACACCATTGGATCATGGAGGTAACATAAACACACCATTGGATCATGGAGGTAACATAAACACACCATTGGATCATGGAGGTAACATAAACACACCATTGGATCATGGAGGTAGCATAAACACACCATTGGATCATGGAGGTAACATAAACACACCATTGGATCATGGAGGTAACATAAACACACCATTGGATCATGGAGGTAACATAAACACACCATTGGATCATGGAGGTAACATAAACACACCATTGGATCATGGAGGTAACACAAACACACCATTGGATCATGGAGGTAACATAAACACACCATTGGATCATGGAGGTAACATAAACACACCATTGGATCATGGAGGTAACATAAACACACCATTGGATCATGGAGGTAACATAAACACACCATTGGATCATGGAGGTAGCATAAACACACCATTGGATCATGGAGGTAAAACAAACACACCATTGGATCATGGAGGTAACATAAACACACCATTGGATCATGGAGGTACCTAACATAAACACACCATTGGATCATGGAGGTAACATAAACACACCATTGGATCATGGAGGTAACATAAACACACCATTGGATCATGGAGGTAACATAAACACACCATTGGATCATGGAGGTACCTAACATAAACACACCATTGGATCATGGAGGTAACATAAACACACCATTGGATCATGGAGGTAACATAAACACACCATTGGATCATGGAGGTAACATAAACACACCATTGGATCATGGAGGTAGCATAAACACACCATTGGATCATGGAGGTAACATAAACACACCATTGGATCATGGAGGTACCTAACATAAACACACCATTGGATCATGGAGGTAACATAAACACACCATTGGATCATGGAGGTAACATAAACACACCATTGGATCATGGAGGTAACATAAACACACCATTGGATCATGGAGGTACCTAACATAAACACACCATTGGATCATGGAGGTAACATAAACACACCATTGGATCATGGAGGTAACATAAACACACCATTGGATCATGGAGGTAACATAAACACACCATTGGATCATGGAGGTAACATAAACACACCATTGGATCATGGAGGTAGCATAAACACACCATTGGATCATGGAGGTAACATAAACACACCATTGGATCATGGAGGTAACATAAACACACCATTGGATCATGGAGGTAACATAAACACACCATTGGATCATGGAGGTAACATAAACACACCATTGGATCATGGAGGTAACATAAACACACCATTGGATCATGGAGGTAACATAAACACACCATTGGATCATGGAGGTAACATAAACACACCATTGGATCATGGAGGTAACATAAACACACCATTGGATCATGGAGGTAACATAAACACACCATTGGATCATGGAGGTAACATAAACACACCATTGGATCATGGAGGTAACATAAACACACCATTGGATCATGGAGGTAGCATAAACACACCATTGGATCATGGAGGTAACATAAACACACCATTGGATCATGGAGGTAACATAAACACACCATTGGATCATGGAGGTAACATAAACACACCATTGGATCATGGAGGTAACATAAACACACCATTGGATCATGGAGGTAACATAAACACACCATTGGATCATGGAGGTAACATAAACACACCATTGGATCATGGAGGTAACATAAACACACCATTGGATCATGGAGGTAACATAAACACACCATTGGATCATGGAGGTAACATAAACACACCATTGGATCATGGAGGTAACATAAACACACCATTGGATCATGGAGGTAACATAAACACACCTGTCGCGGATCTTGTAAATATCGCGGATCTTGTAATTAAGTTCTGATGCTTGATATAAAGATCCTTTTATTTTTTCTTGAGTGTTCTAGAGATGAAAGTTATTAACTAGCTGAAGATGTGTGAAGAAGAGCATAGGTGAAGGCTACTCTCTCTGGACTAAAGAGGGAGAGTGGTAGAAGTGGTGGTTAGGGTGGGCTGTAAGGGGTGGTAGGAGGCCCATCGAAGGGACAAGGTCCCAATGAAGTTGAAGTTGAAGCAAAGTGCTGGAGAAGTGGAGAGTGCTTTGGGTATATGAGAGAGAAAGAGAGTCAATGTTGCCTGTATGAAGAGTTGAATTACCAGGCGTGGCGACAACACCATTGGATCATGGAGGTAGCATAAACACCATTGTAGGTATCATGGAGGTAGCATAAACACACCATTGGATCATGGAGGTAACATACCCAGTATTACCTAGAGTATGTTGTGTTATCAATACCACAAATTAGGGAAACGGCGCGCGGGGCGCCTAACCAGATGGCTCACTCAGTACTAGCGACGATTTTGACGCTTACTGACTTTAACTGGAAATAACCGGAATCTCAGGGGAAGTCAAGATAACTAAGAAGGTAGTTGATCACCTATATGCCAAAATGTATGTAGGTTACTCATAAGGTTTTTGAATAAATGTTTTTGTACTTTGTTTTTGTATTTGTAGTTGACACAAATGTCAAATGTCTTGAATTTGAAATTGGCTAATAATCATATGACGTTCTTTCAGATTATCAGATTTTGCTGTTTTGATATTTTTATACATTGAGATTTTTGACAGTAGCAACAAGTGCCAATCGCGAAAATCCGAAATAGGACCGAGTGAACCTTCTGTAAACTTTCTATTTTGTGTCAGTACATTGTATAAAATGAAGTACATTTTGCGTTTTTCTGTGTGTCTGTTCCCAAATGAATACCCGCCTTTATGGTTGTTTCCCAGTTCTCATTTTTTTTAGTTATTCAGTTTTTCTTTTAATGTTTTTTAATTTAATGTAATTGCATAATTTATAGAAAGTTAATAATTTGTAATAATTCATTATCATAATTATTATATTATATGTTTAAATAAGGGCACACGCCATGTGGTTAAAAGGGATATTTTGAAAATCAGCGCTGTTTCTGGACATCACGTTCTGAAACTGCATTAAGCCGAAAATGTCCCTTTTGCCACAATACACACTCAGTTTCATGTTAAACATGATATAATAATCAAGTGACTAAGTATGTAAGAAATTGTATGTAAATGATTGTGTTTGTGGCAATAAATGATTTATCTATCTATCTATCTATAGTTCGACAACTTCGTGCGCGACCCTCCTGCGGGGTACAGACGGTTTGGGGGGCGAGAAAGCACGTCATTTTAATATGAAGTGCGGCGCAGATGCGCGCGTCTCCCTTCCCCGCTACACCTCCCGCTACCCGCTGTCATCTCCCTTCCCAACGTCTGTCACCCCTAGGGAAGGTCGCGCACGAACCTGTCGGACTATATCTTCTCCGGTGACGTTTCAGGTGTACGCGGGCGCGGTGCCGCACCCGTTCGCGTCGTCGCTCGCTCAGGAGTTGTTCGAGAGCGGGCTGATCCCCGCCGACACTGACTTCAGGATATTCCGCGATTTCGGGAAGCTGTCAGGTAAGCTTTGCAAAACTCAAACTCAAACTCAAAGCATTTATTTCTCAGTAGGAATTACAAGATTCACTTTAAGAAAGTCACATTCTAAATCAAACTTAAAAAAGGGAAAATTTGTAGTGCAAAATTTTCTCTTTTTTATAACAATTTGTGTTCCTACTCTAAACGCGGCTCGGGTGGGATAAAAAAAATATAAATAAAGGCACTGCTGCCTCGGGGCTGGCCAGGCTAACCACACAGCATGTGTCTTTATGCTTCAATGAATGACAAGGAAATGGAGTGATTTGACGGTTTTTTTTAAATATTTTTTTATGGCATCTTTTATCGATACTGAACCTGAAGCTATGGCACGCATTTAAATTAACACCTTGTATTGTTTTTAATCTTTCGATGTTTTTTACCCGACAGCCTCAGAAAGAGGGTTATGTTTTTCGAGAGTATGTATGCTGCTTAGTGAAACAAATCTAACGGCACCTCATATGTCAAAATCCAACTATCCGTTTAGGCTGTACCCCGTGAAAAAGAATTTTCTTGTCCACATACATACATACATATGGTGTCGTTAGATTCGTCTCACTCAGCAGCGCGAGTGACACTGGCTATATTAAAAAATTATTGATTCAAGATGGCGGATTTTTACAGCAAAATACTACTTTGAAATTGCCGCAGTCGGGTTTTTGTTTTTTATTAAACTACTAGCTTTCCGCCCGCGGTTTCACTCGCGGTATTTAGCTTTTTGGTCTAATAAAAAAGTTTGAAATAGGTACATTGCATTTAGAAACGCAACTCAAACAATCGTTGTTCTGAATAGAGTTCAACTACTCGACAACAGATGGTGCCACTGTTGAGGGATTGGAAAAGCCCTTTTATCTTTAAAAATACGCCCTTTAAGTTAAAAGGGAACTTGTTCGAGGGGGGATAAAGGGCTATTGCACAATATAAGTCCCTTTATCGTACCGGGAATCCTTTTTAAGTTTTATCGGCACGTACATTTTATCAACTTAGTTTTATTATATAATAATGATATTGTTTGAATCTTCCGATATTTCGGCCCAATTATACCTATATTTCGCTATTTAAGTAGAAATAACGAATTCATCGAAATACTCGTAACGTTGTGGTGGGCAACCGCCACGCTCCAAGCTCTGCTCTGCTCGCCGTCTCTCTAGTGCTAGAGCTGAGCTGTCGTACACAGGGTTATTTTTTAGTCAGTGCGCAAACTTTGCAGGGTATTTCTTCTCGTGATTCTGAACAACTTTTACTATGGGACCACCTGCGATATCGCAAAAAAAATTTGGATGTTCCATAGAAAATTTCATACCTACTCGGCAAAAATGTATGGAACAACCAAAATTTTTTTTTAGATTTCCCATGTGGCCCCATAATAAAAGTCGTTCAGAATCACGAGTAGAAACATCCTGCAAAGTTTGCGCACTGACTAAAAAAACCGGCCAAGAGCGTGTCTGACACGCCCACAAATAGGGTTTCGTAGTCAACGTTTAAATATCAGGTTTTTCAGCATTACAAACTTAATTTTGTTGCTGGTTTGTTAGCAGCAGTATGATGACCAACCGCAAATAGAAAAACTCAATTTTTTCTGAAACCTTTAAGGGTACAATATCCGTTATAGTTTTCATTGTAACTTCAGATTGTAAGCTATATTCCATATTTATTTCAAATTTTTAGCGTTTATACTTTAGAAGTTACAGTTGGAACAAATTATGGGTATAAAACGCCCTTTTTAAAAGCAAATATCTCGTGACAGAAACATTTTAGTGACTTTGTTTCAAAAAAACCTCACCTTAGTTTTAAAAGACCTATTCAACGATACCCTACTCAATATTATAGAAGAAATAAAAAAAATTTGCCCCCCTTTCACTTGTATGGGAGGGGGTCCAAAAAACATTTAAAATATTTTTTTCTTAACATTTCTATATTTGGGTCAACACGATCTATCTTCTCACCAAATTTCATGTCGATAGCTCTAAAACTGACGAAGATATGAGGGCGCGGCATACAGACAGACAGACAGACAGACAGACAGACAGACAGACATGACGAAACTATAAGGGTTTCTAGTAGACTACGAAACCCTAAAAATAACCCTGTATAAAATATGTTTGTACTAGAAGTACTAAGTACTTTCACATCTAACAAGATGGCGTTCGATGGCAGTAAAAAAGAAGGTGCGCTTTTTCTACGCACAGCTCTTTGACGAGAGAACTGAAATCGGTGGTATAATTTGATGTTACATTACAGGAGTGGATTTGGCGTGGAGCTCGAACGGCTACGTGTATCACACACACCTGGACACCGCGGACCGCGTTCCGGCCGCGGCGTTGCAGCGGACCGGGGACAACGTACTCGCGTTGACACATGGTAAAATATAAGCTCCTATTAAATTTACTGCAAATATTTTAAGGACATGCGTAAATATGCCGTGTGGTGCCGGCAGAGTAGAATAGCACCACCCCCTCTCTTCCCGTGGGGATCGTAAGAGGCGACCGAGGGATAAACCCGACCCAAACAGCCAGGGCTAACCGTATGGTGGCGGTTAATCCACCACAAAAGCATTCCCAAGGAGGGTTGACGTCTGGTAGGCGGCCGGTCGTAAAATTAAGCCAAATCCTTTGCAACACGATTTTGCGTATGCAACAAAACGTGTTGCGCCGACCCCAAGTAGGTAATTGGGATAAGGGTAGGAAGATGATGATGCGTAAATATGTAAAAGAAAAACATCTAAGGCATTTTTAAAAAAATCGACCCGCTAGATTTCTTTTTTCGTTTTCAAACAAACTTTTTGATTAATTTCGTAAACATCCTTTGATTGACCTTCCGCCACGTAGACAGGATTCACATACACGACACGCACATCAACAACCAGCCAATCAGAGCACTTATTTTAATTTTGTCGCGTAATGACCAGATTGGTGATTGGTGCGGTGTGTTACTAGGACAAACAGGGTGCACTTTTTTCGTTTTGTTTTTTTAGTTAAATGCAATTTTCTCTAAAACTAGCGTGTAGATTTTTTAAAAATTTGCCTAGTAGGTACATGCTTATATTTTATTTGATCTGCCCTTAAAATATTTCCAGTGAATTTAATAGGACCTTATAGATAGATAGATAAAAAGTTTATTTCTTTGCCACAGCCACACACTTACATAAACATTTAAATCAAGATCTGAATTACAATTTCATAAAGTAATAGTAGATCACTAAACATATTACTCGTGAAGACCCTGATGAGGGCGTGTATCTCTACGTATATCATACACACACACATATAGATAGACTTGAAAAATTTTGAATTTTGTTTGACTTTGGTAGATCTTTACTCGCCTGCTGACAGATCATCAAAATATTACTTCTAGAAGACATCTGAACAGGGGCATTGCACCCTGGCCCCCGAATATTCACAGTACCCGTATTTTACAGCTAGTTACAAATTGAAAGTATCCAAAGAATCGAAAAAGTTTTGAAACACTTTCCGTGGTACGTAGGTATAAAACTTTCGGAAAGCTTGCAAAATTTTCCACCGCAGGCAGGGTTTGAGACAGCGACTTGTGTCTTGGCCACTAACACGTTCTCTTGCAGTATTTCGCAGGCTAAGATGGACCCAGGTAATAGGGCCTGGTAAAAAACTTGTCTGATGTTAATGCGGTTTTCAGTGAAAGATTTGGGTTTCATTGGTGCATGTTTTAGATAAGTGTTAGCAAACAAGCACCACGGTATTTTTTCAAAATCAAAATTTTACTTTATTAGATTTGCAGAATGCTGTGTGGTGCCTGCAGAGTAGAATAGCACCACCCCCTCTTTTCCCGTGGGGGTCGTAAGAGGCGACCGTGGGATAAACCCGACCCAAACAGCCAGGGCCAACCGTATGGTGACGGTTAACCCACCACAAAAGCATTCCCAAGGAGGGTTGACGTCTGGTAGGCGGCCGGTCGTAAAATTCTGCCAAATCCTTTTGCAACACGATTTTGTGTTCAACGAAACGTGTTGCACCGACCCCAAGTAATTGGGATAAGGGCAGGAAGATGATGATGAGATTTGTATGTGACATGCAGGGCTGCTATCGAGCGAGAGTCTGGAGTCGGAGGTGGACCCGTCGAGCCGACAGCCCGTATTCTTCGACGTGCTGGGACTGTGGGTTATATGTTCCCGCGCGCCGCTCGCCGCCGCCGCCGCGCTCGCTGCACTACTGCTCGCTGCGCTCACGCTGCACACTGACGCGACGCACGCAAGCGCGCAACGTGAGTATACACACACACACACCGCCGCCGCCGCCGCCGCGCTCGCTGCACTACTGCTCGCTGCGCTCACGCTGCACACTGACGCGACGCACGCGAGCGCGCAACGTGAGTACACACACACACGTATTTTTAGGGATTCGTAGTCTACTACAAACCCTTATCATTTCGTCAAGTCTGTCTGTCTGTCTGTCTGTCTGTCTGTCTGTATGCCGCGCCCTCGACATCAAATTTGGTGTGAAGATAGTGTTGAACCAAATTTAGAAATGTTGAGAAAAAAATATTTTAATTGTTTTTTGGACCCCCTTCCCATACATGTGAAAGGGAGACAAAAAAAATTTTTTCTCCTGTAATATTGAGTAGGGTATCGTTGAATAGGGCTTTTAAAACGAAGGGGAGGTTTCTTTGACACAAAGTCTCTAAAATGTTTCTGTCTCGAGATATTTGCTTTTAAAAGGGGCGTATTTGAGCCATTATTTGTCCCAGCTGTAAGTTCTAAGGCATGCAAATAAATATTTGAAAAAAATATGGAATATAGCTCTTAATATGAAGTTACAATGAAAACTATAACGAATACTATACCACATAAGATTAAGGAAATAATAAAGTTTTTCGATTTGCGGTTGGTATACAGCTGCAAACAAACCAGCAACAAAATTAACTTTGTAACGCTGAAAGATCTAATATTTAAACGTTGACTACGAAACCCTATTTGTGAGCGTGTCTGACACGCTCTTGGCCGCTTTTTTAAGAAAATCATAAATTTTAAAATATCAACCTAATTCACTTATTTCTTTTCATTTTCCTTCTTGGAAGTTTCAATACAATAATTTACATAAGTAAAACTATTAAAAAGTTAATCAGAATAAAGTAATATTAATTTTGAAATAAAAAGAATCGTCAAAAGTCATTGTTCTCTCACTTTAATTCATCGAATTTTAATTCTTTAATTCGTTAATTCTTGAATAAGTAAATATTGTACAGATGTTTAAAAAAGTTGTTCAATTCATGTTCAGTCCAAAAAAAAATAATAAAACAGCAGATTAGTCGTGATTCGCCGTTATACGAAAGGCTGAACCAACTGAGCTGATTTGAGCGACGTCTAGTGGTAGTTGTTTATAAGGATTGTTCGTTTGCAGTGTACGTGAGCCGGGTGGCGTGGTGGCGCGCGGTGTGCGGCGCGGCGGCGGCGCTGTGCGGCGCGGCGGGCGGCGGGGTGGCGGCCAGCGCGGCCGTCGCGCTCGGCGTGCACGCGTGCAACGCGCGCCTCGCCTTCTACTCGCGCCCGTGGCTGCTAGCGCCGCTCTACGCGCTGCCCGCCATAGGAACCGCCTGGTAACTAACATTATACAAGCACACGTACATGTACCAGCGCGCCTCGCCTTCTACTCGCGCCGCTCTACGCGCTGCCCGCGCTAGGAACCGCCTGGTAACTAACATTATACAAGCACGATCTCATGTACCAGCGCGCCTCGCCTTCTACTCGCGCCGCTCTACGCGCTGCCCGCGCTAGGAACCGCCTGGTAACTAGAAGTAAACAAGCGCACGTACATGTACCAGCGCGCCTCGCCGTCTACTCGCGCCGCTCTACGCGCTGCCCGCGCTAGGAACCGCCTGGTAACTAACATTATACAAGCACACGTACATGTACCAGCGCGCCTCGCCTTCTACTCGCGCCGCTCTACGCGCTGCCCGCGCTAGGAACCGCCTGGTAACTAACATTATACAAGCACACGTACATGTACCAGCGCGCCTCGCCTTCTACTCGCGCCGCTCTACGCGCTGCCCGCCATAGGAACCGCCTGGTAACTAACATTATACAAGCACACGTACATGTACCAGCGCGCCTCGCCTTCTACTCGCGCCGCTCTACGCGCTGCCCGCGCTAGGAACCGCCTGGTAACTAACATTATACAAGCACACGTACATGTACCAGCGCGCCTCGCCTTCTACTCGCGCCGCTCTACGCGCTGCCCGCGCTAGGAACCGCCTGGTAACTAACATTATACAAGCACACGTACATGTACCAGCGCGCCTCGCCTTCTACTCGCGCCGCTCTACGCGCTGCCCGCGCTAGGAACCGCCTGGTAACTAACATTATACAAGCACACGTACATGTACCAGCGCGCCTCGCCTTCTACTCGCGCCGCTCTACGCGCTGCCCGCGCTAGGAACCGCCTGGTAACTAACATTATACAAGCACACGTACATGTACCAGCGCGCCTCGCCTTCTACTCGCGCCGCTCTACGCGCTGCCCGCGCTAGGAACCGCCTGGTAACTAACATTATACAAGCACACGTACATGTACCAGCGCGCCTCGCCTTCTACTCGCGCCGCTCTACGCGCTGCCCGCGCTAGGAACCGCCTGGTAACTAACATTATACAAGCACACGTACATGTACCAGCGCGCCTCGCCTTCTACTCGCGCCGCTCTACGCGCTGCCCGCGCTAGGAACCGCCTGGTAACTAACATTATACAAGCACACGTACATGTACCAGCGCGCCTCGCCTTCTACTCGCGCCGCTCTACGCGCTGCCCGCCATAGGAACCGCCTGGTAACTAACATTATACAAGCACACGTACATGTACCAGCGCGCCTCGCCTTCTACTCGCGCCGCTCTACGCGCTGCCCGCGCTAGGAACCGCCTGGTAACTAACATTATACAAGCACACGTACATGTACCAGCGCGCCTCGCCTTCTACTCGCGCCGCTCTACGCGCTGCCCGCCATAGGAACCGCCTGGTAACTAACATTATACAAGCACACGTACATGTACCAGCGCGCCTCGCCTTCTACTCGCGCCGCTCTACGCGCTGCCCGCCATAGGAACCGCCTGGTAACTAACATTATACAAGCACACGTACATGTACCAGCGCGCCTCGCCTTCTACTCGCGCCGCTCTACGCGCTGCCCGCCATAGGAACCGCCTGGTAACTAACATTATACAAGCACACGTACATGTACCAGCGCGCCTCGCCTTCTACTCGCGCCGCTCTACGCGCTGCCCGCCATAGGAACCGCCTGGTAACTAACATTATACAAGCACACGTACATGTACCAGCGCGCCTCGCCTTCTACTCGCGCCGCTCTACGCGCTGCCCGCGCTAGGAACCGCCTGGTAACTAACATTATACAAGCACACGTACATGTACCAGCGCGCCTCGCCTTCTACTCGCGCCGCTCTACGCGCTGCCCGCCATAGGAACCGCCTGGTAACTAACATTATACAAGCACACGTACATGTACCAGCGCGCCTCGCCTTCTACTCGCGCCGCTCTACGCGCTGCCCGCCATAGGAACCGCCTGGTAACTAACATTATACAAGCACACGTACATGTACCAGCGCGCCTCGCCTTCTACTCGCGCCGCTCTACGCGCTGCCCGCCATAGGAACCGCCTGGTAACTAACATTATACAAGCACACGTACATGTACCAGCGCGCCTCGCCTTCTACTCGCGCCGCTCTACGCGCTGCCCGCGCTAGGAACCGCCTGGTAACTAACATTATACAAGCACACGTACATGTACCAGCGCGCCTCGCCTTCTACTCGCGCCGCTCTACGCGCTGCCCGCGCTAGGAACCGCCTGGTAACTAACATTATACAAGCACACGTACATGTACCAGCGCGCCTCGCCTTCTACTCGCGCCGCTCTACGCGCTGCCCGCGCTAGGAACCGCCTGGTAACTAACATTATACAAGCACACGTACATGTACCAGCGCGCCTCGCCTTCTACTCGCGCCGCTCTACGCGCTGCCCGCGCTAGGAACCGCCTGGTAACTAACATTATACAAGCACACGTACATGTACCAGCGCGCCTCGCCTTCTACTCGCGCCGCTCTACGCGCTGCCCGCCATAGGAACCGCCTGGTAACTAACATTATACAAGCACACGTACATGTACCAGCGCGCCTCGCCTTCTACTCGCGCCGCTCTACGCGCTGCCCGCCATAGGAACCGCCTGGTAACTAACATTATACAAGCACACGTACATGTACCAGCGCGCCTCGCCTTCTACTCGCGCCGCTCTACGCGCTGCCCGCCATAGGAACCGCCTGGTAACTAACATTATACAAGCACACGTACATGTACCAGCGCGCCTCGCCTTCTACTCGCGCCGCTCTACGCGCTGCCCGCGCTAGGAACTGCCTGGTAACTAACATTATACAAGCACACGTACATGTACCAGCGCGCCTCGCCTTCTACTCGCGCCGCTCTACGCGCTGCCCGCGCTAGGAACCGCCTGGTAACTAACATTATACAAGCACACGTACATGTACCAGCGCGCCTCGCCTTCTACTCGCGCCGCTCTACGCGCTGCCCGCCATAGGAACCGCCTGGTAACTAACATTATACAAGCACACGTACATGTACCAGCGCGCCTCGCCTTCTACTCGCGCCGCTCTACGCGCTGCCCGCCATAGGAACCGCCTGGTAACTAACATTATACAAGCACACGTACATGTACCAGCGCGCCTCGCCTTCTACTCGCGCCGCTCTACGCGCTGCCCGCGCTAGGAACCGCCTGGTAACTAACATTATACAAGCACACGTACATGTACCAGCGCGCCTCGCCTTCTACTCGCGCCGCTCTACGCGCTGCCCGCCATAGGAACCGCCTGGTAACTAACATTATACAAGCACACGTACATGTACCAGCGCGCCTCGCCTTCTACTCGCGCCGCTCTACGCGCTGCCCGCCATAGGAACCGCCTGGTAACTAACATTATACAAGCACACGTACATGTACCAGCGCGCCTCGCCTTCTACTCGCGCCGCTCTACGCGCTGCCCGCCATAGGAACCGCCTGGTAACTAACATTATACAAGCACGTACATGTACCAGCGCGCCTCGCCTTCTACTCGCGCCGCTCTACGCGCTGCCCGCGCTAGGAACCGCCTGGTAACTAACATTATACAAGCACACGTACATGTACCAGCGCGCCTCGCCTTCTACTCGCGCCGCTCTACGCGCTGCCCGCGCTAGGAACCGCCTGGTAACTAACATTATACAAGCACACGTACATGTACCAGCGCGCCTCGCCTTCTACTCGCGCCGCTCTACGCGCTGCCCGCCATAGGAACCGCCTGGTAACTAACATTATACAAGCACACGTACATGTACCAGCGCGCCTCGCCTTCTACTCGCGCCGCTCTACGCGCTGCCCGCGCTAGGAACCGCCTGGTAACTAACATTATACAAGCACACGTACATGTACCAGCGCGCCTCGCCTTCTACTCGCGCCGCTCTACGCGCTGCCCGCCATAGGAACCGCCTGGTAACTAACATTATACAAGCACACGTACATGTACCAGCGCGCCTCGCCTTCTACTCGCGCCGCTCTACGCGCTGCCCGCCATAGGAACCGCCTGGTAACTAACATTATACAAGCACACGTACATGTACCAGCGCGCCTCGCCTTCTACTCGCGCCGCTCTACGCGCTGCCCGCGCTAGGAACCGCCTGGTAACTAACATTATACAAGCACACGTACATGTACCAGCGCGCCTCGCCTTCTACTCGCGCCGCTCTACGCGCTGCCCGCGCTAGGAACCGCCTGGTAACTAACATTATACAAGCACACGTACATGTACCAGCGCGCCTCGCCTTCTACTCGCGCCGTGGCTGCTCGCGCCGCTCTACGCGCTGCCCGCCATAGGAACCGCCTGGTAACTAACATTATACAAGCACACGTACATGTACCAGCGCGCCTCGCCTTCTACTCGCGCCGCTCTACGCGCTGCCCGCGCTAGGAACCGCCTGGTAACTAACATTATACAAGCACACGTACATGTACCAGCGCGCCTCGCCTTCTACTCGCGCCGCTCTACGCGCTGCCCGCGCTAGGAACCGCCTGGTAACTAACATTATACAAGCACGTACATGTACCAGCGCGCCTCGCCTTCTACTCGCGCCGCTCTACGCGCTGCCCGCGCTAGGAACCGCCTGGTAACTAACATTATACAAGCACACGTACATGTACCAGCGCGCCTCGCCTTCTACTCGCGCCCGTGGCTGCTCGCGCCGCTCTACGCGCTGCCCGCCATAGGAACCGCCTGGTAACTAACATTATACAAGCACACGTACATGTACCAGCGCGCCTCGCCTTCTACTCGCGCCGCTCTACGCGCTGCCCGCGCTAGGAACCGCCTGGTAACTAACATTATACAAGCACACGTACATGTACCAGCGCGCCTCGCCTTCTACTCGCGCCGCTCTACGCGCTGCCCGCGCTAGGAACCGCCTGGTAACTAACATTATACAAGCACACGTACATGTACCAGCGCGCCTCGCCTTCTACTCGCGCCGCTCTACGCGCTGCCCGCCATAGGAACCGCCTGGTAACTAACATTATACAAGCACGTACATGTACCAGCGCGCCTCGCCTTCTACTCGCGCCGCTCTACGCGCTGCCCGCCATAGGAACCGCCTGGTAACTAACATTATACAAGCACACGTACATGTACCAGCGCGCCTCGCCTTCTACTCGCGCCGCTCTACGCGCTGCCCGCGCTAGGAACCGCCTGGTAACTAACATTATACAAGCGAACGTACATGTACCAGCGCGCCTCGCCTTCTACTCGCGCCGCTCTACGCGCTGCCCGCGCTAGGAACCGCCTGGTAACTAACATTATACAAGCACACGTACATGTACCAGCGCGCCTCGCCTTCTACTCGCGCCCGTGGCTGCTCGCGCCGCTCTACGCGCTGCCCGCCATAGGAACCGCCTGGTAACTAACATTATACAAGCACACGTACATGTACCAGCGCGCCTCGCCTTCTACTCGCGCCGCTCTACGCGCTGCCCGCGCTAGGAACCGCCTGGTAACTAACATTATACAAGCACACGTACATGTACCAGCGCGCCTCGCCTTCTACTCGCGCCGCTCTACGCGCTGCCCGCGCTAGGAACCGCCTGGTAACTAACATTATACAAGCACACGTACATGTACCAGCGCGCCTCGCCTTCTACTCGCGCCGCTCTACGCGCTGCCCGCCATAGGAACCGCCTGGTAACTAACATTATACAAGCACACGTACATGTACCAGCGCGCCTCGCCTTCTACTCGCGCCGCTCTACGCGCTGCCCGCCATAGGAACCGCCTGGTAACTAACATTATACAAGCACACGTACATGTACCAGCGCGCCTCGCCTTCTACTCGCGCCGCTCTACGCGCTGCCCGCGCTAGGAACCGCCTGGTAACTAACATTATACAAGCACACGTACATGTACCAGCGCGCCTCGCCTTCTACTCGCGCCGCTCTACGCGCTGCCCGCGCTAGGAACCGCCTGGTAACTAACATTATACAAGCACACGTACATGTACCAGCGCGCCTCGCCTTCTACTCGCGCCGCTCTACGCGCTGCCCGCGCTAGGAACCGCCTGGTAACTAACATTATACAAGCACACGTACATGTACCAGCGCGCCTCGCCTTCTACTCGCGCCGCTCTACGCGCTGCCCGCGCTAGGAACCGCCTGGTAACTAACATTATACAAGCACACGTACATGTACCAGCGCGCCTCGCCTTCTACTCGCGCCGCTCTACGCGCTGCCCGCGCTAGGAACCGCCTGGTAACTAACATTATACAAGCACACGTACATGTACCAGCGCGCCTCGCCTTCTACTCGCGCCGCTCTACGCGCTGCCCGCGCTAGGAACCGCCTGGTAACTAACATTATACAAGCACACGTACATGTACCAGCGCGCCTCGCCTTCTACTCGCGCCGCTCTACGCGCTGCCCGCCATAGGAACCGCCTGGTAACTAACATTATACAAGCACACGTACATGTACCAGCGCGCCTCGCCTTCTACTCGCGCCGCTCTACGCGCTGCCCGCGCTAGGAACCGCCTGGTAACTAACATTATACAAGCACGTACATGTACCAGCGCGCCTCGCCTTCTACTCGCGCCGCTCTACGCGCTGCCCGCCATAGGAACCGCCTGGTTACTTACATTATACAAGCACGTACATGTACCAGCGCGCCTCGCCTTCTACTCGCGCCGCTCTACGCGCTGCCCGCCATAGGAACCGCCTGGTAACTAACATTATACAAGCACACGTACATGTACCAGCGCGCCTCGCCTTCTACTCGCGCCGCTCTACGCGCTGCCCGCGCTAGGAACCGCCTGGTAACTAACATTATACAAGCACACGTACATGTACCAGCGCGCCTCGCCTTCTACTCGCGCCGCTCTACGCGCTGCCCGCGCTAGGAACCGCCTGGTAACTAACATTATACAAGCACACGTACATGTACCAGCGCGCCTCGCCTTCTACTCGCGCCCGTGGCTGCTCGCGCCGCTCTACGCGCTGCCCGCGCTAGGAACCGCCTGGTAACTAACATTATACAAGCACACGTACATGTACCAGCGCGCCTCGCCTTCTACTCGCGCCGCTCTACGCGCTGCCCGCCATAGGAACCGCCTGGTAACTAACATTATACAAGCACACGTACATGTACCAGCGCGCCTCGCCTTCTACTCGCGCCGCTCTACGCGCTGCCCGCCATAGGAACCGCCTGGTAACTAACATTATACAAGCACACGTACATGTACCAGCGCGCCTCGCCTTCTACTCGCGCCGCTCTACGCGCTGCCCGCGCTAGGAACCGCCTGGTAACTAACATTATACAAGCACACGTACATGTACCAGCGCGCCTCGCCTTCTACTCGCGCCGCTCTACGCGCTGCCCGCCATAGGAACCGCCTGGTAACTAACATTATACAAGCACACGTACATGTACCAGCGCGCCTCGCCTTCTACTCGCGCCGCTCTACGCGCTGCCCGCCATAGGAACCGCCTGGTAACTAACATTATACAAGCACACGTACATGTACCAGCGCGCCTCGCCTTCTACTCGCGCCGCTCTACGCGCTGCCCGCCATAGGAACCGCCTGGTAACTAACATTATACAAGCACACGTACATGTACCAGCGCGCCTCGCCTTCTACTCGCGCCGCTCTACGCGCTGCCCGCGCTAGGAACCGCCTGGTAACTAACATTATACAAGCACACGTACATGTACCAGCGCGCCTCGCCTTCTACTCGCGCCGCTCTACGCGCTGCCCGCGCTAGGAACCGCCTGGTAACTAACATTATACAAGCACACGTACATGTACCAGCGCGCCTCGCCTTCTACTCGCGCCGCTCTACGCGCTGCCCGCCATAGGAACCGCCTGGTAACTAACATTATACAAGCACACGTATGTACCAGCGCGCCTCGCCTTCTACTCGCGCCGCTCTACGCGCTGCCCGCGCTAGGAACCGCCTGGTAACTAACATTATACAAGCACACGTACATGTACCAGCGCGCCTCGCCTTCTACTCGCGCCGCTCTACGCGCTGCCCGCCATAGGAACCGCCTGGTAACTAACATTATACAAGCACACGTACATGTACCAGCGCGCCTCGCCTTCTACTCGCGCCGCTCTACGCGCTGCCCGCCATAGGAACCGCCTGGTAACTAACATTATACAAGCACACGTACATGTACCAGCGCGCCTCGCCTTCTACTCGCGCCGCTCTACGCGCTGCCCGCCATAGGAACCGCCTGGTAACTAACATTATACAAGCACACGTACATGTACCAGCGCGCCTCGCCTTCTACTCGCGCCGCTCTACGCGCTGCCCGCGCTAGGAACCGCCTGGTAACTAACATTATACAAGCACACGTACATGTACCAGCGCGCCTCGCCTTCTACTCGCGCCGCTCTACGCGCTGCCCGCGCTAGGAACCGCCTGGTAACTAACATTATACAAGCACGTACATGTACCAGCGCGCCTCGCCTTCTACTCGCGCCCGTGGCTGCTCGCGCCGCTCTACGCGCTGCCCGCGCTAGGAACCGCCTGGTAACTAACATTATACAAGCACACGTACATGTACCAGCGCGCCTCGCCTTCTACTCGCGCCGCTCTACGCGCTGCCCGCCATAGGAACCGCCTGGTAACTAACATTATACAAGCACACGTACATGTACCAGCGCGCCTCGCCTTCTACTCGCGCCGCTCTACGCGCTGCCCGCCATAGGAACCGCCTGGTAACTAACATTATACAAGCACACGTACATGTACCAGCGCGCCTCGCCTTCTACTCGCGCCCGTGGCTGCTCGCGCCGCTCTACGCGCTGCCCGCCATAGGAACCGCCTGGTAACTAACATTATACAAGCACACGTACATGTACCAGCGCGCCTCGCCTTCTACTCGCGCCGCTCTACGCGCTGCCCGCGCTAGGAACCGCCTGGTAACTAACATTATACAAGCACACGTACATGTACCAGCGCGCCTCGCCTTCTACTCGCGCCCGTGGCTGCTCGCGCCGCTCTACGCGCTGCCCGCGCTAGGAACCGCCTGGTAACTAACATTATACAAGCACACGTACATGTACCAGCGCGCCTCGCCTTCTACTCGCGCCGCTCTACGCGCTGCCCGCGCTAGGAACCGCCTGGTAACTAACATTATACAAGCACACGTACATGTACCAGCGCGCCTCGCCTTCTACTCGCGCCGCTCTACGCGCTGCCCGCCATAGGAACCGCCTGGTAACTAACATTATACAAGCACACGTACATGTACCAGCGCGCCTCGCCTTCTACTCGCGCCGCTCTACGCGCTGCCCGCCATAGGAACCGCCTGGTAACTAACATTATACAAGCACACGTACATGTACCAGCGCGCCTCGCCTTCTACTCGCGCCGCTCTACGCGCTGCCCGCCATAGGAACCGCCTGGTAACTAACATTATACAAGCACACGTACATGTACCAGCGCGCCTCGCCTTCTACTCGCGCCGCTCTACGCGCTGCCCGCGCTAGGAACCGCCTGGTAACTAACATTATACAAGCACACGTACATGTACCAGCGCGCCTCGCCTTCTACTCGCGCCGCTCTACGCGCTGCCCGCGCTAGGAACCGCCTGGTAACTAACATTATACAAGCACACGTACATGTACCAGCGCGCCTCGCCTTCTACTCGCGCCGCTCTACGCGCTGCCCGCCATAGGAACCGCCTGGTAACTAACATTATACAAGCACACGTACATGTACCAGCGCGCCTCGCCTTCTACTCGCGCCGCTCTACGCGCTGCCCGCGCTAGGAACCGCCTGGTAACTAACATTATACAAGCACACGTACATGTACCAGCGCGCCTCGCCTTCTACTCGCGCCGCTCTACGCGCTGCCCGCCATAGGAACCGCCTGGTAACTAACATTATACAAGCACACGTACATGTACCAGCGCGCCTCGCCTTCTACTCGCGCCGCTCTACGCGCTGCCCGCGCTAGGAACCGCCTGGTAACTAACATTATACAAGCACACGTACATGTACCAGCGCGCCTCGCCTTCTACTCGCGCCGCTCTACGCGCTGCCCGCGCTAGGAACCGCCTGGTAACTAACATTATACAAGCACACGTACATGTACCAGCGCGCCTCGCCTTCTACTCGCGCCGCTCTACGCGCTGCCCGCCATAGGAACCGCCTGGTAACTAACATTATACAAGCACACGTACATGTACCAGCGCGCCTCGCCTTCTACTCGCGCCGCTCTACGCGCTGCCCGCGCTAGGAACCGCCTGGTAACTAACATTATACAAGCACACGTACATGTACCAGCGCGCCTCGCCTTCTACTCGCGCCGCTCTACGCGCTGCCCGCGCTAGGAACCGCCTGGTAACTAACATTATACAAGCACACGTACATGTACCAGCGCGCCTCGCCTTCTACTCGCGCCGCTCTACGCGCTGCCCGCGCTAGGAACCGCCTGGTAACTAACATTATACAAGCACACGTACATGTACCAGCGCGCCTCGCCTTCTACTCGCGCCGCTCTACGCGCTGCCCGCCATAGGAACCGCCTGGTAACTAACATTATACAAGCACACGTACATGTACCAGCGCGCCTCGCCTTCTACTCGCGCCGCTCTACGCGCTGCCCGCCATAGGAACCGCCTGGTAACTAACATTATACAAGCACACGTACATGTACCAGCGCGCCTCGCCTTCTACTCGCGCCGCTCTACGCGCTGCCCGCCATAGGAACCGCCTGGTAACTAACATTATACAAGCACACGTACATGTACCAGCGCGCCTCGCCTTCTACTCGCGCCGCTCTACGCGCTGCCCGCGCTAGGAACCGCCTGGTAACTAACATTATACAAGCACACGTACACTCGCGATCATAAGAGCATACCTACCGTAAGGTTCATAATCCTGTGAAGTAGCTCATGTTCCTCAACCGTGGTAGTTCGTAAAATGTAAATGAGATGGCATTAGTTCCATTAATACTGTCAGCAGCAACAAAATACAAATTCCATTTTTCAATCACTACAGGTTTTCTATCATTACTCTACTCACTATTTCACATGTCACTTCAATGACTGCGTGGTGTAACGGTTATACACAGTGCCTTCTGAGCGCGTATAACTGGGTTCAAATCCTTACACTGTATACAACTATTTTATGCTATTTAAAATAGTTTTTTATTTTAAATGGATAATTTAATATATTTTTATTAATAAATAAAAATAAGTAATATTTTATAAATGACTAATAAAACATAATGTCTACTTTCTTAAGAACTTTATTTTCTTATAATGAAAACAAAACAGAGATACTGATTATTTTTTTCTTATTATCCTAAGTAATATTAAATATAACAAAATCCAGTTATAAATATATATTTTTCGATAGCAGGTTAACGCTTAAGTATTCGTTTTCGATAATATTTGAAAAGAGGATTGAAACGTAACCTGCTTTTCTTAGCAACAGCAAATTAAGGTTCCTACACACTGTGCTGACGGAAGATCGAAAGCATTTTTAATAACAATACGATACGAGTAACAAATAAGCGATAGACGGCAGCACGGGCGCCTTGCGCAAAGGTGTTATGCGCTTTATAACTTGGCCGCCAGTATAGTGTGCAGGAAGCTTTATATTATAGAAATAAATATTTATACAAAATTTATCTTAGTATGCAATAAAGTAATATCTGTTTATAATAAATGCCCGAAAAACTTTAAAATTAATAAACCGTTGGGTAATTACGCCTTGCATTCATTGATTAAACCAGTTATTTATTAATATTTAAATCACAAATATTTTCATGTCTTCAATATTTCTTCTTTCTTCTTATTTCTCTTATAACATCTTGAGACCTTCAAGTTCCATAAGTTTTCGTTGTGATTTATAACCGGTGCTCAAAGCTACTAAATCATTTTCACGTCAACTCCTTGACGACCTATGATCGGTGAATATGACGACTTCAGTGCAACTGGATATTATTAAAAGCACTAAATTCTCCCAGGCAATGATCACCAAAGCATACAGCGATATATTTTATGGGTTTTTGGAACTTAGACTTATAGTTTCATAGTGTCGATCTAAAACAAAATGTTCGTTAAAATTTCCGTTTGTTATATTTATTGATTTGAAACAAAAAATAAACTGTATTCACTTCACTTACAGTTATTCTTAGCATTTAGATATTTCCGAACAATGTTTATATTGGCTGTGAAATGCAACTATTTCTTATTGTCAAGAAGCACTGATATTGCAAAAATAATTCGTTATTGTAAACAACCAACGTTGTTGGATTATAAACACAACCAAATGATTCTTACAATGTCTTTATACACCAAAATAATGAATAATAAATTTGAGCTCGAACCGTATGATAATTATACTATACTACCCTCTTTTGGCCTTATTAGCTACAGTCATATTTTGCAAGACTTACGGCAATGCTAACGATGAATAGGCTTATTATATTGACGTTTTTCAACATGAGTCACTAAGCAGTCATAGCCCAGCGGTTATATGTTGACGCTTTTAATCTGGTGAGGTCTGGGTTCGTATCTTACCTGGACCACTGCTTTTTATGATTGGCAAAATCAAAACCATAACGAAAACGTGTTGTGTGAGATACCAAGTTGTTAACCGTACTAAAATTTGCCATATTAAGTATCTCCGGGTGAACGATTAGAATAAATAAGAACTTATTTTTTTCAATTGGAAACTGATTGCAGCGCCATCTAGAGATATAATTAGTATCAAGATGTGTCTATGCAGTTACAGAGGTGATACTATAAATAACAGCAAGATGGCGTTAAATTTCTTGCCATAGAACTAAAAATCCCAACTAGGTATGCTCTTTTGGCCCCGACTGTACATGTACCAGCGCGCCTCGCCTTCTACTCGCGCCGCTCTACGCGCTGCCCGCCATAGGAACCGCCTGGTAACTAACATTATACAAGCACACGTACATGTACCAGCGCGCCTCGCCTTCTACTCGCGCCGCTCTACGCGCTGCCCGCCATAGGAACCGCCTGGTAACTAACATTATACAAGCACACGTACATGTACCAGCGCGCCTCGCCTTCTACTCGCGCCGCTCTACGCGCTGCCCGCGCTAGGAACCGCCTGGTAACTAACATTATACAAGCACACGTACATGTACCAGCGCGCCTCGCCTTCTACTCGCGCCGCTCTACGCGCTGCCCGCGCTAGGAACCGCCTGGTAACTAACATTATACAAGCACACGTACATGTACCAGCGCGCCTCGCCTTCTACTCGCGCTGCTCTACGCGCTGCCCGCCATAGGAACCGCCTGGTAACTAACATTATACAAGCACACGTACATGTACCAGCGCGCCTCGCCTTCTACTCGCGCCGCTCTACGCGCTGCCCGCGCTAGGAACCGCCTGGTAACTAACATTATACAAGCACACGTACATGTACCAGCGCGCCTCGCCTTCTACTCGCGCCGCTCTACGCGCTGCCCGCGCTAGGAACCGCCTGGTAACTAACATTATACAAGCACACGTACATGTACCAGCGCGCCTCGCCTTCTACTCGCGCCGCTCTACGCGCTGCCCGCCATAGGAACCGCCTGGTAACTAACATTATACAAGCACACGTACATGTACCAGCGCGCCTCGCCTTCTACTCGCGCCGCTCTACGCGCTGCCCGCGCTAGGAACCGCCTGGTAACTAACATTATACAAGCACACGTACATGTACCAGCGCGCCTCGCCTTCTACTCGCGCCGCTCTACGCGCTGCCCGCCATAGGAACCGCCTGGTAACTAACATTATACAAGCACGTACATGTACCAGCGCGCCTCGCCTTCTACTCGCGCCGCTCTACGCGCTGCCCGCCATAGGAACCGCCTGGTAACTAACATTATACAAGCACACGTACATGTACCAGCGCGCCTCGCCTTCTACTCGCGCCGCTCTACGCGCTGCCCGCCATAGGAACCGCCTGGTAACTAACATTATACAAGCACGTACATGTACCAGCGCGCCTCGCCTTCTACTCGCGCCGCTCTACGCGCTGCCCGCCATAGGAACCGCCTGGTAACTAACATTATACAAGCACACGTACATGTACCAGCGCGCCTCGCCTTCTACTCGCGCCGCTCTACGCGCTGCCCGCGCTAGGAACCGCCTGGTAACTAACATTATACAAGCACGTACATGTACCAGCGCGCCTCGCCTTCTACTCGCGCCGCTCTACGCGCTGCCCGCCATAGGAACCGCCTGGTAACTAACATTATACAAGCACACGTACATGTACCAGCGCGCCTCGCCTTCTACTCGCGCCGCTCTACGCGCTGCCCGCGCTAGGAACCGCCTGGTAACTAACATTATACAAGCACACGTACATGTACCAGCGCGCCTCGCCTTCTACTCGCGCCGCTCTACGCGCTGCCCGCGCTAGGAACCGCCTGGTAACTAACATTATACAAGCACACGTACATGTACCAGCGCGCCTCGCCTTCTACTCGCGCCCGTGGCTGCTAGCGCCGCTCTACGCGCTGCCCGCGCTAGGAACCGCCTGGTAACTAACATTATACAAGCACACGTACATGTACCAGCGCGCCTCGCCTTCTACTCGCGCCCGTGGCTGCTCGCGCCGCTCTACGCGCTGCCCGCGCTAGGAACCGCCTGGTAACTAACATTATACAAGCACGTACATGTACCAGCGCGCCTCGCCTTCTACTCGCGCCGCTCTACGCGCTGCCCGCCATAGGAACCGCCTGGTAACTAACATTATACAAGCACACGTACATGTACCAGCGCGCCTCGCCTTCTACTCGCGCCGCTCTACGCGCTGCCCGCGCTAGGAACCGCCTGGTAACTAACATTATACAAGCACACGTACATGTACCAGCGCGCCTCGCCTTCTACTCGCGCCGCTCTACGCGCTGCCCGCGCTAGGAACCGCCTGGTAACTAACATTATACAAGCACACGTACATGTACCAGCGCGCCTCGCCTTCTACTCGCGCCGCTCTACGCGCTGCCCGCGCTAGGAACCGCCTGGTAACTAACATTATACAAGCAATCTATTGGGATTGTAATGCACTCACAGTGCTATATTATTCTCACAAGTGAAAATAAGAAATAGAAAATATGACATGCATCGACCGGGGATCGAACCCGGGCCGCATGGATAAACGCCCAATAATTATGAGTGGAATTCGAACCATATGATGAATTCATCAAATGTGGACCAATCATGTAGTAAGTTCTAAATACTTTCTACAGATGTCGCTGGATCGTCGCTTGGAGACGAGCATCAAGAGATAGAAAATTTGGCGTTCATCGGCCGTGTATCGATAGCTCAGTGGCAGAGCGGTGGGGCGTTTACCCATGCGGCCCGGGTTCGATCCCCGGTCGATGCATGTCATATTTTCTATTTCTTATTTTCACTTGTGATTATACAAGCACACGTACATGTACCGGCGCGCCTCGCCTTCTACTCGCGCCCGTGACTCCCGTTCCATGTTAGGGACTCAAGATCCTCGATTTTTAGTACCTGCCGATGCGGCCCATCATACTGAACAACTTTTTCTATGGAGTCACTTCTGTATCTCCTATAGTTAAGCCGGGCTCTTAGTGTTCCACTTCAGGTACTCTGAGAAGAAGTCAGTCGCCTTTTTTTGTCCTAGGTCTCGGCAGATCCTCATTGATAGTGCCAAGATATCTCTCTTCGTGTGGGACACCGAGTCCTTCAACGACCCGATGAACACTAGTGTCAGAGTTTTTTCAACCGCCTACTGCAAGTAGTAGGCCTCTGACATGGTTGTATAACGACCACCATCACAGACAGCAACCGAGACCGGCGGCTTAACGTGCCCACCCGAAGCACGGAACCATCTTGCTTTTCGGACAATTAGATGGTCCAGCCTGCAATATCCTAACCAGACTGGGAACAAATTTACAAAGAGATAAATATCAACTTTGTGAGTGACCCCACCGGGAATTGAACCTGGAACCTTCTGCGTGGCAGGCAGTCATAGTAACCACTGCGCCACATCGGCTGTCTAAAGACAAGATAAAGTTACAAAACACAGGTTCAACAATGTCCACTTTACCCGTACTACTAAATTAGTAATTAGTGGTTCATATTGCAGGTGGATCCTCCGCTGGTGGGTGCGCGGCGCGCGGTGCGGCGCGGTGCTCGTGCGCGGATGGTCAGTATAAACACATAAGTATACAGTAACTGTTACGTGCCGTGTGGTCAACCCGGCCAGTCTCCGAGGCAGTGTTTTAATTTTTTTTTAGTGTAATGAACAGCCTTCTAAATACTGATATTTATTACAACTTTTCCGTAGGAATATATTATAAATGAATTAAAATATCGTTTCTTGTCTTAATAGGCTAAGAATACTGCCACCCCTAGTCCATTTAGGTGTTTCGTAAAAGGCGACGTAGAGTTTTTGACCTCGGCTGAATATCTGTCGACTATGGTCAACCGCATGGTGGCGGTGATACTACAATAGTATTCCGTTTCGTCGAAATAAAAAAATATTGTGATATTATCTGAGACGGCGAGTATTTTTTTTTGTAATTGCCTTGCATAGACTTCACAGTTCAAAGGTGCTGCTAGTGTGTAATTACCAGAAGGAGGGTTATGTTTTTCGAGAGTATGTATGTATGTGGACAAGAAAATTCTTTTTCACGGGCTACAGCCCAAACGGATTGTTGGACTTTGACATATGAGGTGTCGTTAGATTCGTCTCAGAAGCGCGAGTGACACTGGTGGCTATATTAAAAAATTATAGATTCAAGATGGCGAAAGTTTACAGGAAAATACTACTTCATAATTACCGCAGTCGGGTTTTTTATTTTTTAACACATCTACCTGTAATAATAATATGTTTCTACGGAAACGTTGTTCAATTAAATTGTTTGTACGACTTTCACTCATTATACCTCTAAATAAAAGACTTAAACGGATTTTATGTCGTATATTAAACTGATTTTAATTAAACCGACGTTTCGGACACTGGAAAGTGTTCCGTGATCAACGGATGACTAGATGTTAGACGTTATTATTTGGAATTTAAAGTTATATTGTTCTACCGCCATCTTAGATGGCGTAATTAAAATCGGTTTAATATACGACATAAAATCCGTTCAAGTCTTTTATTTATAACTAGCTGCCCGTCAGCGGTTTCACCCGCTACAACCCGTCTTTTACCCCTTTAGGGGTTAGAAATCGAAAATCCCTGAAATATTTGTTTAATTATTTTAGCTCTTTGATCTAATCACAAACTTTGAAACAGATCACATTTAAAAATAATGATTTTCCATACAAACTTTTAACCCCTTTAGTGGTTATTTGAGGTAATAGTAGGTTGTTGACGAGGACGGAAAATAAGACTTTGTATTGACGAGTAGAAGGCGAGGACTTTAATTATACGAGACTAGCAAAGTCATTTTCCCCGAGGCTTACATAGTGCTTTTCTCAAAAAAATGCTAGGAAATAATAAAGATTTTAATTTATTTTATAGTAATTTGATATAAAAAGTTGTTTTACTGATTAGATTACTTAGTCAAGATGTGGATTTGGCGGGATTTTGAGTTATTCTTTTTTTATTTTGTAATTTCTGAACGATTTCGACATCGCGCCAGAAAAGTTGTATTGGAATCCATTGCTGGTGTGTAAAAAAGAAATCTTTCAGAAATTACAAAATCACAGACAATGTCAAACTTTCTGGATTGTTTTCTTGAAAGAAATTATCATATTTCCTAGCATGTTTGAGAATAGAATATTTTAAAATCTGCCCCTTAACTTACTCTATATACTAAAAAAAACCGCATCAATATCCGTTGAGGGGTTTTAAAGATATGAGGAAACATACATACAGACACGGGAAGGGACTTTACTTTATATTATGTACTAGCTTTCCGCCCACAGTTTCACTCGCGGTATTTAGCTGTTTGATTTTGGTCTAAGAAAAAAGTTGAAAAACATTGCATTTAAAATCCACGATTTTGAATTAGATTGCATTAAAAATCACGAAATAACATATGAACCTTATTAAAGGTTTTTCGAGAACAGGTGGCGCCACTACTTCACTTAATTTTCAAGTTAAGGGATTGTAAAAGCCATTATATCTTTAAAAATACGCCCTTTAAGTTAAAACGGGAACTTTCTTGTTCGAGGGGAGATAAAGGGCTATTGGATAATATAAGTCCCTTTATCGTACCGGAAATCCTTTTTAAGTTTTATCGGCACGTACATTTTATCAACTTAGTTTTATTATATACTAGCTTTCCGCCCGCAGTTTCACTCGCGGTATTTAGCTGTTTGGTCTAATAAAAAAGTTTGAAATACATTGCATTTCGAAACGCAACTCAAATAATCGTTCTGAATGGAGTTCAACTACTCAACAACAGATGGCGCACTACTTTACCTAATTTTCAAGTTAAGGGATTGTAAAATCCCTTATATCTTTAAAAATACGCCCTTTAAGTTAAAACGGGAACATTCTTGTTCGAGGGGAGATAAAGGGCTATTGGACAATATAAGTCCCTTTATCGTACCGGAAATCCTTTTTAAGTTTTATCGGCACGTACATTTTATCAACTTAGTTTTCTACACTAATATAATAAAGAGGAAAACTTTGTTTGTTTTTTTGTTTGTTTGTTTGTTTTTTTGTATGTATGTAATCGATAAACTCCGAAACTACTGGACCGATTTCGAAAATTCTTTCACCATTAGAAAGCTACAACATTCCTGAGTAACATAGGCTACTTTTTACCACGGGAAAATTCCTCATTTCTACGGGAAAACGGTTAGCAGCAGGAAAAGCGGGAAATACAGCGGATATTACCCAAATAAGCCAAACCGCTTTACCGATCTTCGCGAAATTTGGCACTGATATTACTAGCATAGTAAAGATGGACATGGACTACTTTTTGTCAGCCTTCGAGGATCTGGAGTACAAGTACCTGATGAAGACCACCAGCATCCCATCTAAACTATAAAAGATACGGTCATGGCTTCATAGAAGAAGTTGTCCACCATGACGGGCCGCTTCTGCTGGCACATGGTCATCGAGGATCTGGGTTACCGGATGAAGACCACCAGCATCCCATCTAAACTATAAGAGATACGGCCATGGCTTCGTAGAAAAGTTGTGCATCATGACGGGCCGCTTCTGCTGGCACATGGTCATCGAGGATCTGGAGTACCTGATGAACATCACCAGCATCCCATCTAAACTATAAGTGATACGGTAATAGTTTTTAAGTAAAAGTTACTCAGCATGGCAGGCCGCTTCTGCTGGCACATGGTCATCGAAGATCTGGAGTACCCGATGTAGACCACCAGCATCCCATATAAACTATAAGAGATACGGCCATGGCTTCGTAGAAAAGTTGTGCATCATGACGGGCCGCTTCTGCTGGCACATGGTCATCGAGGATCTGGAGTACCTGATGAACATCACCAGCATCCCATCTAAACTATAAGAGATACGGTAATAGTTTTTAAGTAAAAGTTACTCAGCATGGCAGGCCGCTTCTGCTGGCACATGGTCATCGAAGATCTGGAGTACCCGATGTAGACCACCAGCATCCCATATAAACTATAAGAGATACGGCCATGGCTTCGTAGAAAAAGTTGTGCATCATGACGGGCCGCTTCTGCTGGCACATGGTCATCGAGGATCTGGAGTACCTGATGAACATCACCAGCATCCCATCTAAACTATAAGAGATACGGTAATAGTTTTTAAGTAAAAGTTACTCAGCATGGCAGGCCGCTTCTGCTGGCACATGGTCATCGAAGATCTGGAGTTCGGAATGTGGACCACCAGCATCCCATATAAACTATAAGAGATACGATAATGGCTTCAAAGTAAAAGTTATTCAGCATGACGGGCCGCTTCTGCTGGCAAATGGTCACGAGGGTCTGGAGTACCTGATGTAGACCACCAGCATCCCATATAAACTATAAGAGATACGGTAAAAGCCTCAAAGTAAAAGTTATTCAGCATGACGGGCCGCTTCTGCTGGCACATGGTCACGAGGGTCTGAAGTACCTGATGTAGACCACCAGCATCCCATATAAACAATAAGAGATACGGCAATGGCTTCAAAGTAAAAGTTACTCAGCATGACGGGCCGCTTCTGCTCGCACATTTACCTCTGCTGGATCGGAGTAATGGACTTTTTACTACGGGCAAAGATCCAATTTCTACGGGAAAACAGGTAAGTAGCAGCGGGTGAAACCGCTGGGCGGGCTGCTAGTATTATATATAATGATGTATTGATGTTCAATTCAAGTTGAAGTGTGAGTGTGTGCGTGTGTAGGTGGGCGGCGCGGCTGGTGTCCGACGCGGTGCTGGCGGGGTGGGGCGCGCTGCTGGCCGCGTGCCTGCTGCGTCAACTGCGCTCGGGCTTCGTGCCGTTCCTGTGGCTGCTGCTGCTCGCCGCCTGCACCCGCGCGGCGCAGCTCTCCAGCGCTACAGGTGGGTATCACGCGCTACAGGTGGGTATCACGCGCTACAGGTGGGTATCACGCGCTACAGGTGTGTATCACGCGCTACAGGTGTGTATCACGCGCTACAGGTGTGTATCACGCGCTACAGGTGGGTATCACGCGCTACAGGTGGGTATCACATATCTACACCACGGTAGCACCAAATCAAGAGTTTACAGAAAGTTCACTCGGTAGTGTTTTGGATTTTCGCGATTGGCATTTGTTACATAGCCAGTGATAGCCAGGGTTGCTAATGTCAAAATTTTTGAAGTAAAAAATATAAAAACAGCAAAATCTGACAAAGAGCGTCATATGATTCTGAGCCAGTTCTAAATCCAATAAATATGACGTTCGTGTCAACCACCTTCTAGTTACCTTGACTTCCCCTGAGATTCCGTTTTTTTTTCAGCTTTCGTCAGTAAGCGTCAAAATCGTTGCTAGTATTGAGTGAGCCATCTGTATTGGCACCACGCGCGCCGTTTCCCTAATTTGTGACGGTAGGCTCTAACCCAGACGGAGAAATTCGCTACTTGACAGGGCCATTATATAAAAAATATAAAAGTTGTATGCTTAAAACAATTGTCCAAAAGTACTACAGACTTCATTCATTGTTTGCTAAACTATTAAAAGCTATATTTTATAAACACCAAAATTATATATAAGTTATTAGTTTTGACTCCATCCAAAATAATGAATTATATGACGTCATATTTCTATAATTTCATACAAAATATCGTTTTCGGTCGTCTTAACTCCTCGGCCACCCTGGTATTTACGGTATACCAGCACGTTGGTTAAAAACACATATAACGCGGTTAAGGCGGGTGTACGGGAGGTTAAAAAAGGGGAATTATAAAACGAGCGAACAAAAAAATACTTTGCGACTGATGATGACATACTGTTTTAATAACTTGAGCGGTATGAATTTGAGTAAGCGAAAAATTAACTAAACTGACGACGAATATTGATTTATAATAAAATCCAGAACGAGCTTACAAAAAGTAGATTGTGATAAATCAATTTCAGATATTAAAATTTTATCCGAGCGACTTCATTACTAAGTGAGCGACTGGAAATACAGAGAGGGCAACTTCAATATTAAGATAGATTCGATTTTTCTAAGTGAGGTTATACTTAGCGAACTACTAAAAAGTTCACTACTACTTAAAAGTACTTTGTAAAGTACATGGAAGAGGAATGGTTCAGAAAGAATCGCAATTGGTTCTTAGGTGCAGCACCTATGTCGCCATCGACAAATAATGCCCTCGAGTCGTTTATGCGACTGTCCCGAATTTTCCAATAGATATGTATGCAAACACGTTTTGGGGCTAGCGATTCGCCTCAAACTAACAACACCACCACTGGAAGCAAAAATGATACCCATTGGACAAAAAAGAAAACGAGGCCGGCCCACTAAGTCCAAACCAGCACTTATTTACCAGTGACGATGAGTAGTAGGGCTCCTCATACCTATCAATGTTTCTTAGTATTAATAAGAAGTTTTTTTTTGTTGACTGAAGCGTCTTATTTTATTTTTTATTCATTTGATTGAAATAAATGCATGCATATTACTTTATTTTTACGGAGTACATTGTTTTATTTAATTACCCTTATATTTCGATAATAAAATTTCTCAACTAATAGAATAGTGTTTCTTCAAATAGTTATTTCATATTATTTTTGTTTTTTAAATGTGTGCTCATTATACTCTGCTCATCACTGTATTTTTCAAAGTGGTTTTTGTATTCGAAACACTTCATTTAAGATAAAATGCCGCTCAGTATAAAAAATACATTTATCTACACTTCATACATAATGTTCCTATTACAAATTCGAAAGCAAATGTATAAGCAACTGCTTTACAGCCATTCAGCCTTTAAAAAAAAATGTCGATGTCATAAAGTAAAATGTCGATGTCATAAAGTACTTTTTTCTGACTTTATGATATCGACATTTAGCAGTAAGATAATAAAAAAAAAACAAATGTCACGACACAATCAAAGAATGGGACGACACTTGAAATTATGAGGACTTATTTATTATTAAATCTTTGCTTCAAATCATTTTCCGAATTAAAATTTACCGATTAATGCTTTTTAATTTTAAAAGTTGTTCCGTTTTTATGAGCTTCCATTTTAACGTTTAGTTAAAAAGTTACTTATGTATAAAAATCGCTCAGTTGTTGGTTCAGTAGATATGCTTGCAATCGCCATAGTGAAGTGCGGAAGTATGAATTATTTTTCATAGTTTTTCTTGTAAAGTGTAGATAAAATAGTGTATGCAATTGCAATATAATTAGGCTTTAGAATGCTCGTGTCAAACTATTATCACACTCGGCTGCGCCTCGTGTGATAAACAGACACTCACATCCTAAAGCCTCTTATTATAAGGCAATTGCATAAACTACTATTGCCAAATATTTAAAAAAATGCAGGACGTAACGTTGACCCGCAAACAAATATTAGGTCGCTCAAATATTATGAAGCTGCTCATTATGTATTTTAAGTAACTCAAATTAATGTTTGTAAGTTGCTGTTCTGTTGATTTCTCATCACTCGCAGTTAGTCGCTCACTTAGTAATTCTACAGGGTTATTTTTTAGTCAGTGCGCAAACTTTGCAGGATGTTTCTACTCGTGATTCTGACCAACTTTTACTATGGGGCCACCTGCGAAATCTAAAATAAATTTTTGGTTGTTCCATACATTTTTGCCGAGAAGGTATGAATTTTTCTATGGAATATCCAAATTTTTTTTTGCGAATTCGCTGGTGGTCCCGTAATAAAAGTTGTTCAGAATCACGAGTAGAAACACCCTGCAAAGTTTGCGCACGTTGACTAAAAAATAACCCAGTATAACCCAAATTAATTAATTTTGACACTTAGAACTGTAATTTACAGTCACTCGTTTTATTGCTACCCCTTAAAAAATAGCTCATTTGACCTGTCAGTCAAGAATCGGATTGTGAACAACTTGCTTCGTTACATACGTAATGTTGTCAATTAGGTAACTGTATGGCTCTATTAAAATGTCATAGTTGGCGCTAAAGCTACCTACTCGTGTAACAAAAATATATGAACGAAGCAAGTGGTTCACAGTTTCGCCGCCTGTGTTAGAGCTTACCGTGGTGTAGCGGTAAACACCGTCCGACCTGACTTTTCAGAAGAAATTGGTTCGAAACCCATCGGTGGCGTGAATTTTTACACTTGTTTCGTTTGTATTAACTTTGTAACCAAAAGTTAATATCAATATCTTAAGTATTCGAAATTACTATCTTGTGGAAATTTTCTACAAAATAGTAAACAATCGAACATAATATAAGTAGTAGTATGTAATGATGGTGTAAGCCTACAGAACCTCACTGGAAGATGATGGCACAGGACCGTGAGGATTGGCGCTGTGGAGAAGAGGCCTATACCCTGCAGTGGGTGGATGTGGGCTGAGAATGATGATGATGATGATGATGAACGATGTTGTGTTGTGTGGTTGCAGGCTTCGGTCGCCTGTGGTGGTGGTGCGGCGGCGCGTTGTTGCCGCTGCTGCAGACGTGGTACCTGGCTCTGGGCTGCCTGCAGATGTTCGTGCCCATCATGGGCCGCGTCGGCACCGCGCCGATACCGCCCGATGTCAGTATGATTACACTAAACATAAGCAAGCTACAGTACAGACGTGGCACCTGGCTCTGGGCTGCCTGCAGATGTTCGTGCCGATCATGGGCCGCGTCGGCACCGCGCCGATACCGCCCGATGTCAGTATGATTACACTAAACATAAGCAAGCTACAGTACAGACGTGGCACCTGGCTCTGGGCTGCCTGCAGATGTTCGTGCCGATCATGGGCCGCGTCGGCCCTGTCGCTAACTCCTATTTTTTATACTGCTCATCATCATCATCATTGACCTCGTAAGTCTATGAAAGACGATTTATTCAATGTCTGAAGCAAAGTTATTGATAGTGTAAGGCAGGTGTAAGTTTTGAAAAAGACAAAGAGCCAATCAGAGAGCCCAGTAGAGCCTGTAGTGGCAGTTGTGTCAGTTTTATTTCGACAAGACATTTGACCTGACCTGACCAGTAATTCGCTATTTTCCAACTTTCGGAATAATGATTTAAATTATATAAAGGTTTATTTTATACCTTTAAAAATTATATTTTATATAAAAATATATATTTATTTAAGGAATTAATAATATTTTTTGCAGTAATTTAAATAATTTGAAATTGGCGCGAAAAACGACACCTCATTTGTCATTATTGGCTGTGACGTCATATTTCAATAAACAAAGTAAGGCTTTGGTAAGGCTACTATGAATTTCCTGTTAACTAGTAGCTAAAGTATTTATTTTATAGATAAATAGGATATCCCATGCGCACGATCAATAAAATGGTTTCACTTTTATTAAAAAACACTCACATTGTTAGGAAAATACATAAAATTGAAGTGAAATTATGAAATAAACTGATCCGACTGAAGCCGTCTCGCGAGTAGTGGCGCGAACGAATCTGTCAACCGGCCGGGCGCAACGTCTCGTCGTCGACCACAATAATTTTACCGTTTCTTCTGTAAAGATATCAAGTTCTAACAAAATGACAAGCTACAAAACTTGCGCCGTACCTTTGTGTAACAGTACTACAATACTGTATCCTGAGAAATTGTTTATACACGTTCCTAAATGTCCCAAACGTCGTAAGCAGTGGTTACGATTAGCACGCCGAGACACGAATTTTACGTCTGACAAATCTGCAGTTTTCTTTTGTGAAGACCACTTTGATGTGAGTACAATATAAAGCAATCAATTTAGCCTCCAGTCTTGCAAGAACTGCTATGTTTTACCGAAGGAAACCTACTAGTTTAGGTACCTAGGTGTTTGTAAGTACTTGAAACAGATTATACTTAAATTAACAGACCCAGCCCCAGCCCAGTGGTTTCACTCGCTGCTAACCGTATTCCGGTGGGAATAAGTCATTCCTGGTGTTTATTATATGTGCTGTCAAACATCATCCTCCTGCATCCATTTATCTGTTTAAAAAACACATCAATGTCTGATGTGTGGTCTTAAAGATCTAACTGAGCAAACATAGACAGACAAGCAAGACATGAGGAGTAATTTGTTGGTACTATGTAGTAATGATTATAAAAGTTTGTACTAATATTTTTAATATCATGGGTAGATAGGTATAAGTACTTTACAGGTAATTGATAAATACATTTTGTGTTACTCAACAGCTTCCTAATGATATGGAAAACTACATCAGATACAGTGTGATGGGTTCTGTTGGCAAAATAAAAATGAAGTCTGACTGTTTGCCATCGAAATTCCAATGTCAGCCAGACAGAATGAAACGTACCGCACCACCACAGCCTCGATCAGCTGTAAGTAAAAGACAGCGCAAGGATATACTACAAGAAATATTTGCTGAGGACATTACACTACCAGCAGATATAGACATGACACCAGCAACATCAGGCATGACCAACAATAGTGGTGAGTAAACGGATCAGTTGAATGGATTACAACAAAATTAATTTTCAAAATTTCATCTGTTCTTGCATATGAGTTAATAGAGTTATGAAGACATTAATTAAGAAACACTCATGTAATAAATTATGTGCCTTATTAGTTTTACATACTTGATGTGTGGGTATTTCCATCCTTATTATTGTGTAATATACTTACTTAATATGTAATATTAGTGAAAAACAGAACAATTACTCATATTTAACAAATGTTTAATGTAGGTAAGAATGTTGCTTAGAAAATCATTACATGGATGAAGAATATTCTTAACTCACACTTATTTTGACAAAAGTGCATTTAGTGGGTGCATTTTTTTAAGGATAATTTTAAACCTTCCATCAAAGATCTTATTGTACACATATGTACTTCCCTCTAAAATATTATTCTAAAACCCTGAAAATAATTTTGATACGATTAAACTAATCCATTATCAAAATTTTGTTGCACGTACATATTAAAAAAAATTACCAATATGTAACACATTTTAATTCTCCCGCGCAGCAAATATTCTATTATTACAGTAGCTACCTATATTACTCTTGCCCAAAAAATACTAATGTTTTACTTTTTTTTCCAAATTGATACACAGAATTTCTAAAACGAATCTTAAAATCGTACCCGTGTTTTAAACAGTTTTGTACAATGTTTATGTTACTCAAATAATTATTATTGAAGAACTAATAATGTCTTTCGTACTACATTCATTCCGACAAAAACATTAAAATTACTAATAAAAACAATTCGCCCGCTTGCGGCGCTCTCTTGCCGCTCCTTCGAGACTTATTAGTGCAATAAAAATAAAGAACCAAGAGCGTGTCAGACACGCCCACAAATGAGATTTCGTAGTCAACGTTTAAAAATTATCAGGTTTTTAGCGTTGCAAAGTTAATTTTGTTGCAAGTAAAAAAAATATATTTAGTGGGCGCGGCATACAAATTGACATACAGACAGACTTGACGAAATGATAAGGGTTTCTAGTACATTACGAAACCCTAAAAAAATTAACTCATTATGTGTAATGACAAATTTATAAAACATTGTAATTGTAAAAACTTTTTTTATAATTTTGTTTTATTTTTGTTTAATGCTGATTAGTACAAAATAGCTTTTAGTATAGCATTTCACTTGATAAGGTAATCATTTGTAATAAATAAAACTACATTGTGATTTAATTGGTGTATGATTGAAATATACTTTGCTGTACAGTGTTTGAATTTAAACTTAATGAACAAACACTCATGTAATAAATTATGTGCGTTATTAGTTTTACATACTTGCAACAGTCATTAAATAGGAGCTTACTAAGAAATATTTATGTGAGCATGCTTTGTGCACAATCAGTATTTTTGATGGAACAATGGGAAAAATTGATGAAAAAAACGAGAATAAATTGAGGTACAGTTAAATACCATCTTTTTTTTAATTGAGTAATTCTTTTTTGTTCCACACATGAGATAATCATGATCAGGGTTACATTAAAAACATTTTGATAGTAAATACTAAAACTGTTTTTACACATAGTACAGGTTCTTAGCTCCGAGCACTGTCCCATCTGGATAAAAGCATAAAACTTGGCATACTTGTAGCCTTGTCATGTATAATTAATATTTTCATGGGGGACAGACTTGTCAAGGCTATGTGTATGGCAAGTTTCATGCTTTTATCCAGATGGGACCATACCATTAGACAAGCTCCAAGCTAAGAACCCGTACTAGCATGTGATTTCTTGATACTCCTATTATTTTTTATATTTATATGTATTTTATATTTCGATCTGTTTCTTGGAGAAAGTTGTTCAATTTCATGGGCTAGTTCACGTTCTGTGTTAATAGGCGCGTCCACACTGAGCGAGGCTGCTCGGCAGCTCATTGCCTCGCGCGGCAAATAACCAAAAAATTACGAGGCTCACCCGAGCAGCCTCGCACAGTGTGGAGTGGACACACCTGATTGAACAAGTTGCGAATGGGCCAATCTGCGGACGACCCCATGTATGGGTAGGTCATATCATAACTCATCTCATAAGTCATATAAACTAAATATAGTTTTTTTTTTCAGATTTTCTGTCTACTGCTGAGATGCATGACTTTAGTTTTCAAGATCAGGCAACACAAGTATGCCCTGAAACAAGCAATAAAAATATACAAGTTTGTTCCACTACAAAGTTCAGAAGCAAATATGTGCAAACTTGCAAGCAAGCTTTAGCTAAAGATAAAAGTACTTCTACTTTCAAGACTGATTTCAGGACTACTGCAACATCACCTGTTAAAATAAAGTGTGCAGTTGAATTAACAAAGAATGCAAGCAACAGCAAAAAAATACTATCAAGTGAATATCTAGAAGAGTTAACTTCTGGCACTTCTCCATCAGTTCAGTCCTTAGTCACAATCACAATGGCGTCAACCAGCAGTGATCAATCAGAATTATATGAAATAAAAAGGAAAGTTGAAACAGAACATTTAAACCGAATATCAATTGAAAATACTGTACAGTTAATAAAAAACAATCCAAGATATTATATAGGTATTTCAAAGGATTGTTATCATATAATTGACATTATTAAAACATATACAAACATTTCTGTTGAAAACATTCTATTGTGTTTGAAAAAAATAAGACTAAATACACCATTCTCTGAGCTTGGAGATCAATTTGGAATGTCACTGTCTTATGCTAGTAAAATTTTTATGACTGCTGTACCTCTTATTGCAAGTGTATTGCATCCATTAATTATACAGTCAACTAAAAAATCAGTAAAAAGGAACTTACCTATAGCATTTAGACATAAGTACCATCACATTTATTGTATCGACTGTCTTGAAATAGAAATACAAAAATCATCAAAATCTGTAGAGCAGACATTGACATGGTCACAATATAAAAAAGCGAATACTGCCAAATATTTAATCAGTAGCACCCCTGATGGTGTTATCAATTATATTTCACCTGGCTACAGTGGTAGAATCACAGATGTCTTGGTAGTACAGATTTGCAGCCTTTTGGATTATTTAGAACCAGGTGTGTCTATACTTGCAGATAGAGGATTTAAACACATAGAAGAAGCTCTACTGAACAAAGGTATAAATTTAGAAAGACCTCCAACTGTTACACAAAACTCTAAAATGTCAAAACAGGATGTAATTAGAACAAAGCAAATAGCCAGTCTGAGGATTCATATTGAGAGAGTAATCAGACGTTTGCGAGAGTTTTCAATGTTAAAACCTCACTCTGTAGTAAATAAGAAATTGTTAAAATATACTCCCCATCAAAAAAATCGAGACACCTTCGTTTTCATAGTTGAACAAAATCTTAAATATATGAAACTGAAAGTTAAATAAAGAAGGTTGATATCATGATTTAGAAACCTCGTAATATTCACTATTAAACGACATTAGATATTCATTCCAAAATAAACATATGTCTCAGATAATGTGATCCGTACAAAACGTAAAGTTGCAAAGCGTCTCGATTTTTCTGACGGGCAGTGTATTTGGATGATTGTGTTGTTATTGCATGTGCACTGATTAACCTACAGGATAGTATAATTAAAAATATACAGGGAGTAACGGAAAGGGTATAACAAGCCGAAAGGAGGTCAAGGTACTCATGAAACTGAACAACTTTCCCCATGGAACATGGGTCGAAATATGAAAAAAAAATTTGTTCCTCCCATACAAAATCGCCGATCAGCTTGATTGATTGATTTACTATGGGAGGTCCAAATTTTTATTTCATATTTCGACCCATGTTCCATGGGGAAAGTTGTTCAGTTTCATGAGTACCTTGACCTCTTTTCGGCTTGTTATACCCTTTCTGTTACTCCCTGTATAAGTTGCTCAATTAAAGTTGTTTTATTTAGTACTATTGTAAAGTAATGAATAAACATTTAATTTCCAAAATGATACTAATTTACAAAGTAACTCTTTGACATATTCAGCATCATATTCCACGGGCACAATATTCACCTTCTTAGTTTTTTCAAAGTCCCATGATGCAACACAGAATAAACCTTTTTTTAATTTGGTTAAATGCATCTGCAATTGCACTTGTGCAAAGTATTTTGGTGAGACTATTCCTTCTGAAACATATTTTTTGGTTGCTTACTGGGCATTTTATTTCAATGACTGTCTCACCATTTAAAATCCCATCAGGTGATGCTGCAATCATTGGATGTTTTTCACATATGAAAAGGCCACATGGAGAAATTTTGCCGATTGTTTTTTTTAACTCTTTCTTAACGAGGTCTTCCAATTCTCTGCCTCTTTTCATTGGAAGAGTATCAGGCACTTTCGCACCCATTATTGTAGCAATTAATGTGCCATCAGAAGTTTTACAACGAGTAACATCATATGCTTTTGATGCTGTAATTCTGCCATATCGAAGTTCATACCATGCTGGGCTCTTATGCTGTCCACAGGTGAGTTTTGTACTTCTTCTATGTTCTGTATTGTGAAGATTGGACAAATTTCATTTAAAAATTTGTCGCAGTCATTTTCCAAGTTATATCTGCAACTTAAGTAATGCAATGACATTAACTGAAGCACATCATTATCAGGTTCTAGAAGATGTTTTAAAATTTGGCAATTCTGCACTTTTCTCCGCTTGCTCTCTATTAAAAAGTCTTGCAATACTCTCTCATCCCGTGGTATTGCACTTGTTGAGCCTTTTGTGTTGCCAATATCTTTTATTTTCATATATTTTAGTGTTCCACCCACTTTAGCCAGTGTCGACTTTTTCCAATAACATTCAGTAGAAGTGCATGCTGGCTCCTCACTTCTTCTGTGAGTCCACATCAAAAAAGCCACTGAATGTTTACATCCTCCATTGGAGGCAGGGCAGTCGCCACACTGGACACTTTCTACTATCCCGTCTTTTTCGTCGACGACCAAGGACACCGAATATGGCTTGTCACGCACTTTATGTTCAGGAGAGATTTTGCATTTCACAACACACAAATTTGCCTCCCTCTTCAGCTGGACATAACCTATAGCGTCGTCACCATACGACTCCCTCGAAGATCTGAAATAATAAGTACCATTGTATGAATTTGAAATTGTTTCATGAAAAACGACTGTACCTACACATCAACTCTTGAAAATAAATAGCATTGCAATACTTACACAGAAGTTTTTACATTCCGAAACTCGGCCGAGCAAAAGTCGGGATTGCAGGCAAAGAAATTTGCAACCATATAAGAGTCTATTTTGGGCAAATTTGCGCTGTCAGCTTTCATGAAACCAGGTTCCATCTCGCCTGTCTTCTCTTTACAGACAAACTCAAGGCAGATTTATGTTAATAATCGTCTTATAACTGTACAAAAACACAAAAAAGAACTGCGAATGCTAACAACACCACTTGACCACATACAACCACCATACAAACGATTTTTTGACGTTTTGTTTATTATTATTATTTATTTTATTATTCGTTCCAAAGGAACAGGCGAAGATCTTTATGACCATGCTGCCTAGTCTTCAGTATTTTTAGTTCATAGTTCTTAAAATCTAACCTAACCTAAACTCATTGGAACACGATAGTGACGCTCGCGTTCCAATGCTCTCAAAACTTTACACGGGAATAACAAGAAGAACCACACGAGATCACTTTATTTCTCATTTTCACTACATTGTTTTTCATTGCCGGCACATTATTAAGTTAATCTCACCACATTAACACAACAATAACAGCGAAAAACTAATTTACAAAAATAAGAAATAAAGTTACGCACGAACCCTCTCGCTTCCCGCGCAAAACTCCACGTTTTGTTTATTGAAATATGACGTCACACGAGGCTAGAACATGGCCGCCCGCGTTTCGGCTTGTAACATGAACAGAGTAAAAAACCCAAAGTAATTTATTAAAAATTAAAATATTTATGCTTTATATTATTGCAAAAAACGTATTGTATTTTCTTTTTGAATCTATAAGCCAGTGTATTTATGTATCAAATATTTTATTGCTGGAGTAGTCAAATAGCGAATTGGGTTAAAGGCAGAAAGATGATGATGATGATGATTTGCCTTTTTGACAACAGTTGTGGTAGTAACTTAAATAGTTTTTCCAAGACGGCACCATGACAAAATTATACGTGTTAATCAATAATAGTAGTTTATGCAACTGCCTTATAATGAAAGGCTTTAGGGTGTGAGTGTCTGTTTATCACACGAGGCGCAGCCTCGGTACATACAGGGTGGACCATAAACTGACGTCAACAAAAAGAAATTAGATTCCTTACATCTTGGGGTATTCGAAAATACCCCATGTATGTTCCGCGATTATTTTTAGTTTCAGAATTATTCAACTTTTAAAGTTGTATGGAAAATAAACGACTGGTAGTATTTTTTCTTTCCTTTTTTTACTTCCTTACAAGGGCTTTTTGCGCGGTTGATTTCATAGCATAATCTTTATGATTTGTACTTTTTAGCGTACAAAATAAACTGTGTGCCATTTGAGTTTTTCCCATACAACTTTAAAAGTTGAATAACTCGAAAACTAAAAATAATTGCGGAACATACATGGGGTATTTTCGAATACCCCAAGATGTGAGGAATCTAATTGAATCTAATTTCTTTTTATTGACGTCACTCTATGGTCCACCCTGTATACTCTAAGCACCTCTCCCTTTTTCCTAAAGTATGCTCGTTGTTTTCAGAGTTTGCCGTGTGGTGCCGGCAGAGTTTGCCGTGTGGTGCCGGCAGAGTAGAATAGTATCACCCCCTCTCTTCCCGTGGGGGTCGTAAGAGGCGACTGAGAGATAAACCCGACCCAAAGAGCCAGGGCCAACCGTATGGTGGCGGTTAATCCACCACAAAAGCATTCCCAAGGAGGGTTGACGTCTGGTTGGCGGCCGGTCGTAAAATTCAGCCAAATCCTTTTGCAACACGATTTTGTGTTCAACGAAACGTGTTGCGCCGACCCCAAGTAATTGGGATAAGGGCAGGAAGATGATGATGACGTCACTCTATGGTCCACCCTGTATACTCTAAGCACCTCTCCCTTTTTCCTAAAGTATGCTGGTTGTTTTCAGGTGATGCTGGGCGTGGTGACGGCCGCTCTGACGCTGGCGGCGTGCTCGTGGCTGCTGCCGCTGGCGGCCGCCGCGCGGGGCGTCACGCGCCTCGCTACAGCTGCCATACTGACAGCCGTCGTCACCGCCGCGCTCGTTACACTCACGCCTCTAGGTAACACATCAGACATTACCAGTCCGGCGTCACGCGCCTCGCTACAGCTGCCATACTGACAGCCGTCGTCACCGCCGCGCTCGTTACACTCACGCCTCTAGGTAACACATCAGACATTACCAGTCCGGCGTCACGCGCCTCGCTACAGCTGCCATACTGACAGCCGTCGTCACCGCCGCGCTCGTTACACTCACGCCTCTAGGTAACACATCAGACATTACCAGTCCGGCGTCACGCGCCTCGCTACAGCTGCCATACTGACAGCCGTCGTCACCGCCGCGCTCGTTACACTCACGCCTCTAGGTAACACATCAGACATTACCAGTCCGGCGTCACGCGCCTCGCTACAGCTGCCATACTGACAGCCGTCGTCACCGCCGCGCTCGTTACACTCACGCCTCTAGGTAACACATCAGACATTACCAGTCCGGCGTCACGCGCCTCGCTACAGCTGCCATACTGACAGCCGTCGTCACCGCCGCGCTCGTTACACTCACGCCTCTAGGTAACACATCAGACATTACCAGTCCGGCGTCACGCGCCTCGCTACAGCTGCCATACTGACAGCCGTCGTCACCGCCGCGCTCGTTACACTCACGCCTCTAGGTAACACATCAGACATTACCAGTCCGGCGTCACGCGCCTCGCTACAGCTGCCATACTGACAGCCGTCGTCACCGCCGCGCTCGTTACACTCACGCCTCTAGGTAACACATCAGACATTACCAGTCCGGCGTCACGCGCCTCGCTACAGCTGCCATACTGACAGCCGTCGTCACCGCCGCGCTCGTTACACTCACGCCTCTAGGTAACACATCAGACATTACCAGTCCGGCGTCACGCGCCTCGCTACAGCCGCCATACTGACAGCCGTCGTCACCGCCGCGCTCGTTACACTCACGCCTCTAGGTAACACATCAGACATTACCAGTCCGGCGTCACGCGCCTCGCTACAGCTGCCATACTGACAGCCGTCGTCACCGCCGCGCTCGTTACACTCACGCCTCTAGGTAACACATCAGACATTACCAGTCCGGCGTCACGCGCCTCGCTACAGCTGCCATACTGACAGCCGTCGTCACCGCCGCGCTCGTTACACTCACGCCTCTAGGTAACACATCAGACATTACCAGTCCGGCGTCACGCGCCTCGCTACAGCTGCCATACTGACAGCCGTCGTCACCGCCGCGCTCGTTACACTCACGCCTCTAGGTAACACATCAGACATTACCAGTCCGGCGTCACGCGCCTCGCTACAGCTGCCATACTGACAGCCGTCGTCACCGCCGCGCTCGTTACACTCACGCCTCTAGGTAACACATCAGACATTACCAGTCCGGCGTCACGCGCCTCGCTACAGCTGCCATACTGACAGCCGTCGTCACCGCCGCGCTCGTTACACTCACGCCTCTAGGTAACACATCAGACATTACCAGTCCGGCGTCACGCGCCTCGCTACAGCTGCCATACTGACAGCCGTCGTCACCGCCGCGCTCGTTACACTCACGCCTCTAGGTAACACATCAGACATTACCAGTCCGGCGTCACGCGCCTCGCTACAGCTGCCATACTGACAGCCGTCGTCACCGCCGCGCTCGTTACACTCACGCCTCTAGGTAACACATCAGACATTACCAGTCCGGCGTCACGCGCCTCGCTACAGCTGCCATACTGACAGCCGCCGTCACCGCCGCGCTCGTTACACTCACGCCTCTAGGTAACACATCAGACATTACCAGTCCGGCGTCACGCGCCTCGCTACAGCTGCCATACTGACAGCCGCCGTCACCGCCGCGCTCGTTACACTCACGCCTCTAGGTAACACATCAGACATTACCAGTCCGGCGTCACGCGCCTCGCTACAGCTGCCATACTGACAGCCGTCGGCACCGCCGCGCTCGTTACACTCACGCCTCTAGGTAACACATCTATATAAGGCCCTATTAAATTCACTGCAAATATTTTAAGGGCATGCGTAAATATGTATAAGAAAAACATCTGAGGCATTTTAAGAAAAATCTACACGCCAGAATTTTTTTTTTTTCATTTTTAAACAAACTTTTTAATTAATTATGTGAACACTCTTTGACTGACCCGACTGACGTTCTGCCACGTAGACAGGATTCACCTACACGGAACGCACACTAACAACCAACCAATCACAGCACTTTTTTTGGCGCGTTATTTAAATTCATCGAAGTGTGTAATTCTAGGACAAACACGGTGCACTTTTTTCGTTTTGTTTTTTTTTTATTTAAATGCAGTTTTCTCGAAAACTAGCGTGTAGATTTCTTTAAATATTTGCCTAGTACATGCTTATATTTTATTTGATCTGTCCCTAAAATATTTGCAGTGAATTTAATAGGATCTTATATATCATTGGCCTCATACGTCTGTGTCAGATTTATTCAGTGTCTGAGGCAAGACTCTCCACGGCTGTATAAGCCGATACGGGAGCGGCATGGCTTTTTGCTCGCTCTCCTCAGAAGCTGCGTTGCCTGGGACGCAATTATGGAAAACGCAGGGCTGCCCGGGACCTGCGCTACCCTCTCGGCCTTCCTGGCTGACTCCACAGGAACGACGAGTCGATACGTGCGGAGGCAGGTCGGCTGCAGGAGTCTGCCCCGCGATTTATTACCAGTCACTCGTGCCTGACAGAGACCCCGTTCCGGATTTGTAACACATCTACTACTACTATAACGGCCACAATAAAGTCCACTGCTGAACATGGGCCTCCTCGTTATTGGGGGGTATTTGCCATACTCGCCACGCTTGGCAGGCGGGTTGGTGAGCGCAATGTGTGATGTTGCAATGCGATTGTGAAATTCATCCAGGGATTTAAGCCCTGGATGAATTTATCCCTTAGTCGCCTCTTACGATACCCACGGGAAAGATATGGGGTGATGACATTCTAAGCCGGCATCACACGGCCACAATTTAGGGAAACTGCACGCGGGGCGCCTTTACAAATGGTTATCTCAGCACTAGCGATGATTTTGTTTGACGCTTACAGACCTTGTAGAATCAACTAGCTATTTTCAGTGTGACTGTACCGTATGTGTTGTGTCTGTCATTAGCAAATTATTATTAATGGAAATATTAAGATTTAGTGTTACTGGATGGTGTAAGTGTCGTGAGTGTAATAGCTAGCTGACTATACACGAATGAGAAGGGGGAACTGTTAGAAACAACCCTAACAACCCTACCTACCACCTACCACCCTAGCCCGGATGATAAGCGACAATAGATACATATATAAATAAGTGCGGGACACCTGTTACAATGCGGCCTACGGTAACAGGAGGAAAGTGGGAAGGAAATAGGGGTTGTGCACGACGTGCAATGTGCACAGGAAAGGTCAACTCACTGCCAGTCGCACAGACTCATACGACCGTGAATAGGCTAAGGTAGTCTTGGCCACAGTGAGGGGATCCTGTGGAAGTAAGCATGAACCGCCGGTCCAGCTCTTCTATGCTGGGGAAATCCAAGGATCGTCAGCGCTTGTGCTGGTAGATGGTCTGATCATCTAGCGCTTGTGCTAGGCACCTCTAGGAGTCGCCAGCGCTTGTGCTGGTAGAGGTCTGCAGCTCGTCTAGCGCTTGTGCTAGTATAGGGTCCAATCGTCTAGCGCTTGTGCTAGGTACCTCAAGGGATCGTCAGCGCTTGTGCTGGTACTTCTTAGGGAGATCAAGTCAAACTCGCAGCTCCGTGGAAAAAGACATTTATTTTTAACTGACTAGCTAATTTATACAAGATTTATTTACATGTATGTGTGACCTTAACTTATATAAAATTACAATCTAATCAAATTATTTAAGTGTGAGAAAGATGATGATGTGCCGATGCCGCAGATTTGTCTTCTTGATTTCTGGGTTAGTGTGCTGGGTTGAGAGGCTGCTGAGTTGGTGGATTGCATGTTCACTGCGCGTGAACAGACCTTAACTGGAAATATCTGGAATCTCAAAGGAACTCAAGGTAACTAAGAAGATGGCTGCCATGAACGTCGTATTTTCAGGATTAAAATTGGCTCAGAATCATATGACGTTCTTGTATCATCAGATTTTGCTGCTTTGTTATGTGACACTCGGCCCCATTTCAGATTGCTAGTGCAGAGCAAGGGTTGCTAGTGTAAAAAATCTTGAAGTATAAAAATATTAAAACAGTAAAATCTGATATAGAACGTCATATCGACCCCTCTGGTCTCAATTGGCGTAAATGACATAAAGCACTTTTTACAGGAGAGCCAAAAAACGAAAAAATAAAAATATAAATTGAGATATCTTTTTCGTCTTTTTAGCTATAATAATGCTTCTTTTATCAAAATACTTGCCCGAGTTGCTTCAAAAGCTCATTAGGGTTGCACAGGAGAAAAATGCAGATTTAAGAAGTTAGCATGCAATACGACCAAAATATTTTTTATTCAATGTCATTTACTACCCGAAAAATGAGTGAAAATTTACTGTTTATAAATAATTAGGTAGTAAAAGACAAAAAAACAACAAAACTGACAATAAAATGAGTCGTAAAAGCCTATTTAGTTGAACTTTAACGCCTTTATTTTTATTCTAGATTAAGATAGCTGTGTGTTCTTTATGTAGATTTTTAATAATTTGTTTGCCGATTTGGCTAAAATTGTTGTGCTTATAAATTGTTATAAGTTTAGGTGTTATTTAAAAAAAAGTGAATAATTCATTGTGTGTTGTGTCTCAAATAAAACTATTATGTAGTTAATGAATCAATAATTTAATAATCAAAATGTATGTGTCCATTTTTCATACCATGAGCATTGAACAAGTCGGTAAATACATAGCTAATAGGAAATGCATACAACAAGAAAATAACCTACTACAACTATCTGAAATCGTTTAGTTTAATAATCATATTACGGGTACGTAGATGTCTCATTTTCATAACATGAGTAAGTACTAAACTTTGGTACTAATTGTCAAATCTGCCTATATCTAATATGATAAAGAACAAAAGAAAAAGAAAAGATCTCGAATCAGAAAATAGAATCATGATTGAAAGTATTTTTATTGAATTAGCCAATAAATTGAACCTCAAATACTGAAACTGATCACTTTCGTCATCTTTGTCACTTTCCGATAGTACATCCACAACTTGAGCTTCATTTGGGTGTTGTTAATATTCATTATAATAACGTCAGGTATAGTTTGATTTGATTGTCTTATAGGCGCTTCAAGTCCTTGAATTTTGCAATTGAAATTGGTAATCTGCGTTAGTACAGACGGGATTGTTTTAAGTCCTTTACTTTCATCCTTTTCCCTTTTCCTTTAGTTTTATACTCAATATACATTTCCATTATTGTTTCTGGGGTATCTGACTTCATGGAGTATTTGATTGTTGCAGTATGATATTTATTTATTTCGAAAGGTGCTACTAGATTTTCTTCTTTTCATTTTTTATCTGAAAATTTCTCAAAATTTATAATTTCTAAATTAGAAAACTAATTGTTTGGGTTCCTTTGCTTGCAGTGGCCGACATATTTTGTGTCAGCGCGAAAAATTCTTCAACCATACACAGTAGAGGTCAAAGAATATTCAGAATTTTTCAATTGGGATGAAATGTCCAACAAAACATTTTCGACTGAGACTAAAATATAAAAACAAAGGAAAACCGAGTAACAACTTTCAAAACCAATTAATTAGATCCATTAAACCAGATGCTCTAGAAACAACAATGGAAATGTGTACTGAGCAGAAAACTAAAGGAAAAGGGAAGAAAAAGGGAAAAAGAAAGAAAATAAGAGATGTAAAACCTCGTCATTTCAGTAGCAGTTGAAAAATTCAGAATTTGAAGTAACTTCGTGACAATCAAACTATACCTAGACATCATCATAATGAATATTCACAACAATAATAATTTGGAATTAAACTAAAGTTTCAAATGTATTATTGGATAGTGACGAAGATGACGAAATGATGCAGATGAAGTACTTGAGGCTCAATTTAATTTCTTACAAATAATTTTATTAGTGAATTTATTATTTGATACGATATCTTTTCTTTTTCTTTTGTTCCTCATCATTTAAGGTATAGGTGGATTAGGTAATTACTAATTAGTAACTAATAGGCGTTACTTTGCGGAAGTCCATCTAGGTAATTAGTCCCAAAGGAAAGTACTCACTCATGTTATGAAAATGAGACATCTACTGACCCGTAATGTGATTATTAAAATAAATGATTGTAGAGGGTTTAAGTAGGTTATTTTCTTGTTGTATGCAGGCATTAGCTATATTTAATTTAATAACACCAAAACTTATAAAAAAATATAAGTACAATTGTTTTAGGAAAATCGGCAAACATATTATTAAAAATCTACACAAATAACACTTTGGCTTTGACGACATATTTTATTGTCGGTTTTGTTGTTTTCTTGTTTTTTACTACCTAATTATTTATAAACAATAATTTTTTACTCATTTTTTGGGTAGTAAATGACATTCAACAACATTTTTTTTTGCGTAAATGCACGCTAACTTCATAAATCCGCATTCATCACCTGCGCAACTGTAATGAGGTTTTGCTAAAAGGGATTAAATTTTGGGAAAGTATTTTGCTAAAAGAAGCATTATTATAGCTAAAAAGGCAAAAAAGATATCTCAATTTATATTTTTAATTTTTGCTTCGCGTGTAAAAGTGCTTTACTTCATTTACGACAATTGAAGCCATAGGAGTGTGCTTTAATTTAGTTGAGTAATACTTTATTTTTTCTTGAGATGACTTCCTTTTTAATTTCACACATCAAATTATCTTTTACGACCTTATATTACGAGACTTACTATGAAATCAGTGTTGCATTTTGTAACAAGCAATAAAAACCTTAAAACGCAGTAATGTGAAATGCATACATTGAATCATAATGTCACGCAGAAAACAGTTTTTTGCCTTCAGGACCACATTTTTGGACTTTGATTAAGGTTACATTGGGTTGTAAACGACAATATTTTGTAATTTTTATATCGAAATGCACTTTACGCCCGTAAGGGATTCAGGAATAATCCTGTATGAGGCATTTACGACTAACATTTTTCAATTGTTGTTACAATTTTTTGGGTCGTAAATGACATATTTTATAATTGATGAGCAGTAATGTATTTTACGCCGTTTCTTTAACTAGCAATTTGTTTTTTACGACACATGATCAGCATTTATGTAAATGAAATGTCTTTTACGTTAATTTTTTTATATATTTTTAAAATTGAGGCAAAAAAACTGTGGTAGTAAAAGACATTTTTTTGGAGATATCGAAATTTTAAATACACAGATCGATAGAGAAAAAAAAACTGAACAAGACTGCATTTTTAACTCATTTTCGCCAAAAATGTCATTTACGCCAATTGAGGCCAGAGGGGTCGATATGATTCTGAGCCAATTTCAAATCCAAGAAATGTGACGTTCGTGTCAACCACCTTCTTAGATACCTTGACTTCCCCTGAGATTCCGGTTATTTCCAGTTAAAGTCCGTACCCGTCAAAATCGTCGCAAGTACTGAGTGAGCCATCTGTAAAGGAGCCCCGTGCGCTGTTTCCCTAATTTGTGCTTTTAGGCGAACTCTAATACTCTAAAAACTAACTCCGTAAGCCACAGAAAAGCCGAAAGGAGGTCAAGGTACTCATGAAACTTAACAATTTTTCCCATGGAACATGGCTCGAAATACGAAAAAAAAAATGGGTCTGCTAAACAATATAGCTGATTGATTTACTATGGGAGGTCCAAATTATTTCATCATATTTCGACCCATGTTCCATGAGGAAAGTTGTTCAGTTTCATGAGTACCTTAAGCTCCTTTCGGCTAGTTATAACACTTTTTGTTATTTCCGGTATAATTTCGTATATTTTAAAGTTTTCGCATTTTTTCTCCAGGGTTCCCGTACACGGCGGTGACGCCGCAGCGGTACATGGTGTTCCACACGCGGCGCACCATCCACGCGGCCGCGGGGGTGGGGGTGGGGGGAGGGGAAGGGGGAGGGGGGAGCGACACCCTCCGCCATGAGGACATCTACTGGGTGCCGCACATGGACGCCAACGCGCCCTACTCGCTGCGGGACACTGGTCAGTATGCAACTACAGTGCGGTCGTTCGCTGACAGGTGTCAGATGTAGCCTGTAGCATCCACGCTGGAGGGGGAGGGGGGAACGAGACCCTCCGCCATGAGGACATCTACTGGGTGCCGCACATGGACGCCAACGCGCCCTACTCGCTGCGGGACACCGGTCAGTATGCAACTACAGTGCGGTCGGTCGCTGACAGGTGTCAGATGTAGCCTGTAGCATCCACGCGGGCGGGGAGGGGGAAGACCCTCCGCCATGAGGACATCTACTGGGTGCCGCACATGGACGCCAACGCGCCCTACTCGCTGCGGGACACCGGTCAGTATGCAACTACAGTGCGGTCGGTCGCTGACAGGTGTCAGATGTAGCCTGTAGCATCCACGCTGGAGGGGGAGGGGGGAACGAGACCCTCCGCCATGAGGACATCTACTGGGTGCCGCACATGGACGCCAACGCGCCCTACTCGCTGCGGGACACCGGTCAGTATGCAACTACAGTGCGGTCGGTCGCTGACAGCTGTCAAATGTAGCCTGTAGCATCCACGCGGGCGGGGGTGGGGGAAGGGGGAGGGGGGAACGTCACCCGCCATGAGGACATCTACTGGGTGCCGCACATGGACGCCAACGCGCCCTACTCGCTGCGGGACACCGGTCAGTATGCAACTACAGTGCGGTCGGTCGCTGACAGCTGTCAAATGTAGCCTGTAGCATCCACGCGGGTGGGGGGAGGGGGGAACGACACCCCCCGCCATGAAGACATTACACATGTTACAGAAATAACAAAAATTATGAATAAAATTTCATTATCATCGATATTCGATAAACAAGCCGAGGTTTTAAAAACGAAAACCCAACTGCGGTCATTTTAAAGTTGTATATTGAAATATAGCCAATGTCATTCGCGCCGCTGAGACGAATCTAACGATACCTCGTATGTCAAAATCCAACTATCCGTTTGGGCTGTAGCCCGTGAAAAAGAATTTTCCTGTCCACATACATACATACTCTCGTTAAACATAACCCTCCTTCTGAGACAGTCGGGTAAATAGTCTAGGTCAGTGCTACACCTACACTACCTGGCGAACAAAGAACGTAGTTTACTAGAAACCCTTATCTTTTCGTCAAGGTGAGAAGATAGATCGGGTTGACCTAAATATGGAATTGTTGAGAAAAAAATATATCACATGTGTTTTGGACCAGCAAAGTTCGCCATCTGTGCTGGCGACGCCTCTACCATCTGGTCGCCAGTATAGACGGCGAAGGTCGCTGGTTCAAATCCAGCCTGCGGTGAATATTTTGCAAGTTTTCCAAGAATGGACTTTGCAATCATAATTTATGAATTTATTTTTATAATTTAATTTAATTTTAATTTTTAGACTTCCTCCCTTTCAAATGAGATTTATATTTATTAAATTAATTATCTTTTTTATAAATTAGATTGCACTATTATATTGAGAATTATTTTAACTATTTATTTTGAATTTCAAGGCTTCAATTAAATACAATTTTAAGTGAAGCCTAATTGTTTGACTATTGATTTAAATTGAATTGTAAATTTTATTTAAAATGGATTTTAATTTAATTTTACAGTCCATAAATATGTTTTGCTTATTTTAATCTTATCTTTGACAGTGCCCGAAATAGCTCAAGCTGAGTACATATCCTTGGATTGCTCGTTGTACCCGTACTGCGGGGTGCCGTACTACCTGCCCTGCCTGCAGTTCATCTCTCGAGGGTACTCCGCCCCCGCGCCCGGCCCCCCCGCCCCCGCCGTCGCCATCACCGTCGCACCCCGCATCGAGACACTGGCAGAGTTCAAGCAAGCCATACATCTGAATATCACAGGTCATTTTTTTTATGTAGCCTTTTCTACGTTCCACTCATTATTACTAACCTAAAATTATATTATATACGGTTACGTTTAATTAAGTACAAATCTCTTGAGGGTGTAATCTACTCACAAAACAGAACAACTTTTGTATGAAACTTTTCTTCGAAATATGAAAAAAAAAATGGACTTCCCATACTAAGTGACACACTTTTTCAACATTTTTGTATGGGAGGCCCAATTTTTTTTTATTTCGTCTCCTAAGCTGTCACAAAGCCCCCTGTCACAAAAAACGAAGTGTCGCATCAGCACTGGGCACCTTCGTATACCGTTGTTACTGAAACGGCCCATGTTTTTGCAAAATTTTCAAAATTTTCCACCGCAGTCTGGATTTGAACCAACGACCCTCGCCGTCTGTACTGGCGACGCCTCTACCTACTGTGCTACAGGTACGGTTGCTAATTCAAATCCAGCCTGCTGTGGAAAATTTCGCAAGTTTTCCTAAAATTGTATACCTAACATGGGAAGTGTTTTAAAGTTTGGGTTGAATACTTCCAATGTTTACCGCCGCTTTCGAGAAAGGCTGCCACAGAAAACTCCCAAATTTAATTTTACGTAGTTATGTAAGTGTTATTTAGTAGTATATTTAAGTTCATTTTAATTGTATAGTCGTAGTCTATTGTTATTCATAGTATTATTTAGAACAATTATGCTGGTTAAATGCTTACCTAAGACACAGGAATAACTATTCTTAGTTTAGGAAACAGTTTAGCCTCGTAATTGTTTTTGTATAGAATTACCTACCTGTTAGTATTTATGTTTATTTAATAAAGAATTTTGATTTGATTTGATTTGAATGTTTTGCAGGTCCCACGCACATAGTAGTGATCGTCTCCCCGGTGGAAGGCGCGGAGGTCTCCTGGTGTTCGCATCTCTCGGGCGCGCCGCAAGAGGGCGCGGTGTGGCTGCCGAGCCAGCGCAAGACCTACTTCCTCACGCTGTTCGACGCGCGCGCCGCACGACCCGCCCACTGGCAGCTGACACTGCACCTCACGCACAGGTGGGTGGCAAAGTATAGTAGGTTGTTGACGAGGACGGAAAATAAGACTTTGCCTGACGAGTAGAGTTTGAAGTCCGAGCCGCAGGCGAGGACTTTAAAAATACGAGTCTGGCAAAGTCATTTTCCCTGAGGCTTACATAGTGCTTTTCTCAAAAAAATGCTAGGAAATTATAAAGATTTTAATTTATTTTATAGTAATTTTGATATAAAAAGGTGTTTTACTGATTACTAAGTCAAGATGTGGATTTGGAGTTATTCTTTTTTTATTTTGTAATTTCTGAACGATTTCGATATCGCGCCAGAAAAGTTGTATTGAAATCCATTGCAGGTGTGTAAAAATGAAATCGTTCAGAAATTACAAATTCACAAACAATGTCAAACTTTCTGGTTTGTGTTTTTGAAAGAAATTGACATATTTCCTAGCATGTTTGAGAAAAAAAAATATATTCAAATTATGACATGACAAGCTTCATCTCTCGTCAACTTGTACATACGTAATGTTGTCAGTTGAGTGACTGTATAGTTCTACTACAAAGTCATACATGGCTTTCTAGCTACCCGTAAGTAGTCAAGTGACAAAGATATATGAACGAAGCAAGTGGATCACAATTTCGCCGCCTCGGGCAGAGCCTGCCGTGGTGTAGCGGCAACATGTCTGACCCGGCTTGTCAGAAGACGTGGGTTCGAATCCCGCTGGCGGCGTGAATTTTTTCCGCTTGCTTCGTTTGTATTAACTTTGTAACCAAAAAGTTAATATCAATATCTAGTGTTTGATTAAAACACCAAGTATTCAAAATTACTATCAAGTGGAAAATTTCTGCAAATAGTAAACATTCAATTATGTCATAAATATATATTCTGCTTTTCAAAATAAAATTCAGTTAATTGTAATATTGTGCACGTTTTATCCGCTTGTCCTCAATCAACTTACAATTCCCTAGGTCTTCTGAGTGACATTTCATTAGAAATAAACAATACCTGTTGTACCATTTTTCAAATGAAATTATGTATTAACTTTATTGTGTACAATAAATTGTTAAATAAAATACGACAGCCGATGTGGCGCAGTGGTTAGTATGCCTGCCTGCCACGCAAAGGTTCCGGGTTCAATTCCCGGTGGGGTCACTCACAAAGTTGATATTTATCACTTTGTGAATTTGTTCCCAGTCTGGTTAGGACATTGCAGGCTGAACCACCTGATTGTAGGCAAGTAAGATGGTTCCGTGCTTCGGATGGGCACGTTAAGCCGTCGTTCCCGGTTGCTGTCTATGATGGCGGTCGTTACACAACCATGTCAGAGGCCTGCTACTTGCAGTAGTCGGTTGAAAAACTCTGACACCAGGGTTCATCGGGTCGTTGAACGACTGAGTGTCCCACACGAAAAGAAGAATAAATAAAATAATAAAAAAATCACTTAATGATAGTCATTACATTACATTACACAGAAATGGATTAATCGTTGTAAAAAAAAGAAATTTGCAAGGCACAATTATCTCTTTTTTTATAAATTTTATTATTCCTAGTATAAACGCGGCTCGGGCGGGATAAATAAATAAAAGTAAAGGCTCTGCCTCGGGGCTGGCCAGGGTAACAAAGCAGCATGAGGAAGTACGATACTCGATAATCGACTATCGAATATCGATACTGAAGAGGTTTTCGAATGAAAACAATCGATACTTCGCCATCACTAGCGTAGGTTCGACTAGGCATGCGACTTTAGTATCACAAATCGATTATTTGTAATAAAAAATATACTATATTTTATCCAAAAAGAAACTTATGCAGGGTGTTAGGAAAAGTAGTACGTTCCTTCTAGAAGAGTTAAATATTATTAAAAAAAAAATTGTTCAACTCTACAACACCGCACGCTGTAGTGTCTGGTACAGTCATTTACCGCTCGGATAACTTTGCACCATTCCTTCGCCGCGCGCAATAAGGTCTACAACGGTGCAACCGCAACTGTATGTGACCGTAACGATCTGCTATGCCGCGCTCAAACCTAGGGATGATCATCTCAATGAAAAGTTTTTGTAAATTGTGTTTTATTTTTAATATTTTTTTAAACATGGTCAAGATACTTTGTTATACCTGCAGAATTCGTGGTCTAAAGGAACTTACTACTTTTTCCAACTACTATTACTAACTATTACAACCACAAAAGTCGACTGCTGGACATGGGCCTCCCCCAATTGGGGGGTATTGCCATACTCATACTTGGCAGGCGGATTGGCGAACGCAGTGCAAGGTGTTGAAGATATTCACAGGGAATGCTGCTGCCCATTCCTTGGATCAATCTCTTAGTCGCCTTTTACGGCATCCATCACGGGTAGAAATGGGATGATTCTATTCTAAGCCAGCATCACACGGCTCCGTCACACGCGTGATAGGTAAGAACAACTTCCTCCAAGGAACATAGGTCGAAATATGAAAAAATATTGGAACCTCCCATATAAAAATGCCAATTAGCTCATTCTAATTTCTATGGGAAGCGATTTTTTTTTAATATTTCAGTTAATGTGCCTCTGGAAAAGTTGTTTCCTGTTACCAGCTGGGCCCGCGTATTCGCTATCGGTCACTGATAAAATTACATCCTATATTATATAAGGTCCTATTAAATTCACTGCAAATATTTTAAGGGCATGCGTAAATATGTATAAGAAAAACATGTAAGGCATTTAAAAAAAAATTTACACGCTAAATTTTCTTTTTCATTTTCAAACAAACTTTTTAATTAATTATGTGAACATCCTTTGACTGACCCGACTGACGTTCCGCCACGTAGACAGGATTCTCTTACACGGCACGCACACTAACAACCAACCAATCACAGCACCATTTTTTGGCGCGTAATTTAAATTCATCGAAGTGTGTGTTTCTAGGACAAACAGGATGTACTTTTTTCGTTTTGTGTTTTTTTAGTTAAATGCAATTTTCTCGAAAACTAGCGTGTAGATTTCTTTAAAAATTTGCCTATAGTCCGTCAACTTCGTGCGCGACCTTCCTGCGGGGTACAGACGGTAGGGGGGCGAGGAAGCACGTCATTTTAATATGACGTGCGGCGGGGATGCGCGCGTCTCCCTTCCCCGCTACACCTCCCGCTACCCGCTGACATCTCCCTCCCCAACGTCTGTCACCCCTAGGGAAGGTCACGCACGAAGTTGACGGACTATAGTACATGCTTATATTTTATTTGATCTCCCCCTAAAATATTTGCAGTGAATTTAATAGGACCTTATATTTAACAAAAGATATTTTCTTCCATCCGTAGGTTCTCCACCCCGCCGGCTCGTTGGGCGTCGTTCTCAGTGTCGGGGCACGGCATGGCGGGCGCCAAGTCCGAGCAGCTGCGCGCTCTGCTCGCCAAGTTCCCCGAGTGGACCGCGCGCACCGGCTGGGACGTGCACACGCATCTCTTTGACGTTTGATGTCATAAGTCAAGTAAAGGGTTACGTGTCAATTTTCATCTTTTGTTCAGTTGATGCTTAAATAGGTTTAAGCTGGTTCACAAAAGAAATGGCAACATTATTGTTGACATCTTGCTCAAATGTCAGTAATATGAAAAAGACGCAAACAATAATGTAACCATTTTGGGTCCCCTTTTGTGAACTATAGGTACATAAAAATGAGGTGTCAAAAAATCAACTGCAAATATTTTAGGGGTGAACCAACCCACGAAACTGAACATCTTTCCCTAGTGTACATAAAAAAAATCAAAAACTTTAGACCTCCCATACAAATTGACTCGGTCGGCTCGGTGTCGGGGCACGGCATGTCGGGCGCCAAGTTCCCCGAGTGGACCGCGCGCACCGGCTGGGACGTGCACACGCGTCTCTTTGACGTTTGATGTCATAAGTCAAGTAGAGGATTCCGTGTCAATTTTAAAATAGGGGCGCCTACCGGCTGTAAAAACGACCATTTTCACCACGACTGTCAAAAGTTTGAGTGACATAAGACTTTGTATTACTATAGTGACGTGCACACTCATCTCTTTGACGTTTGATATCACTTGTGTCAACCAAAGGTGTCAACGGTTCCGTTTACATTTTAAAGTTTTGTTTAGTTGACGCTTAAATAGGTAAATGAGGTGTCAAAAAATCAACTGCAAATATTTTAAGGATGAATCGGCCCATGTAACTGAACAAGTTTCCTTAGGGAGCATGTGACGAAATATGAAAAAAAATTGTACCTCCCATACAAATTCGCTCGGTCGGCTGGTACATTTCATGGGCTGGTTCACCTCTTTAAATATTTACAGTTGATTTTTTTACACCTTAACACCTTATACAGGGAGTAACGGAAAGGGTATTACAAGCCGAAAGGAAGTGAAGGTACTCATGAAACTGAACAACTTTCCAACTTTCCGTTACAAAAAAAAAAACAATAAATCTGAAATAAGGTCTAAGGTTACTCATTAAACTGAACAACTTTCCCCGTGGAACATGGGTCTAAATATGAAAAAAAAGCTGATCGGCGATTTTGTAGGCCCAATTTTTTTTCATATTTCGAAATATGTTCCATGGGGGAAGTTGTTCAGTTTCATGAGTACCTTCACCTCCTTTCCGCTTGTAATAAATAACCTTTCTGTTACACCCGGTATATCACGCCTACCGGCCGTAAAAACGGTCATTTACACCACCTGTCTATACACACACGCTGCGGTAACGCAAGCAAAAAAACAGTTTGTTGTGGTTGGCTTGTTTTTGTTGTAAAGGCACTGGTTATTGTGTTAAACTGTTGTTGGATATTAAAAACTGAAAGAAACACATGGATTCTCGTAAGCGAGGCAAAGTTCTGCGAAGACCCAAAAAAAAACTATTTTGCTGCCACTACAGGAAGAAACGGCCGCCATTTAGTGTGTTTTTTCATTCGCGGCAGTAATTTGAGAATTGCGTTCAGTTGATATTAGAGATTATACTACCTGGTTCACAAAAGAAAGGGACCCGAAACGGCAACATTATTGTTGACATCTTGCTCAAATGTCATGTAATATGAAAAATACGCAAACAATAATGTTGCCATTTCGGGTCCCCTTCTTTTGTGAACCAGGTAATACTGCATTGCTGCAATGACTAAGCACTATAACTCGCCCAGATAAAGAAACTTCCTTTATATGGCGGCGTCCTACAACTTGAGCAGAAAAATTATGGATCCATATTGGCAACATTATTGATGACATCCGTTGTCGATTCGGGTCCATTCTTTATCAGCGCAAGTTATAATGGGTAAGAGTTTCGGTGCAGGCGATAAAGCACGATGACCGCGAGCCTTAGAGTATATACAGGGTGTAAGGGACAGCACTTCGAATACTGATAGGGTGCATTCAGACCATGAAACTGAACAACTTCCCATAGAAATAAATTTCAGGAAACAAAAAAAAGTTTTTGACTTCCCATAGTAAATTGAATCAGTTGATCGTGATTTTGTATGGGAAGTCGAAAAAAATTTTTAGTTTCCTGTGATTTATTTCTATTGGAAGTTGTTCAGTTTCATGGTCTGAATGCCCTTTCAGTATTCGGAGGGCTGTCCTTTACCCCTATAAGCAAGCTATAGAGTGCGCATTAGGCCCTGCGGCGTACTGTCAAAGCGTAAGCAGTTGCACACGTCAAATGTATGAGAAGTTATAGAGGTTAAGTAGTGCTGTCACTGTCGTTTTGCTACTGACAGACAGAGAGGGTGCGCCCAGACTACTGCCACCAGTTCCTACTTTTTACGCGCACTCTATAGCTTGTTTATATATACTCTAAGCCGCGAGCCATTTACAGTTTCTTTTTTCTGTAAATTTCTGCCGCTGAAACTGATTTTCCCGTGGGACGTTTTCCCGGAATGTATTATGCATATAGACCTTTCCTTGAACCACTCTATCTATTAAAATAATGCATCAAATTCCGTTGCGTGGTTCAGAAGGACTTAGCGGAGCCATGACAGAGACATATACAAAACGCGACTTTACTTCGTACTATGTATTTGTTATGATACGTTATTTAGTGCAATCAGTGCAATTTAAGATTTCGGAGGAGGTGACAAATAATTATGTATTTCGCATAATATGTGAATAGGTATTTATATACTTTACTAAGAAATGGGCTTATTTATTTATAGAATACCTAATTTTAAAACACTTTCCGTGTTTTACTTTATAGTCATGGTCCTTAGCAAAAAAATACTGTTTTGCCGGCACAGTTGATGCCGCTTTGCTCAGCGATACTAGGGACCATTGTTAGGTAATGATTCCATCCGAGGAAATGAAAAATCCATCCACTGGGTTTCAAGATGGCGGACCTTCGTTTTTTTGTATGGCACTAAAAAAATAATTCTTCTGGAGCCCATCGTGTGTGGTATCAAATGAAAGCGCTACACGAGACTATTTCAAAAATATATCGTTGTAATACATTTTAGTTACCCTTATCGAAAAAAATCAAGTTATATTTTTAAAAGTAGTCAAAACATGCCAAGTTTGAGGTCCAGTAGGTACAAAAAGGCTGACGTAAAGTTTGTTAAAAGTATGCCAAATGATCCACCATATCCTCAAAATTAACGTCACGAAAGGAATTTTAAAACTTAATAAGATTTAATGTATATTTTGCAATAGAACATTGTGGACTGCAGTAGGTTAGTAAGAACTGCTTGTGCGCCTCCAAAAATGTTTTAGATCCAATTCTTCTCATGATTGCTTTTATGCTCATAGCTAGATTATGATGTGTCGGATTATTTTGAATGTGCAGTTTCACGGTTGTGCCCCCGCCAAGTCGAGTAAAAAACGGGTTTGACACAAGTATGTTGTTTTTCTCTACTCATTAATGCTATCTCACTTCTTTAGGTGCTGTAACAAAGAATCTTGCCCATTCTAGTATGGATGTTCGTCTATTGCTTGCCTCACTACTTGCAGGCCTCGCCTCAAAGCCAAAGTTAAATAATTATAAAGTCTAATTATTGCTTAACATTTTGTAACTGAAAATAATTTAATTATGACGGGAGTTCTGAAGTTATTGAAACTGAACATCTTTCCCTAGTGTACATAAAAAAAATCAAAAACTTTAGACCTCCCATACAAATTGACTCGGTCGGCTCGGTGTCGGGGCACGGCATGTCGGGCGCCAAGTTCCCCGAGTGGACCGCGCGCACCGGCTGGGACGTGCACACGCGTCTCTTTGACGTTTGATGTCATAAGTCAAGTAGAGGATTCCGTGTCAATTTTAAAATAGGGGCGCCTACCGGCTGTAAAAACGACCATTTTCACCACGACTGTCAAAAGTTTGAGTGACATAAGACTTTGTATTACTATAGTGACGTGCACACTCATCTCTTTGACGTTTGATATCACTTGTGTCAACCAAAGGTGTCAACGGTTCCGTTTACATTTTAAAGTTTTGTTTAGTTGACGCTTAAATAGGTAAATGAGGTGTCAAAAAATCAACTGCAAATATTTTAAGGATGAATCGGCCCATGTAACTGAACAAGTTTCCTTAGGGAGCATGTGACGAAATATGAAAAAAAATTGTACCTCCCATACAAATTCGCTCGGTCGGCTGGTACATTTCATGGGCTGGTTCACCTCTTTAAATATTTACAGTTGATTTTTTTACACCTTAACACCTATACAGGGAGTAACGGAAAGGGTATTACAAGCCGAAAGGAAGTGAAGGTACTCATGAAACTGAACAACTTTCCAACTTTCCGTTACAAAAAAAAAACAATAAATCTGAAATAAGGTCTAAGGTTACTCATTAAACTGAACAACTTTCCCCGTGGAACATGGGTCTAAATATGAAAAAAAAGCTGATCGGCGATTTTGTAGGCCCAATTTTTTTTCATATTTCGAAATATGTTCCATGGGGGAAGTTGTTCAGTTTCATGAGTACCTTCACCTCCTTTCCGCTTGTAATAAATAACCTTTCTGTTACACCCGGTATATCACGCCTACCGGCCGTAAAAACGGTCATTTACACCACCTGTCTATACACACACGCTGCGGTAACGCAAGCAAAAAAACAGTTTGTTGTGGTTGGCTTGTTTTTGTTGTAAAGGCACTGGTTATTGTGTTAAACTGTTGTTGGATATTAAAAACTGAAAGAAACACATGGATTCTCGTAAGCGAGGCAAAGTTCTGCGAAGACCCAAAAAAAAACTATTTTGCTGCCACTACAGGAAGAAACGGCCGCCATTTAGTGTGTTTTTTCATTCGCGGCAGTAATTTGAGAATTGCGTTCAGTTGATATTAGAGATTATACTACCTGGTTCACAAAAGAAAGGGACCCGAAACGGCAACATTATTGTTGACATCTTGCTCAAATGTCATGTAATATGAAAAATACGCAAACAATAATGTTGCCATTTCGGGTCCCCTTCTTTTGTGAACCAGGTAATACTGCATTGCTGCAATGACTAAGCACTATAACTCGCCCAGATAAAGAAACTTCCTTTATATGGCGGCGTCCTACAACTTGAGCAGAAAAATTATGGATCCATATTGGCAACATTATTGATGACATCCGTTGTCGATTCGGGTCCATTCTTTATCAGCGCAAGTTATAATGGGTAAGAGTTTCGGTGCAGGCGATAAAGCACGATGACCGCGAGCCTTAGAGTATACAGGGTGTAAGGGACAGCACTTCGAATACTGATAGGTGCATTCAGACCATGAAACTGAACAACTTCCCATAGAAATAAATTTCAGGAAACAAAAAAAAGTTTTTGACTTCCCATAGTAAATTGAATCAGTTGATCGTGATTTTGTATGGGAAGTCGAAAAAAATTTTTAGTTTCCTGTGATTTATTTCTATTGGAAGTTGTTCAGTTTCATGGTCTGAATGCACCCTTTCAGTATTCGGAGGGCTGTCCCTTACACCCCGTATAAGCAAGCTATAGAGTGCGCATTAGGCCCTGCGGCGTACTGTCAAAGCGTAAGCAGTTGCACACGTCAAATGTATGAGAAGTTATAGAGGTTAAGTAGTGCTGTCACTGTCGTTTTGCTACTGACAGACAGAGAGGGTGCGCCCAGACTACTGCCACCAGTTCCTACTTTTTACGCGCACTCTATAGCTTGTTTATATATACTCTAAGCCGCGAGCCATTTACAGTTTCTTTTTTCTGTAAATTTCTGCCGCTGAAACTGATTTTCCCGTGGGACGTTTTCCCGGAATGTATTATGCATATAGACCTTTCCCTTGAACCACTCTATCTATTAAAATAATGCATCAAATTCCGTTGCGTGGTTCAGAAGGACTTAGCGGAGCCCATGACAGAGACATATACAAAACGCGACTTTACTTCGTACTATGTATTTGTTATGATACGTTATTTAGTGCAATCAGTGCAATTTAAGATTTCGGAGGAGGTGACAAATAATTATGTATTTCGCATAATATGTGAATAGGTATTTATATACTTTACTAAGAAATGGGCTTATTTATTTATAGAATACCTAATTTTAAAACACTTTCCGTGTTTTACTTTATAGTCATGGTCCTTAGCAAAAAAATACTGTTTTGCCGGCACAGTTGATGCCGCTTTGCTCAGCGATACTAGGGACCATTGTTAGGTAATGATTCCATCCGAGGAAATGAAAAATCCATCCACTGGGTTTCAAGATGGCGGACCTTCGTTTTTTTGTATGGCACTAAAAAAATAATTCTTCTGGAGCCCATCGTGTGTGGTATCAAATGAAAGCGCTACACGAGACTATTTCAAAAATATATCGTTGTAATACATTTTAGTTACCCTTATCGAAAAAAATCAAGTTATATTTTTAAAAGTAGTCAAAACATGCCAAGTTTGAGGTCCAGTAGGTACAAAAAGGCTGACGTAAAGTTTGTTAAAAGTATGCCAAATGATCCACCATATCCTCAAAATTAACGTCACGAAAGGAATTTTAAAACTTAATAAGATTTAATGTATATTTTGCAATGGAAAGTAGATAATTGAAAACTGCAGTAGGTTAGTAAGAACTGCTTGTGTGCCTCCAAAAATGTTTTAGAACCAATTCTTCTCATGATTGCTTTTATACTCAAAGCTAGATAATGATGAGCTGGATCATTTCGAACCTGCGGGCACGGTTGTGCCCCCGCCAAGTCGAGTAAAAAGCGGATTTGCCATAGGTATCTACCATGTTTTTCTCTACTCGTAAAATCGTGAAATCCCACTTCTGTAGGCCTGCTGCAACAAATTTTGCTATTAAAATCTTTTAGTATGGGTTTGAAAGCTGTAAAATTTGGCCTATTGGAACGACAGTACTCTAGGTCAATATTTTATTTACGAAAATCTCACATTTTTTACGGTAGAGGTAATGAGTGGTAACACTTTTTTTTAAGTTATGTTTTGATGGTATCTCATACCTTTACATACGTCGCTTTTTGAAATCACTTCTTTCATATACCGGGTGTAACGGAAAGGGTATAACAAGCCGTAAAGAGGTCAAGGTACTCATGAAACTGAACAACTTTCCCTATGACACATGGGTCGAAATATGAAAACAAAATTAGACCTCCCATACAAAATTGCCGATTAGCTGATCGATACACTATGGAAGGTCAATTTTTTTTTCATATTTCGATCCATGTTCCATACGGAAAGTTGTTCAGTTTCATGAGTACCTTGACCTCCTTTCGGCTTGTTATACCCTTTCCGTTACTCCCGGTAGATACATGTCTTCTTAAAGTGCTTTACAAGTTTGATGGTTGGTCTAATGAGCCACAGATTCAAAGGAATTTAATGAAATTTGAAATATGCGATGTTTATTTATTGTCTGTTTGGGTTTTCAAAACTGAGGATTCAAATGTTATCAAAAATAATTATCATTATACAAGTGTTGAAATTGGCCTAAACTGTTTCGAGAGAAACATTTTTATTCAAGTTAACCATTTATCGTAGGTAGTAGGTACACAAAAGCAAACACAGAATCACAGAACAAATACAAAAATAAAAATGACACAACAAGCACTACTTATTTCTAACAAGAAAGGAGAATGCCCATTTATGGTCTAAGAAATTGTCTCGCCTCAAAATGAAAATTAAAGCTATATGTAATATCCCTCATTCTAATGCAGAATAGCTACGACAATTGTTGTACAAAACAGGGAAACTAACTTAATTTTTAAAGGTCGTTCTACCGTTAGGTATTTTTACCAAAGATTTTACTGGAGTGTGAACCTTTTTTGCTCTGTTTGCTTCGGTATAGCTAACAATAACGATTTAAGAACAAAATACTCGATATACAGCCAAACCTCAGCACTTTTGTCTCTTCCGATACCCAACTTTACCATTCAATAACTTCAGAACTCCCGTCATAATTAAATTATTTTCAGTTACAAAATGTTAAGCAATAATTAGACTTTATAATTATTTAACTTTGGCTTTGAGGCGAGGCCTGCAAGTAGTGAGGCAAGCAATAGACGAACATCCATACTAGAATGGGCAAGATTCTTTGTTACAGCACCTAAAGAAGTGAGATAGCATTAATGAGTAGAGAAAAACAACATACTTGTGTCAAACCCGTTTTTTACTCGACTTGGCGGGGGCACAACCGTGAAACTGCACATTCAAAATAATCCGACACATCATAATCTAGCTATGAGCATAAAAGCAATCATGAGAAGAATTGGATCTAAAACATTTTTGGAGGCGCACAAGCAGTTCTTACTAACCTACTGCAGTCCACAATGTTCTATTGCAAAATATACATTAAATCTTATTATTTTCGAAATTCCTTTCGTGACGTTAGTTTTGAGGATATGGTGGATCATTTGGCATACTTTTAACAAACTTTATGTCAGCCATTTTGTACCTACTGGACCTCAAACTTGGCATGTTTTGACTACTTTTAAAAATATAACTTCATTTTTTTCAAAAAGGGTAACTATAATGTATTACAACGATATATATTTGAAATCGTCTCGTGCAGCGCTTTCATTTGGTACCCCACACGATCGACTCCAGAAGAATTATTTTTTTAGTGCCATACAAAAAAACGAAGGTCCGCCATCTTGAAATCCAGTAGATGGATTTTTCATTTCCTCGGATGGAATCATTCATAATGGTCCCTAGTATCACTGAGCAAAGCGGCATCAACTGTGCCGGCAAAACAGCTTTCGGGTGATATTTGACCGTAACCGCTTAGACTGTTAACAATTTTTAGAAAACATGCAAAATTTTCACCCGCAGGCAGTATTTGAACCTGCGAGCTTCGGCATGTGTAATGTCGACGCCACTACCAACTGGGCTACCGGGGTTCTATACTGGCCTGCGAATTAAGACTGCCAGGTGGTTGTGACGTCGGCACAGAACAGATGCCGAAGGTCGCAGGTTCAAATCCTGCCTGCGCTGCGGTGGAAAATTTTGCAAGTTTTCCAAAAATATTTATTTTTAGTCTTTTCGCCGAAATTAGTAAAACACCATATCATAACATTCATAACAGATGCGATTATAGTTGTTATTTATTGGATAATAAATAAATAATAAATTGAGATTTAAGTATGTCAATCCTGGTGAATCGGGGTCTTAGGAATTATAATATGTATGTATGATCATTGATCATGAATGATTTTGGTGTAGGTACTGCATTTTTGGTATCGGTCACTGTGTATAATTATTTATTTATTTATTAAAATTCATGCACAAAATGTGTAGGTACAGTCCAGCAAAAAAGAGTAGACAAAAAATGAGGGCGCCACTTTGTATGAAATTTCAAAATTAAATGGCAACATTGACGATGAATGGCAACAATTTAGTATGAGAAATTTTTAGTTCCATTTTATTTAATTTCTACTCTTTTTTGCTGGACTGTACATGGGCGGACTTAATGCCAATGGCATTAGTTACCAGTCTACCTTAGTCTAATTATGATGTACTGTAAATTTTTTGCCAATGTTTTGTAAATGTCTTTTTTCTGTATCATATCCACTTCTTAGAAGTAAGGTATCTGAGGTTATTTATAGGGCCTTAGCACAAAAAAGTGAGACAAGCGTTAAACGCTTGTGTAGCGCTTTTTGTATGAAGTTTTATTTTGAACACGCGTTCAACACTTGTCTAACATTTTTGTGGTAAGGCCAATAGTGTTCTTGATCATCTATTAAAATATTGTTACATTAAAATCGGTTAAGTATTTCCAGAGATATTGCGTTGTAAAATAAACTAAGTATTTTAAATTTTTCGTACCGACGATCGTATGAATCTGACGTCAGGTTCGATTTTTCATTGTATGTATTTCATTTGTTTGACTTCACACTATCGTCGGTACGAAAATTATGTATGAGAAAGGCATACCTACAATATTGTCTAGCAAAAAAGAGTAGAAAAAAAATGAGGGCGCTACTTTCTATGAAATTTCAAAATTAAATGGCAACATTGACTATGAATGGCAACAATTTAGTATGAAATTTTTTTAATTCCATTTTATTTAATTTCTACTCTTTTTTGCTGGACTGTAGTTGATTTTACAACGATTTTAATCTCTGGAATCTCGGGACCGATTTTGATGAAATAAAAACTTAAAGTAGGTTCCTACCCACAACTTGTAGATTAACATGTGATACATGAATGTGCAATATTTTGACCATTTGATCTTGTCGATTCATAAGTGGTAGGTAGCTTTTATAATTGTTTGTTGTTACGTTGTTTTATCACAAAGATGCCTTATTTTTACACATTGTATGCGATAATTAGGTTGCGTGTCAAATTACTCTGTTAAAATTAATAAGTAATATTATGAATTAAATATCAGAAGAGATTCTATAGGATGTTAATGAGGCCTTTTTTGACAGCTGTTAAAAATATCGGTTAAGTGCGAGTTGGACTCTCGCACGGACGGTGCTGTATTGTGTTTGTTGTATCCCTCCTTAATTTTAATTTTATTCTATTTTTGTAATAGCCGCAATATTAATAATGTTTTCTGAAAATTTCAACTATCTGACTACATATTACCGTTCATGAGATACAGCATTTTAACCATCATAGATAAAATCGAGCAAAAACAAATTCCACGACTTTTACAGGAGCGGCAACAGAAATACGGCATCTGTGGTCAACTCTCTTACTATACGGTTTATGAAATACCTACAGCCTGTTGACAGACGGATAGTGAAGTTTCAGTAATAGGGTTCCGATTTCATCCTATACGTACGGCACCATAGAAAGAAATTAGTACCTACTTAGTAGTTAGTAAAATCATCGATAGATGGCGCTGAACTAAATGCACAGCTCTTTTTTTATGAAGGTCATGCATGACAATTTAATCAGCTTTTCTAGCAAAGAAAAACATTTTGGCAGTTGTAATTTTTTCATGCCTTTAAAAAAATACTACTAGATCGCTAGTTTTATAATCAAACTTGCGTGCGTTTAGTTTTAACGCCTTCTATTCAAAAAGTATTTATAGTCAAAAAGCGTAACATTTTTATTCTGTAAAAAAGGCATTATTATATTCATTAAAGGCGATGCAATAAGTTTTTGTTATATTGATGTTTTATTTCGGACTTTTATTATTTTTATTACGTGAAAGAACTGGTACCAAATTTCGCTACCGTGGCGTTGCAACCTCAAAGGGCAGCATGAAGCCCTGATAGGGTGCATGCAGACATTGCAGACCTAATAACTGAACAACTTTTATTAGGACCATATGTCAGGAAACAACAAAAATAGGTATATATTATAGTACTATTGGCTCGTCCCGGTTTCGCTCGGTTGCAATTTACTTGGGTGTTGTTGGCGGTTAAAACTGATAAAAGTTTAACCCTTTAGGGGTTTAAAAATGAAACACAACTCCTTATCGCAAAGTTTGAAACAGATCGCGTATAAAATCACGATGTTCCCATACAAACTTTTTACCCCTTTAGGGGTTATAATTCGAAAACCCCTGAAACGCGCTTCTATTTTTTAGCTTTTTGATCTTATCGCAAATTTTGAAACAGATCGCATTCAAATACCACGATTTTCCATAAAACCTTTCAACCTCTTTAGGGGTTAAGAATAAAAATCCCCTGAAACATGTATTTAAGTTTTTTAGCTGTCTAATCGCAAATTTTGAAACACATCGCATTTAAAAATCACGATTTTCAATACAAACTTTTAACCCCTTTTTTACCCCATTAGGGCTGAAGAATCAAAAACCCCTGAAACACGTATTTAATATTTTTGCTGTTTAATCTAAGCCCCAAACTCCACAGAGAGGACAAGGAGAGGACATAGGACGTAGGGCATGACGCTTGACATCGCGACGTTTCCATACAAAATGTACTAGAGATGCGCAAAATGTGTCATTCAGATGAAAAGAGAGATATATCTCAATTGTGTCCCCGGATATATATCACTCATTTATATCTCTCACTCATTTCACACAGTGAAGGAGCCCGAGCTTTTTGTTTCATATCGTCAACTGAATGTTAAGCTTTTTTGCTAAGCGAGTTCACACAGCATGTTAAAGTCCATGCAAAAAAAATGTTGTTTATTATCACTTGCGTTGTGTTGAGTTTAGTTTGAATAGGTCGGGTTTCAAACAATAGGACAAATGATGCTGCTTACAGGGACTAAACAATCTTGATTTTTGACGAGTCAAGATAATGTTATTTAATGCATTTTTAGTCCGTTAAATTGAGAATATTTTGTTTAGTAGGTACCAACTTTGTTTTTAAATTCTTACTGAGAACTCGTAATTATTTTTTAATGAGTAATTTAAGGCAAAATTGCCGATTGTCTAAATAAAGTGAAGTATCAATATTTTCTATCCACTAATAGTTTCGGCGCTATACGGAAGGCACGCGACGACTACTATTTTATTTTAATTGTGGAATATAGGCCTGGTGGAACTTACACAAACTTAAATAAAAAAAAAAACATTTTTGTCTTGCATCTCGAAATTATTCCACGGGACACTTCGTTTGCTTACAGCTGACATTGTTTTTAATTTACACGGGCGTGCACATTTATTTATTTATTATCTAATGAATCACATTAACTAACTAAACTGAAATATACATTATTTTCAAAGTTATTTTTCAGTTTTCACGAAAAGAAGAAGAAGTTTTCAAGGTACTATTCACTTTTAAAAAGTTTACCAACTCTTAAAACTTCTAAACTGTTTTGGCGTTAAAGTCAAAACACGTACTAACAAAAATGAAACCCTTTCTTTTTGCTAAAGAAATGCATCTGTTCTGTTACTCAAAGGAAAGACAATTTATTTTATTTATTTATTTATTTATTAAATACAAAGTTTACATACAATGTGCCAAAATCACCACAATACATCGAGATAGAAACTTAAAACTAAGAGTACATGACGGAAAAAGTGGTTTACTGTAACAGCCCTTGTAGACCGAAATCTGTGCTAGGGCTAGTTACAACATAAAGTGTCATTATTTAATAGAGCGCAGTCATGCTTTGTGTATTTAAATTTAAAAATTATTTCTTCTTAGATTCTTTTGTGTAAGATTTTTTTGGAAATAAACAGAAATGTCGCCGACCGAACCCTTAGAACTTACTTACCCTTAGTTGAGTTTATTGTAATCTAGCGCGTGAAAGCATTGTTAAAAAGGTCATTTTTGTTTACATTATCCTGCATTGACCTGCACATCTGTTCATCTCTCTTAAGCAGACAGCTCGCTCTCCCTCACTCTAACTCATCTCTCAGTCGTTCTGTACATCAAAAATGAACCGTAGTCTAAGTGAGTTGAAGATATATTTGAAAATGAAGTGAGAGAGTGAGTGATAAAATAATTTGGACGGATATGTTTCTTTTTTATCTCTCTCTCATGAGTTACCCAAGTCTAAAATGTACGAAAAAGTATTGACAAAGGCACACACAACACAAGCGTCGCCAAAGCGTCGCATTTATGACAGCTAGCGTCAAAAACTAAGAAGAATATTTGACGATCACTTGTCTGTCAACTGTCATTCTTACGTCCTATGCCCTTCGTCTTTTTGGTGGAGTTTGCGCCTAATCGCAAATTTTGAAACACATCGCATTTAAAAATCACGATTTTCGATACAAACTTTTAACCCCCTTTTTACCCCATTAGGGCTGAAGAATCAAAAACCCCTTCAACACGTATTATGTGGTCTGTGATTCCGTCCGGAGCCCAGGAAAACATACGGTGAGATAGGCAGTTGACATTTACGTGGCAAACGCGGGTAGAATGATCACAATTGGCCGATTTTTCCCGATACCGCGCAGTGAGGGTAGGAGCGCGATTTATTTAAAGAGTGCCCTGACCGAGTGTCATGCAGTTGGCGTGTTGACTTCATCGTGTAAACGCGTTTAGAAAATGGCTTCTCGTAGCCACTTTTAGAGAAGACTTTCGTCGAATTCGTTGAGTGACGAGATTAGGGAATATGTTACTCCCTGAAAAAATCCTCGGCGGGAATGCACCGCCGCCCGTAGAAGCGAACGTTATCGTACGATCCGTCGTGCATAAAGTGAACTCTAACCACGTGCCGCGACCTCTCCGCCACGTGTGACGGGCAGGACGAGCCGCGCGCAGACAACCCGGCGCCACGAACAGACGCCCCGACGCCAGGACCGACGGCGAAATGGACAGAGAGCAGATTTGAGCTTCTCGCACGTGAGCTGGATAATATTAAAGGTATGTTGGCGTAACAAGCTCCGATGTCTGGGCCGAGGCCCACGGAGCGGGCGGCCGCGGCCGAGGCGCTGGAAGACTTCGTGCCGCCGCTCCCGCCACTACTACCGTCGGAGCTTGACACCTCAATTATTTTACTACTAAACGGGCTGACCGTCGCGTCGCGACTCGCGACGATCACGGCTTTGCAAAATTTTGATCACCCTGAATGGGCAAATAGGTATACGCTCGTAATGCCGAAACCCAGAAAGTATTTAACGATTCCAGCTTTTACATATTTGAAACTGAATGATGAATAAGCACCTTTTGAAACTAAACCATTCTTTCATAGGTCGCTCGACCAAACGTTTGGCATCTTAGCTAATACGCTTTTAGCGCAACGTGAGGCGCTGTGAACGGCCGTTAAAGAAATTTTGGCTATGCCGTGTGTTCCGGCAGAGCTGCACTCGAGACTAATAGTATCATTCGCAGGGACCGGTTCATAAGCAGAAATTTCGCAGAAGGGCCGCTATCATCGAGCAGCGGCGTGATCTAGCGCTCGTTGGGGTTCGAGACAGGTTCCACAAATCGGGGAAGTCTGTCTCTACTCAGGACAGTACTTAGTTCTTGGAGGGGAGCTACACTAAGCCCGCTCTAAAGCCATGCAGCCCGACTGAGCCATGGTGGATCCTCTTGGACGCGACGTCATCACCACAGGTGCACCTACAGTGTCCTACCTATTCACTTTACGCTTCGACGCATTCCGCCGAACTGCGACCACTTGTTCCACAAAGAACAATTCGCTGACGCCGTCACGAAAATGTGACCCGCTGAGGGTCGTCACTTTGGATTGTCGAGGCGGGCCGCCGCCCCCTCGCCAACGCGGACATTTCGCGCCCCCGCCGGCGGTGCTGGCACCGCCCACCCCGCGCGCTGCCCGCTCGCGCCCGCAGCGGCGCCGCGACGACCGCACCCGACGCTAGCTTCCGTGGCGGCCGCCTCCGGGAGTTCCGTAAGGACGCCCAGAAGCACATTCTTGACATCATTGACGGGTACCGCATTCCATCTGTTAAAAGACCTCCTCTGCGGAGGATTAACCTAAGATCGCATGCTAATATCGATCGATCCGAAAAATCCGCAGGAGCGCCGCCATGCACTGCATTATAAGCCCGCTGCCGATGACAGTGGTTTCGAATCTCATTTATTTCTGGTCAAGAAATCAGACAGCTCGAACCGCCCTGTCTGTACTGAATTTGAAGGCTCTCAACCGGTACCTGAAGCCTGGCAAGTTTTGCCTCGTGAATATGCACAAAGCACCAAATTTCTACGACCGTCAGGTGAAAATTGGCTAATGAAAATAGATTTGAGTCAAGCATACTTTCACGTACCAGCTGCAATCCGGCTGCGAAGTCTCACCACCGTTTCTTATGATTTATATCGGTATCTACCTCAGACGTAAACGTGTCATCTGGCAAATAACTTGTCTATCATTTGGGCTGGCCACAGCGCCAAAATCATTTGCTACATATCCAACTGGGTAGCGCAAAAACTTCGAGAAGAAGGCGTGAGATTGCTCGTGTACCTACTTGCGACGATTTTCTCTTGGTAAACCAATGCCCGCATCTCCTTCAGGCACACTCTCACCAGACCAAGGCCCTCCTTCGAGAACTTGGTTGGATAATAAACACTGAAAAGTCGTCAGTCGTACCCTCGCAAATACTCGATTTGTTGGGTATTCAGTGGGACACAGTAAAATCACTCCCCGCTTAAAACTCGATCGACTGAAAAAATCAATTAACGAAATGATTGTTACTAATATTTGGTGTACTATTCAACTTCAGTTAATAGTCATAATTATAAAGTTAGTAGAATGGCTTAAATTTGCTAGTTTCATTGTGCCTTACGGCAGAATACATTTTCGTAACGTGCTATTACTGACGATACAGTCCGTTCGTGAAGAAACGACAACGGCCGCCACTCATTCGGCTCAGGCGGATCTAAGGTGGTGGAGCGAGCATTACAAAGATGTAAGCGATATCTGGCCATCTCCAGCCACTCTTTTCATTGTCACGGACGCGTCCGATTCAGCATGGGGAGCTTACGTAGATGGAGCGCACGTTCATGGTCGTTCGTGGTCTGATAGCGAAAAGGTTTACCAGCTAATATGAAGGAATTGCTCGCTATTCATTCCGTGCATAGAGACTTAGCTTAGCGCCTCTTTCCGGTGGAGAAACATTATTAGTTCAAAGTGACAATCGTACGGCACTAGCCTACCTAAGAAATCAGGTTGGAACACGTTCTGTCATTCTAAAGAATCTCACTGAAATAATTTACGAATATTTAGTACGCTTTCGCATTTGTCTAATGCTATGCTACATTCCGGGTCTACTGAACACGGTGGTGGACAGCCTGTCAAAACTAGTAAGCATACCAGAGTGGCATCTTCTGCCAGAAGCCCTGGTGCAGATATTCAGGAAGTAGGGCATTCCGTGCATCGACCTATTCCCGTCTCGAAGCGCGCACGTTGTTCGCCGGTATGTGACGCGATCCAGATACCAAGTATCACGACGCTTTCAGCAGGAGCTGAGATTATCACCTGGGATGGATCTTCCCCCCGTCTTGCCTGACGCAGCAAGTCCTGATTGCTCTCAATCAATCACGCAGCAGGTACATAGTGATCTGTCCACAGTGGCAGAACGTAGCTTGGAGAGCAGATCTAAAGCCGAGGGCGCTGAGCCCACCTTTCACCATTCGGCGCTTGTATCGGTGCCTAGTAGACACGAGAACCGGCCGACCACCTCAACAAGTGAGCAGATTAATATTGGTGGCTTGGCTTTACTAACGAACTGGTCATCCGCCCAACGGGCAGTGATAAAGGCGAGCTAGCGTTCTTCCACCTAAAAGACATACCAAGCGGCCTGGTCGAGACAGGGGAGCTGATCCCAAGGTCCCGGGCGCGGGCGTTATAGCGATGTACTTGGCATACCTGCACAGTGATCTCGGCCTGCACTACAAGACCATATTAGTGCATAAAACGGTAGTAACGAATTTTTGCAAGCCTTTTCAGGCATCGATGCTCAGTTCGCACGTTTTGATACAGCACACATTGAAAGGTATCGCTGACACTCAGAGCGCAAATCGAATGGCCAAACCACCAATCTGGAATCCGCAAGCCTTAGTGGACTGGCTAATGAAAAACGGCTCACAAACAGAGAGCCTGTACGAGATATCGAGACGGTGCACCACTCTCCTGCTGCTAGGGCCAGCTGGAGGACACGACCGACCGCGTCACGCTCTGGCCCCTGTACTGATCTAAGACGGACTCGCTGAGACATCGCCAGTCCGGTTGGCTACTGACGGCCGGAGCCGACACCAGCGTCGACCCAGTGCACTAGCTGTGGCAGTTGGTGGCAGCGAGCCGAGCACCGCGCGCTCAAGGCGGCACCGACGCGCTGTCTGTAACGTGCACGGGACCGTTGCGCGCCGCCTCCCGCACGGTGCTAGCGAGCTTGGTGCGCTCCGTGTTGAGGCCGCCGGTATCCGCGACTCGCCTGGCTCGGTGCGCTCTGCGCGAGCGTCCCTCCCGACCACGGGGTCCAGAAGGTGCCAGTAGACGAGATGCTCGCCAGAGGTATGCGGACCTCGGAGAACAAGCTGGCAAAATCTTTATAGAAGATCGCTAGCGCAACCGCTGTCGAACGTGCCGTCCGTAACTGCCTCTTTCAAGCCCGTCTAGCAAATATATCTCGCTCGCATTTTGTGATTGTTTTCATTCAATTACCTCTACATAGCCTAGTCTTAACTAAGGTATTTTGTAATAATCATAGCCATTCGCTATTTACGTATAATCCTTTATTTGAATGATTCATACTTAGTTTCGTATATCGTATCTACTTACCACATAATTATAATAGTTGCGATCAGCAGGTCTTTGCTTATTTTTTATTATAAATGATTTCTTTTCTTCTCCATCATACGGATAGTCTTTCCTTGGTTTTGGGATTCATGATAAAAATAAACTATGTTTCACGTAAAGTTTATTTCGCATTTTTACGACATCACCTACTACAGCTAGCTAGCTTGCTTGTTACATTTATATGATACATTCATTTACATAATGCACTCGCAGATTGATCCTTTTTGAAAGTACAGAATAGTTACATAATGCGTTAAGACGCTTGTTATTGACATCATCGGTCATACATACAATACATACCTATACACTAATTTAGCGAGCACGCTGCAGTACTTACACAGCATTCTACCCGCGTTTGCCACGTAAATGTCAACTGCCTATCTCACCGTATGTTTTCCTGGGCTCCGGACGGAATAGACACATAATAAGACATTTTTATTGTAGGAAAAATGCGTATATTTAATTTTTTTAGCTGTTTAATCTAATCGCAAAGGTGACGTCTTTTACCGGGAGTTCAATTTCGACTGATATAAAAAGTATATCATTTTAAAGCTTAGTTAAAATGTTACTAAAGCATATATTTAATTTTATCTAAAAATCCTCCTTTTTTATATTTAATAAAAACAAATTGTCGTACTAAAAATGAAATGAAATGAAACGAACATGCATTTTTGTTGCATTGCCATCGAAATCATATGGAACCTTCTTAGATGACGGCATAGTATCTATAAAACCTTCATGAATTATGGCAGAAGTATCAATGTTAAAAAGTAAACTGTCATTCATATCTGTCATTAAACCAAAACAAACACAAACATTGTATTTCATTCTTTTTAAATAGGTATATTTTAATGCCCTAGAACATTTTACATATATCTATGCATCGAATTTTATTGAATACCTAAATTGTATTCAAATAGGACTTCATTCGCACATTTTGTATACTGGATTGTACTGATTTAGAGGCAAAAACACAAGAAATCATGTTATTCGATAAAAAGCACAATAAATCACTAAAAACCTACTGATGTAATTATTATTGACGATCCCCTGGTCTGCAGGTAACGGTAAAATATGTACCATAAACCATAACCATACCATAACAGCCACAACAGTCCACTGCTGGACATGGGCCTCCCCCTATCGGGAGGTATTGCCATACTCACCACGCTTGGCAGGCGGATTGGCGAGCGCAGTGTAAGATGTTGCATTTACAGGGAACGCTGCTGCCCATTCCCTGGATGAATATCCCTTGGTCGGTTTTTACGACACCCACGGGTTGAATTGGGGTGATGCTATTCTAAGCCGGCATCACACGGCAAAGCCGGCATCACACGGCAAATATGTAATAAACAATAAAAATCGCACAAAATAAGTAAAATAATGATCAAAGCTCAAAGTAAACAAATCAATTGTCAAACATATTACTTGACAACCGAGGGATATTTTTTTGCATATAAAGAGTTTTTTTAATGAGGTTGCATGTGTAGAGTAGGTAGAAAAAGTAAAGGCTCCCGCAGACAGGACGCGTCGCCTTGTGTCGCGTCACGGCGCGTAGCGTGTATTTCTACGAAGTCGCGCAGACCCTGCCACACCGGCAAGCATAAGCAGCGCATGCCCTTACTTCAAGCAATGCAGATCCTCGCATTGATAGTCCCAGCGACGCAGTGCACGCCCTTAAAGCTAACGCAGACCGAACGTAGCACGCGTGCGTGCGTGCAGTAATGGAATGGAGACGTCAGATGACAGACATACGCACGCAATGCAACACCTGGGCCGCAAGTCTGCTAATTTTTAGCCATTGTAATGCCAGCGACACACAACTGTCATTCTATTGCCACTGTGATTTTCCATTAAAAACTGTTAGCAGACTACGAAATGACCAAAACCATGCAACTGACAAGCCATCGACATCCAAGTGAAACGATTTTCATTTAGCAGACTTGGGGCCCTGTCATCTCTATACTATTTACTGCACGAAAGCACCCGCGCTGCGCTCCGTCTGCGTTAAGGCTCCCGCATACCGGATACGGCACGCAATGCAATTAAAATAAGAAGTCCAGAAAATGACGGGTATATGCGCACTTCACACAGCTCCATACATTACAACCGTTGCATGCGTCTGCGTCTACGCGACGAAGCATTCGGTCTGCTGGAGCCTTAATAAAAGGGTTTCTGGCTCGGATACGTGCTCTTTTAGCGGTGCCAAACTGAGAGTTTACCATAGTGTTGCCAGCATTATCATTATGATTACCACTTCACTTATTTAAAACTTATTTTAATAAAAAACGGCGATGATTTTTTAAAATATAATTTAGGTGTTTTGCTTTATTAATTATGTACTTTAAACCTGTATAAATCTCACTTCAGTCGAAATTCTTCGCCCGCGTTTCACACATTTTCCGGATGTCTCTTTTTGAAACAGGTCGTATTTAAAAATCATGATTTTCCATACTAACTTTTAACCCCTTTTTTACCCTTTTAAGGGTGAAAATCGAAAAACCCTGAAACACGTGCTTAATGTTTTTAGCTTTTTGATTTAATCTCAAATTTTGAAACAGATCGCATTTAAAAATCATGATGATCCATACAAATTTTTAACCCCTTTTTAGGGTTTCGTAGTTTACTAGAAATTTCGGTAAGTCTGTCTGTCTGTCTGTCTGTCTGTATGCCGCGCCTTTATAACTCCGTCAGTTTTGGAGCTATCGACATCAAATTTGGTGTGAAGATAGATCGTGTTGACCCAAACTTAGAAATGTTGAGAAAAAATAATTTTATTGTTTTTTGGACCCCCTTCCCATACGTGTGAAAGGGGGGCAAATATATTTTTTTCTCCTGTTATATTGAATAGGGTATCGTTAAATAGGTCTTTTAAAACTAAGGGGAGGTTTCTTTGAAACAAAGTCTCTAAAATGTTTCTGTCTCGAAATATTTGCTTTTAAAAGGGGCGTTTTTGAGCCATAATTTGTTCCAGCTGTAACTTCTAGGTTCTAAAGTATGCATGCTAAAAATTTGAAAAAAATATGGAATATAGTTCTTAATATGAAGTTACCATGAAAACTATAGAGAATACTGTACCACTTAAGATTAAGGAAATATTAAAGTTTTTCAATTTGCGGTCACCATACAGCTGTAAACAAACCAGGAACAAAATTAACTTTGTAACGCCGAAAAACCTGATATTATAGGCAGTGATATAGTTGCACTGTATATGTGAGACTGCATCATTACTTATCTTTGAATTTCCTTAGATTTCCTGCCATTTTAGCTCCATTTCCGGTTGCTAGCTGGTCCAATAGCGCCCTCTACCGGAAACCATCTGTCACAGGAGAGTGGCGGCGGGGTCGCCGCCATATTGACTTCATAGCGTCGTTACTTTTTCTACCGTTAAGACGTCTCGACGGAGTTCCGTCGAATTTTTTCGATATTTTGAAAGTTGTTCTGCCTAATATTAATTTCTCGCTTTAAAAAGTTAGAAAGTAAAGAAAATACGTGAAGTGATAGTTCCTCGCGTGTCCTTAACACGCGGAACATTTTGTGGTCGGTCCATGTGACCGGTCATGTCCGTTTTGTGCTGGCTGGCGGTGCGGCCCCAGCTGCCGCGCCGCCGCCGCCACTCAGGATTATGTGAGGTAAAAAGGCCTCAACCCCGGTGAGTAATTTCTAATTAAATATTTCGTATGAGGAAAAGTTACACAAATGTGATTCTACCCTCGCTTATCACTTCGAAATTTTCTGACGTACATGATACATATCGTTCGTACGGTACGCTCGCGTACCTATACCTTGCCTGATTTGGAGCCATTCCGATCAGCTCGTACAGTCAAGCTCACGTGCAGTTATACACTCGATTTGCCAATGTACCTACAGACCTAAGTCTCATGCGCGCAGCATATGAACGTTCTAAAGACCAAACTGTTGCTCAGCCTGAGCTTGACCTAATCTTGCCCAGTACGGATTCCGATCAGTTCGATTATGAGAGGACCTTGCTCATCGACGCTCACATCGCGTTCGTCGAGTTTTTGAGCGACCGCTCAGCCAGGGCCGGTTCCTACTAGCCCAGGGAACCTGTTACTTAGAACATAGCTTTTATCGCGTCCGTCACTTTAAATCAACATTGTCTGTTTAGAAGGAAGAAGGCGGTTATTTTAGCTCTGCCTATATCAGAATTAGCAAGAATTTTACGTTGTCCTGCATACAATTTTAAAGTTCTTGACGTGAATTGTGGAAAATATAACTAAGTAAATAAAGCAAGTGTACGCAAGATCTCTAGAACATTCTCAGAATATGATAATATGTGTTTCGTATCGAAAGGGCGTAAGTACCGTCTCCATAAAACGTACCTACCCTTTCTAGGTACTATAAGTCAACGTAATAAGTAGTTCTGTCGGTCTAAGAATATTAAATATTCAGATTTTTATTATGATCACCGCCAGTTTCAAACTATATCATGTATTTCAATAATGACTGTGATGAACTGAGAACGAAAACTAGTCTGCTTGACATTCTTGCTTGCATTCCACCTACATATGTAGGTACCTATGTGGTGAAAATACGTTCGAGGCGTATTTCCTTCTACTTATTCAAAACACCGTATTTCTTTCTATATAAAACACAGGTACCTAACTAGCTAAATGTTTTTTGAATTGTGCATTTGTATTTCTAATATACCTACTCGCAAGCGCGTCGTTAAGGTACTTTGAAATGAAGCTCAGTCGAACAGGCACATATCGCGGTAAATATCGTCGTCATGGCGTCGAGAACTGGCTCTTGCAATACTTATGCCTTATTTGAACAAAGCACAAAGACACACTTCTTCCATTCTGTTAAGCTTTACTCAATTGTTATCACTACTGACCGCTGCTGCCTTGTCACAGTGGATAAAATCTCCGCAGCTGGTTTTCCTTCCCTTTTTATTTAGCTAGTTGACCTGCCCTCGGCTTGTCGCCGTGTATATCATAATACGCTGCTGTCGCCACCGCACACAGTTTGTCTAAACAGCCGCTGTCTCTTATAATCTGAGAGCTTATCCTGGTACCGCTGACCTATCACGGTACTCGCCATTGCTTGAGATAATACATTTGCAAATGCAAATTAAATACGTACGATGAAATTTACTATCTACAAAGAAACCGGTTTTATGGAGGCTGTCCCGGAGCGAATCTGGGACAGTGGTTTGTGCGCTGTGGGCCTCGTAGGCCTTTTCTTCTGCGTATGCGCCTACCAGTTACCTCCAACTCCTGCTGGAGCGACCGCCACAGTGGGTTCTTTACTCCTTGATACTTCTTATCAGGTCGTGCCGCAGCGAACATGATGCTGGGCACATAATGATGGAGGTGGATAATAAATCGGTGGCAGCAGAGGCAATGAGCTTGGTTTGTTCCGAAATCTCTTATCATACTAACGGCAGCGCAACTGTCTTGCACCTTCAAACCCCTAGCTCCTAGCAGGAGGATTTTTCGCCTGTTTACACACAACTGAATGTAAAGCACTAAGCACAGACCAATGCTGTGAAAATACCAATAAATGATACTGTAAGTAAATATAAGAAAATGTTTCTTCTCGCTCGATTATATAATACGCCAGAGGCTCAACTGCGACAGAGAACGACAAAAGAGGATTTGTTACCACATTCTCCGAACACAATCAAATTTTCTACAAATACCATAATACTGATGACGGCCTAGACTTCTACAGTGGTGGTACGCAGGAGATATCTACTTATTTATTACCTGCTTGGCTTGCCTCCCCCCTCATTCACATTAAGCGTCTTGACACAGCGGAGGACTGACCCGAGATACCTGCCTGATAAATATAGGTATAGATAGATGATCCTAAAAGGAATGACAATTGCAGGAAGAGATATAATATATTATATGAAGTTGGCTTCCAACCCGACCTTGCGCTAAGAAAGACGGCTGTGCTACCATCAGCAGCGTCAGCATCTGAACCTGTATAATCTAAATGCCATAAGCGTGATCGAGTTTTCCGGCATAAGAAAAGGAATTCTGATCTCTTAGCAGAAATAGACATAACCTTACAAGAAAATCTGTTAATCAAAAGTGGGGGGGGAGCACACCCATAAATACACAGCGGTAGCAGCACAGCTCCCAGCAGCATAGACAGTCAGCCATCACCGCCACTGCGATTTGCAGTCTGACAATCACAGTGCCAGTATCCTCTTTATATTTATTTTTTATATATTTTACATAATTATACAAATATTTATGTTTATAGATGCAGATTGCAGGTACACTCATCTCTTACTTCTTTACCAGTTATAATTATAATATAACTACTCTCAAGGTACTTAATTGATTTTTTATCAACTGATCATCCAATCGGTTGTCCACTATCTATAACAACAGGTGAGTGTCAGGTTGACTTGATTGTCAGTCAACCATTGCCATTACATTGCAGAAGAGTTGCCGCATATAAAATGTTATGCTGTCTAATTTGTATCAACCCACCCACAAAGAAAAATTCGTTTTGTGTATGTACCAGTAGCAGAATTTAGCGATGGGGTTTACACCAAGGCTTTACATTTACCTTAAATTATTATTTGCTGCTAAATTATAGAAATATATCTCTAGTGCTTGTTGCAATAAGTACAGTTTTGACCACCCTGATTACCACCAACCAGATTTCACAATTTTTATTGAGTGGTGTCAATTCTCTCCTGAGCCGTAAGGTGTATGAACTCTATAATTCCTAGCTCTACCAGGCTGTCTCTACATATCGAGGACATGGGAGTCGTATACCTGGATAACTTAGAAGTTACGTCAGTCACCAGAGAATCGTATAATTATAAGTATAATAATCGTATAATTATTATTATTTTTTCTTTTTTTTGTAAGTACTTCACTATATATAAATTTATTTTTGGAGTGTTCACCTTGAAGCAAGGTACCTTGTTGCACGAATGTATGTAACATGCCGGAGTAAAGTAATAAATATATCTGAAAATTTTATCAATCTGAAGCAAGTTAGCCCTTAAATCTGAATACAATATCTAAGGGCGGAATAGCTACCCATCTTGTAGCTTTGGTAAGTAAGTACCTAAGTAATACGGTTCCTTCACTGCGCAGAGCCGTTCTGAGCTAAGCGACATACCTGGTTAAAACATTACATAGGTAATTATACCTATTTTGTACTGGCGCGCAGTTACCATGACTTTTACTTGAGCACATATTCCATAACGCACATGTAGGTATGTCGCTAACTATATCACTATTGTCATAATATTTGGTCTGACAGCTATTTTCAATCTGGTAAAACAATATCTAACAGTGTTCCATGATAGTTCTTCTTTTCTAGAAAAGGCCTGTAAAATTGTAAATGTACGGTGAACATATTTGTTATGTGTATCATAGGCCATACATTGCATAGTAATCCCAGTTGGCACTAGGGGCTTCAACGATACGTCGCCGAATGCCTTTTGAAAATAATGAAACTATTTAAATCAAATCTTAAAATACTTTCATTGATAGTTAAATTAATTAATAGTTGAGTATATATATTTTATTAATTAAACACTTTTTACACTTTTTTCACACACTCAGTTGAGTATATTTCAGACTTATCCTAACTGATTTGTTAGGTTATTTACAATACACACACATGCCTAAAAAATTGTGTAGCGTATTGTCTGCTGGGTTAATACATGTAATTCATTAATTAACTTTTCACTAATACCTAAATATGATGTCATTTATCATCACATTTTAAATACAGGTACTTTATCCATCACATAGCGTCGTTAGCTGTCACCAGGAGTTAGAAACACGTCTCTCACATATACAGTGCAACTATATCACTGCCTATAATAGTGCAAGTTTTACAAAAAAAATAAAACTTGTATTATGGTGCAGATATAGTTGCACTGTATCCGATAAGGGCTCCTGGTGAGAGACTTCTATGAAGTCAATATGGCGGCGACCCCGCCGCCACTCTCCTGTGACAGATGGTTTCCGGTAGAGGGCGCTATTGGACCAGCTAGCAACCGGAAATGGAGCTAAAATGGCAGGAAATCTAAGGAAATTCAAAGATAAGTAATGATGCAGTCTCACATATACAGTGCAACTATATCTGCACCATAATACAAGTTTTATTTTTTTGTAAAACTTGCACTATTTAAACGTTGACTACGAAACCCTATTTGTGAGCGTGTCTGACACGCTCTTGGCCGCTTTTTTTACCCTCTTAGGGGTAAAAATTTGGGGTAAAGAATATTTAAAAACCTGCCTCTTGACTCAATTTATATGCTAAAAAACCGCATCAAAAACCGGTGTCAGAGTTTTTCAACTGCCTACTGCAAGTAGCAGGCCTCTGACATGGTTGTGTAACGACCGCCATCATAGACAGCAACCGGGACCGACGGCTTAACGTGCCCATCCGAAGCACGGAACCATCATACTTGCGGACAATCAGGTGGTTCAGCCTGCAATGTCCTAACCAGACCGGGAACAAATTCACAAAGTGATAAATATCAACTTTGTGAGTGACCCCATGGGGAATTGAACCCGGAACCTTTGCGTGGCAGGCAGGCATACTAACCACTGCGCCACATCGGTTGTATGTAATGATGTATACAGGATGTAAAAAAATCAACTGCAAATATTTTAAGGGGTGAATCAGCCCATGAAACTGAACAACTTTCCCCAAGGAATATACGTTGGAATATGAAAAAAAAAAATTTAGACCTCCCATACAAATTCATATTCATATACTTTATTGCCAATCATATGGTACATAAGGTGTTAGGTAATACATAATTTCCATCCAGCACATGAAACCCTTTAGGTATACAGTAGGGCTGTAGGGTATTGCCATAGGTGAGAGAGAGGGCTTGTTCACACAAAATCAACAAACTTAGTAATATTAATAACTAAAGAAATTAAAACTATTACTTACATAAAACTAATACGGCTGGCTGGTACTTTTTGTATGGGAGGTCCTAAAAAATTTTACACATTTCGACCTATGTTCCTTGGGGAAAGTTGTTCAGTTTCACGGGCTGGTTCACCCCTTAAAATATTTGCAGTTGATTTTTTTACACCTTATATGTTACAGGCAAAACCCTTAACCAGTCAATAACGTTAATGACTGGCAAAACCAGTCAATAACGTTATTGCCAAAAGGACTCAGTCAAAACCCTTATTGACATTAAATGGCAACATTGACTATGAATGGCAACAATTTAGTATGAAAATTTTTTAGTTCCATTTTATTTAATTTCTACTCTTTTTTGCTGTATATGGACAAGAAAATTCTTTTCAAGAGCTACAGCCCTAACGGCTATGTGGTGTCGTTAGTTTCGTCTCAGCAGAGCGAGAGTAATAGTGAATTTATTTACCGGCAGGATTTCATAAATATCACCAATAAACACTGAGCCCGAGGAAGAAATGCATAACCTCACTTCAAAATAGTAAAAACTTCAATATCTCTGCAAAGGAATGACCTACGACCAAAGTTATCACATAGATGCCGTTACAAATCGCAAAACTTTATTTGTACCGCATTTAAATGCCTTGTAAACACCAATACGTGAATAAAAGACGATCAACACTTCTACAGCATTTCCGCCATTGTATATCTCCGTAAATATAGCGGTACAAATATTCTACATAACAAAGCTACAACCGAAAAAGCTGTATCTTCTTTAATTAACGAGTAAACATTCTGTTACATTTTCAAGGCAATCTGATGTAGGTACATGACCACAGCTGCACCACGATGTCCCCACAAATTATAGTCCGGTACGGCTGGCATTATTTGAGGATGTAACTTACAAAAATTCTAAAGTCGCTTATTTTTTGTACGATTGTGCAATTTGTGTCTATAAAGCACATGTTTAATTTTGTGCCATTTTTTACACTCCCGTAAATTTTCGATTCAATGTATGTAGGAATGAAAGTTTATACGTGTTCTACTAAGATGTCATGTGTTACTAACTTGTGAAAGATAATGTGTGTAAGAGTTAAGATGTAATGTTTAGTTAGAGATATTTTGTTGTATAGAGCCAGTATGGAAGAAGGGATGTCTGAGGGCAGACATGGGTGCAGGAGTGGCCGAGGATGTAGGAATGAAATCTCCGTGGTAGATGACGAGTGAAAGAGTAAGATAGAGACGTGTGAAAGAGAGAGGGATTAATATTGTATTTTAGAAGATTTACAAGAGTTTTACTTCGCCGCTCTCGCCGCCCCGCCTACATGTATGGCAGCTCATAAATTAAATTGGTACCTACAGAAAAATATTAGAAAGTTTACCAGTATTGTCTCTGTGCCAGTTAGCACCGTGTAAAAACCTTGTTTGAGTCGCTTTTCCACTGATAACGAAAGTATGTTTTCTAACACCTAAAATGGCACAAATTTATAAATTGGGATCAATGAATGGTCCAGAAACTATGAGCAGAAAACCATCGACTTTAATATTTTTGAAACACGAAAAGCAAGCCGTACTGGGCTATTAGGGGGGCGCCTTACCAGATGGCTCACTCAGTACTAATGACGATTTTGACACTTACTGACTTTAACTGGAAATAACCGTTATCTCAGGGGAAGTCAAGGTAACTAAGAAGGTGGTTGACACGAACATCAAATTTTTATGTATTTAAAATTGTTTCAGAATCATGTGACGTTCTTTTCCAAATTCTGCTGTTTTGATATTTTTATATTCCAGATTTTTGACAGTAACCCTGGCTTTGTAACTGGATATTAGTGCCAATCGCGAAAATCCGAATTAGAGCCGAGTGAACCTTCTGTAAACTATCAATTTTGTGGTAGGTAGTTATGCCGACTCTGATTCTGATTTGCACTTCTTAAGTAGGTATCTTACAAAGGGAATATTTTTAATTTTCTGAAAACAAAAATAGATATGAATACCTACCTATTGTTTGCTTGGGCTCATCCGTGTTATGTGTTTAAACTTTATTGATATTCACATATCATATCTATTCTTGTTTTCAGAAAGTTCAAAATATTCCCTTCGTATGAAGTGCAAATCAGAATCAGAATCCGCATAACTACCTACTACCAACTTGAGTATCACCTACAATAACTGGGACAACGTGTGGTGTAGCTGCGGTCATGTACATCTGATTGCCTTGCAAATTTAACAGATTGTTTACTCGTTTGGTTGTACCTTTGTTATGTACCGCTTGTATTGTTGCTGGGATTTCTTACATAAGATTTGTACCGCTATATTTACGGAGATATACAATGGCCAGACAAAGAAATGCTGTAGAAGTGTTGATTGTCTTTCATTCACGTATCTGGTGTTTAAAGGCATATAAATGCGGTACAAATAAAGGTTTGCGATTTGTAACTTCATCTATGCGATAATTTTGGTCATAGGTTATTGCTTTGCAGAGATATTGAAACTTTTACCATTTTGTTTTGAGGTTATGCATTTCTTTGTCGGGCTCAGTGTTTATTGTCGATATTTCTGAAATCCTGCCGGTACAAATTTATTCATAACTAAAATAAGGAATATCATAGAAGGTACTCAACGTACGTGAAAGCAGAATCTGGAAATATGCAGTGGACTGGACAATAAAATATATCCAAATATTTCTCTTTGACGTGATGTGATGATCTAATTATCTAATTTCACTGACACTGGCTGAATTGTTTATTCGCAAAAGCCATAATCAAAAGAAGAAAGAAGAAAAGAAAGTAATCTGTGGACTGGTTCCTTGACTGGTGAGGGTGCGCTCTTTGTGCAACAAAAATTGTGCGACGAAAAAAACGCGTCACGTTTTGCGCAGTAAATAATTGACGACATTGACAAGAATGCTCGGGGTGCACAAATTTTAACGCGAATTCCCGTGTTGCACTTTTCTGTTCTGAATGTGGTTTACGCGACGTTTATTAAGCAGGAAAAAATAGGCGACAAATAGAATGCAGCCCGAGAATCTGTGTCAAAAGTTACTGCTGACATGAAATATTTGTTGCATGTTTTCTACTGCGCAATCTTCATGCGCTCCGAAATTGTGCAACCCGAGAATTCATGCTAGCTGTCATTCGTTTTATTTTTAAATTTATTAGAGATGAACCATCATCGTTGATCATACAAATCGATAATCATATTTTAAATTAATAACGTGGATAGCGTGTCGTTGCTGGCACATTGCCGGCCGCTGCCGCGGCACGCTCGCTCCGCTCGCTCGGCTCGTGCGTTGTGGTCAAAGTGCTATCCTAACCTAACCTAACCTGGCGCTTTCGCGCCAGGTTTGGTTAGGCTATACCTAACGGACCTATAATCGATTATGATTTCTCGACCACTAAGAGTTTTTGAGTACACCTCTAGTAAAGTTCAATGACATGACACTGAATTGCGGGTTGCATTTTTTGTGCTGCATTTTTCTGAAGCGCTTCGAGAAATGATGTTTCTTCAAAACATGGACTTTTTACTGCATTTTCCATGACGCCCTTTATTTCCTGCATGAATTTTGACGTCAATTCACCGAGCGCTTCAAGAAAATGCAGAAAAAAATAGGCGTCACAAAATATTCAGTACGGGAATTCATGTCAGGATTACGTGATTTCCAGTACTGCATAATATTTGACGCGAATTATTTAGTGCACATTGTCTGTTGCGCATTGTGGTAGCCCACTGGTGAGGCCAAGGTGAGGCCCTACAATGTACAACATAGTATTGTACAGCATAATATTGGCCGTCAGAGTAATGTACGACGTGATGGAGCACGACATGGTGGATGGAATCAAAACAATGTCGCCATCCATCACCCCGTACCGAAAGTGCACGGGGGTGGATTGCACGACATGATGGTTGGAGACATCACGTGTTGTGGTAGAATAGTGATGTGGCTAGATCGATAGATAATATTATATGCATTTCTAACTTAATCGATATTGTTTTTATAACCTGGGGAAGGCTTAGATTTTCGACTGCAACTCCGTCAAGGACACGCCATAGAAGCCTTAAAACAAACCCCCATACAACCGCGACCACCCCGCGCAATCGACCTTCAGCTTTCCGCGTCAAACTCAGCTGTTCCTGCACAGATTGACAAGCGGTTTTTTATTTTTGGGTTTGGATACTCGCTTCTAGTGATGAGAAACAAAAAATTTGCTCGAAAACCGATAAAATTCCGAAAAATCGTGCGTAAAATCGTGCGTTTTGAGCGTGCAGTGGGTGTGCAGTGGCCTTACTTTGACGGTTCATTCTAAACCATTCACTCATCCAATCTTTATTGTCTATGGCTCATTTGACAGCTAATATCGTAAGGAATCATCTGTCAAAACATTCCAAAGCAAAATAACCCGTAGTTTTTACGCAATAACGGCCAGAATCGCGGGTGCCGATCGGCACCTACGGTCCTTGACGGAATGTTGACGCTCGGGTGCCGATCGGCACCTAATGTCGCATACCGGTTAAATATTCTTTAGTAAGCTTGGTCGCTCACTTCGTTCGCTCCAGGGGGGTCACTGTTCTAACCTAACCTGATACTGTGTCGGATTTGTGTTAAGTATGTTTTTTTACGCTCGCCCCCACCGTCCCCCCTCCGTGGGTTGCCGTGCATGTCATGTTCGAATAATGAATCGATAGGTCGATCAAAGTCAACACTGTCACATCACTACATCCGCTGTGACGTCATTTGTTTTGATTCCATTTCCACCCCTGTTAGCCTTAGCGGCTCGCTGGCCGAATGTATGGAACATGCTGCACCTGAGAGAAGAGTTCTGAAATTTGGTACACTAATCTTTAGGGTAAATGAATCGATTTGACCCGTAGTACACAATTTAAAAAAAATCCTATGAGGAGTAATGACGTCATCTTTTTTTTGTATGGGAAAAAATTTTTTTTTGTTTCAAAACCTATCGTGTGTGGTATCAAATAAAAGGCCTTGCTAAGCCGATTCTAAAAATATATGACATTATTATATTTAAGTGACTTGGTTAACCGTGCCCTCTGAAGCACAGAACATGTTCTTTTGCAAAACGAATATGATGTACATATGATTAAAATCTTATCTGGCTTTATTTTTATCATCCTCGGTGACCAAAATTGAACTTTTGATGCCAAGTTTCATTTAAGTGTGTTTTCATAAATTTCTGTAACTTTAAAATTAAAAAAAAATTACTTAAAGACAAAAAATCCGTAGTACCTTTCTTGAGGTTAGAGATGAGGATATTACACATTATATTACGTATATTTCATAAGTAATGATACAACCGTATCATACCTGGAGAAGCCCAAACGAGGCATGTTTCGAGAATTATTTCCTATTTAATTTTATACAAGTGACTTAAATATGATAATGTCATATATTTTTAGAATCGGCTTAGCAAGGCCTTTAATTTGATACTACACACGATAGGTTTTGAAACAAAAAATATTTTTTTCCCATACAAAAAAAAGATGACGTCATTACTCCTCATAGGATTTTTTTTAAATTGTATACTACAGGTCTAATCGATACATTTACCCTAAAGATTAAGTGTACCAAATTTCAGAACTCTTCTCTCAGGTGCAGCATGTTTTGAACTACCGCTAGGACTACATTATCGGTCCGGGCCCGTATTTCAAGACCATCCATCCATCATATTGTACAATGATCTGCTGTACAATACGCTGCCGTGCATTAACCTGCCGTGCGTTGAGTATGTCGTGCATTGTGGTTCCCCTGACTGGTTCGGTACGCCAGTGAGAGTATAGTATTCTTTGGGTTCGGTTATTTCGTAGTTCGTAGCAAACTCTTCACTCTTTCTTTTTTTTACCTTTTACTGAGTTTTACTTATACCATCAACGGAATAATTGTATAAGTTATGTTGTTAAGTGCGTTATTTACGTGATCAATGACACCGCTACATGTATTAAACTGTGAAAATGTCCAAGTGGATAGGCTACGCGGTGTCGGTCAACTGTGGGGAACCATTAGGATGCTACCAGGGGACTATCCTGGACGCCGATGGAACCACTATCACCCTCACCAAGGCATTTCGCAACGGGTTCCCGTACCCTAAGTCCCAAGTAACTCTCAAGTAAGTCTTAGGTTATAAATGTAGGTACAACAACAAACTGAAGTACTTCCACTTCATTCCCTGTCAGCCCTGTCAGTACGGGCGCCCGAAAATCTGTCGTAGATGTTGGAGTAAGCGGGCCGCTGTTGGGATGGTGTATAGGTTTTTAGTCAAAAATCTGGATGAGTTTAGGGTTATGATAAAATAAAAGATTTATAGGTTAAGCTGTATCATATACTTGGAATAAAATTATTTGAACAAATTACAAACTAAGAACTTGTTGTCTCCTTCAGTTACTGAGATACCATGAGTTAACTCCAAGTGTACCCAAAGTTCTACCGAGTGTAGCTGACCATGGTGGTGGCAACCATGATAATGCACTTACAATGCTATATTATTCTCATGAATAATAAGAACATTGAAAAATTTAGTAGTGACTGCCGGGACTTGAACCTGGGACTGTGGGGTATGACCCCTCTGCTCTGCCAACTGAGCAAGGAGTAGCTGGCGGACCCTTAAGAACATCTCAACCTCTTAATGCTCGTCTCAAAGTGAAGAGTAAGCAACATCTAGTAATAGTTTCTTACAACTGAATACTTTAGCTAGTCCACATTGTGAGTGGAATTCAAACCAAATGATGAAGCTTTTTGATTTTAAATGCACTAACAGTATAGTATAGTACATTATTATCATAAACTGAAAATGAGAAAATTAATAAATTCATTAGCGACCACCGTGACTTGAACCCGAGACCGTCCCACTGCTCTGCCAACTGAGCTAGGGCATTTTTTTTGGCATTTATTGGCATCTAGGGCATTTAAAAAACTAGATGACTTACTTTTTATTTATTTATTAGCATTTATTCAGACATTTAACTAACATTATAATTATTCTACATTAATATAGATGCATCGTATATGTTTCCCAATTCTTAAACAAATCCAAAACTAACTTTATTTATTTTCTTTTTTTTGCAGTGCGGCAGATATAAAGGACTTAAAAATCATTGAAACAAAAGCGCCAACATCAGAACAGACGCACAGCACCGTAGCTGTGACGAAAACGTGTAAAAAAACAACAAAAGCCACTGTCTGTGAAAATCTACAAGCTAACCCGTCAAGTTCAGGTACGCTGTGGCATCATCGCTATTGTACGCACCATATACAATGTGTTACAAAACAATCAATAAAGCTCGCATATAAATTGAGTTCATTAATTCACGTTGTATGGAAGGTCCAAATATTGTTTTAATAATTCAACCCATGAGTCCCTTGACCTCCTTTCAGCTTTATTGGTTGTTTTGTAACACCATGTGGCGAGTGAAGGGTCCATCACCATGAAATTACAAACAAAAACAAAGCCACCAGATTGTATTGTTATAATACATTCACAAGTATTACAATTCCATGTACATTTTCCACTGATCCTTCGCCACTGACATACATACAATACATAATCACGCCTATATCCCTTGCGAGCTAGATGGTAGTAAAACGGCCATTTACACTATTTTAAAAAAAGTTTGAGAGTCATTTAGAAGACTCTTAGAGTAAATATAAGCAAGCTGTAGAGTGCGCATTAGGCCTTGCGGCGTACTGTGAAAGCGTAAGCAGTTGCTCCCTAGATACAGACGTCAAATGTATGAGAAGTTATAGATGTTCAGTAGTGCTGTCACTGGCGTTTTGCTACTGACAGACAGAGAGGTGGCGCCCAGACTAATGACGTCAGTTCTAACTTTTTAGGCGTACTCTATAGCTTGCTTAGGTACTCTAAGGTGTATCTCCATAGCGACAAGTAGTCAGCCTGTCGTTTAAAATTGCAATACACTTTAACTTTCAAATCCCTTAGTCGCTTATTACGACACCCACGGGGAAGATATGGCTGATCTAAGCCGGCACCACACGGTATAACGTCAAAAAAGTCAGGAAGTTGAAAATTTGTATGAAAGGACTTCTTAAACTATTGGTGAACAAGCAGATGTATTAAAAAACATAAACCCGACGACAATAAATATCCGCCATCTGAAATTATTAATTTTTAGGGTTCCATACCTCAAAAGGTTAAAAACGGAACCCTTATAGGATCACTTTGTTGTCTGTCCGTCTGTCCGTCCGTCTGTCGTTCTGTCAAGACCCTTTATCTCAGGAACGCATAAAGATATTGAGTTGAAATTAAAACCGTATACTCAAGTCTATGCACGCTAGTAGTTGTGAAAAAATCAAGCCCCCAACTTCAATTTAAAAAAGCCGGTTATGCAGTAAAAACGCGTGTTTTTTACCATCTCAAGGGAATCAAAATTAAGAGGGTACTACTTCCCGTAGTCCTAGAAAAATGAAATTTCGCAAGTAGCTTCGTTTTGAAATCCGAATTAAGGATAATCTCTAAACATTTTCTTTTTCATAAATTTATGGTTTTATTGGGGGCCGAAAAAAACACAAAATTTAAGAAATTTGGCTAGTTGCTATGAAATAATCAAGTGGATATGAAATATAGGTTTACCAATCAGATTAACCTACAAATCTTGGTACGGAACCCTCGGTGGGCAAGTCCAATTAGCACTTGGCCGGCTTTTTAATTTAGCCAGTGTCACGGTCTCTCACCGTTTAAACAAGTTGACCTGGAGGGTCGCTTATTTTCGTTTTGTGCGTACCATCTCACTTGAAACTGATAGTGATCTCAAAATTACCCTCCAGACGCCGCAAGACGACTAAAACGCATTTTACACTGAACAACTTATTAAAGCTCTATATGAACTGTCTGATTGGTCAGACTATTTTTCAGGTAACCAATCGCAGCAGGGCGTTTCGGGGACTAAGGCGGGCAGCAGTCGCAACGCGACGCAGCAGCAACGCAGCAAACCCATCGATATACAAGGCCAACGGAATAATAGGAATAACAACAATTCAGGTAACTGCTTGCCTCATTATCACTAGACATCGAGTTATATAGGGTGAAATTTTACTAGTGACCGATAGCGAAAACTCAGAACCGGCTGGTGATAAGGAACAACTTTCCCCAAGGAACATAGGTCGAAATCCGAAAAAAATTTTTTGGCCTCCCATAGTAATTCAAATCAGCTGATCGGTAACTCTGTATGGGAGGCCCAAAATTTTTTTTCGTATTTCGACCTATGTTCCTTGGGGAAAGTTGTTCCTTATCACCAGCCAGTTCTGAGTTTTCGCTATCGGTCACTAGTAAAATTTCACCCTATATATGCACTTACCTACAATCCGGTTGCGTATACTAGACAACCCCAGACAGAAGACCATGGTGCAGAAAAATTTGGAGAGCAGTTCCGTATGTGAGGAGGTGCAAAGAAGTCATTCAGCATGTACTGTGTACCGATGGTAGCCTCAAACGTAACGTCCGTTTCATAGATTGTGCATGAATCCATCCAACTTAGCGATGTATTTTGATGTTTGGAATGGTGGCAGACAAATGTCTTGATCAACATCGATGATAGATAAGTGATGATACCTAACTCTTATCAGCACTGGAGGGCCTTTTGGCACTCAAGCATCCCTCAGCGAGACGAAGTTCGCGCGAACCAACTAGTATTATATCTAATAAATAACATTTGGTTTATCTTTTTACAAATAGAGGGATTTATTTTACTATTGTTTTAGAACTTTTGCAAAATAACCATGACTACTAGATATTTTTTTAAAGAACTCACTCAATGCGCACGCACACCTTTATTGCATTAAAAACATACAAAATATGCACAATCAAAAAAATCAGATTCTTACAGAAAATCAACGTTTATTTACAACTCATATTTATATTTCACACATACTATTTACTTAACGGGTCTTATTGCGATAGTTTATAGGTAAATAAGCGATTTACCTGGGAACCCGACGTTTCGACTGAGTTTCATCAGTCATGGTCGCGGGCAGACTGAAGCATAGTCTAATAAAACATGGTCTTTCCTTCCCAGAGAAACACAAGACAACGTCACTTAGTATTGCCACTTTATTTCAATAAAATACGTTATGGGGTAAATTCAATCTCAGAACAATGGGTTAAAATATTTCTTAATAATTTTATAATTTAGATTTACGTGTGTATTAACTTGAACTTTACAACAACACTTCAATTGTATTTATTAGTTAACAGTATCATAAATGATTTACAAAAAACATCATAAGAGTGGGTAATTCTGGTAACCCACAAGCATGATGACGTAGTCTTGTGTTGGTCACGTGGTTCACGAGTCTCGGAAAGAAATACCAGGCGGAGTATCTTATTATACCATGGACTGAAGTAGCAGCGAGTTGTTGTCATCAGGGCGTTGGGCGACTAGATCTTCTGCTACCCACATTATTGTCTTAATAATTCAAATTGTTTGTAAACATTACCTACACATTAGGCACACAACACCCACGATGTCCGACGATCGGTCCGTTAAGTAAATAACATGTGTGAAAGTAATCGCGAGTGCTTAAAAAGTCATATTTATGTTGTTCCTATTTTTTAATATTTATAAGTTTGAGGTAATATTTTTATTACATTTTTATCTTCATTTGTTTATTGATGGTCATAAGTAACTGCTTTAAAAAATTTCAGCCTTTAAAAAAATGTGTCACGTGATGGCACACTACGACGACGCCGTCACGCTCGGTCTTTATTTTGACCTTAAACCTATCTTCTCTATTGAGAATGCTACTCTAGCATTAGGGTCTTATTGTTGTACGTACTACATTTATTTTTGTTCATTCTTCTATGTTGTTTTATGTGTGCAATAATAGTAGTTTATGCAACTGTCTTATAATGGGAGGTATTAGACCGTGCGTGACTACCGTGAATGTTTGTTTATCACACGAGGCGCAGCTAATAGCTTGACAATATACAATGACAATAGGCAGTAGTTTGACAAGAGCATTATAAAGCCTAATTATAGACAGTTTCATAGACTATTTTATCTACATTCTACAAAAAAACTGTGAAAAATAATTCATACCTCCGCACTGCACTATTAGTCTTAGCGGTAGTTCAAAACGTGCTGCACCTGAGAGAAGAGTTCTGAAATTTAGTACACTTAATCTTAATTTAAAAAAAAAATCCTGCGAGGAGTTATGACGTCATATTTCTTTTTGTATGGGAATAAACTTTTTGTTATGTTAAAATGGAGGCTCATAAAAACTTTTTTTTTAATTAAAAATCATTTAGCGGCAAATTTTAATTCGAAAAATGATTAGAAGTAAAGATTTTATAATAAATAAGTTCTCATAATTTTCAAGTCTCGTCTCGCCCGGGTGAGGTTTGTTTTATTTTAATTTACTTACTGTTGGCACAGGAAATAAAATAGCGGCATATTCGTTTAATTGTTTGAGAAAATATGACATCGAGTTCAGGGGCGTATTTACCATAGGAGCAAGTGGGGCACGTGCCCCAGGGCGCAAGTCTCAGCGGGGGCGGCGCTAGCCACCATTCGCAAATGTAAAAATAATTGCACAGCTCTGGCGCCCTCTTGCAGTCAGTCAGGCACCGCCTTTCCCTCTCAAAGCTGCTTACACCTGACTAAATTTAACGTGAAAAGTCAAGCTCACTTCACGCGCAATACGTGTGCTATTAAAAGCGCCCTAGAACTCTAATAGCGCTGCTTGCACCGCAACTAACTGTTTTAATGTAAAAAAAAACCGTTGCTTCTCTCGTAATACGTGTGGTCTTGGTCTAGCGCCCCTATCACCAATTTATAATTCCATTTCAAGTTCTTAAGAGATATCACGCTACAGCACAATGTTGTTTGTACATCTCTAGCACTTAAAATTACTGCTTGTTAAGAGAAACGTAAATTTTTTCACTCGCACGCAATACACAATGCTGGTTTGGTGCCTCTCTTTCCTCTTCAAACGTGAAATGATGAGCTCATTTTGCTAGCATAACTTCGTATTGTGTTTCAGTATGTACCGTTATCACTCTTGCTGTCTCTCTAGCAGACGAGCGTGAAAAGTTGAGCTCGCTAAGCGTAGGCTTCTCGCCCGTTTGTTGTGTGAAATATCGCGAGCGTCTGCCAATTTTACAATCGCGGCTAGTATTTTTGCTCCTCGTCGTTTGTAGCGTGAAAGGTCTAGCTCGCCTCGCTTGCGATACGTGTGCGTGTCTATCCTTTTTACTGCCGCGGCTAGTGTTTAAGCTCCTCGCCCTTTTATGGTGTAAAAAATCGAGCTCGCTTCGCTCTCAACGCATTTACAAGTCTGTCTGTTTTACAGCCGCGGATAGTGTTTCGGCGCATCACCCGTTTGTAGCGTGAAAAGTCAAGCTCGCTTCGCTCGCAATACGTGTACATGTCTGTCTGTTTGACTGTCTCGGTTAGTCTCTAGCCTCCTAGACCGTTTGTAGCGTGAAAAGTCGAGTTCGCTTTGCTCGCGATATGTGTGCTTTCCTACTAGTTTTACACTCGCGGCTATTGATGATGATCCACGTCCGTTAATTGTTTGAAAAGTCGTGCTCGCTTTGCTCACGATACATACAGGCTAGTGCTTTAATAGAAGACTTGTGCCCCCAACCCAGAAAAGTTCTGTATCCGATCCGCCCTTGAACACTACTATCGACAAGGGTAGACGCCGCGTACGTGTGAATTGTACCGCGTGCGGGGCGCACCCTTTGAGATTTTTCTGTATCCGCCATTGACTTGGCTAATCTTGCTTGTTTTCTGAAAGTCGCCAGTACGCACTGAGGGGCGCCGAAAAGTGAGTGCCCCGGGGCGCCAAATCTCTAAATACGCCCCTGATCGAGTTACTTTAAGATACAGATTTTAATAAGGAAGTTATTTTTTAAGGCTGCATATTTTTTAAAGCAGTTCATTATGAAACTGCCTTAGATTCTGTAAAACGAATATTACTAAATGAGTGTAGATGAAGCATATTATTATTTTTATTATGTACTAGCTGGTGCCCGCGAACTTCGTCTCGCCAAGGGATGTTCATGCGCCAACAGAAGATAAAAAACTATTATGATAGAGTCATTTCCGTATGTTTTTGAAAGTGAAGCCGTGCTCTTGGTGTTGCATGACAGTTAGATAAGTAGACGGACTCCAAAGCTATAAAATAATCACTTCTCATAGATGTTGATCACATGACACTTTTTACTCCCACCATACCAAACGTCCAAATACGTCGCAATAAAACCTAAAGAATCTCTTTATAAACCATATTTGATGTTCTACCTGTAGGAGCCTATTTCTATTCTATTTCAGCCTATTGCATTCCACTGCTGAACGTAGGGAACTCCATAAGGCTATACTTTGGTTTATTTTATTTATTTATCTGTTTTCTTTGTGCACCTTGTCCCCGTAACAATTTTTGTCTCGCAATCAGCTGTACAGGTTGGCTGGAAGATATCTCTTTATAGAGATAAGCTCACCTTTGTGAACTATGTTTTAATTGTCATATTTCCATTGTAAATTTTTTAAGCACAATAAAGAATATATAAGGCACGATCTCCCGTATTTACCATCCAGTCGCTAGCAGCCGCGGTTTGTCCATCTGGCCGGTGAGCATTCAACGCTACGCTTACCTAGGCGTGGCCTCCACTAAAGAACGTGTGACCAGCCCTCTGCAACTTCAGCTTGCTGCACTTCCAGACAATGTCCGTCACTTTGGTCTTTTTTCGGATAGCCTCATTCCAGTTTTTATCCATTATAGAGATACCGAGCATAGACCTTTACATAGCTCACTGAGTGAAATGTAGCCGGTGGACCAGTTTTACTGTCAAGAAAGTCCCACGTCTCGGCTTCGTAGGCCATGACTGATAGGACGCATTGATCGAATACCTTGGTCTTGAGGCATTGTGGCAAAAAATATTCGAGGATGTTAGTCTAGTAACTAACGTCACAGCTATTCGGATTGACCCATGAAGCTGAAAATAGGCATGTAGGTACTTCTTGAACTCCTGATCAAAATAAGACATGGAGCCCAGCGGGCACCACCCCCTTTAACCTTTTACCACCCCCCCTACTTTACAAGGCGTAACTTTTGAAGTAAATGACTTGGAGGGTAGTTTTTTATTTCATATCGTGCGTGACATCTCACTTGAAGCTTATGGTGCCCTCAAAATTACCCTTTAGGCCCCCCGGGAGCCCAAAAGCCCGAAAAGTGGGGTGTCCCGTTCTTATATGAGATTTTCTTATTTTCAAGCTATCGACTCCCAAGAGGTATCAATAGTTGCGTAATTAGACACAGATTGCAAAAAACCTAATATATCTTAAAATAATATTTATCTTTAGGGCTTTATCGATCGTTAAAGTGTTGTGACTACGAAACCAACATATTATTGTTTTTTAATGTTCGGCAAAGCCCTAAAAATAAATATTATTTAAATATATTTTAGGTTTCTTGCAATCTGTGTCTAATCCCGCAACTTTTGATACCACTTGGGAATCGATAGCTTGAAAATAAGAAAATCTCATACAAGGACGGGACACCCCACTTTTGGGGCTTTTGGGCCCCCTAAAGTGTAATTTTGAGGGCACAATAAGCTTCAAGTGAGACGTCACGCACGATATGGAATACAAACTACCCTCCAAGTCAATTAATTCAAAAGTTGCGCCTTGTAAAGGAGGGGGGGCGGTAAAAGGTTAAGGGGGGTGGTGCCCGCTGGGCTCCATGTCTAATTTTGATCAGGAGGTCAAGAAGTACCCACATGCCGATTTTCAGCTTCATGGGTCAATCCGAATAGTTATAACTAGCTATTGACATTAGTTACTAGACTATGTGACGCAGCTTCCAAATGCTACCTAGCCAACCTGCACACTTGTGGTGATTTCAGCCTCAAACTTGTCTCTTCCCATCTGCAAAACATATATCTGGACAACTTCAAGAGAGACACATTCGATGGAGACTTGCGCAGGGATTATGTGTTGATTGAACATAATCTTCGTCTTATCTAAGTTCATCCAAAGGACAACACGTCTCGAGGCAGATTTAAATATGCGTATGAAGCGACTTCCGGACTGTGAAAGGCGCAAGTAATATCATTCACTACTTATTATTACTCGGATGAATCATGTACACTCGTCCTAGTGCATGCTCGCGATATACTCCATACTCCTCCACCGGCTGTCCCCGTCGGCGTCTATTAAATACTCCTAGTTGTTTATTGTATGTGTAATACGAAGGCATCTACTCTGATGAGTTATAATAAAATGGGAGTTTTAGCCAGTATTGAACTGTTACCGCCTTCACTGCGTGGAGGTACTCCCAGATTATGCTATTTACCAGCTGGTGGACCGAGCTCGCTCGGTTTTGTTTTAATGCGTTAGTTTCAAAACCACTTACAATCACGGTTACATTACATTGTCTTACTCACCAACAAATGTCGCTGTTAGTTTTAAAACAATTTACAAAAAAGTGTGAAGCAACAGTTTTTGAAAAATGAAACCTATCTAGATCGATTTATCGCCGCCGAAAACCCCTATTTAAAAAAAAGATATGAACTTCATTGGAGCCGTTTCCGAGATCCCGAAAAAATATATATATTTATGTCGGAAATCATCAGGAGGGGGGGGGCAAGCGGTAAGAAGGGCAGAAGAAGCCCATAATAAAACAAAACAAAATCTTACACGCGTCAGAAATGTCAGGATATAAAACCAACAGCACGTCGTGGGCGTATACTCGTCGAGTACCTGATGGATACTTGATGGATGGAATACTCTGCATAGTCAACTGCCGACTCCTGTCAGGATACTACAACGTCACATGCTATCTCGAACCACTGCCACTATAATGATAAACCACAGTATACTCACTATCACGTAGTCAGCTCATCCGATGTGCTTGTTTCGGGCTATGAGCCCTCGTCAGGCACGGTATCACCGTACGACAAGCCGTCCGTCCACAGTCATACCATGCCACTAGCAAACCAACCTTAGAACCTTGGACACAGCGTCTTTACCACACATCGGATTCCAATCATGACGGTGATCAACACTGAACACCGTAGAAGTCCTCTGCCCACAGCCCTGTACGCTTGCAGAGGGACACCACCAGCAGTAGTCACCATTTTCTTACGATCTCCGCATTTTACAAACCTGTTGAGGGTAAAACGATAATAATTAACACACACATCATGATCTCCACAAATATTCCAAAGGCCACACGAATATAGGGCTCCACCATCACCTGAATGACTCCGGTTCCTCCAAATACTCCAGGATTCCTGTGATTTCATCGGATTACGAACGATATCTCAAAAAGACACAGACTAAACCACACTTTAACCGGAACTGTCACAATCTTCACAAATATCCCGTAGCCCATACGAATCTAGGGCTCCGCCATGGCCTGAAGACCATAGATCCTTGAAAGACTCCAAGATTACCACGATTTCAGCGGATTGAAACCTAACCTCAAGACACGACCCGATTCGCACCCAAACCGGAACTGTCAAAGTTGTTTACTCAGTTCGCCGCCTGGGTTCCGTTTCTTTATTACGAAAGCAGCCATCAATGAACTGTGAGAACGAACTACACCGCCGCTAAAGTCAATCCAGTCTATCTTGCTGTCTTTAGCCTACTGTGTGCAAATAAAGCGCACCGTCTACGTCGAGTGTTGCCAGCGCTATGCGTTTCGTTTCTGCAAGATTCAACTAGCGATGGAATGGAAAGACAAATTATCAAAACGCGAACTATCAACTGTCAAATAATTTCACTAAATACCCGCAGAGTCTGATCATTCTCCGACATTTATATATTATTTGTATACAATTCTTGCTCTTTTAAAGTATAAGATTATTATTATAGTTCTTTACACAGGTAACCGCCATAAAAGCTTAGTATTCACGTAAACAGCTTTAATTTTCATCGATTTAGCTTCAAAACTTACCCCCCCCTTTTTCACCCCCGTTAAGGCAGAATTTCCAAAAATCCTTATTGCGTCATTCTTAGTTTCTAACGAAATAGACAAATATTAATTTTAATCGAATTAGCTTCAAAACTGACGGAGATTCATACAAACTTCCCCCCTCCTTTTTACACACTTAAAGAGCGAATTTCCAAAAAAATATAGCCTATATGTTAGCGAGGACTAATAGCTAGTTCCTCAGGGGTCTGTACTCTCCGCGACGCTTTTCCTGCTGCACATCAATGACCTTCTATCTTCAGGAATTGTTGGGTACGCAGATGACAGTACTGTCACCGAGAAATATCTGTCCGGCGCAGGAGCCAGTGGTGATGAAATCCAAAGATTGAGAAAGGCTTGAGCGTACGAGCCTGACGTTAAGTAACGTCTCCCAGTGGGGCGATGACAATCTCGTCAGCTTCAATGCTTCAAAAACGCAGGCGTGTCTTTTCTCCGCAAAAAGGAGTCCTTTCACCTTTTCTCCTACTTTTCGGGGTACATCTGTTCCAGTGACCAACACTCTTCAACTCCTTGGCATGGAGCTGTCCTCTGACCTCAACTTCGGCACCACCATCGAGTCCAAGGCTCAAATTGCAGCTAGAAAGTTGGGCGTCCTGAATAAAGTCAAGCGGTACTTCACGCCTGAACAGCTTCTAACTCTTTATAAAGCTCAAGTCCGATCTTGCATGGAGTACTGCTGTCACCTTTGGGATGGCTCGGCTAAATACCAACTTGCTGCAATGGATTCGGTGGAACGCAGAGCCAAGAGATTAATAGGCGATAAAAAACTGGTGGCGACCAAGCTTCACAGCCTGGCTCACCGCCGCAAGGTTGCTTGCCTATCGGTCTTCTACAGGTACTTCGGAGAGTGTGCGCGTGAGCTGCATGAGCTCATACCACCGTCTCCTTTCTTCCATCGGACATCCAGACGCACGGCCGGCTACCATCCGTTCTTAGTTGATATACCCACATTACGCACTAAGCGCTTCAAATCATCTTTCATTATGCGCACGGCTAAAGAATGGAATTCCCTGCCTGCGTCTGTATTTCCGAGTGCATATAACCTGAATCTCTTTAAGTCTAGAGTGAATAGGCATCTTCTGGGCAAGCTCGCTCCACCGTAGATCCCATCTCTGCTCTAGGGTAAGATTGGGGTCAAGAGTAAGCCCATCATAGATAAAAAAATAAAAATAAAAAATAGCTATATAACAAAAAAAGTTTCATCAAAATCCGTCCAGTAGTTTTTGCGTAAAAGACGTACAACAAACAGACAGACAGACAGACAAAAATTTTAAATCTTTTTTTGGCTTCTATTGGTTATATGAAGATCCCCCATCTTAGTTTTTCTTTAATATCTTTAATGTACAGACATGAGGTTGTTATAATTTTATTATATGTATAGATGTACTCGTATGTTGCAGGAAGCTACGGGCAGTCGGGGTCGACGCCGAAAGGGCGCGGCGCGTCCGGCGCTCCCGGCGAGAAGGCGCGGCGGCGCAACGAAGCCTGCTTCGGCTCGGCCGCCGACACGCCCATCGACCGCGACTTCGACTTTGAAGGTACCTTAGAGGACACGTTATTTTTTTTTTACTTGAATGGCAATGGTAGAAAGTTTGAACCTTTAACCTACTGAGGCCCCGCGTCCTACATGTATGACATAAGATTAAATCGAAAGCTTTGGAAATACATTTATATTTAAATCAATAAAAAAAATATCCGAATCAGGCAAATTTCAACGTTACATCAGCGTAATACCTACCAAATAGTATTAGAAACTTTTTAAACTTTATCAATTTAAAATGAATAATTTAAATTTTCGAATTTAGTAATCACAAAAATAGCAATCAGGCGCCGGGTTTCGGAAGGCTAAGTGAGAGTTCCCGAGCTTGGTCTAGCCTTGGTGACTAATCATTACAATTCTTTGGCTATGCCGAACCCGGCATCTTGTTGGCTTACTTATGAAAGAAATAGCGGCCGAATTAAAAAAAAAATTGGGCAGTATTTTGAAATTTTACAATTTCTTAGTAATGGTAAGTGCTACACTTAAACATTGTATGGAAGATATAATACGCGTAAATGTCTGCACAACAATAACTTTTTTCATAATCCAATAGTTTGCGAGTAAAACGCCTGGCAGTGTTTGCTAAAAACTCACTATAACTCGAATGTTCCTAATAAAAGTTGTTCAGTTTTGTGAGTAGAGCACAAGTATTTGTACTTAATTAAATGTAACCATAACAGGTGAAATTTAACTAGTGACCGATAGCAAGATGCAGGATGGGCTGGTGATAAGATTGCCGATCAGCTGAATTGAGTTACTATGGGGGGACCAATTTTTTACCCGACTGCCTCAGAAGGAGGGTTATGTTTTTCGAGAGTATGTATGTATGTATGTTTGTATATATGTATGTATTAGGTAAATTAAAAACTTTTTACACTAGTTCCACTAATATTCTATTTAGTAGGCAAGATCGCTTAAGTGAGAGTTCCCGCGCGTGTAAAAGTTTGGCCCCGCCTTGGAAACGAATCTTTAGGCTATTCTTTAGCTATTTCGAGCCGGGGCCTTGCTAGCATACTTACAAAAAAAAATGGCAGCCATTTCAAACTTTTTTTATTGGCCAAAATTTTGTTATTTTGTAATAACTCAAAACTGGTAAGTGCTATAAATGAACATTGTATAGAAGAAATGTTACGCGTAAATTTCTGCACAACCTTGTTCTAATAACTTTTTTGATAATCTAATAGTTTGCAAAAAACGCTTTAATACATGGCAGTTTTTCTAAAACTTACCAAATCTAAAATATGAATTAAGTAGTGAAGTTGGGGATTAAGAATTACTTACTGTGTGGGTAGACCTTGCTACGGTATTCTGACTGATACTTAGTAACAAGCTTTCTGCCCAGAGGTTTTACCCGCTAATATATTTTCAAGTAAACAAGCAAATTTTTTGCCAATTTACACCCTGAGTTTTACCACCTTATGAGATGATTTTCTTAAATTCCTTTCCTGGTGTTAATTCACCCAACCAAAATAACCTCTGCGCAAAATATCAAGAACCTAGGTCCAGTGGTATTGCCTGTGCATAGATTTACAATTTGTAAAAAAAATATTAAATTTGTTCGTAGTTGCCACATTTTTATTTTTTTGCAATCCCTTGAGGCTGTTTATTAATAGTTCTGACCCAAGGTCCTGTTAAGATAGCAAAAAAGAACAAAATGTGGCAACAACGAACAAACTCTACTTTTTTCATACTAATTGTATGCCACGCACAGGCAATACTACTGGACCTAGGACCCTGAAATTTTGCACAGAGGTTATTTGAATAATCTTAATTAATATCAAGAGAGGATTCCAAAAAATTCATCACCTAAAGTGGTAAAACAGAGGACGAAAATTTGTATAAAATTAACTTGTTTACTTCAAAATATATCAGCGGGTAAAACCGCTGGGCGGAAAGCTTGTTACTAAATATCAGGCAGGATATTGTAGCATGGTCTACCTACACAGCGAGTGACTCTTAATCCCCAACTTCACTACTTACTTTATACTTTCGAATTTGTGAGTTTTCAGCAAAAACTGCCATGTTGTGCTACGTTTTTCTCGCAAACTATTGGATTATGAAAAAGTTATTGATAACATTCATATGCAGAAATTTACGCTTAACATATCTTCCATACAATAGTTATTTGTAGCTCTTACCATTTTTGAATTATTACAAAATAACAAAATTTTGCCAAGTGAAAAAATTTTGAAACGGTTGCCATTTTTTTTTTGTAAGTAGGCCAGCAAAGCCTCGGCTCGGCATAGGTAAAGAAAAGCCTAAAGATTAGTTTCCAAAGCGGAACCGACCTGAAACACGCACGGGATCTCCCAAAATTTTTTTGTATAGAAATTCTAAATTATAATGCGACCGGTTTCGTTACACCATCTTCAGGCAGTACTTTTTAAAAATCAAAACAATAGTATCATATATGTATGTATGTATGTTTGTATATATGTATGTATGTATGTGGACAAGAAAATTATTTTTCACGGGCTACAGCCCAAAAGGATAGTTGGATTTTGACATATGAGGTGTCGTTAGATTCGTCTCAGCAGTGCGAGTGACACTGGCTATATAAAAAAAACCGGCCAAGAGCGTGTCAGACACGCCCACAAATAGGGTTTCGTAGTCAACGTTTAAATATCAGGTTTTTCAGCATTACAAACTTAATTTGTTGCTGGTTTGTTAGCAGCAGTATGATGACCAACCGCAAATAGAAAAACTCATTTTTTTCTGAAACCTTTAAGGGTACAATATCCGTTACAGTTTTCATTGTAACTTCAGATTGTAAGCTATATTCCATATTTATTTCAAATTTTTAGCTTTTATACTTTAGAAGTTACAGCTGGAACAAATTATGGGTCAAAAACGCCCTTTTTAAAAGTAAATATCTCGTGACAGAAACATTTTAGTGACTTTGTTTCAAAGAAACCTCATCTTAGTTTTAAAAGACCTATTCAACGATATCCTACTCAATATTACAGAAGAAAAAAATTTTTGTTGCCCCCCTTTCACTTGTATGGGAGGGGGTCCAAAAAACATTTAAAATAATTTTTTCTTAACATTTCTATATTTGGGTCAACACGATCTATCTTTTCACCAAATTTCATGTCGATAGCTCTAAAACTGACGAAGATATGAGGGCGCGGCATACAGACAGACAGACAGACAGACAGACAGACATGACGAAACTATAAGGGTTTCTAGTAGACTACGAAACCCTAAAAACTATAGATTCAAGATGGCGGATTTTTACAGCAAAATACTACTTTAAAATTACCGCAGTCGGGTTTTTGTTTTTTAACACATCTACTTGTTTCTTCATAATTGAACCTGTGTTACTTTGGGAAATTTGTTGTTTATTACCAGCCCCTCCTGCATTTTTGCTAACAGTCACTTGTAAAGTTGTAAAATTTCACATAAGTAGTATAGGCCGATAATAAACAATATAAAAATAATTGCATTGTAATTTGTAGGTAATCTGGCGCTGTTCGACAAACGCGCTCTATGGGAGCAGATGAACAGTCAGAAGCCGGATCTTGTGAGGCAGGCAGACGACGCGGGGAAGGTAAGGTGTATATAAGGTCCTATTAAATTCACTGCAAATATTTTAGGGGCAGATCAAATAAAATATAAGCATGTACTAGGCAAATAACGAAAAAAGTAGTGCAGCCTGTTTGTCCTAGAAACACACACTAAACGCTACTTCGATGAATTTAAATTACGCGCCAAAAAAAGGTGGTGTGATTGGTGTTGTTAGTGTGCGTGCCGTGTAAGTAAATCCTGTCTGCGTGGCGGAACGTCAGTCGGGTCAGTCAAAGGATGTTCACATAATTATTTAAAAAGTTTGTTTGAAAATGAAAAAAAAATCTAGCGTGTAGATTATTTTTAAAATGCCTTAGATGTTTTTCTTATACGTATTTACGCATGCTCTTAAAATATTTGCAGTGAATTTAATAGGGTGAAATTTTACTAGTGACCGATAGCGAAAACTCAGAACCGGCTGGTGATAAAGAACAACTTTGCCTAAGGATCATAAGTCGTAAACATGAAAAATTATTTTGGACTTCTCATACAAAATTGCCGACCAGGACCAGCTGATTTGAGTGACAATGGGAGGTCTAATTTGTTTTCCATATTTCGACTTATGTTACTTGGGGAAAGTTGTTCCTTATCACCAGCCGGTTCTGAGTTTTCGCTACGGTCACTAGTAAAATTTCACCCTATTTAAAAAATCAACTGCGAATATTTTAAGAGGGTGAACCAGGTTGTCAGCCTGTCGCCTAAAATTGCAATACACATAAACATCACCTTCCAAATCCCTTACCCGCTTCTCACAACACCGACGGGAAAGATGTTAACTTACTTTGCAAATCTCTCTCTCTCTCTCTCTTCGAGTGGGACACGGACTCTTTCAACGACCCGGTGAACCCTGGTGTCAAATTTTTTCAACCGCCTAATGCAAGTAGCAGGCCTCTGACATGGTTGTGTAACGACCAGACAGCAACCGACGAGACAGGACCGACGGCTTAACGTGCCCAATCGAAGCACGGAACAATCTTGCTTTTCGGACAATCAGATGGTTCGGCCTGCAACCTAACCTAACCAGACTGGGAACAAATTCACAAAGTGATAAATATCAACTTTGTGACTAACCCCACCGGGAATTGAACCCGGAACCTTCTGCGTGGCAGGCAGTCATACTAACCACTGCGCCACATCGGCTGTTTGCAAATCTAATTTGTATGTATAATTAGTAAGTAAGTAAGTAAAAACATTTTCAAACATGCTAGGAAATATGACAATTTCTTTCAAAAAACAAATCCAGAAAGTTTGACATTGTCTGTGATTTTGTAATTTCTGAACGATTTCTTTTTTACACAACTGCAATGGATTCCAATACAACTTTTCTGGCGCGATATCGCAATCGTTCAGAAATTACAAAATAAAAAAAGAATAACTCCAAATTCACATCTTGACTTAGTAATCAGTAAAACAACTTTTTATATCAAATTACTATAAAATAAATTAAAATCTTTATTATTTCCTAGCATTTTTTTGAGAAAAGCACTATGTAAGCCTCGGGGAAAATGACTTTGCTAGACTCGTATGATGAAAGTCCTCGCCTGCGGCTCGGACTTCAAAGTCTACTCGTCAATTAAAGTCTTATTTTCCGTCCTCGTCAACAACCTACTATTATTGCACAAAAATAAATTAACAAGTCACAAAAACGGATTAAACTAAAATGCGCAAAGGCGGCCTTATCGCTTAAAGCGATCTCTTCCGTACAACCTTTGGGTAGAGGACAAAGAAATAGAAAACAGAGCAGTGCGAGAGCAATGGATAGATAAAAGATATAAAAGGTATAATAATAAGTTTTTCTTTCTCCGTATGTAAACTAGACGTGTTGGGCCTTACCACAAAAATGTTATAGTACAAGTGTTGAATGCGTGTTTAAAATGAAACTTCTTGACACGCATTTAACGCTTGTCTATTAACAGGTTCCGTGCCTCAAAGGGTTAAAAATGAAACCCTTATAACTTTGTTGTCCGTCCGTCTGTCTGTCTGTCTATCATTCTGTCAAGACCCTTTATCTCAGGAACGCGTAAATATGAAATTAAAACCGTATACTCAAGCTTATGAATGCTAGTAGTTGTGAAACAATCAAGCCTTTAGGTGCATAATGTCCATTTTGCAAAATGTCCAGTGGTGAAAAAATGTCCAGTTTGCAAAATGTCCAGTCTGTAAAATGTCCAGTTAAATGTCCAGTTGCAATAAGTCCAGTTTATATGAAATACTGGGTCACTGACCGATGTGTTCTGGGGAAAATTGTTCGGTTTCATGGTCTGAACTCACCCCTTAATTTCGCTAATTGTATTTTTGCAAACTAGACATTTTTCAAATTAGATCATCTTCTAACTGGACATTTTGCAAACTGGATATTTTATAAACTGGACGTTTTGCAAACTGGTCATTATGTAAACTGGACATTATGCAAACTGGACATTTTGCAATATGGTCATTATGCACCTAAAGGCAATCAAGCACCTAACTTCAAGTTAAAAAAGATATAGCCGTTTATACAGTAAAAACGCGTGTTTTTTACCCTCTCAGGGGAATCAAAATTCAGAGGGTAATTTCCCGTAGAACTAGAATAGTAAAATTTGGCAAGTAGCTTCGTTTCAAAGTACGAATTAAGGAAAAACTCTAAAAATTTTCATTTTCATTTTTTGGTTTTTATACGGGGCAAAAAGGCTAGTTGGCTAGTTGTCCAAGTGGAGTATCATATGAAATATAGGTTTACCAACCAGAATAACCTACAAATCTTAGTACGGAACCCTCGGTGGGCGAGCCCAACTCGCACTTGGCCGGTTTTTTTAATGGCCCGCTGTGTGTCTATCAATCGATCCGCGAGCTTGCTGCTAATCTATATAGTGTTTGTGTATAATAATCATCCAGGGAATGGGCAGCAGCGTTCCCTGTAAATGCAACATCTTGCACTGCGCTCGCCAATCCGCCTGTCAAGCGTGGTGAGTATAGCAACACTCTCCGATAGGGGGAGGCCTATGTCCAGCTGAAGCAGTGGACTATTGTGGCTGTTATGGTTATGCTATAGTATAGTATGAAAAGGCAACCATTTATCTGTAAAATTTATATTTCTCAAACATGCTAGGAAATATGTCATCATCATCTTCCTGCCCATATCCCAATTACCTGGGGTCGGCGCAATACGTTTTGTTGAACACAAAATCGTGTTGCAAAAGGATTTGACTGAATTTTACGACCGGCCGCCTTCCGGCCGCCTACCAGACGTCAACCCTCCATGAAATGCTTTTGTGGTGGATTAACCGCCACCATATGGTTGGCCTTGGCTATTTGGGTCGGGTTATCCCTTGGTCGCCTCTTACGACCCCCACTGGAAGAGAGGGGGTGGTGCTATTCTACTCTGCCGGCACCACACGGCACGGCGGCTAGGAAATATGTCAATTTCTTAAAAAAAAAAACAATCCAGAACGTTTGACATTGTCTGTGATTTTGTTATTTCTGAACGATTTCTTTTTTACACAACTACAATGGATTCCAATACAACTTTTCCGGCGCGATATCGAAATCGTTCAGAAATTACAAAATAAAAAAAAACAAATCCACATCTTGACTTAGTAAAACAACTTTTAATATCAAATTACTTTATAATAAATTAAAATCTTTATAATTTCCTAGCATTTTTTTGAGAAAAGCACTATGTAAGCCTCAGGGAAAATGACTTTGCTAGACTCGTATAATTAAAGTCCGAGCCGCAGGCGAGTCTCTTGCGCAGTCACGCTTCAAACTCTACTCGTCAATCAAAGTCTTATTTTCCGTCCTCGTCAACCAGCTACTATTTTTTTACAATGTATTTGTTCTTCTGTCAAGTTCCGTCACGACGAGAACGTGTTGGGCGGTTGGGCGGGCGCGGGGCCGGGCGCGGGCGCGCGGCGGGCCATCCGCGTGCCCGACGCGCTGCGCGGTCTGCTCGACTACGTCACCGACGAGGGGGTCTGCGTGCCCTCGGTGCTCACTGCCGCCAGGCGCCGCCTGTGGGAGGGGCTCGCTAGGGCCGGCTTGGCGGAAGGTGAGATCTAGCTCCCTACTCACATAGAGGGAATACACCAGCAGCTACGTCACCGACGAGGGGGTCTGCGTGCCCTCGGTGCTCACTGCCGCCAGGCGCCGCCTGTGGGAGGGCCTCGCGAGGGCCGGCTTGGCGGAAGGTGAGATCTAGCTCCCTACTCACATAGAGGGAATACACCAGCAGTTACGACACCGACTGGGATTGCGATCCCGCACCTGATTCAATCCCACGGGATTCATTTGCGGGATTGGTCCAATCCCTAGTCACCGACGAGGGAGTCTGCGTGCCCTCGAGTGAGATCTAGCTCCCTACCACGGAGGACGAAGGGAGAGGAGCTGTCAGATGACAGTAGACTCAATTCAATAATACTTTATTATTGCACACTAGGACATACAAATAAATTAATACTAGACTTAAAATAAGTGTACACAAGGCGGCCTTATCGCTTAGGTAGTGATTTCTTCCAGGCAACCTTAGGGTACAGGAAAAGGGAAGTAGCAGTAATGCGGGTCGGGTGCACAATAATAGTACATTACGTCACAGGCCGAGTATATGGCAATTTCTGGTCGAGTGGCATTGGAAGGCCGAGACGAAGTCGAGGCCTTCTAAAGTAAACGAGACCAGAAATTGTTATACCGGCCGAGGTTCGTATAGTGCTTTTCTCCAATTTGCAAGGAAACATAAATAATAAATATTTAATCGTGACAAAATTGACACTTCGTAACTTCTAAAGTTCGCAAAGCGCATGCGCTGGTTTTGGTTACGTTCCGTTTCATAAAGAATGCGCGGGAAATTCACATTCAGCCTTCAAACTTCAAACAAATTGTGTTCCATAAAACACCTAATCACGAAAGTGTGGAGTTTAAGAACCCTTTTATTACCGGCCTAGTCCGGCAATTTCTATTACAGTCCTCTGCGCCTTGACAACATAAATGAGCCCATTGACGTATTCTTTTTTTAAAGTAATGAAGCTATTTCCGAGCAAATTAGAGAAAACAATAGTTTCTACTTACATAGTAATAAATATAATAAATAAATAAATATATATTTTTTTACACAAAACTCTAAAACTCATGCTTGATTTGAGGTCTTTTCCCTGAATTTTGGGTTTGTCGATTTAGATATCGCTTTTAATTGCCTACAGGTTATAAACTGACTTTTTTGATAAAGATATTTTTTCAGTAAGTAAGTAAATATACACACAATCACATAACAAATCTAGATGTACAAGTAATTGTTTTTTTTTAACTTAATATTTTTCGAGAAACTAGGTATTTAAAAAGACAATTTTTGCAAATTTGCTAGAAAATCTTGAATGCCCTCTTAACTGTAAGTTTTTAGTTTTTAAGGCGAAATCAGCTCAGAAACGTCCGCGAAAAGGTGATAAAGGGTTCGGAATTATCGATACCATTTCTTGACATCTCCATAAAATGATACGTATTAATTTTTATTAGTACTTCAAGATATTATATTCAACAAAACTATGGGCCCAAAACACGATATGGAAAAGTTGCCTCGATAGAAAAAAAAAACGCAAAGTAAGCTCGAATTTTGCGTTTTTTTGACTAAATACCGAAACGAATTTGTTGTTAGACCTCGTCTAAGCTGAAATGACGCGCCCCACTACCTAACTTACTTACGGTACCGCTTGTGTGCGTTAATGCAATAGTGGGTCGCGTCATTTCAGCTTAGACGAGCTATACTCAATATTTAATTTTGTGTTCTTTTCTTCCTCAATCAATATATAATAAATCTATGGGTTTACTTTATCAAATAATTCTTTGAATCATTTTATATTACAAGAAATGTTCAGATTTCGCGTGTGAAGCGTCATCGTCTGTTTCTCTCTAACGCAGCGAAAAGGAAAGGGACTGATTACGCCTTAAGGCGAAATCAGTCCCAAAAAGTAAGTCCCTTTCCTTTTCGCTTTGTTGAAAGAAACAGACGATGACGCTTCAATCGAGAAATCTGAACATTTTTTGTAATATAAAATGATACATAGAGATATTTGAAAATGTAAGCCCATAGATTCATTATAAATTTAAAAAGGAAGAAAACACAAAATAAAATAGTAAATATTGAATAACAATGAAATCGTTCAGGTTTTCAGCCAAAAAAACTGAAAATTCGAGCTTACTTTGGGATTAACTTCTATCGAGGCAACTTTATCAAATCGTGTTTTGGTTCCCATAGTTTTGTAGAATATATCTTGAAATAGTCTTTAAATTATAACATATAATTTTATGGGGATTTCAAGATATGGTATCGAAAATTCCGAACGCTTTCTCACCTTTTCGCGAACGTTTCTGAGCTGATTTCGCCTTAAAATCAAAAAATCAAAAGCATTTATTTCTCAGTAGGAATTACAAGATTCACTTTAAGTGTTAAGGATTATCGTATCCGAATGCTTATCGATCTTTGTAAACTTCCGGTTTTCGCCTGTCCACAGTGACATCACTAGTAAAAAAAAAAAGAATCTCTCTTCCGTTTTCGTTGCCAATTCGAATGGCTGCCTTTCGCGTCGTGTGCTAAATATTTTGCATTAAATATTATAAAAAGCTATAGTTGAAGGCGTGACAGACTGATACGTGCTCGCGGTCGTAACTCCTAGTGTGTGGGTGCAAGTACTGGCCAGGAAAGCCTCGCCGAGGTGAGCGTTGGCTGGATTTATTGGAGCACATTTCGGTGAGTCAGTTTTTAATCATGCCCTCAACTGATTAATTGCATTAATATTGTCGTATCGCTATAATTTCTCAATATTTATTATACAGTCCACTTAATTAAAATAAAACATTTTGTTCCTTCGGCCGAATCCTGTTGAAAGGCGACTATCGAAAGGAAATATTGTCGAAATATCGTTAATTTCGTGTCGTTTTCGTATTATTTCGTGTCGTTATCGTATTTTCGTTGCATACCATACGTCTGCCTTCCAATTTGCATCGTGTTTTATAATGTACCACGTTTTTCAATAATTTTCGTATAAGTACGCGGGTAAATTGGAAAAGACACACCCATACTTGACATTTCGTTATTTCGTTCGTTCATTTTTTTATAGTTCAGATTAAATTAAAAGAGTGAACTTGCGTTTCGTTCTTTTCATAGCATTTCTGAACGAAAAGTTACTTGTCATCTGTCAAAACAAAATAACCTCACATTTGTTGATTTTGTGTATTTTCATAGTATTTTATATAGAAAATAGCTGAAAATTAGGAAAATGACGAATGGTAAAGGGATGAAAGTGCAGATAAGAACCGGGTAGCGAGAGATTATGCATTTTCTCGACTGGAGCAGCTTGAGCTCTCAGATCTACAAGGATATTCTTCGCAGGATGTTAAGGAGGTTGAGGAGGCTTTTCATTCTTCTCAATTGGAATTGTTAGTGTCGCTTTCGAAGGGCGAGAGAGATGCGGAAATGGAAATTTCTAGACAGTTCCAAACAAAAGTTAAGTCTATTAAACAAAGATTAATTAATGTTGAATCAAAAAAGGATGAAAAACCTGTATCAACTGTGAGTGCCAAGTTGCCTAAAATCAACATAAAGCCTTTTGATGGTAAAATAGAAAATTGGGTTTCTTTTGTTCAAATTTTCGACTCCTTAATACACAAAGAGACATACCTCCGGTCGAGAAGCTGCACTATTTATTGTCGAGCGTGCAGGGTGATGCATACAATCTTATCAAAAATTACCCACTTTCGGATGAGAATTATATACTCGCATACAATAATTTGAGGTCGCACTATAACCAAAAGAGATTGATTGCTTCTACCTTTTATGAAAAGCTGTTAACGTGTGAACCTTCAAAAACAAGAAGTAGTTCAGACCTTAATCGGATTCATAGAACCTTTAGGGAGAATATTGAGATATTATCCAAGTTTAATTTGCCTGACACTAACTTCATGCTTTTCCATTTGTTATGGAGTAAACTAGATCCTTCTACTAAAGAAGCTTTCGAACTACAACTTGCCTCAAACAGTGAAATTCCAGATTTTTACTTTTTGTTTCATTTCATTGAGAAGCGAAGCCATGCATTGGAAAATTCAATGGTGAAATCTAGTGCCAATAGTATTGTAAAGCCCAGTACTAGTTATACCAAGCCGCCCGCACCTAAGAACAAGTCATCTCTTATCGTACCTCCTGTCGTAGGATGCGCATTGTGCTCTGCTACTTGTCACAAAGTTGACAAGTGTCCTGAACTTCTCAAACTCTCTCCTAGTGAGAGGTTTGCTAAGATTAAAGAAAAAAGACTCTGCATCCTGCCTGTGCTTCCAGCCTTCGCACACAGTCAAGCTTTGTAAAGCAAAATCTTCAGTTTGTGAGAAGTGCTCAAATAGACATCACACATTATTGCACTTTGATAGTCAAAATAATAATACTGAATCACAGGTAGAGTCACCAGAAGCCCAACCATCCGCTCCATCCTCATTAGCTGTTTCGGGTAGTGACACACATTTGTTGTTCGCTACAGCTGTTGTTCGTATAAAGAACAATCAAAACCAGTTTGTGCCAATAAGGATTGTTCTTGACAATGCTAGCGCTTGTAACATAATGTCGCAGAAATGTGCAAACAAACTGGGACTAGAAATTCAGGGAAGTAAAAGCTCGGTTCACGGTGTAGGCCGTGTGTCCTCAGAAACACTTGGTTCGGTATCGTGTGAAATCATACCATTCAAAGGTGACCACACATCACCAACTTTTTCATTAAATGCATCGGTCATGCCTCAGATCGTCTCGGAGGTCCCCACTGCAAAACTTGATATTTCGTTATTGGATCATATTAAAGATTTAGATCTTGCCGATCCTCATTTTTTCAAACCCGGTCCTGTGGACATGTTAGTCAGCGTTCAATTGCTGGCTCAAGCGCTGTTACCTGGTTTTGCTCAAGGAACGGCAGACCAGCCCATTGCTCTTCGCACTGTTTTCGGCTGGATAGTGATGGGTGCTTGTGCCGCTGAAACTGGCTCTTCTCGTTCTCGTTCTCGTCCCTCTGTAATCAAGGACTGTCTTCTCGTGTCGAATATGTCATTAGACAATAATATAAAGCGATTCTGGGAGTTAGAAAATATAAATAATTCTAATGTCGTGGAATTATCCAAATCCGAGATGTTGTGTGAAAATTATATGGAAACTTCATATCATCGGAACTCTGAGGGTAAAATGGTGGTCCCATTAACTTTCGAAAATCCTCAGGAGAAACCTGTATTTTCAAATACGCGTGAAATAGCTCTCAGGCGTTTTTTCAATTTAGAAAAGAAATTTAAATTGAATCCTCGCTTTCATGAAGCTTATGTCAAGTACATGCTGGACTATCTTGAGAGTGGTCACATGGAAGAGGTTTTGCCTCCTTCGAAGCCCATCGGTCATTATTATTATGTACCTCAGTTCGGGATATTACGCGATTCCGTGACCACACCTTTGCGCCCTGTGTGTGACGCGAGTTGCCCAGATTCCTCAGGGTTGTCGTTAAATAACACATTGCTCCCAGGACCTAAATTACAAAAGAACATTTTTGATTTGCTGATTAGGTTTCGCTGGCATGCTGTCGTGTTTACTGGGGATATCAAGCAAATGTATAGGCAGTTTTTGGTCGACTTAGAGGATTGTGAATATCAACGTATTGTCTGGCGTCCTACGTCTGATGAACCTGTTAAGGATTATCGCTTACTCACAGTAACTTTCGGAGTATCTTGCGCCCCCTATCAGGCTCTTTGGTGCATTTCAAAATTAGCCAAGGAATTTTCGTCTCGTTTTCCAAAAGGCGCTACTGTTTTAGCAAGGGATATTTACGTCGATGATGTGGTCTCAGGAGCAGATTCTGTTGCAGAAGCGCAACTCATTCGTCAAGAGTTGGTGCAAATCTTGTCATCGGCTCATCTGCCTCTCCGTAAATGGACCTCCAATAATTCACAATTCCTTGAAGACGTAGTAGACTCTGACTTGTATTCGGAACAATTTCGGAATTTCGAAGATTTTAATGACATATCGCTAAAGATCCTAGGTCTGTCTTGGCTTCCTAAGGATGATAATTTCGTTTTCAAAACATCGTCAAATATTGGTCGATGTACCAAGCGCTCTATCCTCTCGGATATTGCCCGCATTTTCGATCCCCTGGGTCTACTCTCCCAGTGGTGTTTCTCGCAAAGTACCTCATGCAGCTACTTTGGTTATCCGGAGTCGACTGGGATAGTGAGGTGCCTGAATCCATCGCCCAAGAGTGGCACAGATTCAAGAGTCAGCTCCGTCGTTGGACTCACTAACCATTCCACGTCGAATGGTTGAAACTTTCGCATCGTTACAGCTACACGGGTTTTGTGACGCATCCGAAAGGGGCTATTGCGCGGTCATTTATTGTCGTGTCGTTACGAATGATGGTGCAGTTATCGTTCGCTTATGTTGTGCGAAATCGAAAGTGGCCCCTTTGCGCCGATGTTCCATTCCCCGCCTTGAATTGCTTGCCGCTGTTCTGCTCTCCGACCTGGTAGCTTCATTCGTTGCTGCGCTAAAAGAATTCTATACTTTTGCCAGTCTTCATGCTTGGTCAGACTCTACCGTAGCCTTGACTTGGATCCGTTCATGCCCCTCCAAATGGAAAACCTTTGTCGCAAACAGGGTAGCCCACATCCAAGAAAACATTCCACCTCAAAGTTGGCATCATGTAGCCGGTTTTGAGAATCCTGCTGACTGTGGCTCTCGCGGGCTTTTCCCGCTGACATAATCCAGAACAGGCTATGGTGGGCGGGCCCCACATAGCTTTCTCATCCGCAGGAATCCTGGCCAGAGTCAGAATTGTGTCCTGACCAAACTGCCTTTAATGAGCAGAAGATTTATAGTCTTTTCACAGCAACTAACCTGTCGTTCATAGAAGACATATTACATAAATACTCTTCTCTCACACGCATCTTGCGCGTTTTGGGCTATTGTTTTCGTTATTTGCATAATCTGCAACACCCCTCTTCGAAGAACTTAGATTCTAACCTTTCGTCAAAGGAAACGAATGCAGTTCTTCTCTTTCTCGTCAAGCACGTCCAAGAGCAAACGTTCGCTTCAGAGATTCGATGTTTATCTAAGGACAAACCAGACCCTCACTGCTTCCTAAACCTTTTCGTAAGCTGTCTGTATTTAAAGACGAGCTTGGTTTGTTGAGGTGGGCGGTCGCCTGTCGAAAGGAGATCTAGCTTATGATGTTAAACATCAGATTTTACTACCTCGTGATCATCGATTAACGAGATTGATCATAGAAGAATACCATCAACGCTTCATGCATCCTGGACCGCTTACTCTACAAAACTTATTAGCTCAAGAGTTTTGGATATTGTCGTCTAAGCGAGCTGTACGTGCTGTAACTTCATCATGCATGAAATGTTTTCGTGCTAATCCCAGAGTAGCTTCGCCACCAGTCATGGGAAACTTACCAGCCTTTCGCATAAGCCAGGCCAAAGCCTTTTCCACCACTGCTGTCGATAACGCGGGCCCTTTTGATACGTGTACTGCTCGCGGAAGAGGTTTGCGTACCTTCAAATCGTATATATGTGTTTTCGTATGCACAGCGACTCGAGCTACGCACCTTGAGCTCGTCTCTGAGTTAACCTCTGAGGCTTACATTGCCGCTTTACAGCGTTTTGTCTCCCGGCGTGGTCGTTGCTCTCGTTTAATTTCGGATCAAGGAGGAACTTCATCGGTGCGTACAACATATTACGTGAATTGATGGTTACTGCCTCTCGTTCCGAGCATATTGATTTCGTCTTCAACCCTCCTGGTAGTCCACATTTCTCTGGCCTAGCGGAGGCTTGTGTAAAATCAGTCAAAACCCATTTGACTAGAGCTATAGGAGCTCAACGTCTTACTTACGAAGAATTCTATACGGTCTTGACTCAAGTAGAGGCCATGCTCAATTCGCGTCCTCTATCGCCAATGAGCACAGATCCAAATGATTTCTCGGTTTTGACTCCTGGTCATTTCTTGACCATGGAACCGCTCACTATCTTACCTGAGCGTAAGGTAGTCGATGCTAAAGTCAGTGTTTTGCACAGATGGACTCTCCTAAAGAAAATCCATCAAGATTTTTGGCGCAAGTGGCACCTTGAATATCTTCATACTCTGCAGCAACGCCAAAAATGGTTCACTACCCAGAACAACATTTCTGTAGGTACTCTTGTTCTTTTGGTTAATGAACAATGTAGTCCCATGAAATGGAAAATTGGCAGGATTGCAGCATTACACCCCGGAGCGGATGGCGTTTGCCGAGTAGTAACGATGCGAACGGCTTCTGGCGAATACAGAAGACCGGTCGTTAAATTGTGCCCTCTGCCTTTAGAAAATTAACATTCTCTGTTAACTTGTAGCCCTTAAAATTAAGTCTTTTTTTATTATATTTTTCGTAGTTTTTTAATTAACTTTGTAGGATTAAGTTGCATCCAAGCAAAATAAACTAAATGTCAAGTATTTTGTCGTTGTCGTTTCTAAATAATAATCTATGTTTAACTAAAAATACGCTGTATTTTGGTGGGCGGAAAATGTTAAGGATTATCGTATCCGAATGCTTATCGATCTTTGTAAACTTCCGGTTTTCGCCTGTCCACAGTGACATCACTAGTAAAAAAAAAAAGAATCTCTCTTCCGTTTTCGTTGCCAATTCGAATGGCTGCCTTTCGCGTCGTGTGCTAAATATTTTGCATTAAATATTATAAAAAGCTATAGTTGAAGGCGTGACAGACTGATACGTGCTCGCGGTCGTAACTCCTAGTGTGTGGGTGCAAGTACTGGCCAGGAAAGCCTCGCCGAGGTGAGCGTTGGCTGGATTTATTGGAGCACATTTCGGTGAGTCAGTTTTTAATCATGCCCTCAACTGATTAATTGCATTAATATTGTCGTATCGCTATAATTTCTCAATATTTATTATACAGTCCACTTAATTAAAATAAAACATTAAGAAAGTCACATTCTAATTCAAACTTAAAAAAGGGAAAATTTGTAGTCCAAAATTTTCTCTTTTTTATAACAATTTGTGTTCCTACTCTAAACGCGGCTCGAGCGGGATAAAAAAAATAAAAATAAAGGCACTGCCTCGGGGCTGGCCAGGCTAACCACACAGCATGTATCTTTATGCCTCAATGAATGACAAGTAAATGGAAATAATCACTAAGTCAATATTTAAAACAAGAAAGGTGTTACATGTGTATGGTTAGCCGGACCCCCTGGACAGGAAAACCTCCCAAAAACCTGCCCAGAAGTGCACCTATTCTAAAATTCACAATATTTTAGGCCCTATGCTACCCTAGCTAAGTTAGAAAATAAATTAATATTAACAGCCAAAAAGGGCTCATCAAAATAAAAATTACAGTAGATAATTCTAACTGTTTCGTCTTTAAAATAATAATATACTTTAAACATTTGAGCACCAAAATGTCATAGAAAAAAAAGTAGAATTACAGTAAATGTAAAAAATACATGTCAAGAATTAAGGAATAATATAGACAAAATCAATATACAAAATAGAATTTCAAATAAAATTAAGATACCTAAGCGTAAAAATTAAAATTATACAATTATTATTATGTCAATTGTAAATTCCATGCACGTCCCGATTTGGTATTTAAATGAACTAGATGAAAATGCAATAACGTGTAACGTGTGCATGTGTGCAGGCGCGCGCGTGTTGCTGGCGCGCGCGGCGGCCGACGTGTGCGTGCGCCTGGTGGGCGGCGGACGCCGGCTCGAAGCCAGGAACGCGCATCAGGTAAAACCCATGGTATAATAAGATACTCCGCCTGGTATTCCATTCCGAGACTCGTGAACCACGTGACTGACACTTGCCTACGTCATCATGCTTGTGGGTTACCAGAATTACCCACTCTTATGATGTTTTTTGTAAATCATATAAGATAAATACAATTTAATTGTTGTTGTAAAGTTCAAGTTAATACACACGTAAATCTAAATTATAAAATTATTAACAAATATTTTAACTCATTGTTCTGAGATTGAATTTAACCCCATTACGTATTTTACTAAAATAAAGTGGCAATACTAGTGACGTAGCCAAGTGTCACTCTGGGTATGTAAGACCATGTTTTATTAGACTATGGTAAAACCCAGTTCACAAAAGAAGGGGACCCGAAAGGCAACATTCGTTTTTTGTTTTTCGTTTGCGTCTTTTTTCATATTACATGACATTTCAGCAAGATGTCAACAATAGTGTTGCCATTTCGGGCCTCCTTCTTTTGTGAACCAGCTTATATTACCAGCTGGTGGACCGAGTCGCCGTGTAATGCCGGCTTAGAATAGCATCATCCCAATTCTACCGGTGTCGTAAAAAGCGACTAAGGGATATATTAATCCAGGGAATGGGCAGCAGCGTTCCCTGTCAATCGCTCGCCAATCCGCCTGCTAAGCGTGGTGAATAGGGCAGTACCTCCCGATAGGGGGAGGCCCATGTCCAGCAGTGGACTGTTGTGGCTGTTATGGATGGTTTTATGGGACCGAGCTCGCTCGGTTTTTGTTTTTATGCGTTAGTTTCAAAACCACTTACAAACACGGTTACATTTCACTGTCTTACTCACCAACAGATGTCGCTGTTAGTTTTAAAACAATATAGAAAAAAAGTGAAAAGCAACGATTTTTGAAAAATGAAACCTATCTAGATCGATTAATCGCCCCCTTTAACACCCATTTTCGAAATTTAATAATAATCGTTGGAACCGTTTCCGAGATCCCGAAAATACATATATAGGGTGATATTTTACTAGTGACCGATAGCGAAAACTCAGAACCGGCTGGTGATAAGGAACAACTTTCCCCAAAGAACATAGGTCGAAATCCGAAAAAAATTTTGGATCTCCCATACAAACTTGCCGATCAGCTGATTTCAGTTACTATGGGAGGTCCAAATTTTTTTTTTCGTATTTCGACCTATGTTCCTTGGGGAAAGTTGTTCCATATCTCCAGCCGGTTCTGAGTTTTCGCTATCGGTCACTAGTAAAATTTCACCCTATATTTATTGAAGATAGTCACAACTGACCCAGCAGGTGTAGTATAAAGCACTATGTATTACTCGGAAGAAATAGCCCAAGAAAGATAGCAAAATCAGCGAAAAAAAATACCCGGTAACGAAATGTTGTGGATTTGTGTAGTGGAAGGTCCTCTTCACAACGGCCAATAAAATCCTCTCAAGAATATGCGGTGCTGGGAGAAGGGGGGTTAATTAAGTGTCCCTTTTTTCAGTTTCTCGACTGTAACTCGTAAACGGCGCGTCGTAGCTTCAAAATGTCTGAGAAACTATTAAAGCTCATTAAATTTCCTATAACTTTGTCATTAACATGAAAACCGTAACATGAATGGTTTTTAAGGTATGGCCATTTCAAAGTCGGTAGTTTTTTAACTTTTTTTTATTACGACACTAAAAAGTGTTTTGACGTTTCTGTAGATCTTCGTTATCTTTAATGCAAACTATTTCATAATTTGTGGATAAACTAAAAAAATCAAGTGATTAAATACGTGTTCCCGCATTTTGTAAATTTTATCCCTTAACCGGGTAAAAAAGAGGTTAATAGTTTGTATGAAAAATCGTCATTTTTGATGTAATCTGTTTCAAAATTTGGAAATAAGCGAATAAGCCAAAAAAATTTAACACGTGTTTCAGCAGGGTAAAAAATAAGTTAAGAGATTGTATGAAAATCGTCATTTTTGATGTGATCTGTTTCAAAATTTGGAATTATGCGAATAAACCAAATTAATTAAACACGTGTTTTAGCATTTTGTAAAAGGGGTAAAAAGGGGGTTAAAACTTAGATGAAACTTCGTCACATTTGATGCAATCTGTTTCAATGTTGGGATAAAAGTCTGATTACAAACTCGTGTGTATTGAGTTTTCAAATCGTTTCAATTTCAATTTCAAATCGTTCTTACTTCTCAGCTCAATACACACGAGTTTGTAATCAGACTTTCTTCCGAGTAATACATAGTGCTTTATACTACACCTGCGGTCCTGCGGGGTCAGTTGTGACTATCTTAAATAAATATATGTATTTTCGGGATCTCGGAAACGGCTCCAACGATTTTTATAAAATTTCGTAAATAGGGGTTTTCGGGGGCAATAAATCGATCTAGATAGGTTTCATTTTCCAAAAATCGTTGCTTCTCAAGCACGTGAAACTACACCCTCGTTAGTAATCGGCTCGTTTCTTTCCGCGTATACAATGTACTATTTCTCAAACATGCTAGGAAATATGACAATTTCTTTCAAAAAATCAATCCAGAAAGTTTGACATTGTCTTTGATTTTGTAAATTCTGAACGATTTCTTTTTTACACAACTGCAATGGATTCCAATACAACTTTTCTGGCGCGATATCGGAATCGTTCAGAAATTACAAAATAAAAAAAGAATAACTCCAAATCCACCTGGACCTCAGACCCAACTGGTCGGATGTCCATTTTTGACACTTTTCAGTAGAGCGAAAATCATCATTAGGCCTTAAACATCTTGACAGATGATCTAAACAGCGTTGCTGTGTGAGTGGCATCGCCGCTCGTGGCTAAAGAGACCTATTCTGGAGCCGCATTTGCGTTTGCACTTGTGACATTCATGCCGAGAGTCGAGAACAGTCTCCGCTCGGTTATGCCTCCTCACCCGTTTCTGAGCTAGGCTCTGGAACCAGGCGTTATCGTGAGTTTCGCGACCCTCGGCGATGGCTTTCCTCCACAAGGTGCGGTTGTTGGCGAGTTCTTCCCACCAGAGCGAAAATAAACTTTTGAAAATTAATACTGGTTTTCACATAAGAGATATCGGAGGTCAAATCAATATTTCAGAATGACCATATAATTATAAATGTTTTCTGTTACATAAATTATTTTATTACGCATCAGTAACAATAGAATTCAACTTTGTTTGTCAAAGGGCGTGTACATCCGACCCAAAAAGTGTAGACATTTTTCCTTCCGATGGTCGGATATTACTAACCGACCTTTTGGCTCTACAAAGATTTATCAAATTCAGGTCTCATGTTTAAATCAGGCCATTTGGTTCGAAATTAATAACGAAATGAGTAGGTTGTATGTGAAAATCTGACACTTTGGTCCGGGGAAATTAAGTCTGTCCATACAAATGCACATCAGACCTTTGGATTTTGAAGGGAGTAAAAAAAAACTCGGACAAGAAAACTAAGAAAATAATCATTTATTCAGCAGACTAATGTTAGAACATACTTCCAATTATTATTATTTTAATATTGTGGCTTAAATAGGTATATATTTTATAATTTTGGTAGGAGACACCTCAAACTGCTCTAACGACCCGATGAACCCTGGTTACTTACCGCCAGGGTTGATCTGTGTCCGTAGACCACCGGCGTTGACCAGTGATACATGAGCCACGTTCCAACTGTTGGGAGACACCTCAAACTGCTCTAACGACCCGATGAACCCTGGTTACTTACCGCCAGGGTTGATCTGTGTCCGTAGACCACCGGCGTTGACCAGTGATACATGAGCCACGTTCCAGCTGTTCGGAGACACCTCAAACTGCTCTAACGACCCGATGAACCCTGGTTACTTACCGCCAGGGTTGATCTGTGTGCAACGTTCCAGCTGTTCTTCGGAACTCGGAAGTATTCGTTTAGGTTCGGTCGTATGTTTACATTCTGTCTCTTTCTAACACCTTAAAAATTATATTGCTATCTCTTTCTCTAGTGTGCTTTGTGGGATTCCCCGAACCAAAGCGTCTGAAGTAAACATAAGACGTTGCTCTCTAAGGAAAGTTTTTTTTTTTTTTTTTTATCTATGATGGGCTTACTCTTGACCCCAATCTTACCCTAGAGCAGAGATGGGATCTACGGTGGAGCGAGCTTGCCCAGAAGATGCCTATTCACTCTAGACTTAGAGATTCAGGTTATATGCACTCGGAAATACAGACGCAGGCAGGGAATTCCATTCTTTAGCCGTGCGCATAATGAAAGATGATTTGAAGCGCTTAGTGCGTAATGTGGGTATATCAACTAAGAACGGATGGTAGCCGGCCGTGCGTCTGGATGTCCGATGGAAGAAAGGAGACGGTGGTATGAGCTCATGCAGCTCACGCGCACACTCTCCGAAGTACAATCTGTAGAAGACCGATAGGCAAGCAACCTTGCGGCGGTGAGCCAGGCTGTGAAGCTTGGTCGCCACCAGTTTTTTATCGCCTATTAATCTCTTGGCTCTGCGTTCCACCGAATCCAGTGCAGCAAGTTGGTATTTAGCCGAGCCATCCCAAAGGTGACAGCAGTACTCCATGCAAGATCGGACTTGAGCTTTATAAAGAGTTAGAAGCTGTTCAGGCGTGAAGTACCGCTTGACTTTATTCAGGACGCCCAACTTTCTAGCTGCAATTTGAGCCTTGGACTCGATGGTGGTGCCGAAGTTGAGGTCAGAGGACAACTCCATGCCAAGGAGTTGAAGAGTGTTGGTCACTGGAACAGATGTACCCCGAAAAGTAGGAGAAAAGGTGAATGGACTCCTTTTTGCGGAGAAAAGACACGCCTGCGTTTTTGAAGCATTGAAGCTGACGAGATTGTCTTCGCCCCACTGGGAGACGTTACTTAACGTCAGGCTCGTACGCTCAATCATAGCCTTTCTCAATTTTTGGATTTCATCACCACTGGCTCCTGCGCCGGACAAATATTTCTCGGTGACAGTACTGTCATCTGCGTACCCAACAATTCCTGAAGATAGAAGGTCATTGATGTGCAGCAGGAAAAGCGTCGCGGAGAGTACAGACCCCTGAGGAACTCCGGCGTCAATAGCCTTGAGGTCAGAGGAGCAGCCGTCTATGACCACTCGGATCGACCGTTCACTCAGGAAGTCAGCCACCCAGCTACAGAAGCCAGTGGGTATGCCGTACGCTGGAAGCTTGCTCAACAGACTCGCATGCCACACCCTATCGAAGGCCTTTGAAATGTCCAGCGACACTGCTATTGCTTCGCCGTGGTTTTCAATGGCCTCGCCCCAGCAATGCGTTACGTACACTAGAAGATCTCCCGTGGAACGCCCTCGGCGGAAGCCATATTGACAATCACTGAGAAGATCATTGTCTTCGAGTTGATTTCCGAAAAGTCTTATGTGTACATCAGACCTACTTTTTAAGACGTGTATCATAATTAGTAGGGGCAAAAAGTCGCAATTAAATATCAGTCGTTTTGGTTTGAAGGTTTAAGGGACAACCGACCTTTTGATCTTCGCAAATGAAAGAGATAGCAAAATAAGGATTACATAGCCCGAAAGAGAAAAAAAAACTGAGTATGTTCCCACAAAAAAGTGATTTTGGCAAAAATTACACATCCGACCAGTTGGTTCTGAGGTCCAGTCTTAGTAATCAGTAAAACAACTTTTTATATCAAATTACTATAAAATAAATTAAAATCTTCATTATTTCCTAGCATTTTTTTGAGAAAAGCACTATGTAAGCCTCGGGGAAAATGACTTTGCTAGACTCGTATAATTAAAGTCAAATTCTACTCGTCAATCAAAGTCTTATTTTCCGTCCTCGTCAACAACCTACTATTATTTATTAGTGAAATAATATGAATGTGTTTAACCTCAGGCGCCGACCGTGGCGGTGTTGTGCGGCGCGCACCGGACCGGCGCGTGCGCGCTGACCGCCGCGCGGCTGCTGCGCTCGCACAACTGCAACGTCGTCTGCTACACGCACCCCACGGTGAGCGACACATGTCATTGACCTCAGGGCCGACCGTGGCGGTGTTGTGCGCGGCTGCTGCGCTCGCACAACTGCAACGTCGTCTGCTACACGCACCCCACGGTGAGCGACACATGTCATTGACCTCAGGGCCGACCGTGGCGGTGTTGTGCGCGGCTGCTGCGCTCGCACAACTGCAACGTCGTCTGCTACACGCACCCCACGGTGAGCGACACATGTCATTGACCTCAGGGCCGACCGTGGCGGTGTTGTGCGCGGCTGCTGCGCTCGCACAACTGCAACGTCGTCTGCTACACGCGCCCCACGGTGAGCGACACATGTCATTGACCTCAGGGCCGACCGTGGCGGTGTTGTGCGCGGCGCTGCGCTCGCACAACTGCAACGTCGTCTGCTACACGCGCCCCACGGTGAGCGACACATGTCATTGACCTCAGGGCCGACCGTGGCGGTGTTGTGCGCGGCTGCTGCGCTCGCACAACTGCAACGTCGTCTGCTACACGCGCCCCACGGTGAGCGACACATGTCATTGACCTCAGGGCCGACCGTGGCGGTGTTGTGCGCGGCTGCTGCGCTCGCACAACTGCAACGTCGTCTGCTACACGCACCCCACGGTGAGCGACACATGTCATTGACCTCAGGGCCGACCGTGGCGGTGTTGTGCGCGGCTGCTGCGCTCGCACAACTGCAACGTCGTCTGCTACACGCACCCCACGGTGAGCGACACATGTCATTGACCTCAGGGCCGACCGTGGCGGTGTTGTGCGCGGCTGCTGCGCTCGCACAACTGCAACGTCGTCTGCTACACGCGCCCCACGGTGAGCGACACATGTCATTGACCTCAGGGCCGACCGTGGCGGTGTTGTGCGCGGCTGCTGCGCTCGCACAACTGCAACGTCGTCTGCTACACGCACCCCACGGTGAGCGACACATGTCATTGACCTCAGGGCCGACCGTGGCGGTGTTGTGCGCGGCTGCTGCGCTCGCACAACTGCAACGTCGTCTGCTACACGCACCCCACGGTGAGCGACACATGTCATTGACCTCAGGGCCGACCGTGGCGGTGTTGTGCGCGGCTGCTGCGCTCGCACAACTGCAACGTCGTCTGCTACACGCACCCCACGGTGAGCGACACATATAATCGGTGTCATGTAAAAAGAACGCTGAGTAACAATTGCCGTATCATCTTTATGCTCGTATCGTTTATGCTCTGCCTACCCCGCAAGGAATATAGGCGAGATATACCTATGTATGTATGTACGGGTAGAATTGGGTTGATACTCTAGAATAGTATCACAGACATTCATTCAGGTGTACACCGCTGAAAATCGAAAAATACGGCTGATGCTTATTACAGAATCAGAATCAGAATCAGAATTATTTATTTGTGAAACACAGGTAATTACATTTCTGTAGGTCTTAATTGTTAACATGTCAAGAGGCACTGTGATCAGCCTTACGGCATACAAAAATAACACATGCAGATAATTATAGGATTGAATAACAAATTAATTAATAATAATAAAAAATTATGAAACAGGTCAATGATAATACATATGCAGATAATTAAAGGATTGAATTACAAATTAATTAATAATAAAAAATTATGAAACAGGTCAATGATAATACATATAATGTCATTAGTTTAATGTAGACTATGAGTACACAGACAGGAGCAGGAGTCACGGATTTGTGTTAACTATTTTAAAAACTCTTTAATGCTATAGATAGTGTTACTCAGCAGGTGATTGAATAGTTTCCGTTTAAAGGAGTAAAGGTCTGCACTTTCACGGATCTCTATAGGCAGTTTATTGTAGATCATAGGGGCCATTCTATACGCACTTTTCTGGTATAGGGTAGTTTTGCAAGCATTCAAACGTAGTTGATCACGACGACGTGCTCGTGTTATTTGGGTAAAGAGATGTTTGTTTTTCCATACGAATATTGCTGTCTCATAGATATATAATGACGGCACTGTTAGTATTTTTAGTTCTTTGAAGTGCGGCCTACAGCTTTCTGTCCTTTTCAGGTTACAGATTGCTCTTATACACCTTTTCTGTCCCTTGAGTACAATATCGATTTTGGTAGCGTTTCCCCAGAACATAATACCATACCTTAGTAATGAACCTACGTGACCGTGATATGCTACAAGTACTGCCTGACGATCAACTACCTTCCTCAGATTGTACAGAGCATATGAGAATTTATGTAACTTATTGCAAATAGTATCTAGGTGTATAGTCCATTTCATGTTACTATCTATGTGCAGTCCTAAAAACTTTGTCGTTACAGTTTCACTACAAGATTTCCTTTTAGAAGGATTGGTCTTTAAGGCGCATGGAGCCATTTTAGAAGTGGGGTCACCTCAATTTTTATTGTAATTTTTTAAAATACAATAGTCCAGTTTCTTTAGGGTTTTATACAAAATGTCATCCTCTTGGCGCATGGAGCCATTTTAGAAATGGGGTCACCTCAATTTTTATTGTATTTTTTTCAGGTGGCCCCACTTCGAAAATCCATCTCAGTAACCTAAAGATTAATCGTGCCAATCAGCTAAAACCTATTAGTATTAGCGCTCGAGAATTAAAAGAGGAATATTGTACTACAAAAAACTAAAGGAAAATAGTAGTAATTGTTACATAAAAATTGAAACGAAGTTTTTATTTTCTGCTGATTTTGCGTTTTTTTTATCAGAACATATCAATCATACCTGGAAAAAAAATAGTATTAACTCTAGAGCATTTCTTTGGGTACGACGTACATTTTTTTGGGGTCTCGGTAACCACAGTAAAGGGCTTAAAAACTGAATCGAACGTACCGCTTTTCTGCATTTTCTCTCGAATCCTGGCCTTCAGCCGTATACGAGGCGTGCCTTTTAAGTTTTGTCGTTTGAAAAAGAAATAAACAACTGGAACATACAACCTATTTAATTGTTTTTCAAAGTATTCACCACGATATTTTATACACTTTTACATAAGCTCGAACTACTTTTTAAAGCATTTATTTGACTCCGAAGTAGGTATATTCAAAATCGCTTCTTTGTAAACTTCCACTGTCTCTTCACTCGACTGGAACCGTTGACACCGATGACTTTTTTTAATTTTGTTGGACGTATAAAAATCGTTGGGGCTTAAGTCGGGACTGTACGGAGGGTGGTCCATAATTTCCACGTATTGCTCCTTCAAATACTCTATGATTCGGCCAGCGGTGTGCGAGCTAGCGTTGTCATGGTGCAGGATGATGCATCGGTTTGGGTTATATTTGCTAAGCTCCGCAATGACCTGTGGTAAACAAACAGTGGTGTACTATTCTGCAGTGATCATTCTACGATCTTCTAGTTCAATCGTGGCAACATCACCAGATTTCGCCACAAACGTAGCCACCATTTTCTTTGAAGTGCTTCGTGAGCGCACCACTTTTGTTGGTTTAGGTTCATCTTGAAAGACCCATACGGTCGACTGCCGCTTTGAATCAGGATCATACGCGTAAATCCAAGATTCGTCACCACTGATGATATCGTAGACGTGATTTGAATCTCCTCGGCTAAATCGTTGCAGAGTTTTCTTACACCATCTGAGCTGCCTTGTACTCGTCGGAGAGCAAATGCGGGATCCATCGGGAAACCAGTTTTCTTACACCGAGGGCTTCATGTAAGATCATTTGAATTGTAGTCCCTGAAATGTCTAAAGAAGCTTCAATCTCACGATAAGTCACGTGACGGTCTTCAGTTATCAGGTTTCTCACAGCATCGCTGTTTTCTTCGGTGAAGGCGGTTTTTGGACGTCCTTCGCGAGATCTGTCACTAAGGCTGGTATACCCACGCTGGAATTCTAAATACCAGCGTTCGACGGTTCTTAGACATGAAGCTTCAAGGTTGAAAACAGAAGTCAGCTCTTCGAAACATTGAAGTCGCGTTAATCCCCTTCGAAAGTTGTAAAAAATGATTGCACGAAAATTTTCCTTCGAGAAATTCATTTTCGTTTTCGACTAGACAACTTCAAAATGGCGCTGAGACTAAACAATCGCATGAATTATACATATTTCAATTGTTTTTAGGTTATAAATTCTCAAAGATTCGAACGCTTTACTTTACGGTTCCTAAGTCAAAATTGGCGGGAAATATGCAAACGACAGAACTTAACAGGCACGCCTCGTAATTAGAGCTACACACGCCGCTATTAGCAATAAAATAAGGCACCACTTTTACGTATGGCCTTTGAAGTATTGTTTTCTCTTGCGTTTGTTCAGGCAAGCACGGCGTCCGGTGCGGGCGGGGGTGAAGAGCTGCAGCGCGAATTGTCTGCGCTGTCACTGAGCGGCATCCCAGTCGTGGACCGGCTCGACCGACTGCCGACTAGTGTGGACCTTCTGCTGATCGCGCTCTACGACCTACACGACGACTCACCGCCGGAGCAGTACAGGTGTAGTCCCTCTCTCTCTCTAGAGCTGGTCGTGGACCGGCTCGACCGACTGCCGACTAGTGTGGACCTTCTGCTGATCGCGCTCTACGACCTACACGACGACTCACCGCCGGAGCAGTACAGGTGTAGTCCCTCTCTCTCTCTAGAGCTGGTCGTGGACCGGCTCGACCGACTGCCGACTAGTGTGGACCTTCTGCTGATCGCGCTCTACGACCTACACGACGACTCACCGCCGGAGCAGTACAGGTGTAGTCCCTCTCTCTCTAGAGCTGGTCGTGGACCGGCTCGACCGACTGCCGACTAGTGTGGACCTTCTGCTGATCGCGCTCTACGACCTACACGACGACTCACCGCCGGAGCAGTACAGGTGTAGTCCCTCTCTCTCTCTAGAGCTGGTCGTGGACCGGCTCGACCGACTGCCGACTAGTGTGGACCTTCTGCTGATCGCGCTCTACGACCTACACGACGACTCACCGCCGGAGCAGTACAGGTGTAGTCCCTCTCTCTCTAGAGCTGGTCGTGGACCGGCTCGACCGACTGCCGACTAGTGTGGACCTTCTGCTGATCGCGCTCTACGACCTACACGACGACTCACCGCCGGAGCAGTACAGGTGTAGTCCCTCTCTCTAGAGCTGGTCGTGGACCGGCTCGACCGACTGCCGACTAGTGTGGACCTTCTGCTGATCGCGCTCTACGACCTACACGACGACTCACCGCCGGAGCAGTACAGGTGTAGTCCCTCTCTGACAGGCTGGACCTTTGACTATATATAAGGTCCTATTAAATTCACTGCAAATATTTTAGGGGCAGATCAAATAAAATAAAAGCATGTACCAGGCATATTAAAAAAAAATCTACTCGCTAGTTTTCGAGAAAATTGCATTTAACTAAAAAAACACAGACCGAAAAAAGTGCACCCTGTTTGTCCTAGAAACACACCACTAACGCTACTTCAATAAATTTAATTTACGCGCCAAAAAAGGTGCTGTGATTGGTTGGTTGTTAGTGTGCGTGCCGTGTAAGTGAATCCTGTCTACGTGGCGGAACGTCAGTCAGGTCAGTCAAAGGATGTTCACGTAATTAATTTAAAAGATTGTTTGAAAATGAAAAAAATCTAGCGTATCGATTTTTTTTTAAATGCCTTAGATGTTTTTCTTATAAAATATTTGCAGTGAATTTAATAGGTCCTTATATTGGGTGAAATTTTACTAGTGACCGATAGCAAAAACTCAGAACCGGCTGGTGATAAGGAACAACTTTCCCCAAGGAACATAGGTCGAAATAAGAAAAAAAATTTTGGCCCTCCCATACAAAATTGCCGATCAGCTGATTTGAGTTACTATGGGAGGTCCAAAATTTTTTTTTTAATTTCGACCTATGTTCCTTGGTGAAAGTTGTTCCTTATCACCAGCCGGTGTGACAGCCGATGTGGCGCAGTGGTTAGTATGCCTGCCTGCCACGCAAAGGTTCCGGGTTCAATTCCCGGTGGGGTCACTCACAAAGTTGATACTTATCACTTTGTGAATTTGTTCCCAGTCTGGTTAGGACATTGCAGGCTGAACCACCTGATTGTCCGCAAGTAAGATGGTTCCGTGCTTCGGATGGGCACGTTAAGCCGTCGGTCCCGGTTGCTGTCTATGATGGCGGTCGTTACACAACCATGTCAGAGGCCTGCTGCTTGCAGTTGGTGGTTGAAAAACTCTGACACCAGGGTTCATCAGGTCGTTGAACGACTCGGTGCCCTACACGAAAAAAAAAAAAAAACCAGCTGGTTCTGAGTTTTCGCTATCGGTCACTAGTAAAATTTCACCTATATAGATCGTGTTGACCCAAATTTAGAAATGTTGAGAAAAAATATTTTAATTGATTTTTGAACCTCCTTCCCATACATGTGAAGGGGGGGTAAAAAACTTTTTTCTCCTGTAATATTGAGTAGGGTATTGTTGAATAGGTCTTTCAAAACTAAGGGGAGGTTTGTCTCTAAAATGTTTGTCTCGAGATATTATTTGCTTATAAAAGGGGCGTTTTTGAGCCATAATTTGTTCCAGCTGTAACTTCTAAAGTATGCAAGCTAAAATATGAAATTCATATGAAATATAGTTCTTAATATGTAGTTACCATGAAAATTATAATGAATACTGTACCACTTAAGATTAAGGAAATATTAAAGTTTTTTCAATTTGCGGTTGGTAACCATACATCTGCAAACAAACCAGCAACAAAATTAACTTTGTAAAGCTTAAAGACCTGATATTCAATCATTGACTGCGAAACCCTATTTCGTTGCTTATATAACAACACGCAAGTCGAATTAATAAAATTTGTGCCTCCCATACAAAATCGCCGATCAATTGAATGATTTACTACAGTAGGTGCAATTTTTATGTTCATATTTCAAGCGATGTTCCATGGGGAAAGTTTTTCAGTTTCGTTTGTCAACCTTCACCTCCTTTCGGCTTGTAAAACCCATAGTCTAATAAAACATGGTCTTTCCTTCCCAGAGAAACACAGTCAACGTCACTTAGTATTGCCACTTTATTTCAATAAAATACGTTATGGGGTAAATTCAATCTCAGAACAATGGGTTAAAATATTTCTTAATAATTTTATAATTTAGATTTACGTGTGTATTAACTTTAACTTTACAACAACAATTTTATTTATTAGTTAACAGTATCTTATATGATTTACAAAAAACATCATAAGAGTGGGTAATTCTGGTAACCCACAAGCATGATGACGTAGTCTTGTGTTGGTCACGTGGTTCACGAGTCTCGGAAAGAAATACCAGGCGGAGTATCTTATTATACCATGGTAAAACCATTTTTGTTACTCCCGGTATAAAATCGCCAAAAATCTACTTGCGCGGTGTTGTTATATAATATAAGCGACGATTTGGCGCTTTTGATTTATAAGAATAATATATAGTAAAAACGCGTTAGCTTGGCAATAGCGGGCGTTGGCCTTTTCTACCACTGTACTCAATATTTGCGATAGCGATATATCGTTTTTCTTAGTAAATGTATGCGATATGAACATCGCTAGAGTACAGTAGTACAATAGCAAGGTCACTCTGGATTATTGCAGGGGTAATAGACATTTTCAGTTATAACCCTATTTTTAATGTAATTCTGATTGATGTTTTTTATTTTAATTCTATGAAATAATTATGTTTTAAGGTACACTGTACAGCTCCGGGTCCGGGTTTAATTCCCGGCCGGGGCAGCTATTTGAATGATGAGTTTGAATATCTGTTTTCAGATTAAATATTTTGACCATAGGTTTTATTAACAGCAGCCGTAGTATAGTCGTAGGACTAGGTGGTGGCTCCATCGCCACTACACTCCACACAACAAAACTTAACAAATAAAAATAACAAAACGTGACTGGCTAACAAGTACTTACTATAGTCGAATTTCTAATTGTATTCACTGATTTGACGTTTGGTGCGTGGCCGCTTTTTTGGAAAAAATAAATAGTGATGTGCTAAAAGTATGAAATTAAATCACTCATCTAGTGACATAGTTCATAGTTATTAAATCAATAAGTGTATTCGGTTACAATATAAGTTCAATAATTTTAAGGACGTGATTTTCTCACAAAACTGAATAACATTTATTAGAAATTTTTCTTCAAAATATGAAAATAAATGAATTGGGTCTCCCGTACTAAGTGACACACTTTTTAAGTTATATTAGGAGTATAAAATTTATATTAGGAGTATAAAATTTTTGTAGGAAATCAATAAATAAATGTAAGTGACCTGAGTACCTATGAGGTTTGAATGAATCAGCTCACCTGAACTTAAAAATCGAACTGAAGTACGGCACTAGTGATATGCAGTTGGTATCATTATGTTGTCAGCATCTGTCATTTCACTGAATAGAATTAAAAATTCGACTATACTTACTTCGCTGGCTCAACGACACAAAGTGGATCTTGGCCTCCGACACGGTTTCTCTATTCTTCCCTGTTCTGAGCTGCTTGTCGCCAATCGGCCATTTGAAGCGCTCCAAGGTCTTTTTGGACTTCGTCAATCCAGCGATACTTAGGACGCCCAACTGGACGTTGTCCATGTAGTTGACCCAGGTATGCTCTCTTGGCCGCAAGATCCTCCCCATTCTCTCGACATGTCCAAGCCAGCGAAGTCGGGCAGATTTAATTTCCCCGATGACTAACAAGTGATGTAACAAAAATAAACTTATCAAACAATCAATAACCAAAACACCGAATAACAGCAAGAAAGACTTCCAAACGTGAACGAACGCAAACGCACTTCAGAACGGAATGAGGCGACGATAGATCAAAATGAAAACAAATGCGAGCCTACGGGACCGCACCTCTGGCATCCTCTGGCCAGCTAGGGGCTCATTACAAAACAATGTAACCCAAAAAATTTTGTTTTAGTGTCAACAATTTTGCTTTATATTTATTTATGGTAAAAATGTATTTTGTAAAGCTTTTTGGCTTCCTATTTGCTAAAATTATAATTGCAACCCAGAATATTTTTTTATTTTACGGTATTATACCTTTATTAGAGAATAAATTTGGGCAATATTTTAAAACGTATGTTATAGAATTGAACTCATTTCAAAAGTTTGCAAAAATTATCGACATATAAAAGTAATAGTTAAATTAACAACTTTTCGAATTGGCTACAAGTACACTCATTTTTTAAAATTTTGGATATACATGATTGTGGAATGACGCCGGGTTGTGCCGGGGGAATACCCGGAATTGGCCGGTATTATGATAATTTAGCGATGTGAATTCTAGCGATAGTTTGTATGGAGAGCGATAATTATCGCCCAAAAATGTTGTTTTTGGTACCGGTCGTGTCAATGTACGCTATTGCCAAGCTAACGCGTTTTTACTATAGCACTGTGAGTGCATTAAAAATCCCAATACATTATGTAGGTTACGCGACTCACTTGTTGTTTATTTGGTTTCCGGTGCAGTTCGTGCGTGCAGTGGGCGCTGGGCGCGCGCGCGGCCTGCGTGGCGCTGGAGCCGCCGGCCGAGGGGTGGGAGAGCGCGGAGGGGGGCGGGGGGCTGCTGTGTCGCGCCAGTGTGTGCGCGCTGCTCCCCGCCGCGCTCGAGCCCGCGCTGGGCCGACTGTACCTGGCGGACGTCGCGCCCCCCAACACTATATTCCAGGTAACTATAGTACCGCCATTCGAATAGCCCATGTTTGACACCTGTGCCCCCCAACACTATATTCCAGGTAACTATAGTACTGCCATTCGAATAGCCCATGTTTGACACCTGTCGAACCCTAGCCCGCGCTGGGCCGACTGTACCTGGCGGACGTCGCGCCCCCCAACACTATATTCCAGGTAACTATAGTACCGCCATTCGAATAGCCCATGTTTGACACCTGTGCCCCCCAACACTATATTCCAGGTAACTATAGTACTGCCATTCGAATAGCCCATGTTTGACACCTGTGCCCCCCAACACTATATTCCAGGTGACTATAGTACTGCCATTCGAATAGCCCATGTTTGACACCTGTCGAACCCTAGCCCGCGCTGGGCCGACTTTACCTGGCGGACGTCGCGCCCCCCAACACTATATTCCAGGTAACTATAGTACCGCCATTCGAATAGCCCATGTTTGACACCTGTGCCCCCCAACACTATATTCCAGGTAACTATAGTACTGCCATTCGAATAGCCCATGTTTGACACCTGTGCCCCCCAACACTATATTCCAGGTGACTATTATAGTATCACACTTCACACTATACTAAGGCCGATATTATAGTATGTCACTTCACACTATACTAAGGCCGATATTATAGTATCACACTTCACACTATACTAAGGCCGATATTATAGTATCACACTTCACACTATACTAAGGCCGATATTATAGTATCACACTTCACACTATACTAAGGCCGATATTATAGTATGTCACTTCACACTATACTAAGGCCGATATTATAGTATGTCACTTCACACTATACTAAGGCCGATATTATAGTATCACACTTCACACTATAGTAAGGCCGATATTATAGTATCACACTTCACACTATACTAAGGCCGATATTATAGTATCACACTTCACACTATACCTACTAAGGCCGATATTATAGTATCACACTTCACACTATACTAAGGCCGATATTATAGTATGTCACTTCACACTATACTAAGGCCGATATTATAGTATCACACTTCACACTATACTATGGCCGATATTATAGTATCACACTTCACACTATACTAAGGCCGATATTATACAAGGTGTTCCAATGTAAATACATTAAATTAGAGACGTTGTGTAGGCCATTGTACCGAATAATTTTCATTATGGGGCCAAGTTATGAAAACCCATCGTTTAGAAGTAATAAGCAACTTAAATTTATTAAATTTAATTGAGTGCCACATTATGAAAGGGACTTTATTGATTATGACCTTTATTTATGTCATGTTGCCGTCTTGGAAAAACTTTTGAAATTACCGCCACAACTGTTGCCAAGGCAACGGTTTTGGAGGTAATTTCGTTTCTAAGGCAACAGTTGTGGCGTAGACTTTGGCGTAGACCAAGGTCAAATGTCACGTTCGTCAAAAACTGACGCAACTGACACTACAGACTCTACTGGGTTCTCTGATTGGCTCTTTGTCTTTGCGTCTCTATGGATGCTCTAAGTCAAAAGAAGTTTTTACTTTGAGGTGGCAATAAAATAAAATTAACACCAAGAAAGAGATCTTATAACTTAAGTTTTCGTTTAAATTTAAAACATAGACAACTATGTTTAAAACTTTTTCGAAGAATCAAATCCAATAAGTTAAAAATGCAAGGTTGCAATCTTGAATAAGGGGTCATACATAATGGTTGTAGTAAATGTAGGCATTTACTTTGTTTGAAAATTTTAACTTTGTTTGATTCCGAAGCTGATCTTAGCGCAGTGGAAGCAAATTAAAGTTATCTCAAAATCTAAAACTAAATGGTCGATCAGCCTCGGAACAACATTTGACTACGATTCGTAGTGCTCTTTACTATAGCTAAATAAAATAAATTTAATGAGAAAATTTTCGTTCCGGAAAATTTCCGGCCGAGAAATTCTGGGATCCGTCTGCAACGGCCCTTAATTTCCTACAATATGACTAATATTCCACCGCACTATCGCGGCTCATGTCTAAAGTATATGTACCAAGTTCCGGTTGTACTAAAGGTCATCAGGGTGGTGACCTCCACGTAATGTTGCTAAATCATTGCAATTAACATACTTATACAGGACCTAGCAGCGAATTGCTTACCGTGCGAATCATGACGCCGCCGTTCCCTTGTAAGTCTAGTTTTTGACAGGAAAAAAGGTATCAGGGTTTGAGGAAGACACTTGGATAGGGATTTAGATACTAGACTTACGGCACCCGGGCACCAGCTCGTGTGGCACTCCGTCCCTCCGACAATTTTGGTTTCACCTTAGTTTATCACTCTATTTTTAAACTTAATGTTTTAACACGCAAATAACAATCCGATATTGTATAGGCTTAACTTCCACACTGGACAGGGAACTCTTCCCTGGTGGTCAAAGCACACACGAAATAACAAAGATTTCTCCCGCACACCACTGCTCGCGACAGCAACACGTTTGCTGTACAATACGCGAACCAAAGGACTTCTCCCGCATGAGAAATTACTTAAAAATATGTGCCTAACACCGGTCGCGCGAGTGACTAAAAGTAAGGTTATATCGCCGACCGCGCGATTCGCGGGGTTCGCAAAGCGAGAAGCAAGATGGCGTCGACCGAGCAGCCGGTGTCAGACGAAATGGCGCGAAACTATAAAACGCGCGTATACATGATGCGAAACTAAACATTCACCCGCCCCGGACCGACCCATCGGTCCGCTCAATGCATGGCAGGCGTGATAATGTAGCTACTGCTCGCTTAAGAACTGAATCCCCCACCTGAACTTCTGCAACTCGAGGAGTGCCATCACTACCCGGAAACAGGTTGAGAATGCGCCCCCGGCGCCAACGCAGTGGCGGTAGGTTGGCATCCTTAACCAGAACGAGATCCCCAATGCAGGGGGGTTCAGTCCTGTCCGTCCACTTAAGGCGTTGCTGCAGAATGTGCAAGTACTCAAGCGACCAACGCTTCCAAAAGTTTTGAGTCATTTGCTGCAACAACTGATAACGCGACAAACGATTGCTATTCACCTCCGTATAGGGATATTCCGGCAAGGCGTTAAGTGGGCGGCCAATTAAGAAATGCCCTGGCGTCAGGGCCTCTAAATCATTTGGGTCTGAGCTGAGCGGACACAAAGGACGCGAATTGAGTACAGCCTCAATTTTACAAAACACGGTCGCCAGCTCCTCGAAAGTCAAAATTGTTAACCCTACAACGCGCAACAAATGCGTCTTAGCGGACTTTACAACCGCTTCAAAAATACCACCCCAGTGAGGGCACGCTGGTGGATCGAACACCCAGGCAATGCCCTGACGGGAGAGGCCCGTGCTGATGGCTTCTTCGTTCTCCCGTAAGAACGTTACAATTTCTTTCATACACCGATCAGCACCCTTAAAGTTGGTACCACAATCCGACCTGATCAGCGCTGGTCGCCCTCGTCGCGACGTAAATCTCTCCAGCGCTGCCAAAAGGCCTCCGTAGAAAGGTCGGCCACGAGCTCCAAGTGGACGGCCTTGGTGGCTAGGCACACGAACACGCACAAGTACGCCTTGATAGACTTTGCGTTCCGCAGGCGTGATGCCTTCACCATGAAAAGGCCTGCGAAATCCGTTCCCACACCTGCAAACGTCCAGGCCTCCGTCACCCGGTCCGGTGGAAGATCTCCCATCTGTGGCTGCATTGTGGCTGCCTTCAAGCGGTAACAAGGCAAACACCTAAACACAACGCTACGTACCGTTCGTCGTCCCGATAAGATCCAAAACTCGCGCTGTAGAATGGCCAATAGCGCATTACAGCCCGCGTGCGAGTTTTTCTCATGACGATCCCTGACTAAGAGCTCAACTAAGGGTCCCCTTTGTGGAAGTAACAGTGGATGCCGAGCCGAAAAGGGCAGGCTAGCGTTCCGAAGTCTGCCTCCAACCCTGAGCATACCTTGCTCATCCAGGAATGGGTTGAGGCGCACAATTCCTCCCTTCAGCTTTCCACGTCCATCCCTGAGCAGCCTGACCTCCTCTTCAAAATGTTCCGCCTGGACGACTCTAACTAATGAGCATAGAGCCGCATTCCGTTCCGCAGGCGAGAGGACAGGTGTAAAGTTCCGTTCTGCTTGAGGCTTCCTGCAGTTGTTCACGAACCGTTTGATCCAACCTGTCACCCCAAGAAGTTTGTCGAGGAGCTATACCGTTCCAGCAAGAAAGCTGGGTTAGGCTTCGGTACGAGTTGCCCCACGTTCACTCGCAAACCTCGATCAGGTGGCCCAAGCGGCGCCCTGCACTCGTTGAATGGCCATTCCTGCGGCGACTCAGTCAGCCATTGAGGTCCCCACCACAGTGGGTGACTCACCAAATCAGGTGCCCTGCACCCGCGCGAAGCGCAGTCCGCTGGGTTCCATTCTCCCGGTACGTGCCTCCACACTAACGGAGTTTCCGACCCCGTAATCTGTGACACCCGATTTGCCACGAAAACCTCAAGTGTATGTACCGACGTCTGCAACCAGCACAGAACTATCCGACTGTCAGTCCACGCGTACACCGTTTCATCCAAGTTGATGGTACCACGCAGATTGCAGGTTACATGATTTAGCAAGCGCGCTAGAAGAGCTGCCCCTGCCAATTCCAATTTGGGGATGGTCCATCTAGTTCTGACTGGTGCCACCTTACTTTTGGCCATAACCAGACGCACGTGCACAGTTCCCGTTGAACTTGCTGTCCGAAGGCTGCCGCGTACCCTCGCTCCGAGGCGTCACAAAACCCATGTAGGGTAGCCTTACATCCCATCGATGGGACTAACTTGCGGGGTATCGCGATGTGCACAATCCCTGGTAAGGTGGTCACAAACTTGAGCCAATCCTTCAACAACTCTCCGGAGAGTTGGTCGTCCCATCCTAAGTTGGCTAGCCACAACCTTTGTAAAAAGCACTTCGCCATGAACGTAACCGGGGCGATCCATCCGTTAGGATCGAACGTTCTAGCGATTGTCGACAGCACCGACCGCTTAGTCCAAGTTTTCTCCAAAAGGTCGGGCTCGATCTTGTACGTGAATACGTCATGCGTTGGCCTATATTGCACCCCGAGGATGCCCAACGTGTTTGGATTGTCCAGGTTCTCAAAGAGGTGCGGGTCCTGATGGAACTCGCCTGGCAAACCGGCCAGGAGCTCTGGGCAACTGGACAACCATTTCCGCAACTCGTAACCTCCTGAACCCATGATCGCGATCAGCTCGTCTCGTAGAATTAGCGCCTGCTCCACGCTATCAGCACCCGTGCAGATATCGTCCACGTAGACGTCGCGATCCAGTACTGCTGCGGCTCGAGGATATCTTACCCTTTCCTGTGCGGCCAACTCGCAGCGTACGTACTGCCAAATACGGACTTGGCTTAAGTCCATACGTCACCGTGTTAAGTTCGTATGTGACCATCGGCTCATCTGGGCTCTCACGCCACAAAATCAGCTGATACCGACGGTCATCCGGATGTATCATGGTTTGGCGAAACATCATTTTGACGTCTGCGACGAACGCTACCTGGTGCAAACGAAAGTCTGTGAGAATGTCCACAATGTCCCGGTTCAATTTAGGACCCGCGTGCAAACATTGGTTCACAGACACACCATTCGAGGTAGGAGCAGAACCGTCAAACACCACCCGTATTTTCGCCTCAGGTGACTTCAAGACAGCCAGGTGTGGAATGTAATAATGCTCGACACACCTCCAATCCAGGCTGGACACCGACATGTGGCCCAATTGAATATATTCCCGCATGAATTCTATATACTTCTGCCGAAGTGCTGGGTCTCGCCTCATCTTCCGCTCCATTCCGAGTAGTCTCCGTTCCGCGAGCTGTCGCGAACTACCTAAAGCGGGGCGGTTTGGGAGAAAAGGTAGCCTGGTCACGAATCTGCCTGACGGGCATCTCGCAGTGTTGTATTGATAGAACAACTCGCACTCGTCATCCTCTGGCTTCCGTCTGTCCGCCGTGGGCGGCTCTTCAGACTCCCAAAACCTCTGCAGCACCTCTGACAGCACACTACCATAGAGGACCGTATCCCTTCTGGTAGGTCCTGAGGTCTCCAAACTGGGCCGAAAACAACATACCCCTGTGGTATCTACGGCCACCAAACCAGCTTCTTGGAGTACCTTCTTCCTACTGCACCATAATCTCCCGAGGACGTCTGACCCGAGAAGTACGTCCACCGTACCAGGAGTATCAAAATCAGGATCAGCTAACTCCAACCCTGTGGTTAACCCTCGTACCGTTGGTGGTAACCTAACCTGAGGGAGTTTCCCAACCACTTCATCCAGCACCACGGCTGAGACTTGATAGCTGACCCCTGTACATGTGCTACCTAATGCGAACTCAAAGTTCGTCTGACCCCGAATGTCAGGCACATTTAGGCCCCTGATGCCTACAGCTTCATCCGCACTTGGCTGTACATTTAGGCCTAGCCTACTCACCAGCTTACTCGATACAATACATCCCTGAGCCCTGTATCCAGTAGGGCTCTTACTTGAATGGTCCGGCCACCGTATCCCCATACCCAAATCTTAGCCGTTGGCAAAAGTACCGTGATTGGACGGGGAGCCGAAGCTGATGAGTAGGCGGCGATTACCTAGCGGGAATCTAAACGCGGTGAGGCCGCGTCCCGCGGGGGTATCCCCTCGCTACCCAAACCCGTGTATGGGTCCCACTCGTGCTGGTAGGGAGGTCTGCCCATAAAGGCCATGGCTGGAGTTCTATAGTACCCCGACGGCAAACGTCCGTACCGAGGTTGCGCCTGTAGCCGCGGGTACTCAGGCATAGGCGGAGGCATGCGTGGGTCTTGAGACCCAACCAGGTGGCTCAAGCCCGCAGAATACTGCATGTACCCTGGTGGCTGCCTAGTGCTCCCTGACACCCGCCCGTTTGATCCCGTACCTGGGATGGGTGTCCTTGGCCATGTTCCCGTGTCGTTCCTCCCCAATCCGGCACCTGCTGCCGTGGTGGGGATCGTCCCCACGTCCTTGGGTAAGTGGGCTCCGTCTGTTGACGTCCCCCTGGCTGTCCCTGTGACCGATGCGGAGGTGGGCTCCTCCTTGGAGGGGTGGGGAGCGTTGCTCCTCCCTTGGTGGGCAGGCTCCTTCCTGATCCGATCCAGCGCTGCCCCGGCGCCTCCGGAGCGATTCATGCAGAGCAGCGGATGGTGTGCACCCTGGCAGTACCTACAGTTGGTGCTTGAAGGGCACTCGCACCTGATGCGGCCCCAGGCACCGAAAACACCAACGCCTCTGCTGTGCCACACCCGTCTCCTCTGAACCCGCTGCGCAGCAAACTCCTGACACGCTGTCACCCCGTGGCCTGTCTCCTGCAGTAGGCACACCCTGATTCCAATGCAGTGTTGTACCGCCTGGGTTGCCTACTGTTGCCTCCTCGCGCCGGTGCACCCGGCCGTTCCGGGTGGCGAGGGGCAGAGGTCTCCTTGCGAGGGGCTTCACCAGCCTGGACGTCCACTCGCCTGCTTTCGGCCTCGAGGAACGACTTCAGATCCTCGTAGGTCGGGAGGTGGTCCGAGGACTTGCCCCATGGAGCTGCTCGAATCGAGCGACCATTTCGCTCGGCAGGCGGCGAAGCACTGTGTGGACCAAGATATAACCGTAGCCCGCCACCGGCAAACCCTGTCGCTCCAGTGCGCTGACCGCGACGCTGACTGGGTGGAAGATTTTCTCGCGGAGGTCCGTACCTCGCGTTATGGTTGGTATTGACAGCCACTGGTCTAACAGCCTGTCTACAATCAGGCGCTTGTTCCGATACCGGTCGGTAAGGATCTTCCACGCCACCTCATAATTGCTATCCGAGACCGCCAAATGCGTCAGCAATTCATGAGGCTCTCCTTGTAGCCTGGACATCAGCTGAGCCATCTTGTACGCTGGCATTATGTCCGTCCGTGTGTGGACCACGCTGCTATACAGGTCCTCAAACGCCGGCCAGTCGGCGTAATCGCCTGCAAAGACTGGAACCGTAACAGGCGGAAGAGGCACCTGTAATCCTTGTCCCACTTTACCACGGAATGGCTTTTCCTTTCCGTCACGTCGCCTAGATATGTCCGCAGCTGCCTGCTCAATGTCCTGTGCCAGCTCCAAGCACTGGCTTACATCGCCCTCGACCAGCTCCTTATCTTCAGGGTTAGGAGCTTCCTCAAGGAGCATGAGGCACTCTGTGAGGTGTTCCGACACAACCCGAACCCGTTCATCTGCCTGTAGTGCACTTTTCAAGAGCGCGTCCTCCCGGTCCTCGCGGCCGATCATTGCCGCTGTGGTAGTAAACCACCTTAATTCTGTCTTTATAGCAGCCTTATACCTGGCGATCGAGGTAGCCATGGTAACAACTTTTACACACTAGACTTAATAAAAAAGAAAACCAATAAACAAGTACCACAAAATAAATGTTAGTTGACTGGCCTAGACCTTACCGATAAGGTACCGTTCACTAGGCAAACAATACAGTCACAAAAAAAAACCGAAACAATATTTTCCAAAATTAATAAAATATGTGGGTAATATAAAAAACACGCTTAATACCAAATTACGGCTAACTATGTTGCAATAAAGTAACCACGCTCTGCTACCAAAAAATGTTTGATTCCGAAGCTGATCTTAGCGCAGTGGAAGCAAATTAAAGTTATCTTAAAATCTAAAACTAAATGGTCGATCAGCCTCGAACAACATTTGACTACGATTCGTAGTGCTCTTTACTATAGCTAAATAGGGTGGTGACCTCCACGTAATGTTGCTAAATCACTGCAATTAACATACTTATACAGGACCTAGCAGCGAATTGCTTACCGTGCGAATCATGACGCCGCCGTTCCCTTATAAGTCTAGTTTTTGACAGGAAAAAAGGTATCAGGGTTTGAGGAAGACACTTGGATAGGGATTTAGATACTAGACTTACGGCACCCGGGCACCAGCTCGTGTGGCACTCCGTCCCTCCGACAATTTTGGTTTCACCTTAGTTTATCACTCTATTTTTAAACTTAATGTTTTAACACGCAAATAACAATCCGATATTGTATAGGCTTAACTTCCACACTGGACAGGGAACTCTTCCTGGTGGTCAAAGCACACGAAATAACAAAGATTTCCCCGCACACCACTGCTCGCGACAGCAACACGTTTGCTGTACAATACGCGAACCAAAGGACTTCTCCCGCATGAGAAATTACTTAAAAATATGTGCCTAACACCGGTCGCGCGAGTGACTAAAAGTAAGGTTATATCGCCGACCGCGCGATTCGCGGGGTTCGCAAAGCGAGAAGCAAGATGGCGTCGACCGAGCAGCCGGTGTCAGACGAAATGGCGCGAAACTATAAAACGCGCGTATACATGATGCGAAACTAAACAAACTTCTTAGTTGTTAAGAATTCAAACTTGGTGCCATAATGGAAATTGTTCAGTACAATGGTCTACACAACGTCTCCAATTTAATGTATTTCCTTTGGAACACCTTGTAGTATGTCACTTCACACTATACTAAGGCCGATATTATAGTATCACACTTCACACTATACATACTAAGGCCGATCGAATTGGCCATACTTTACAGCTGTCAAAATCAAGTTAATGCTATAAACATAAGGTCTGCTGGTGTATCTGGCCGATTTGGCACTTGTTTACCACGCAGCCAAGGCAACACATCGTCTAAAGGACATAGCGAGCGAATATGGAAACAGGGCAACCCATACTAACTTAAAGCGGCCGATCAACAATTTTGAATGGGATGTCCATGTTTTTCATATTTCGACCTATGTATCTTAGGAAAAGTTGTTTTTTGGTACTGTGATTTTGCTATCCATCACTAGTTACACCATATATATATACAACCTGTTACATAACTAACCAAAAAAAAGAATATTTTTCATTATCATCAGTCGATGAAACAATCACATCACTAGTCTAGGTCAGGTGCTACACTACCTGGCGAACAAAGTCCCCTTCGGCATACATTGCTGGTTGACTTTGTTTTTTGCATTGATGTCATACATGTAATAGCCAGCAATGTAGGCCGAACTGCGTTTCGCCGCGTCAGTAACTTCATTTGAACTTTGAGCTGTCAAAATTAGTGATGCGATGCCACGATTAAAAATAAGTGAAATTTAATAAAAAAAAAATATTTCGTAGTTTTCATAAACGATACTACGGCTCTAATTTTTTGTTAATTGACTCTTTGCAACGGACCTTTCCTTCCCCTTTCAGCTTTATTGGTTGTTTTGTAACACGTTGTATATAGTACCGCCATTCGAATAGCCCATGTTTGACACCTGTCGAACCCTAGCCCGCGCTGGGCCGACTGTACCTGGCGGACGTCGCGCCACCCAACACTATATTCCAGGTAACTATAGTACTGCCATTCGAATAGCCCATGTTTGACACCTGTCGAACCCTAGCGCGCGCTGGGCCGACTGTACCTGGCGAACGTCGCGCCACCCAACACTATATTCCAGGTGACTATAGTACTGCCATTCGAATAGCCCATGTTTGACACCTGTCGAACCCTAGCCCGCGCTGGGCCGACTGTACCTGGCGGACGTCGCGCCCCCCAACACTATATTCCAGGTAACTATAGTACTGCCATTCGAATAGCCCATGTTTGACACCTGTGCCCCCCAACACTATATTCCAGGTAACTATAGTACTGCCATTCGAATAGCCCATGTTTGACACCTGTGCCCCCCAACACTATATTCCAGGTGACTATAGTACTGCCATTCGAATAGCCCATGTTTGACACCTGTCGAACCCTAGCCCGCGCTGGGCCGACTGTACCTGGCGGACGTCGCGCCACCCAACACTATATTCCAGGTAACTATAGTACTGCCATTCGAATAGCCCATGTTTGACACCTGTCGAACCCTAGCGCGCGCTGGGCCGACTGTACCTGGCGAACGTCGCGCCACCCAACACTATATTCCAGGTGACTATAGTACTGCCATTCGAATAGCCCATGTTTGACACCTGTCGAACCCTAGCCCGCGCTGGGCCGACTGTACCTGGCGGACGTCGCGCCCCCCAACACTATATTCCAGGTAACTATAGTACTGCCATTCGAATAGCCCATGTTTGACACCTGTGCCCCCCAACACTATATTCCAGGTAACTATAGTACTGCCATTCGAATAGCCCATGTTTGACACCTGTGCCCCCCAACACTATATTCCAGGTGACTATAGTACTGCCATTCGAATAGCCCATGTTTGACACCTGTCGAACCCTAGCGCGCGCTGGGCCGACTGTACCTGGCGGACGTCGCGCCCCCCAACACTATATTCCAGGTAACTATAGTACTGCCATTCGAATAGCCCATGTTTGACACCTGTGCCCCCCAACACTATATTCCAGGTAACTATAGTACTGCCATTCGAATAGCCCATGTTTGACACCTGTGCCCCCCAACACTATATTCCAGGTAACTATAGTACTGCCATTGAATAGCCCATGTTTGACACCTGTGCCCCCAACACTATATTCCAGGTAACTATAGTACTGCCATTCGAATAGCCCATGTTTGACACCTGTGCCCCCCAACACTATATTCCAGGTAACTATAGTACTGCCATTCAGAATAGCCCATGTTTGACACCTGTGCCCCCAACACTATATTCCAGGTAACTATAGTACTGCCATTCGAATAGCCCATGTTTGACACCTGTGCCCCCCAACACTATATTCCAGGTAACTATAGTACTGCCATTCGAATAGCCCATGTTTGACACCTGTGCCCCCCAACACTATATTCCAGGTAACTATAGTACTGCCATTCGAATAGCCCATGTTTGACACCTGTGCCCCCCAACACTATATTCCAGGTAACTATAGTACTGCCATTGAATATCCCATCTTTCACACCGGTGCCCCCATACACTATATTCCAGGTAACTATAGTACTGCCATTCGAATAGCCCATGTTTGACACCTGTGCCCCCCAACACTATATTCCAGGTGACTATAGTACTGCCATTCGAATAGCCCATGTTTGACACCTGTGCCCCCCAACACTATATTCCAGGTAACTATAGTACTGCCATTCGAATAGCCCATGTTTGACACCTGTGCCCCCCAACACTATATTCCAGGTGACTATTACAGTATCACACTCCACACTATACTAAGGCCGATATTATAGTATCACACTTCACACTATGCTAAGGCCGATATTATAGTATCACACTTCACACTATACTAAGGCCGATATTATAGTATCACACTTCACACTATACTAAGGCCGATATTATAGTATCACACTTCACACTATACTAAGGCCGATATTATAGTATCACACTTCACACTATACTAAGGCCGATATTATAGTATCACACTTCACACTATACTAAGGCCGATATTATAGTATGTCACTTCACACTATACTAAGGCCGATATTATAGTATCACACTTCACACTATACTAAGGCCGATATTATAGTATCACACTTCACACTATACTAAGGCCGATATTATAGTGTCACACTTCACACTATACTAAGGCCGATATTATAGTATCACACTTCACACTATACTAAGGCCGATATTATAGTATCACACTTCACACTATGCTAAGGCCGATATTATAGTATCACACTTCACACTATACTAAGGCCGATATTATAGTATCACACTTCACACTATACTAAGGCCGATATTATAGTATCACACTTCACACTATACTAAGGCCGATATTATAGTATCACACTTCACACTATACTAAGGCCGATATTATAGTATCACACTTCACACTATACTAAGGCCGATATTATAGTATCACACTTCACACTATACTAAGGCCGATATTATAGTATCACACTTCACACTATACTAAGGCCGATATTATAGTATGTCACTTCACACTATACTAAGGCCGATATTATAGTATCACACTTCACACTATACTAAGGCCGATATTATAGTATCACACTTCACACTATACTAAGGCCGATATTATAGTATGTCACTTCACACTATACTAAGGCCGATATTATAGTATCACACTTCACACTATACTAAGGCCGATATTATAGTATGTCACTTCACACTATACTAAGGCCGATATTATAGTATCACACTTCACACTATACTAAGGCCGATATTATAGTATCACACTTCACACTATACTAAGGCCGATATTATAGTATCACACTTCACACTATACTAAGGCCGATATTATAGTATGTCACTTCACACTATACTAAGGCCGATATTATAGTATCACACTTCACACTATACTAAGGCCGATCGAATTGGCCATACTTGACAGCTGTCAAAATCAAGTTAATGCTATAAACATAAGGTCTGCTGGTGTATCTGGCCGATTTGGCACTTGTTTACCACGCAGCCAAGGCAACACATCGTCTAAATGACATAGCGAGCGAATATGGAAACAGGGCAACCCATACTAACTTAAAGCGGCCGATCAACAATTTTGAATGGGATGTCCATGTTTTTCATATTTCGACCTATGTATCTTAGGAAAAGTTGTTTTTTGGTACTGTGATTTTGCTATCCATCACTAGTTACACCATGTATATATACAACCTGTTACATAACTAACCAAAAAAAAGAATATTTTTCATTATCATCAGTCGATGAAACAATCACATCACTAGTCTAGGTCAGGTGCTACACTACCTGGCGAACAAAGTCCCCTTCGGCATACATTGCTGGTTGACTTTGTTTTTTGCATTGATGTCATACATGTAATAGCCAGCAATGTAGGCCGAACTGCGTTTCGCCGCGTCAGTAACTTCATTTGAACTTTGAGCTGTCAAAATTAGTGATGCGATGCCACGATTAAAAATAAGTGAAATTTAATAAAAAAAAAATATTTCGTAGTTTTCATAAACGATACTACGGCTCTAATTTTTTGTTAATTGACTCTTTGCAACGGACCTTTCCTTCCCCTTTCAGCTTTATTGGTTGTTTTGTAACACGTTGTATATAGTACCGCCATTCGAATAGCCCATGTTTGACACCTGTCGAACCCTAGCCCGCGCTGGGCCGACTGTACCTGGCGGACGTCGCGCCCCCCAACACTATATTCCAGGTAACTATTATAGTATCACACTTCACACTATACTAAGGCCGATATTATAGTATCACACTTCACACTATACTAAGGCCGATATTATAGTATGTCACTTCACACTATACTAAGGCCGATATTATAGTATCACACTTCACACTATACTAAGGCCGATATTATAGTATCACACTTCACACTATACTAAGGCCGATATTATAGTATCACACTTCACACTATACTAAGGCCGATATTATAGTATGTCACTTCACACTATACTAAGGCCGATATTATAGTATCACACTTCACACTATACTAAGGCCGATATTATAGTATCACACTTCACACTATACTAAGGCCGATATTATAGTATGTCACTTCACACTATACTAAGGCCGATATTATAGTATCACACTTCACACTATACTAAGGCCGATATTATAGTATCACACTTCACACTATACTAAGGCCGATATTATAGTATGTCACTTCACACTATACTAAGGCCGATATTATAGTATGTCACTTCACACTATACTAAGGCCGATATTATAGTATCACACTTCACACTATACTAAGGCCGATATTATAGTATCACACTTCACACTATACTAAGGCCGATATTATAGTATGTCACTTCACACTATACTAAGGCCGATATTATAGTATCACACTTCACACTATACTAAAGCCGATATTATAGTATCACACTTCACACTATACTAAGGCCGATATTATAGTATCACACTTCACACTATACTAAGGCCGATATTATAGTATCACACTTCACACTATACTAAGGCCGATATTATAGTATCACACTTCACACTATACTAAGGCCGATATTATAGTATCACACTTCACACTATACTAAGGCCGATATTATAGTATCACACTTCACACGTCCTTTCCCCTTTTCTCCTACTTTTCGGGGTACATCTGTTCCAGTGACCAACACTCTTCAACTCCTTGGCATGGAGTTGTCCTCTGACCTCAACTTCGGCACCACCATCGAGTCCAAGGCTCAAATTGCAGCTAGAAAGTTGGGCGTCCTGAATAAAGTCAAGCGGTACTTCACGCCTGAACAGCTTCTAACTCTTTATAAAGCTCAAGTCCGATCTTGCATGGAGTACTGCTGTCACCTTTGGGATGGCTCGGCTAAATACCAACTTGCTGCACTGGATTCGGTGGAACGCAGAGCCAAGAGATTAATAGGCGATAAAAAACTGGTGGCGACCAAGCTTCACAGCCTGGCTCACCGCCGCAAGGTTGCTTGCCTATCGGTCTTCTACAGATTGTACTTCGGAGAGTGTGCGCGTGAGCTGCATGAGCTCATACCACCGTCTCCTTTCTTCCATCGGACATCCAGACGCACGGCCGGCTACCATCCGTTCTTAGTTGATATACCCACATTACGCACTAAGCGCTTCAAATCATCTTTCATTATGCGCACGGCTAAAGAATGGAATTCCCTGCCTGCGTCTGTATTTCCGAGTGCATATAACCTGAATCTCTTTAAGTCTAGAGTGAATAGGCATCTTCTGGGCAAGCTCGCTCCACCGTAGATCCCATCTCTGCTCTAGGGTAAGATTGGGGTCAAGAGTAAGCCCATCATAGATAAAAAAAAAAAAAAAAAAACACTATACTAAGGCCGATCGAATTGGCCATACTTGACAGCTGTCAAAATCAAGTTAATGCTATAAACATAAGGTCTGCTGGTGTATCTGGCCGATTTGGCACTTGTTAACCACGCAGCCAAGGCAACACATCGTCTAAAGGACATAGCGAGCGAATATGGAAACAGGGCAACCCATACTAACTTAAAGCGGCCGATCAACAATTTTGAATGGGATGTCCATGTTTTTCATATTTCGACCTATGTATCTTAGGAAAAGTTGTTTTTTGGTACTGTGATTTTGCTATCCATCACTAGTAACACCATATATATAGTACCGCCATTCGCATAGCCCGTGTTTGACACTGTATTCCAGGTTACTATAGTACGACTATAGTATTTTTTTTGTCAGTCGCGGCAACAACGGTCTTCGTTTTACTACCTGATTCATAGAAGAAGGGGACCCGAAATGGCAACATTATCGTTGACATAATGCTCAAATGTCATGTAAGTAATATGAACAAGTGGATGTGTTAAAAAACAAAAAACCCGACTGCGGTAATTTGAAAGTAGTATTTTGCTGAAAAAATCCGCCATCTTGAATCTATAATTTTTTAATACAGCCAGTGTCACTCGCGCTGCTGAGACAAATCTAACGACACCCCATGTGTCAAAATCCGACTATCCGTTTGGGCTGTAGCCCGTGAAAAAGAATTTTCTTGTCCAAACACATGTTACAGGCTAAACCCTTAACCAGTCTGTACAGGCAAAGCCATGGCGGCAGAGCCTGCACACTCAGGAACCTTATGCGGTGGGGCTGGTGGGCTCGACCCTAGGGGAGCTAGTGAGACGCCGAGGTGTTGTTTGTGTCTGATTTATTTGGAATATGTTGGCAGTTTTATATTAAAGTTAGCTAATGCACACATCGTTACTAAAATCAATGTATTACATGCGTGTAATATGAATGGAAATTTTGGCAATAATGAAAAGTAAGCAAAGTCATTAACCGAATGTGACCTGCTAGATAAGCTGACTAAGATGTGCGAGCTGGCTCGTACACAGTCATTAACGATATTGCCTAAGAGCATCAGTGATCTCTTCGTCACAGAAATATTCGGCCTCACGCCTAGGATGGAAATTAGCAAATGGGGTTTTTAGCCGGTAAAAGTCCGGCACTACCTGGGCCATCTTCCCAGGTGTCCTTTGAGGATTTTCCCCATTTGCTAATTTACAATAGGTAGTCAGAAAAAAAAAGAGCATCAGTCAAAACCCTTACTGACTAGTCAAAACCCTTATTGACTAGTCAATAACGATATCGACTGACGTGCCCAGTCAAAACCCTTAATAGGTACGTCAGCCCTAGCGGCAGCAACCTAGACCTAGCTGGCAGGTCTAAGATCACCATCAGGTCCGTTAGATGGTCGCAGCCAGAGTGGAAGTCTACTGTCTCGCTCGCCAGTTGTCATTCCATGAGGACATGCCCAAGTCGCAGACGGCTCTTCACTAATGCTGACCTCAGCAGATACGTGGCTTCACCTCCCAGATGTCATAGACCTCACGACGGTGGCTAATGGGCTCCCGCCCAGTGCTGGCTGTAAGCTTTCTTGTGGCCAACCAAGACCGACCTCCCGGTGGTTAAGTTAAGTTAAGTTGGTTAGTTATTCGTCCATTGTAGCGGGAAAATAGAAAATGGTGTAGCATGTGCTACGTCGTAGATGAAACATGTGTGGTTCCTCCTTCGTAGGGGGTTAGTTAACCACGTAGCGTGAGGATACTACGCGTCGTAGTGGGAGTTGTAGCATTTGCTACATTCGTAGAGGACCATTTTCTGATCCTACGCGTCGTAGCGGGAGTTGTAGCATTGGCTACGCCGTGATGGCCATTCGCTTATACTACGCGTCGTAGAGAGACTTGTAGCATTTGCTACGCTGTGAGAACTATTCGCTGATTAAACGCGTCGTAGTGGGTGTTGTAGCATTTACTACGTCGTAGAGGAACATTCGCATATTCGTCGTAGAGCGAGCTGTCGCATTTGGCCTTTCCCTGATCCAATGCGTCGTAGTGGGTGTAGTAGCATATGCTACGCCGTAGAGGTCCATTCGCTGATGCTACGCGTCGCAGTTGGTGTTGAGTGACGAGACTACGATTAAGCACACTTACCGAAATGCATCTTATATAAAATATAGAAGATGGAGGCAGTCATGCATGACAGCCGATGTGGCGCAGTGGTTAGTATGACTGCCTGCCACGCAAAGGTTCCGGGTTCAATTCCCGGTGGGGTCACTCACAAAGTTGATATTTATCACTTTGTGAATTTGTTCCCAGTCTGGTTAGGACATTGCAGGCTGAACCACCTGATTGTCCGCGAGTAAGATGGTTCCGTGCTTCGGATGGGCACGTTAAGCCGTCGGTCCCGGTTGCTGTCTATGATGGCGGTCGTTACACAACCATGTCAGAGGCCTGCTACTTGCAGTAGGCGGTTGAAAAACTCTGACACCAGGGTTCATCGGGTCGTTGAACGACTCGGTGTCCCACACGAAAAAGAAAGAAAGAAAGGAGGCAGTCAGAGTGAAAGTCTACTCTTTTGCTTACCCACCGGGAGATCTGTCCTGGCTGACTGGTCTAAGATAACAATCAGTATCGTTAAGTGGTCGCCTATGATGGAAAGCCTACTGCCTCACTTGCCGACTGCAGTGGGCCAGAGCTTATTAGCCACCGCCGTGAGGTCATGACATCTGGGAGGTGAAGCCACGTACAGCTGCTGACAACCGGCAAGCGAGACAGTAGACTCAGACCTGCCAGCCAGGTCTAGGTTGCTGCCGCCAGGGCGGACGTAACTATTAAGGGTTTTGACTGGGCACGTCCGTCTATATCGTTATTGACTGATTTTAATAGATAAAATCAGTCAATAAGGGTTTTGACTGAGTCCCTTAGGCAATAACATTATTGACTGGTTTTGTCAGTCATTAACGCTATTGACTGGTTAAGGGTTTTGCCTGTAACATACATACATACTCTCGAAAAACATAACCCTCCTTGTGAGGCAGTCGGGTTAAAATACGCAAACAATAATGTTGACATTTCGGGTCCCTTTCTTCTATTATATGAATCAGGTTTTACGGCCGCTGAATCTCTGCCTACCCTGTATGTATGTATGTTTATTATTTACGACCGTGTGATGCCGGCTTAGAATAACATCACCCCATTTCTTTCCTGTGGGTGTCGTAAGAAGCGACTAAAGGAATCGAGGGTATCATGTGTATTGCAATTTTAGGCGACAGGTTTTACGGCCGCTGAATCTCTGCCTACCCTGTATGTATGTATGTTTATTATTTACGACCGTGTGATGCCGGCTTAGAATAACATCACCCCATTTCTTTCCTGTGGGTGTCGTAAGAAGCGACTAAAGGAATCGAGGGTATCATGTGTATTGCAATTTTAGGCGACAGGCTGACAACCTGTCACTATAGCGATACACGACAATAGCTAAAACGGCCCTCAAATATGTGTCAGACGTGGCGATAACGACTACTATACTTTTACGGCCGTTGTCGCTCTGCTTACCCCGCAAGGAGTAAAGGCGTGATGTATGTATGTATGTATGTTTATCATTTCAGGAGCTGCGCATCCACTACAAGCCCCCGTTCGGCGCGGCCTGCCTGCTGGCGTTGCATCCGGCCGACGAGTGACCGCTCCACACCGCTACTTTATCACGGCCTTTTCTGACAGCTTGTAAAAAGTAGTACCTACTCAGTGAATGTTAACTATTTTGTATAAAAGGTATCCGACATTTTAGTATGGAGCCCGGCATAACTACCGAGTAAAAAAAAATAAAAAAACTCAATCTGGCGGCCAGAGTTGAAACATGTTGCAATCGATTAAGCATAAAAATACAAAGCAAAAGTGTACTTTGATAAAAAGTCGTAATAGTTGTATTTTCGGAGATATATGGATTTAAAAGTCATTTTTTCTTTCTTAAGTATGCTTTGCTTTATGCTTTCATATATCTCCGAAAAAACAACTTTTACGACTTTTTATCAAAATATGCTTTTGCTTTGCATTTTTATGCTTAATCGATTGCAACATGTTTCAACTCTGGCCGCCAGATTGAGTATTTTTATTTTTTTACTCGGTAGTTATGCCAGCTATGTCGGTTGCTCTTTCCACAAGATAGTAATTTCGAATAAGTACTTGGTGTTTTAATCAAACACTAGATATTGATATTATTGTTAACACGTTTGACCCGGCTTGTCAGAAGATGTGGGTTCGAATCCCATCGGTGACGTGAATTTTTTTCCACTTGTTTCGTTGGTATTAACAATAACAGTAGCAACTTAGTCTGTAGACAAGACACTACTACCGAAATTCGGCGGCTGAATTCCGTTCTGTCAGTTTTCGGCGTTTTGGGTTGGGAGGACGCACTATAAGCGCTGAAATTACTTCCAAATCACGACAAATTACTTCGGACTGAAATTCGGCGAAGAAATTTCGGCTGAAGTGTGTCATCCGTAATGCAAGTACCATTGCTGGCGTAATTGCGCCGCAGTAATTTCGATCGTAGTGTGTCGAGTCGAGACACTTATACTCTGTAAAATCTTGCTTGATACCTGTGGTGACGTGGAGACAGACAGATTCGGGAAAATGCTATGACAAAGAGTCCAGTTTCCTTTGTTTACATAAGTTTTAGTATGGATCTGACTGACAGAACTCAAGCTGTATTTTAAATACTACAAGGTGTTCCAAAGGAAATACATTAAATTGGAGACGTTGTGTAGACCATTGTACTGAACAATTTCCATTATGGCACCAAGTTTGAATTCTTAACAATTAAGAAGTTAAAATTTTCATACAAAGTAAATGCCTACATTTACTACAACCATTATGTATTACCCCTTATCCAAGATTGCAACCTTGCAATTTTAACTTGTTGGATTTGAATCTTTGAAAAAGTTTGGAACATACTTGTCTATGTCTTAAATTTAAACGAAAACTTAAGATAAAAGATCTCTTTCTTGGTGTCAACTTTATTTTATTGCCGCCTCAAACTAAAAACTTCTTTTGACTTAGAGCACCCATAGAGACGCAAAAACAAAGGGCCAATCAGAGAACCCAGTAGAGTCTGTAGTGTCAGTTGTGTCAGTTTTTGACGAACATGACATTTGACCTTGGTCTACGCTACAACCGTTGCCTTGGCAACTAAACTACCGCCAAAACCGTTGCCTTGGTAACAGTTGTGGCGGTAATTTCAAAAGTTTTTTCAAGACGGCAGCATGACATAAATAAAGGTCATAATCAATAAAGCTCCTTTCATAATGTGGCACTCAATTAAATTTAACAAATTTAAGTTGCTGATTACTTCTAAACGAGGAGTTTTCATAACTTGGCCCCATAATGAAAATTGTTCGGTTCGATGGCCTGCACAACGTCTCCAATTTAATGTATTTACATTGGAACACCTTGTATAGTAGTTAGTAAAATTATGGATAGATGGCGCTGATCGTCAACGAAAGGCAAAAGGGACTATATTTATTTCATGCATGAGACTCAAAGAGAAAGAAAGTAAACGCATAAGAAATTACGTTTTGGCAGTTGACAAATGATTTTTAAAACATCGTAGACTGTATAACTACCAGAACACAAATAATGCTATCGACCTCGCGTGACTGACATTTTAGCGCCATCTATTGACGTAAAAAAAACAAACTTTTTAATCTGTAAGAAAAGGCCTGATTGGACTTTATATGGTGATTCGTTTTTCATACGAAAATTTAATGTACTTACGAATATGACGGAAACAAAATTCTAATTAAAAGATATCGATTGGAAGGCCCGTGTTTATATGAAGTCGCATTTAATAAAGTACAAAAAATTTTTGCGTGTGTTCTACTCACAAAACTGAATATTCTTAGAAACTTTTTTTTTCAAAATTTAAGAAAAGAATTTGGACACTCCATACAGAGTTACACACTTTTTCAACAATTTTGCATGGTAGGCCCGAAATCTCTTTAATATTTGAAAAAAAGATGATATGTAAAGTTTTTAAGTTTTCAAGAACATTGTTTTTTTTTAGCGTCGGCCGAGACTTGAACCCGAGACCGTGGGGTACCGTCCCACTGCTCTTCCAACGGAGCTACCGGCGCCTGGCCGATCCTAACAAATTTATCAATCTCTTGATGATGACTAGTAGAAAGTTGTTATTTACAACTTAATAGTATAGTCACGTGCCCGAACATTCAAAATGATCCGGCACATCATAATCTAGCTTAAAGTGTAAAAGCAATCATGAGAAGAATTGCATCTTAAACATTTATGGAGGCGCACAAGCATTTCTTACTGACCTACTGCAGTTCCCAATGATCTACTTTCCATTGCAAAATATACATTAAATCTTATTCTTTTCGAAATTCCTTTCGTCACGTTAGAGTTCAGGATATGGTGGATCATTTGGCATACTTTTAAGAAACTATATGTCAGCCATTTTGTACCTACTGGACCTCAAACTTGGCATGTTTTGACCACTTTTAAAAATTTAACTTGATTTTTTTCTAAGAGGGCAACTGAAATGTAATAAAACGATATATTTCTGAAATCGTCTCGTCAAGCCCTTTCATTTGATACCCCATACGATGGGTTCCAGAAGAATTATTTTTTTAGTGCCATACAAAAAAACGAAGGTCCGCCATCTTGAAATCCAGTGGATGGATTTTTCATTTCCTCGGATGGAATCATTCATAATGGTCCCTAGTATCACTGAGCAAAGCGGCATCAACTGTGCCGGCAAAACAGCTTTCGGGTGATATTTGACCGTACCCGCTTAGACTAGTAATGGTACTTAGTTGTCCCAGCGGCCGGCGCTAACAAATTTTTCAATTTTCTGGTTCTTATCTTGTACGTTTATTTTCATTTATGAGAATAATTTATCACTGTGCAAATTGTTCGGTTTTATGAGTAGAACGTACCCTTCTTTTTCTCGTGGGACGTCGAGTCTTCCAACGACCCGACAATGTACCTTTTGGTTCGCTGTCCGCAATAAAGTTTCGTTGATTTGAAGGATCAACAAATATCGTTGTGATAAAAAGTGTGATGTGGATTTCATTCTACCTGATTCACAGAAGTAAGGGATTATCAATGGCGGCGGTTCCATAAGTGGGAGGGAGACAGCATGAACGCCTGGTGTATGTAAGAGCCTTAGTGCGAGTGAGAAAGCATGACCATGACCTCCGGCTGCCATTTATATTACCTTTCTTCTGTGAATCAGGTAGTACAGTGATTGAGAATTTATGCATCGATCGAGATTAGATTTATTTTTATGTTTTATAAAAGGATCTAAAAAGTGTGAATTTAGTTGTAGATTACTTTGATTTGAATATTTTGGATTGTACAGATTTAAAAAATGCAAATAAATGCTTAAGAACTTTAAGTTTACTTCTGTAAGCCTTGTTTTGATTATAAATCATTTGCTCGGAAATCATTATTTCATGACTGATTCTATCTATTCAAATATAAGAGTTAGCGGTGTTCATGACCGACAGATAGACAAGAGAAGTGCAATATACGACTATTTAACACTATGTATTGATAGTGAACAAAGGTTCTTATAATTACAAGGGTTGTATGGTAGGAGCGAATCAAGCTATTTTTAGGTACAATAAAAAGACCACATTTTTTACAGCAATAATATTATAATATAAATTAATAATACACCGTAACCGTACGGAAGACTTTAAGGTAACATTGCAACTCAAGTTTTAGGACAAATCTGAAATTAAATACTTCGGTCACTCACGTCGATGTATACAGGGTGTTAATTTAAATGCGTGCCATAGCTTCAGGGTAGGTTAAGTATCGATTAAGGATGCCGTAAAAAATATAAAAAAAAAAACCCAGTGAACAAAAATATTTTTCTTTTCGATTTAGTCAAAACTTTATTTTTGGAAAAAACTATTTTTGACTCTGTTGTTGTTTAGAGAGTGCCCATACAAGTACTTTCGTCTTAACAACTTTGAGATTGAACGAATTTCGACTGAGATATAGGCATTTGAATCAAATGTCAGCCAAGTAAAAAGAAAAAATTTGTGACTGGGATTTTTTTCAATATTTTTTACGGCATCCTTTATCGATACTAAACCTACTCTGAAGCTATGGCACGCATTTAAATTAACACCCTCTATAGGGTTAGACTTAATTAAGTACAAATATTTTAAGGGCGTGTTCTACTGACAAAACTGAACAACTTTTATTAGAAACTTTTCTACGAAAAATTTCAAAAATAATCCATGCAGAAAAAATGTGTCACTTGGTATGGGAGATGCATTTTTTTTCTCGTATTTCGAAGTTCTTGTTCAGTTTTGTGAGTACAGCATGCCCTATAAATATTTGTATGTAATTAAATGTAACCTTATACATAGAAATTATTTAGGAATACAATCCAGCTCAGTATTGATAAGGTACTTTGGACTTAGGCCATATTCAAATCTTAGCGGCGAACTTAGGTAGGCTAGGACCGCCTCAAATGGTTCGAAATATTCTCCCAATTTACGCAATAATGAGTTTTACTTTCATAAATAGAGTTAAACCAGCTGTATGTATATACAACGTGTTATAAAACAACCAATAAAGCTCCCATACAAATTGAGTTCATTTTGTATGGGAGGCAGTTTCTTTTCATATTTCGACCCACGTTCCATGGGAAAAGTTGTTCAGTTTTATGAGTACCTTGACCTCCTTTCAGCTTTTTTGGTTGTTTTGTAACACCCAGTATAACATATGAAATAATTTGCTAAAGCAATAGAGATATTTGAGGTAGTCCTAGATATGCTCTTTTCACCCCGACTGTAGGTACGTGGGTAGCTGTATCCTGATTGTTAGAAATGGTCAAGGGATTGAGTTCCGCTACCCACGTACCAGTCGGGTAGATTTGAACAGACCTTTACAATAGCGCGTCGTTTTTATCTGAAGCTTTCACACACCGGTTCACAAAACCACGATATTTGTAAGCACGATATACATTGCATAATGACGCCGCAATGTATATCGATGTTTTGTCTATGGATTTAAAATCACAGGAATCACGGCTTGAGTCATACATAAAATAAAGACCGAAGTTTTAGCATCCATTTTGTACAACCGAGCACAAAAACAGTTTCAGTATTCACAAAACAAACTTAAGTTTAAATAAAAGCTATTTCTTCCAAAGTGACAAACTTTATTAACCTTTTAAGTAACGTTAGACAAACAGTCTCGTGAGTCGGACGAAAATAATTAATCCCGGGCCACATTAAAAAGCCAATTTCGCTACTGAAAACATGCTAAATGCTATATACAACATGTTACAGAATGAACCACAAAAAATATGATACTTTTCATTATCATATCATCAATCGAAATATTTACATCACTAGTCGTGAGTCATTGCAACACTACCTGCTACCTGGCGAACAAATTTCGATTCGGCATACACTGCTGGATGACTTGATTTTCTTGTAATGATTGACACTCGTAGCAATGTAGACCGAATCTACATTTGAACTTTGATCTGTCAATATTAGTGCTGCAATTAAATTATAGTATAGGTAATTTATTTTAAAATTATGTAATTCTCAAAAACGACACTACGGCTATTACGACGGACTTTTAATTTTTCATTCTGTAACATTTCCTGGCATGTTTTCTAGTATGGATTTGTTAGCTGTCAAAATGGGCTTTTATAAGTGGCCATTGTAACACCTAAAATCAAATCTATAACTATACCCATATTAATGGCATCAGTGTACAAAACAACATCAGCATATTACAAGAGCTCGAAATTATAGTGATATGACAAGTTTATTTATTAATAATTATGGCCACACAACAAATAACAAACAACTTATAGTCCGTCAACTTCGTGCACGACCTTCCTGCGGGGTACAGACGGTCGGGGGGCGAAAAAGCACGTCATTTTAATATGACGTGCACCGCGGATGCGCGCGTCACCCTTCCCCGCAACACCTCCCGCTACCCGCTGACATCTCCCTCCCCAACGTCTGTCACCCCTAGGGAGGGTCGTGCACGAACTGGACGGACTATAGTTGATCCAATCGAAAGGCGTGACTTCTGCGCATGTCATTCCAAACAAAAACGACATTGTGCGAAAGGGGCATTTTGCCAAAGTGTCAATCTGGGTGAATACCTTTTTTACGTCTGAAGAACCCCACTAATTAATTTCTTAAAATAATATCGAGCCCTTTAATAATTTATTAATCTTACTATACTAACATCAATTAAACACGAAATACTTTTATACCTTTTTGAGAAAATATATTTAGAAAACATGATTTTACATAGATTACATTTTAAAATTGATTGATAAAATATTTGCGTTTCATAACACTTTGAATGCAGTCTTTGGTAGGAGACATAACGGATTCATATATTAATGTACAGGGTGTTAATTTAAATGCGTATCACAGCACAGCTAAAGAGCAGGTTGGGTAGCAACAAAAGAAGCCCTAAAAGATATGAAAAAGCCTAGTAAAAAAACATTTTAGAAAACCGGTTGGCTGACACCGGTTGATTCGTTCGCGCACGCGGTTGACGAAGCATGAGTAGGTACCTACGCCATTGCGCGATGAGTCTACTCGCGGCGGTCGGTTAAGAATAGGAATTTGATTTTTTTTTTAATTTTAAAGTGTTATTCGGCTTCCTTAAAACTACCTTTTAAAGGTTCCTTTATCGATATCAAGCTATGGCACGCAAAATAACACCCTGTATAAACACGTGAGCGTAATCGCACATGCAAATGGTCGGTTAGAGGTTGGTCGTCTTGTAAAATCAATGAACTAACATGAAGATCATTTTTTTTGCGTTTCTGTCGGACTAGAAATTACATGGTTTATACCGGGTGTAAGGGAGTGTAATGAAAACTTTGCAGATGTGCTCAGACCATGAAACTGAACAACAACTGCCATGGAACATGGAGGTAAACGAAAAAATATATAAAAATATTTGACTTCCCAAGAATACATGTATACATAGTCAGTCAGCTGATCGTGAATTCTGTATGGGAGGCCGTTTCTTTTTCATTTGGGGAAAATTGATCAGTTTCATAGTCTGCTGATCACTCCTGCAAAGTTTTCGTTACACCGTTCTTACACCCCTTATAATGTGTCTTGTTTGAATCGTATGTATTACGGATGTTACATATACTTTATAACATGAGTTTTAACATACAAATAGAGTATACATATTCAAAATACGTCATCCGTAAAGATCGACCTTTAGTGTGAATAGAATTTACAAAATAGTTATATTAAATACTTAGTACTTATTATAGGTGATCAGGAGTTCCCAGTTTATTTTCCTTGTCTTTATTTTGTGACATTTGGGTACGATAGCCCCGAACTAGGCCTTTTGCACTTATTTATTATGTTTCCTTACACGAAATATGAGATGTGATGTGACCTAGGATTGATGGGGTGTACCAGGGTACCCGTATACGGTCATGCTTATAATATAGTCCCAGTGAAAGCGCGAAATTTAAAATTTCGATGCACTTCCGCCGGCGCGCCTCATACCCCGCACCGCATAGTCTAATAAAACATGGTCTTACATTCCCAGAGAAACACAAGCCTACGTCACTAGTATTGCCACTTTATTTCAATAAAATACGTTATGGGGTAAAATCTATCTCAGAAAAATGAGTAAAAATATTTCTTAATAATTTAGTGTGTGTATTAACTTGAACTTTACAACAACACTTGAATTGTATTTATTAGTTAACAGTATCTTATATGATTTACAAAAGTGTGGGTAATTCTGGTAATCCACAAGCATGATGACGTAGGCTTGTGTTAGTCACGTGGTTCACGAGTCTCGGAATGGAATACCAGGCGGAGTATCTTATTATACCATGCCGCACCGCAGACACCGTTCCTCTGCTACTTTCCACCCAGGGCTCACCTTTCGTGCCGGGAACTATACAGGGTGTTAAGTTAAATGTATGTCATAGCTTAAGTAAAAGGTTCAGTGTCAACAGAGGCAACCCTAAAAATACTTTAAAGCCATTTATTTTAGCCAATTTTTTATTTTTCTAATAGGTTTGCCGACACCGGTAGTATGGTCGCGCGCGCTTTCGCCGGAGCATGAGTGAGAATGCGCTGCCTCTGACAGACAAACTTTAGAGTAAAGTATACGCGAAATAGAGACGAAATTATTGCTTACTACTTATAGTGATCCCTTAATTATATGGCGAGATATTAAACTCTTGGCCCAACGTGATCCCGCCCGCTCGATGATGGGTCAATACAACGAGACACGTTGAAAACGACAGCGCGCGAGGCGGTGTGCGGGCGACGCTACTCGCGCAGTCGGTCGCAGTTGTTTTTCTTTTTCAGCGAATTGAATTATATTTTTTTATGAGTTCCCTTATCGATACTGATCCCACGCTTAAGCTATGGCACGCACTAACAACTTGTATTATGGTTACTATAAGTAGTCGTGAGGGTCGTGGGTTCGATTCCCACCGAACACAAATATTTGTTAAGTCATTTTCGAATATTTGTGTTTAGTCTGGGTGTTTTCTATGTGTGATATGTATTTATTTACAAAAAAAAGTATGAAAGTATTATATCGGTTTTCTAGTTCCCAAAGTACAAGCTTTGCTTAGTTTGGGGCTAGATGGAGCTGTGTGTCTCGTCCCGGGAATATTTTATTTATATTTATAGAAATATGAGAACCCCTGATATAACAGTGAGTGAATGATAGTGCGCATAAGAAAATAGAAATCATGAAGTAGAAAAGTGAAATAGAAAGACTCACACCGTACACTATGTAGCACGCACACGTTACAATACGAATACGACACAGACGAAAATATTATACAGGGTGTAAGGGACAGCTCTTCCTATACTGATAGGGTGCATCTAGGTCATGAAACTGAACAATTTCCTATAAGAAAATATATCACAAAACGTAAAAAATTTTTGGCCTCCCATATAAAATCACGATCAGCTGACTGCATTAGTATGGGAAATGAAAAGATTTTTTACGTCTCCTGAAATATTTTCTTATGGGAAGTTGTTCAGTTTCATGATCTGAATGCAACCTATCGGCATTCGGAGGCCTGTCTCTTACACCCTGAATCATACATTATAAGTTCATTTTAACAAAAATATATTTGCCGCGTCGGCATCTCGTAACGGTACTACTGCATTACAAATGAGGTAGAAAAGTGGAGAACTAATGGCGCCACTCTCGAGTGTGCCTTTTTCTGTAATTGTTCAAAAAATTGCAAAAATTGACAATTTCAAAGTTTAGTCCACCGCATAAAATTTTGCATTTTTTTTGAACATCATGTACATGCATTTTACACTAGGTAGGTATACAATTTCGGTAAATAATTGGTAAGCAGTTAATATTATTCGGATGTCGACACGGCGATATTTAACTACGTAGGAATAGTAAAAGCTCCCGCAGACCGTATGCAGCACGCGTTGCGTAGACGCATACGGCTACGTATGCCACGTACGGCTATAACATATGAAGGTGCGTAGCGTGCTCGTTTACGCGACGCACACGAAACGCAACGCAGAGCTGCTTCTGGTCTGCGGAATGTGCGTTAGGACCGCGGGTGTACAAGTTAGGATTGAGATGCTTATCTACAGGATGGTAGTACCTGCAGTGTACCACAGTGTACCTTCAATGAAATCCAGTGTACCTCTTTAGATAAAAAGTTAGAATGGCGGGTGTACATATTTCATTCAATAACTTTTTATTAACTGAGGTACACTAGATTTCATTGCAGGTACACTGAGGTACATTGCAGGTACCACCATCCTATCATGAATACCTGTGGTCCTAACGCAACTTTTTCGTGTATGTTAGGACCACGGGTGTTCATGATAAGATTGAGCTACTTTCATAGAGGATGGTAGGTAGTACCCGCAGTGTACTTCAGTGTACCTGCAATGAAATCCAGTGTACCTCAGTTAATAAAAAGTTATTTGATAAAAATATTTACACTCGCCATTCTAACTTTTTATTCAAAGAAGTACACTGGATTTTAATATAACTATACAAAGGTACACTGCAGGTACCACCAAATTACTATAAACGAAAAGCGAAATAAGTATCTACAGACCAAAATAAAAATGTACACCCGCCATCATAACGTTAGAATGGCGGGTGTGCATATTTCATCGAATAACTTTTTATCTAAAGAGGTACACTGGATTTCATTGGAGGTACACTGAGGTTCACTGCAAGTACCACGATCCTGTAGGAAAGTAGCTCTCTAAGTCTTCTGCTTTTCTGGAAATAACGTTTACAAAGTCTCCCCTAGGGCTCAAGTGCCCCCAGTTTCCCCTATATCGTTTTTAAACGATTTTTACTGGTATTTGTCATCATTTTGATTATTTATAATTTTATGGACAGGTACACTGCAGGTACACCAAATTACTATAAACGAAAAGCGAAATAAGTATCTACAGACCGAAATAAAAATGTACACCCGCCATCCTAACGTTAGAATGGCGGGTGTGCATATTTCATCGCATAACTTTTTATCTAAAGAGGTACACTGGATTTCATTGGAGGTACACTGAGGTACACTGCAGGTACTACCATCCTGTAGATAAGCAGCTCAATCCTAACTTGTACACCCGCGGTCCTAACGCACATGTCTGCGGAGGCTTAAATCAAGACATTGTGCAGTTTCTTTTTTTTTATAAATTTTCAAACTGGCACCTAATACAGGGTGTATTTAACTTTGTCTCTTACGTCGCCATATGATTCACCATGCATAAAGTGTAAAATACTGCTAGTAGTTTGCAAGGGTTGAATCATGAAACTTTCCCCAAAGAAATAGACCTAAAAATAAAAAAAAAACTAAATGGAAAAAATTCTTGAGGTTAGAAATGAGGATATTGCACATCACATTGGGTATATTTCATAAGCAATGATTCAGCCGTATCATGTCTGGATATGTTTCGAAAATTATTTACTATTTAATTTGAAACAAATTACTTAAATATATAATAATGTGATACATTTTTAGAATCGGGTTAGCAAACCTTTCATTGGATACTACGCACGATAGCTTTTAAAACAAAAGTTTGTTTTTCTCATACAAAAAGATGACGTCATAACCCTTCGCAGGATTTCTTTTTTTTGTACTAAGGGTCAAATAGATTCCTTTACCCCAAAGATTAAGTGTACCAAATTTCAGAACTCTTCTCTCAGGCAGGTGCAACAGTTTTATTATAGTATTTATGCCTTGATAAATTAAAATTGATTTTTGATGACGGAACTGAAACTCAAGCTAAAATTCACCTTATTCCCTATTTTTGACAGGTAATGTAAATGTATCAAAATGTTGTACAAATCCGCTCATTATCCTATATTTTCACAATATTTTCATAATAATTTGATATGAGTTAATGGTAGATGTTTTTTACTCTTTTTAAGAGTTGTTATTCTATCTGTTATCGTATGAAATCTGTCAAGTATTGTATAACTACAGTACGGCCGGTTCATTAGGCCATATTTGACAGGTGTCAAAATCATTTTTATGCTGTGACATAAACATAAGGTATATTTTTTTATTTATTGACATGTCTTCTATTCCAGTATGGATTGGATTACTCGGTGTCCTACTCGAAAAGAAGAAGAATCTGTCGAATATGGCCTATTCGAATAGCCGTATTTTAATAATATTACAAACGTATCACACGTTAACTTTTTTGAAGTAATGTGTTTTAAAATACGGTACATTTTATAGTATTGTATACTTACTAGCGACTCATTAAAAATATAAAAGTAGTTTTACTTGAGGTGCTGACAATGTTTTAACATTTTCTGCATTTGAAACAACTTACAGTCGACAATAATAAATAACAGGTTTTCTACATATACAGGGTGCAAGGATATTTAATACATTTCCTGAATGACCTCCCCTTTTACCTCATTCAGGGAATGTCTCAGATTACCGTTCAATCTATACAGGGTGTAAGGGACAAGCTTCGAAACGTCAATAAGATTTTGATTTCTCATACAAAATCACGATCAGCTGAATGCTATTGCTATGCTATTTACCACGTCAAGTCAAAAACAAAAATTGAAATTTCGATAGCCTTAAGTATTTTCTTTTGGTAAGTTGTTCAGTTCCATGGTCTGAAATTCTGAACACACCCTGTGGGCATTCAGAGAGCTGTCCCTTACACCGTGTACATTAAAGCATGCGGTATAAATCGCCGTTGAATAGCCCCGTATTCGGCTAAGGGACAAATCCAGGGACTACTGGGGAGAGGCGTTACCTACCTACGGGGTGTTAGGGACGGTGTAACGAAAACTTTACAGGCGTGCTCAGACCATGAAACTGAACAACTTTTATTATGGAGCCAATGGTGGGAAACGAAAAAAAATTCGACCTCCCATACATACAAAGTCAGTCAGCTGATCGTGAATTTTATATGGGAGATCGGAAATTTTTTTCGTTTCCCACCATTGGCTCCATAGTATAAGTTGTTCAGTTCGATGGTCTGATCATGCCTGCAAAGTTTTCGGTACATCGTCTCTAACACCCTGTATAAATAAGACAAGCACTGCAACTGCGCTCGCCAATCCGCCTGCCAAGCATGGTAAGTATGATAAATAATGGAGGTTGGGGGGAGGCCCATGTCCAGCAGTATCCCAGGCCATCTGGTCCAATAACTAGGAATCAGCGAAAAAAAATCCCCGGTAACGAAATGTTGTGGATTTGTGTAGTGGAAGCTCCTCTTCACAACGGCCAATAAAATCCTCTCAAAAATATGCGGTGCTGGGAGTAGGGGGGTTAATTATGTGTCCCTTTTTTCAGTTTCTCGACTGTAACTCGTAAACGGCGCGTCGTAGCCTCAAAATGTTTGAGAAACTATTAAAGCTCATTAAATTTTCTATAACTTTGTCATTAACATGAAAACCGTAACATGAATGGTTTTTAAGTTATGGCCATTTCAAAGTTGGTAGTTTTTTCACTTTTTTTATTACGACACTAAAAAGTGTTTGGACGTTTCTGTAGATCTTCGTTATCTTTAATGCAAACTATTTCATAATTTGTGGATAAACTAAAAAAAATCAAATGATTAAATACGTGTTCCCGCATTTTGTAAATTTTAACCATTAACAGGGTAAAAAAGAGGTTAATAGTTTGTATGAAAAATCGTCATTTTTGATGTGATCTGTTTCAAAATTTGGAAATAATCGAATAAGCCAAAATAATTTAACACGTGTTTCAGCATTTTGTAAATTTTAACCCTTAACAGGGTAAAAAATAGGTTAAGAGATTGTATGAAAATCGTCATTTTTGATATAATCTGTTTCAAAATTTGGAATTATGCGAATAAGCCAAATGAATTAAACACGTGTTTTAGCATTTTGTAAAATGAGTAAAAAGGGGGTTAAAACTTAGATGAAACTTCGTCACATTTGATGCAATCTGTTTCAAAGTGCGTAAGTAGACTAGTAATAGATTAAAATAATTAGACATGTTTTTCAGAATTTTGTACGCTTTAACCCTTAAAGGATGAATTGGCAACCCTTGAATTCGACACATCATTTTGGTGTTAAATAACTGTGGGTCATATAGTTTTATTTATGTAATTGTATTAGTTTTTGAATTTGGGCGGGTAAATGTTGACAGTCTTGGTGGCTATGTTTTTAGGTAATATCTGTCATATCTGTTTCTTTTAATGATGTCAATGATGGTATACCATGCCAAGTTACACGATTAAAGCAATCAAATATAATTATTCAACAACTAAGGTATTACAAGGTAGTTTAATTATAAAAGTGTCTCTTAGATACGTACCATTACAATAAACGAAAATATATTAAATAAAACTATATGACCCACAGTTATTTAACACCAAAATGATGTGTCAAATTCAAAAATGACGATTTTCATACAAACTCTTAACCTATTTTTTACCCTGTTAAGGGTTAAAATTTACAAAATGCTGAAACACGTGTGAAATTATTTTGGGTTATTTACTTATTTCCAAATTTTGAAACAGATCACATCAAAAATGACGATTTTTCATACAAACTATTAACCTCTTTTCTACCCGGTTAAGGGTTAAAATTTACAAAATGCGGGAACACGTATTTAATCATTTGATTTTTTTAGTTTATCCACAAATTATGAAATAGTTTGCATTAAAGATAACGAAGATCTACAGAAACGTCCAAACACTTTTTAGTGTCGTAATAAAAAAAGTGAAAAACTACCGACTTTGAAATGGCCATACCTTAAAAACCATTCATGTTACGGTTTTCATGTTAATGACAAAGTTATAGGAAATTTAATGAGCTTTAATAGTTTCTCAGACATTTTGAAGCTACGACGCGCTGTTTACGAGTTACAGTCGAGAAACTGAAAAAAGGGACACATAATTAACCCCCCTACTCCCAGCACCGCATATTTTTGAGAGGATTTTATTGGCCGTTGTGAAGAGGACCTTCCACTACACAAATCCACAACATTTCGTTACCGGGGATTTTTTTTCGCTGATTTTGCTATCTTTCTTGGGCTACAGGGAATGTTGTAACTGTTGTAGTTTTAGTTGTATAAATCTCACTTTATAAAAGATATTTTCGTATTGCATTGTCCTTTACCAAGGGATTGCGAACGATGTTATCTATTAAAATTAATTCCGAGGCGCGACGGATGTACAAACTCCACGACTATACAACGTGTTACAGAATAACAAATAGATAAAGCGGAAAGGAGGTCAAGGTACTCATGAAACTGAACAACTTTGGAACATGACGTGTCGAAATGAGAAAAAAATTGGACCTCCCATAGTAACTCTCAGATAATCGGTATTTGTGTCTGGGAGGTCCTAATTATATTTTTTTCATATTTCAGCCCATGGGTCATGGGGAAAGTTGTTCAGTTTCATGAGTAGCTTGACCTGCTTTCGGCTTTATAATTGTTGTCTTGTAAAATCCAGTATATGATAATAAGTAATTGCAAAAATACTTGCGTTAACGTTGGCCGGAGCTTGACCCAAAAAAGCGTCAAGGATTGAAAGGATATCCAACATTTTAGTATGGAGCCTGGCATACTTATGATTTTGAAACAAAAAAAAAAACTTATTCATGGTCAGAGTTTAAACATACCGCAATCGATTAGGCATAAAATAAAAACCAAAAGTGTCCTTTGATAATAAGTCGTAAAGCGTATATTTTCGGAGATATATGGTTTTAAAAGGAAACATGTTTTTTACTATTTTATGTAGATATTTTCATTATAACAATATTGATTGAATAATAAGAAAGTAAAGAGTTCAATAATAAACAGAAAAAAAAAATACTTTCACCCTTTTGGTTTGTATTTTTATTCTTCACCGATCGCGATATGTTTCAGCCCTGGCCATGAAAGAGGTTTTTTTTGTTTCAAGGTCACTCACTATGCCAACCATGTCGGTAGCTCTTAGCAAGGGTTGGACAGGCGTCGGCAGTTCAGTAACAGAGCAGTGGGACGGTACCATACGGTCCCGGTTTCGAGCCCCGGCCGACGCTTACATTTATTCAATTGGCGGGTCCACACCAAGCGAGGCTGCTCGCGTGCTCATTGCCTTGCGCGGCAAAGGACCAAAAAATTACGAGCCAATGCATGCTCGTGCTCGGGCGAACGCGCGAGGGCCGAGCCAAAATCAACGCGCCTCAGACGTTTGCCTATTAATTTATTTAGGCGTCCAAATTGGGCCGAACTTGCCTCGCCTGCGCACGACCGTTGCCGCGCGGGGCAATGAGCACGCGAGCAGCCTCGCTTGGTGTGGACGCGCCTAATTTTTTATTATCATTTATGATTATTACCATATAGCACCGAGTGCACAATAATCCCCATAATACATTACGACAATAACTATGAAACTATATCTCGTTCACTTAATAAACAAAATGATAGAGTTAATAATATGTTTTGAACGCCAAGGTCTTCAAATGAGACACTATAGTCTTTCCAAACGTTTATTTGATTTTTGACAACAGGATGCCTGAAGGAAACCTTTATGGTCTGCGCTCTACGGAAGTATCAGGGGGCAAACAAATGACAGTTTTGTGACTTGCTTGGATACCGTTTTTTTCTTAGTTACAATAAGAATATTATTTAGTAAATTTTATTTATCTTCCATATTAGTTATGCTCCAATAAAAGCTTACTAACCTCAAGACCTTTGCCACTACAATGCCATATAGGAACCTAAATTGAAGGACTAAAGATGAATTGTATTAATATATCGGCTGTCAAAGAGTAAATAAGCGCTTGGAAAGATTACAATCGTGTCACTTCCGTGACACATTACATCCGATAGCTGGTTCAACTTGGTCACTGCAAAGCACGTTTCAGAGTTTTTAACATGGCTCGAAAAACGTAAGTAAAAAAACATATTGCGTGGACACTCTCCCAAACTTATAAGTCCTCATAAATGAAAATAAGAAATTGTAAATCTATCATGCATCGATCGGGGCTCGAACCCGTGCCACAAAAATAGAGAGTTTACAGAAGGTTCACTCTACTCTATTAAAGATTTTCGCGATGGTTACTTGTTGCATAGCCAGGGTTGCTACTGTCAAACATCTTAAAAATAATATTAAAATAGCAAAATCTGATAAAAGAACGTCATGTGATTTTCAACCAATTTTAATCCAAGAAATATGACGTTCGCAGCAACCATCTTCTTAGTTCCTCTGAAATTCTAGTTTAAGTCAGTAAGCGCCTAAATCGTCGCTAGTACTGAGTGAGCCATCTGTCTAAAGTATGGCCAACGAAACGAGATAATTTATGTAAACAACTTTTGTATGACCCGGTGACAGTTATTACAATCTGTCCTTATCTGTCACCGTTATTCCCAACGGCCCCCACGGATCGGCCCCCGCGGGGCCCGTTGGGAATTTTTCTTCCCAACGGCCCCCAAATTCAAAGTTTTCGAGATTTGGGGGCCGTTGGGAAGAAAAATTCCCAACGGGCCCCGAAACTAAAATAAAAAGATATGTATTTTAATATATTATTATTGCTTTTTGTGCTTATGGTATGTTTTCGAAGTTATTGGATGTTTATGGAACTTTTTAGATATAGAAGGTGTGTTTTCAATGTTTACGGTAGATTTCTATGATAATGGTGTGTTTACGATGTTTATGGGTTATCGTGGTGCTTCTTAGGTGTTGATGGTGCGTTATCAATATTTATGGTAAATTTAACCCATAAACATCGTAAGCACACCATTATCATAGAAATCTACCATAAACATTGATAACGCACCATCAACACCTAAGAAACACCACAATAACCCATAAACATCATAAATACATCATTATCATAGAAATCTACCATAAACATTGATAACGCATCATGAACACCTAAGGAACACCACAATAACCCATAAACATCTTAAATACACCATTATCATAGAAATCTACCGTAAACATTGAAAACACACCTTCTATATCTAAAAAGTTCCATAAACATCCATTAACTTCGAAAACATACCATAAACACAAAAAAACAAAAATAATATATTATTAATATTTCAAATTTTTATTTCGGGGCCCGTTGGGAATTTTTCTTCCCAACGGCCCCCAAATCTCGAATACTTTGAATTTGGGGGCCGTTGGGAAGAAAAATTCCCAACGGGTCCCGCGGGGGCCGATCCGTGGGGGCCGTTGGGAATAACGGATCTGTCATATGGTATAATTTCAGCTGTCTCTTTCCAATTTGTTTACACTTTTTATCTCGTCTGGTTGGCCTTACTTTAGGCCCCGTCTTTGTAATTTGTGCCCGTGCGGCCCGGGTCCGACCCCCGATCGTTGCATGCAAGGTTTTCAATTTTTCATTTTCAATAATACCTACAGCACTCAAAATCCCTATAAATCCTTATCCTTGCCGTTGCGGTCGGCGAAGGCTGGGTGGTCGCCGGCGGCCGCGTCCGCCGCGTCGGCGTGCGGTTTGACCCGCACGTCGGTGCGGTTGTCGAGCAGCCCGTCGGCCGCGGGCCCGCACGCGCGCCGGATGAGCGCGTGCGTGCGCTCGCGCAGCCGCAGCAGCTCGTCCTGGATGCGGTCCGTGATCGCTTTGCGCGTCTCCTCTTCGCTTGCGTTCGATGCGCGCAAACTGCAATACATTTATCTATTGGGATTCTAATGCACTCACAGTGCTATATTATTCTCACAAGTGAAAATAAGAAATAGAAAAAATGTCATACATCGACCGGGAATCGAACCCGGGCCGCATAGCCGCATTCAAGACGAGCATCAAGAGATAGAAAATTTGCCATTCATCGACGGTGCATCGATAGCTCAGTGGCAGAGCGGTGGGGCGTTTACCCATGCGGCCCGGGTTCGATTCCCGGTCGATGTATGACATTTTTTCTATTTCTTATTTTCACTTGCAATACATTTAAATATAAGATTACATTGAATTAAGTACAAATGTTTTAAAAACGTGATCTACTCACAAAACCGAATAACTTTAATTAGAAACTTTTCTAAGAATTAAAATGAAAAAAAATTTAGAGCAAACATGTTGAAAAAGTTTGTCTCTTAATAGGCCAAAAGTTTTCTTACACATTTCGATGAAAAGTTTATGAAAGTTGTCCAGTTTTACGATAAGAACACGCCCTTGAAATATTCGTACTTAATTAAAAGAAATCTTATACTATATTACGCCTATATCCCTTGCGAAGTAAGCACAGCGTAAATGGCTGTAAAAACGGCCATTTACAGCGAGTTATAAACTTATAATAGGAGCTTATCATTCTAGCAGTTAGCAGCGGAGCGCAACGTTTCATCGAAATTTTTTATTTAATTATTATTGTACGTAAGAAAATACTTTACGAAAACGCAGCTGCTCTGAAATCGCTAGTATGATAAGACCCATAGATGTGATAGAATATTTTTATGGGAAAAAAAGAGCTGAACCAGCCAATGAAAGCGAACAACTTTCCCAAGGAACAATTGTAGAAAAATGTAAAGAAAATTTGTACCTCCTATTTAAATTATCTCAGTCGAATTTTTGCGATCTTTTTCATATCGCGACCTATGTTTCTAAGGGAAAGTTGTTCAGTTTCAAGGGCTGGTTCACCCCTTAAAATATTGACAGTTGATTTTTTCTACATCTTATACAGGGTGTTAACTTAAATGCGTGCCATAGCTTCAGGGTAGGTTTAGTACCTTACAGTAGGTATACCTGGCAGTAAACTGCTCTCTCCTACGTACAAACAAACATACTGCGTGTAAGGGACAGCTCTCCGAATACTGATAGGGTGCATTTAGACCATTAAACTGAACACTTTCCGGTAAGTTTTTTTTCCAGGAGATGTAAAAATTTCTTTTGACCTCCCATACAAAATACGATCAGCTATTTTAAGTATTGAACCGGGTCTATCGCGATAATATTTTAGGTAAACCTTTATACGATCAGCTATAATAACTGCATTTACTATGGCAAGTCAAAAAGATTTTTATTTATTTATTTAACCGTTTATTGCACACAATACAAATAACATAACATATTAAAGAATAATACACAACAGGTCAGCTTATTTTTAAAAAGAAATCTCTCACAGCAGACCTAGGGTAGTAAAATGCGCCCCGCGCGCCGTCTTGAAAAAACTGTGAATTGCCTCCGTATAAGCTCAATTGTAGGTTTTATTTCTTTGGTTGTTTCAACAGATACCTATGTCTTGGCCAGTTTCACGTTTTCAACATGTTTCGGTATTGACAATGTGACAATGAAGGATGACACTTTGGGATGACACGACAATCCCAAAAAAAATATCAGTGATCTAGCAAGGGACCATGGACTAAAAAGTTCTTAATAAGAATCTAGTGGTAGCTAGGCAACGGAATGGCGACGGGATACTAACAAAAATGGCAGGGCCTATACTAAATTTTGCCTGTCAGCATCGTTAGAATTTTATAAAATCCTCGATAATCCGCTAAATTCAGATATAATTATGTTGTCGACTCAAAAACAATATTTTTTTATGTATTATTATTTAGAAAACAGAAAACAGGGGGTAACCGTTACACCGTCACGAAATTTATTAATATAGATAGATATACAAAATAATACGAATTAATTTGAGAGAGAAAGATAACGCTCTTTTTCTCAAACATGCTAGGAAATATGACAATTTCTTTCAAAAAACCAATCCAGAAAGTTTGACATTGACTATGATTTTGTAATTTTTGAACGATTTCTTTTTTACACAACTGCAATGGATTCCAATACAACTTTTCTGGCGCGAAATCGAAATCGTCCAGAAATTACAAAATAAAAAAGAATAACTCCAAATCCACATCTTGACTTAGTAATCAGTAAAATTACTTTTTATATCAAATTACTATAAAATAAATTAAAATCTTCATTATTTCCTAGCATTTTTTTGAGAAAAGCACTATGTAAGCCTCGGGGAAAATGACTTTGCTAGACTCGTATAATTAAAGTCCTCGCCTGCGGCTCGGACTTCAAACTCTACTCGTCAATCAAAGTCTTATTTTCCGTCCTCGTCAACAACCTACTATTACTCGTTTCTTAAAGATAGTAAGAGAAGGGCTATCACGCACTGTGTGCGGGAGGGAGTTCCACAGTCTGGCCGCATGCACAGTAAACGAATAACTGTAGAAGTCTGATTGGTGTATGGGTATCGAGAGAATTGTCCTTACATGGGAGCGACAAGGTCTGTCCGGGGGACGAGAGAAATTGAAGCGTACTTTGAGGTAAGAAAGAGAAGATGGGTTGTAGAGAACATTTTACGTCTCCTGAAATATTTTCTTATGGGAAGTCGTTCAGTTTCTTGTTCTGAGTGCACTTTATTACCCGACTGCCTCAGAAGGAGGGTTATGTTTTTCGAGAGTATGAATGTATGTATGTATGTATGTATTGGGACAAGGAAATTCTTTTTCACGGGCTACAGCCCAAACGGATAGTTGGATTTTGACATATGAGGTGTCGTTAGATTTGTCTCAGCAGCGCGAGTGAAACTGGCTATATAAAAAATATATAGATTCAAGATGGCGGATTTTTAAAGCGAAATACTACTTTAAAATTACCGCAGTCGGTTTCTTTTTTGTCTTTTAACACATCTACTTGTCAGTATTCGGAAAGCTGTCCCTTACACCCTATATCCTTTGTGGGGTAGTCAGAGCGTGAACGGCCACGTACACCAGCTGCTGTCTCACCTGTCAATGAGGTGGTGTATCTGTATCGGCTCGCCGACGTTCATGAACACGCGTTTTCTGAACTTCAAAAGGTACGGTTCCTGATTCGGCAGCACCCTGTCCATGCCCTCGTGCCACACTGAAATGAAACAACAATACATTACATACAACATGCGCAGATAAAGAACATATCATGAATTCTTCTTTTCGTGTGGGACACCGAGTCGTTCAACGACCCGATGAACCCTGGTGTCAGAGTTTTTCAACCGCCTACTGCAAGTAGCAGGCCTATGACATGGTTGTGTAACGACCATCATCATAGACAGCAACCGGGACCGACGGCTTAACGTGCCCATCCGAAGCACGGAACCATCTTACTTGCGGACAATCAGGTGGTTCAGCCTGCAATGTCCTAACCAGACTGGGAACAAATTTACAAAGTGATAAATATCAACTTTGTGAGTGACCCCACCGGGAATTGAACCCGGAACCTTTGCGTGGCAGGCAGGCATATTAACCACTGCGCCACATCGGCTGTCATCCCGAATTGGCAACATTATTGTTTGCCTCTCTATAATATTATGTGTATGATATTTGGACACCTGGACAGGCGTGAACATGAATGCCTGGAGTCAATTATTTTCACTGGCCATGTTAATGGCAAAAGAAGTCGTGGAAGAGCACCGGTCAGACGGACCGATACAGTACAGCAGGCAACCAAGGCCACACTGCAGGCGTCAGTGCACATGGCACAAGACCGCAGAGCCTGGAGAAGTTTGACGGAGCGGTAGCTCCCCATGGTCACGTCCCTCAGGAATGAGGCATCCACTTAGAAGAAGAATGATATTTGAGCGGGAACAATAATGTTGCCAATTCGGGATATGTTCTTTATCTGCGCCAGTTATTGTTAAGTATTAGATTTTCTCCAATTTGCTCGGAAATGGCTTCATTACTTTAAAAAAAGAATTCGTCAATGGGCTCATTTATGTAGTCAAGGCGCAGAGGACTGTAATAGAAATTGCCGGACTAGGCCGGTAATAAAAGGGTTCTTAAACTTCACACTTTCGTGTTTAGGTGTTTTATGGAACACAATTTGTTTGAAGTTTGAAGGCTGAATGTGAATTTCCCGCGCATTCTTTATGAAACGGAACGTAACCAAAACCAGCGCATGCGCTTTGCGAACTTTAGAAGTTACGAAGTGTCAATTTTGTCACGATTAAATATTTATTATTTATGTTTATGGCAATGTCATACTGTCAATACTCAAGTTGAAAATGCTTCAGCTCAACCTCCCAGCGAGGATAGTGAATGTTATATGTAACCTATTGATGGATCGGTGCATCTCTGTTCGCTTCCAGGGCGCTTTACTGCCTCCTAGAACCATTTGGAAAGGTTTACCTCAAGGCTCTGTACTAAGCCCCATTCTTTACAGTCTATATACTTCCGAGCTGGAAGCCGCATGTTCCTCGGACTGTAACATCCTTCAATATGCTGACGACATAGCCTTATACGTTTCTTCCCACTCCAGCTCTGAATGCGCCATTCGCCTGAACTGTGCCCTAGATAATCTCAACTTCTGGCTATCTGAACATGGTCTTTCCCTATCCGCCCCCAAAAGCTCTGTAGTGGTCTTCACACGTAAAAGGATAATTCCTGACGTTAATATTGTAATAAATAGTGAAATTATTGAAGTACAAGATAATGTCAAATTCCTGGGCATGTTTCTGGATTCTCGTCTTTCAGGCACTACCCACCTCAATTATATAAGGGATAAATGCGAGAAAGGCATTAACGTACTGAGAGCCCTCTCAGGAGTATGGTGGGGCGCTCACCCTTTCACCCAAAAACTTCTCTACAACGCCTTAATTCGCAGCCTTTTCGACTACGGGTCATTCCTTCTCGAGCCCTGTAACAAGGCAGCCCTATCGTGCTGGGACAAAATCCAGGCAAAATGTCTTCGCAATGAAATCTTCGCAATGTGGCGCAATGAAATCTTCTCCCTCCAAGGCACTCCAAGTTGAGTGCCTTGATCCCCCTCTCTTTCTTCGGCGCCAACTACTCTGTGACCGCTTCTTCTTTAAAATTGCGCAGGACTCTTCCCATCCATTGCTAACCTCTATCTGCCAACTGTCAAACCTGATTCCTTCCTCACAATACTGGACCCATAAAGCTTCCCCCTGCCTATACAAGAGCTACCAAAAGTTCTTGGATTCCTCCCCTGTATTCCAATGCCCCGGTAACCCCCTATTTTCAATCCCATTCAAGGCTCTAGTATACCGCCCTCGAATCCTAACCTTTTTAGGCGTCGAAAAAGACGACCCTGGCGCTAATTCCCATTTCAACCGAATCATCGCCGAAAAGTTTCCTGACTGGCTAACCATGTTTACAGACTCTTCCAAAAATTCCCCTGATGACCCGGTGGGCTCTGCCGTCTGGGTCCCCCGGATGAATCTTGTTTTGAGCTTGAAGTGCCCCCCTAAATCCTCGGTATTCTCGGGTGAAGCCATTGCCATCTTTGAAGCCATTTCACTAGTTGAGTCCCACAAACTAAACAAAACTATTATACTCACTGACTGTCGCAGCTGCCTGGAGGACCTACAGAAATTTCCCCTCCGATCAAAACCTGTACACCCTATCAACCTGAAATCCAGAGACCTTTTATTCAAATGCTCCCTATCTGACATAGAAGTCGTTCTCGCTTGGATCCCAGGCCATTCGGGTATTTCTGGAAATGAACAGGCAGATTCATTTGCTAAATGGTCTGTCCATAATGGCACGGAGGTTTATTATAACAGTTTTTCGAGATATCTCAGTTTTATAGCTAATAACGATTTGAAAGTGAAATGGTCTGAAGAGTGGACTGATGTGTGTCGTGAGAAGTTCAAGCATTACGGTGGTCTACAGCCTTATATTCCCACCAAACCCTGGTTTTTTAAATATCGCGACTTTTCAAAATTTTCGACCTCGACTGCAATCCGCTTGAGACTTGGCCATAACTGCACTCCCTCCTTTTTAGCTAAGATAAGGGTTCGGGACCACTCTCTCTGCGAATGTGGTCTGGCAGAAGGCACAGCCGACCATATCTTCTTCGACTGCCCCCGCTACTCCTCCTCACTCTACGACGTTCTCCCTCTCTCTGTCCCTCGCCCAGTCAACATGAGCTTCATTCTCTCCTCCCTGGATCCCCCTATCTTTCTTACCCTCTTAAAGTTCATTCAAAGATTTAAAATTAAGCTATAGCCCCTCGCTAGTTTACAACTCCTAATATCTTTCATTCTACTCATTCCAAGGTCCTTAGCCTCTCCTCTGTGGCGCCATTTTTTATAGGTAGGCTTGTCTGTGGAAAAGTCCTATATAGGACTTTGCCACAGACGAGCGATTAGATATCCCCTTTTATTTTTGGTGACTTCTTTTGTATTGTAATTATTTAGAGAGACCGATCATCTGGCTATTCTTGAAACCCGGATAATCTTCCAAACCCTGACACTGGCAGAATTGTCCTTATAGACAGAAGCCATCTAAAAAAAATTGAATTGAATTTATGTTTCCTTGCAAATTGGAGAAAAGCACTATACGAACCTCGGCCGGTATAACAATTTCTGGTCTCGTTTACTTTAGAAGACCTCGACTTCGTCTCGGCCTTCCAAAGCCACTCGACCAGAAATTGCTATATACTCGGCCTGTGACGTAATGTACTATTGCGGCCCGCAGTTTCATGCGGTTTTCCAGGAATGAAATTACTGTCTGACGGATTTTTGTTCATTGCCCGAAACCGGCAAGATGTTTTGCTCTACATATAGTCAAGTTTTTCAATTACTTTATGGGGATTCTACCGGAACACTATCCCAAACGAAGATGGTTAGTCTATGGTTAGCCTGGCCTAGGGTTCCCAACTATAATAGGTACTGTTTTGGGCAGTATTGTACTGTTGTTACGTCTAATATACTGATTACTGCTCTACTAAAAGACAGTATTAAAATATACTGTTTTCACGCGATGATTGTGTTGTATCATTCGATATTCCTCAGTGCTGATTCGATCATGCCACTTTTATAATACCACTTATATCGTAAAAAGTCGAGCTCGCTTCGCTCGCAATACAATTTGCGTGTCGGTGTGACGTGACACCACACGATTATTCTCAGTGCTGCATGTACTATACCGTGAAAAGCGAAAATTTTACCGTGATAAGTCGATCTGCTCGCTTCACTCGCAATACGTTTTGCGTCGGTATGACAACACTCGATCTCATACTTTAAATAGCCCCCCCCCCCTAAAATTGTTGTTTAGCTTATGTTTAGCTCGGTTAAAATTCAGATTTTCGTTTGTATGACGTAACGATGCGCCTTAATACTCCAAGGCTTTGCCCGAAGGTCCCCTAGGATAGGAGTATATCGACCCCTCTGGCCTCAATTGGCGTAAATGACATTTAGCACTTTTTACAGGAGAGCCAAAAAACGAAAAAATAAAAATATAAATTGAGATATCTTTTTTGCCTTTTGAGCTATAATAATGCTTCTTTTATCAAAATACTTGCCCAAAGTTGCTTCAAAACCTCATTACGTTTGCACAGGAGTAGAGTGCAGATTTAAGAAGTTAGCATGCATATACGCCCCAAAAAATTGTTTTTGAATGTCATTTACTACCTAAAAAATGGGTGAAAATTTACTGTTTATAAATAATTTGGTAGTAAAAGACAAGAAAACAACTAAACCGACGATAAAATGAGTCGTAAAAGACTATTTAGTTGAACTTTAACGTCTTTTTTTATTCTAGGTTAAGATAGCTGTGTGTTATTTATGTAGATTTTTAATAATTTACTTACCGATTAGCCTAAAATAATTTTATATACCTATAAATAGTTATAAGTTTAGGTGTTATTAAATAAAAGTTTTATAATTCATTGTGTATTGTGTGTCAAATAAAACTATTTTGTAATTTATGAATCATTTAAAATGTATGTGTCCTTTTTTCATACCATGAGCATTAAACAGGTAGGTAGATATAAAGCTAATGCCTGCATACAACAAGAAAATAACCTAAATTATAAAATGTATTTAAATTATTGAATTATCCAATAAATTAAACCTCAAATACTTAAACTGATCACTTTCGTCATCTTTCCAATAATACATCCAAAACTTGAGCTTCATTTGGGTGTTGTTAATATTCATTATAATAACATCTAGCTAGGTATATATAGTTTGATTACCTTATAGGCGCTTGAAGTCCTTAAAGTTTGCAACTGAAATCAGTAGGTAATCTGTTTTAGTACAGATGTGATGGTTTTGATTCCCTTATTTTCTTCCTTTTTCCCTTCCCTTTCCCATTTTCTTTACTTTTTAGCTCAAAATGCATTTCCATTATTGTTTCTGAAGCATCTGGAATCATGGAGTATTTAATTGTTGCAGTATCAAATTTATTTATTTCGAAAGATGCTACTCGGGTTTCCTTCGTTTTCATCTTTTTAACTCAATTTCTCTCAAAAATTATATTCTCTAAATTAGAGAACAAACTATTTGGGCTCCTTCGCAGTGGCCGACATATTTTGAGTCATCGCGAAAAAATCTTCGACCATACACAGTGGAGATCATAGAACATACAGAATTTTCCAATTTGGATGAAATAGCCAACAAAACATTTTCGACTGAGACTGTTAAAAATATGAAAACGAAGGAAAACCTAGTGACAACTTTCGAATTAAATAAATCAAAAATTAAATTATCCATGAAACCAGATGCTCCAAAAACAACAATGGAAATGTAATGGAAGAAAATAAGGGATGTAAATCCCCTTCATTTCAGCAGCAGTTGCAAAATTCAGAACTTGAAGTACCTTCGTGACAATCAAGCTATACCTAGCTAGACATCATCATACTGAATATTTACAACATCTTAATGATCCAAAATCAAAAGAAGTTTCAAATGTATTATTAGAAAGTGTCGAAAATGACGAACTGTACTTGAGGCTCAATTTAATGGCTAATTCAATAACAAAAATAATTTCATTCGTGATTTTATGGAATAATGCTTCGATATCTTTTCTTTTTCTTTTGTTCTTTATAATTTAAGGTATAACAGGTAGATTATGTAATTAGTCCCAAAGATAAGTACTCACTCCTGTTATGAAAATGAGACATCCACGTACCCGTTATGTTATTATTAAAATAAATGATTATAGAAAGTTTTAGCAGGTTATTTTCTTGTTGTATGACCTACCTACTTGTTTAATGCTCATGGCATGAAAAATGGACACCTACATTTTGATTTTTAAATAATTGATTCATAAATTACAAAATAGTTTCATTTGACACACAATACACAATGAATTGTTCACCTTTTACTTATTGAACACCAAACAAAAAATTATTTGCTAGTACAATCATTTTAGGCCAATAAGCAAGCAAATAATTAAAAGTACACATAAATAAAACACAGGTATCTTAACCTAGAATAAAAAAGGACATTTCAGTTCAACTAAATAGGCTTTTATTACTACTAATTTTATCCTCTGTTTAGTTGTTTTCTTGTCTTTTACAACGTAATTATTTATAAACAGTAAAATTTCACAAATTTTTTAGGTAGTAAATGACATTCAATAACAATTTTTTAGGGCGTATATGTATGCTAACTTCTTAAATCTGCATTCTAATCTTGTGCAATACTAATGTGGTTTTGAAGCAATTTCGGGCAAGTATTTTGATAAAAGAAGCATTATTGTAGCTTAAAAAATAAAAAAGATATCTCAATTAACATTTCAATTTTTTGCTTCTTCTGTAAAAAGTGCTTTGTTTCAAATACTTTTGAGATTTACGTACATCACAAAAACTTGTATTTATGAATAATAATTATCATTTCGACCCTTCTGGCCTCAATTGGCGTAAATGACATTTAGCACTTTTTACAGGAGAGCCAAAAAACAAAAAAATAAAAATATAAATTGAGATATCTTTTTTGTCTTTTGAGCTATAATAATGCTTCTTTTATCAAAATACTTGCCCAAAGTTGCTTCAAAACCTCATTACGTTTGCACAGGAGTAGAGTGCAGATTTAAGAAGTTAGCATGCATATACGCCCCAAAAAATTATTTTTGAATGTCATTTACTACCCAAAAAATGAGTGAAAATTTACTGTTTATGAATAATTAGGTAGTAAAAGACAAGAAAACAAATAAACCGACGATAAAATGAGTCGTAAAAGACTATTTAGTTGAACTATAACGTCTTTATTTTTATTCTAGGTTAAGATAGCTGTGTGTTATTTATGTAGATTTTTAATTATTTGCTTGCCGATTAGCCTAAAATAATTTCACTTATAAATAGTTATAAGTTTAGGTGTTATTAAATAAAAGTTTTATAATTCATTGTGTATTGTGTGTCAAATAAAACTATTTTGTAATCATTTAAAATGTATGTGTCCTTTTTTCATACCACGAGCATTAAACAGGTAGGTATATACATAGCTAATGCCTGCATGAACAAGAAAATAACCTTAATTATAAAATATATCTAAATAATTGAATTATCCAAATAGTTAAACTGATCACTTTCGTCATCTTTGTCACTTTCCAATAATACATCCACAACTTGAGCTTCATTTGGGTGTTGTGAATATTCATTATAATAACATCTAGGTATAGTTTGATTACCTTATAGGCGCTTGAAGTCCTTGAAGTTTGCAATTGAAATCAGTAGGTAATCTGTTTTGGACAGACGTGACGGTTTTGATTCCCTTATTTTCTTCCTTTTTCCCTTCCCTTTCCCATTTTCTTTACTTTTGTAATCAATATGCATTTCCATTATTGTTTCTGAAGCATCTGGAATCATGGAGTATTTAATTGTTGCAGTATCAAATTTATTTATTTCAAAAGATGCTACTCGGATTTCCTTCGTTTTCATCTTTTTAACTCAATTTCTCTCAAAAATTATATTCTCTAAATTAGAGAACTAACTGTTTGGGCTCCTTTGCAGTGGCTGACATATTTTGAGTCATCGCGAAAAAAACTTTGACCATACACAGTGGAGATCATAGAACATACAGAATTTTCCAATTTGAATGAAATTGCCAACAAAACATTTTCGACTGAGACTGTTAAAAATATGAAAACGAAGGAAAACCTAGTGACAACTTTCGAATTAAATAAATTAGAGACTTCACAAATTAAATCATCCATGTGACCAGATGCTCTAAAAACAACAATGGAAATGTAATGAAAGAAAATAAGGGATGTAAATCCCCGTCATTTCAGCAGCAGTTGCAAAATTCACAGCTTGAAGTACCTTCGTGACAGTCAAGCTATACCTAGCTAGAAGTTTCAAATGTATTATTGGAAAGTGTCGAAACTGATGAACTGTACTTGAGGCTCAATTTAATGGCTAATTCAATAACAAAAATAATTTCATTCGTGATTTTATTATTTGCTTCGATATCTTTTCTTTTTCTTTTGTTCTTTATAATTTAAGGTATAATAGGTAGATTATGTAATTAGTCCCAAAGTTAAGTACTCACTCCTGTTATGAAAATAAGACATCCACGTACCCGTTATGTTACTATTAAAATAAATGATTCTAGAAGGTTTTAGCAGGTTACTTTCTTGTTGTATGCCGGCATAAGCTATGTACCAACCTACTTGTTCAATGCTCATGGCATGAAAGATGGACACCTACATTACTAAATAATGATTATTAAATAATTGATTCATATATTACAAAATAGTTTCATTTCACACACAATACACAATGAATTGTTCACCTTTTACTTAATGTACACCAAACAAAAAATAATTTACTAGTACAATTATTTTAGGCAAATCGGCAAGCAAATAATTAAAAGTGCACATAAATAAAACACAGGTATCTTAACCTAGAATAAAAAGAGACATTTCAGTTCAACTAAATAGGCTATTACTATTAATTTTATCCTCTGTTTAGTTGTTTTCTTGTCTTTTACAACCCAATTATTTATAAACAGTTAATTTTCACAAAATTTTTCGAGTAGTAAATGACATTCAATAACCATTTTTTAGGGCGTATATGCATGCTAACTTCTTAAATCTGCATTCTACTCTTGTGCAATACTAATGAGGTTTTGAAGCAATTTCTGGCAAGAATTTTGATAAAAGAAGCATTATTATAGCTAAAAAGATAAAAAAGATATCTCAATTAACATTCCAATTTTTTTGCTTCTTTTGTAAAAAGTGCTTTATTTCAAATACTTTTGAGATTTACGTACATCACAAAAATTTGTATTTATGAATAATAATTGTCATTTACAGCTGTCTAAATGCAATGATTATAAAAAAAACTTTAACATATAAAAATTGACATTTACGACATAAAAGTCACGCGATGAATTATTTTTTCTTGAGAAGACGTAGAAGTAAATGACTATTTTTTTAATTAGACACACGAAATAATCTTTTACGGCCTTAGACTATGAGACATACTATGAAATCAGTGTTGCATTTTGTTACAAGCAATGAAAACCTAAAGGCGATGTATTGTGAAATGCTCATATTGAATTATAATATCACGCAGAAAAACAGTTTTTGCCTTAAGAACCACATTTTTTGGATTATGATTAAGGTTTCATTGGGTTGTAAACAACAATGTTTTGTAATCTTTAGGTTACGATTGCGTTTTACGCCCTGTCTTCTACGATGGATTCTTCAAATAATCCTATATTCGGCATTTACGACTAATATTTTTGAATTTTTGTTTCATTTTTTTGGGTCGTAAATGACATATTTTATAATTGATGGGCGCCAATGTATTTTACGCCATTTCATTAACAAGTAATTTGTTTTTTACGACACATGATCAAAATTTATGTAAATGAAATGTCTTTTACGGTAAAATTTTAAAATATTTTTAAAATTGGGTCAAAAAAACCGTGGTAGTAAAAGACATTTTTTTCGAGTTATCGAAATTTCAAATACACAGATCGATAGAGAAAAAAAAACTGAACAAAACTGCATTTTTAACTCATTTTCGCCAAAAATGTCATTTACGCCAATTGAGGCCAGAAGGGTCGATTTACAACTGCCTAAATGCAATGATTATAAAAAAAAACTTTTACATATAAAAATTGTCATTTACGACTTAAAAGTACGCAATGAATTATTTTTTCTTGAGAAGACGTAGAAGTAAATGACTATCTTTTTAATTACACACATGAAATAATCTTTTACGGCCTTAGACTTTGAGACATACTATTTAATCAGTGTTGCATTTTGTAACAAGCAATGAAAACCTGAAGGCGATATATTGTGAAATGCTCACATTGAATTATAATATCACGCAGAAAAACAGTTTGTGCCTTAAGAACCACATTTTAAGATTATGATTAAGGTTTCATTGGGTTGTAAACGACAATGTTTTGTAATCTTTAGGTTACGATTGCGTTTTACGCCCTGTCTTCTACGATGGATTCTTCGAATAATCCTATATTCGGCATTTACGACTAATATTTTTGAATTTTTGTTACAATTTTGTGGGTCGTAAATGACATATTTTATAATTGATGGGCGCCAATGTATTTTACGCCCTTTCTTTAACAAGCAATTTGTTTTTTATGACATATGATCAAAATTTATGTAAATGAAATGTCTTTTACGGTAAAATTTTAAAATATTTTTTAAATTGAGTCAAAAAGCCGTGGTAGTAAAAGACATTTTTTTGGAGATATCGAAATTTTAAATACACAGATCGATAGAGAAAAAAAAACTGAACAAAACTGCATTTTTAACTCATTTTCGCCAAAAATGTCATTTACGCCAATTGAGGCCAGAAGGGTCGATATGGACGTAAGACCATTTAACTTGTGTACGAAAATATATATATTATTATTTTTTGTGTTCTAATTATGTACCAATTTGTTACAATTTCTTTGACATTAACTTTTGACAGTTTTACTATACGTTGCAATTATAATTAATGTATAATTTATTATTATTGTTCATAATTTTTATTATTTGACATTAATTTTGATTATTATAATTGATTAAAGCTCGCCTCTTTACTATTTGTATACCAATTAATTTAATATTGGTTAAATGTGTGTGACTCTGTAATTATTGTAAACCATCTATGTAAGACCACATTTACTGCAAATAAATATATTCTTGTATTCTTGCCAAAGCGGGTCACCTCAAATGGACGATAACGACCTACCTGGTAGTATGAGGGGCGCGCTGGCAGCACACTCGGCGACCAGTCGCCCTACGCCCCACTTGAACCGGATGTGTTCTTTGTCGACGTTGACCCTGCCTTCCGGGAATATGTGCACCCAGTCGCCGCGCGTCAGCCGCTCAACGCAGAAATCCATTGCCGGCTGAAAGGGGACAAATTAGAGCCTTATCATTTATTATCACCAAAGACCGGAGTGTATAGCTTGTGTGTGTGTGTGTGTGTGTGTGTGTGTGTGTGTGTGTGTGTTACCTGGTAGACGCCCGCGCCGCGCACGACCGGCACGCACTTGCCGAGCGCGAAGAACGCGGAGTGTATAGCTTGTGTGTGTGTGTGTGTGTGTGTGTGTGTGTTACCTGGTAGACGCCCGCGCCGCGCACGACCGGCACGCACTTGCCGAGCGCGAAGAACGCGGAGTGTATAGCTTGTGTGTGTGTGTGTGTGTGTGTGTGTGTGTGTGTGTTACCTGGTAGACGCCCGCGCCGCGCACGACCGGCACGCACTTGCCGAGCGCGAAGTATGCGGAGCGTATAGCTTGTGTGTGTGTGTGTGTGTGTGTGTGTGTGTGTGTGTGTGTGTGTGTGTGTGTTACCTGGTAGACGCCCGCGCGCACGACCGGCACGCACTTGCCGAGCGCGAAGAACGCGGAGCGTATAGCTTGTGTGTGTGTGTGTGTGTGTGTGTGTGTGTGTGTGTGTGTGTGTGTTACCTGGTAGACGCCCGCGCCGCGCACGACCGGCACGCACTTGCCGAGCGCGAAGAACGCGGAGTGTATAGCTTGTGTGTGTGTGTGTGTGTGTGTGTGTGTGTGTGTGTGTGTGTGTGTGTGTGTGTGTGTTACCTGGTAGACGCCCGCGCCGCGCACGACCGGCACGCACTTGCCGAGCGCGAAGAACGCGGAGTGTATAGCTTTCGTGAAGCAAATGTCGTGAGCCGCCAGCGACCATCGCATCACGCTGCGTCGCACCAGCGTCCCAGTCTCCAACACGCCTGTAGTACAACGAAATATACATGATCATAACAGACCGCAATGAAAAAGTAATAGAGCAAAAAATATGTCTTTGTATCGGAATCCCCACTTATTTTTTATTTTATGCCGATTCTTAGTATTTATTAGATACAGCAAAGAACGCGGAGTGTATAGCTTTCGTGAAGCAAATGTCGTGAGCCGCCAGCGACCATCGCATCACGCTGCGTCGCACCAGCGTCCCAGTCTCCAACACGCCTGTAGTACAACGAAATATACATGATCATAACAGACCGCAATGAAAAAGTAATAGAGCAAAAAAAATATGTCTTTGTATCGGAATCCCCCCTATTTTTTATTTTATGCCGATTCTTAGTATTTACAATAGCGGCAACAGAAATACGGCATCTACTATGACGGTTTATTAGATACAGCAAAGAACGCGGAGTGTATAGCTTTCGTGAAGCAAATGTCGTGAGCCGCCAGCGACCATCGCGTCGCACCAGCGTCCCGAGTAACGAGAGTCAACGAGTCTCTAACGTTGTCTCTAACCTGTAGTACCATGTAAAGACATTAATATTATCTTATAGCGGTCCGTATGGACGCAGTTTTGAACTCCAACTGTCGTAAGGTCACTTCTCTAACACACCTGTAGTACCATGAAAAAGACATCTTATTAATATTATTCAAAATTCAATAATTTATTTCTCAGTAGGAATTTACAAGATTCTCTTTAAGAAAGTCACATTCTAATTCAAACTTAAAAAAGAGAAAATTTCTAATGCAAAAATTTTCTCTTTTTTATTACAATTTGTGTTCCTACTCTAAACGCGGCTCGGGCGGGATAAAAAAATAAAAATAAAGGCACTGCCTCGGGGCTGGCCAGGCTAACCACACAGCATGTAACTTTATGCCACAGTGAATGACAAGTAAATGGAATTAAATTCTGTCAATATTTTAAAAAGGTGTTCCATGTGTATAGTTAGCCGGACCCCCTGGACAGGAAAACCCCCCAAATCTGTTTGGACGCTCATTATCTTATAGCGGTCCGTATGGACGCAGTTTTGAACTCCAACTGTCGTAAGGTCACTTCTCTAACACACCTGTAGTACCATGAAAAAGACATCTTATTAATATTATTCAAAATTCAATATAGGAATTTACAAGATTCTCTTTAAGAAAGTCACATTCTAATTCAAACTTAAAAAAGAGAAAATTTCTAATGCAAAAATTTTCTCTTTTTTATTACAATTTGTGTTCCTACTCTAAACGCGGCTCGGGCGGGATAAAAAAATAAAAATAAAGGCACTGCCTCGGGGCTGGCCAGGCTAACCACACAGCATGTAACTTTATGCCTCAGTGAATGACAAGTAAATGGAATTAAATTCTGTCAATATTTTAAAAAGGTGTTCCATGTATATAGTTAGCCGGACCCCCTGGACAGGAAAACCCCCCAAATCTGTTTGGACGCTCATTATCTTATAGCGGTCCGTATGGACGCAGTTTTGAACTCCAACTGTCGTAAGGTCACTTCTCTAACATACCTGTAGTACAATGAAAAATACATCTTATTAAATATTATCTTATCGAGACGCAGTTTTAAACTCCAACTCTTGTAGTAACGTAGCTTCCAGCGAAACAGTTGCCTACATATGTAGCAAATATACTCGTGCTTTTCGTCTTTCGATCTGTCTTTCCTAGTTCAGCGTAAAAACTGAACTAAACTACAATGATTAGGACGTGTAAGGCAGGTTATGCTGGGTGAAATTTGACTAGTGACCGATAGCAAAAGCTCATAAGCGGCTTGTGATAATGAGGAACAACTTTCTCCAAGAGACATAGGGCGATTTATTTCTGTACCCCCACACAAAATTCAGCTGATTTGAGTTACTGAGGGGAGGCCTAAATTTTCAATCAAATTTTGACCTATGTTCAATGGGGAAAGATGTTCCTTATCACCAGTTTATTTATGTAAAAATTAAGACCACTATGTAAGTACATGGTCTCTATTACATACACAGCAAAATGGGGGTCAAGAGCGATAAGCCGCAACGCTCCGTAAGCGTGCCAGCGCGAATAACATACATTATTGCATGAAAATAATAATGGGCTATTACACAGGGTGGTAGGAAAAGTAGTGTTTTCGTTTTATAAATGTATTATACCTACATCTGCTTGGTCTTTTAGTTTTATTATATGCTAATAGGTAATAACTAGCTCGATGCCTAATTTGAGCTTTCTAGGTCTTCTAGAAGTAGCCAAACATTGTGATCATCTATCAACCAACTATCACCTTCACAAATGGGGTCTAAGGGAGTCACCAAATTGCGACTGTGGAGCACCTGACCAGACCCTGTCCCATGTTGTGAACGAGTGCCCATTACGCTGCTTTCCCGGTGGTATGGCTGAACTACATAAATTCACCCCAAGTGCTGAAAGCTGGCTTAAAAATCTCGATTTAGACATTTGATCCAAGCAGGGATTGCCATACGCTATGATGATGATGATTGTGATCATCTGTCTGTCAGTGAGTGAGTCAGTGACTGGTCTTGCGAAAAGCAAGATGCCGTGTTTCGGAGGACACGTTAAGCCATCGGTCCCGGTTGCTGTTTATGATTACTTAGGCGTCGTAACACAACCATATCAGAGGCCTGCTACTTGTAGTAGGTGCGCGCGCCGTTTTCCTAATTTGTGTCATCGGGTGCCACTCGAAAAACAAGAGAAGGAAGTGAGTAGGTACCAAATTTTCAATTTTGACGAGTAATTTTTGTATAATAGCTGCAGTTATTAAACACGGTATTCGAATTTTATGGTTATTAATTAGGTATGTAGAGTTCATAAGTGGCTTGAAACGGTTTGGATAAATACACTTCTCATCAGAAACTACACTCGGCAAGTTTACGTTCCCACTATCTAAAAATATATTTTTTTAGGAATAAATGTCTAATGTCGTAGTGTGTAATGTTAAAGAAAGAAAAGAATAGTAGTTTATGCAACTGTCTCATAACGGAAGGCTTTAGGACGCGAGTGAGCCGAGTGTGATAATAGTTTGACACGAGCATTCTAAAGCCTAATTATATGCAGTTGGATATGTTACCGGCCAAACCCCATTTTAGGATAAACTAGTTTTTCCTAGGCCAAAGTAGTTTATCCTACATGCGATTGGATAAACCGGTATATACTAGGCTAAACCGGTCCGTCCGATGGCCGATAGGAGAAACTAGTTTATCCTAGGCTGAAATAGTTGAGCCTAAAATGAATAAATACGCTTCAGGATAAACTGATTTGGCTTAGTTAAAAATGATTAAGGCTACAGTGACGGAGCTCTAGAAAGTAGAGGGGGTAGGGTCGGACATAGGGTTTCTCAGCGGGAATTCCCGGGAAATTTTGCCTTAGTCGGGACGGGAAAAAATGGGTCGAATTCCCGGGAAGTCGGGAAATAAAGTAGAAACTATAAAATTATTATTTTGACGGTAATTTCAGTATAACTTATTGTTAATTATTACAAAATAATAAATTGGATCAGCCCTTTTTACTTTTACATTCTTTTACTCTCAAAAAGTCCTTCCTAATGTTTTGTTTGTTTAGATCACGCAATCGCAAAATTTGACCACGTAGGTCGTGTCAGTGCCCCTATTGCATGAATGTTGTCTAGTGATTGAAATGCCAGCCTTATCAACGAATGTAAGTACCCAACATGTTGTAGCTATTGATGGATTACATGACTGATTAATGGACTGAATAGCAAATAAACATGAATAACTGTATCCCACCAAAAACATTCTGTAAAAAACTAGCCAAGTCTCGATGGAGACGCTCCTCTAAAAAGTAATGAAACCTTGACAAAGTCATGCCAAGTCAAAGGTTCCTTTATGCTATTCCTTTATTATTATAGTCAAAGTTATACGACTGGCAGTTGAACATTCTTTATACGATTTATGGAAACAAGTCAACAGCCAGTCGTATAACGTTATTTTTGAACCGTCCCATCAAGCTGAACAACTTTTGCTTTGAAGTCATATCTGTATCTCCTATGGTTTAGCCGGGCTTCTAGTGGTGTGCCTGGTGGTCTACATCAGGTACTCCAAACCTTCGATTATCCTAGTTTTTATAGTTTTACCTTTATAAGGCCATTAAACCCTAACTCTGTACCAAATTTCAGCTCTCTGAGTTTATGGGAAGTACCAGTTCTATTTTGATGATAGTGAGTGAGTGCTTGAGTGCGTGAGTGAATGTCTGTCTTAAATGCGAAACTTTGCCTTCGCTTAACTTTGGCATTACATAACCTACAGACTTGAAATTTTGGATTTTAAGTAGTAGTAGCTTACTAGATGACGAAAATTTTTGCGTTCTGGTCTTATCCAAAAGTTCCTAAATAGGGGCCTGAAAATGCTTCGAAATGGTTCCAGTAAAGGATTGTACGGCAGTGTTTGCTTTGCGCTCGACTTTGGCGGGGGCGTTGCCGTACCCCCAGATTATATTTACTTCTGTTTAATTATAGTTTAAAAACTCTGTGATTTGATTATAAATATGTGTGCCTGTGATTTATTCCAATTTTTGTAGCTTAGAAGGCATATTTTTACTTAACATAAGTACGAAGAAAGACTAATTATAATTAATCTGTAGGTATATTTTATAGATTTCGATTTTTTGTTTATTTTAAAATGCTTTTCATGCTTTTTGACGAGGAAAATTAAATTCCCGACTTCCCGGGAATTCCCGGGAAATGGAGCTCGGGAGTTTTGGTGTCCGGGAATGAAAAAAGGTCGGGAAATGAGAAACCCTAGTCGGACACCCTGAAGGCTCAGACACCTTGTAGACCCTGACGCGAGCACTTGCAAGGTCGCTGTCAGCGATAGCTCTCACGAGCTGTCACAGGTGTCGCTGGTCTAAGGGAGCCCAGAGCACGGCAGGCAACGTCCGAGCTTTTAGGGTGTCCGACCCTACCCCGCAACCTCCAGAGCGTTCGAGCCTTACAGGTGTTTGATGCCTCCAGGGTGTACGTAGTGCCTCACTGTAGGGCGTCCCTCCAGGGCGTTCGAGCCTTAAGGGTGTCCAATGTAGGGACCTAGGCACGTTTTACTTTGTCAGCAATTTTGTATCGAGTCGCGGCGGCGGCGAGCCTCACTCGCCAGTCGTCTCTCCCACCTTAGACCGTGCGCGCGCACCACACACATCAACCATGTAATACGGAAATCTAAAGTAAATTATAACCTTCTGAAACGGAGTCAAGCCTTTCATTCTGCAACACCCATCAGCATCCATACGGTATGCCAACCATCAGGGAATACCCCAACAACTGGTGAACCCGATTAGCAACACGCAAGACGCAAGATCAGCAAAATTTGGATGGATGGAAAATTCCCGTGAACTTTGAAGACATGTGCCGGACGAGACGACTCCCCCACTGTCCCCTGGGGTTACTGGAGGTGACTAACTGGTGTTCTGTTCTACTTTTGGATATACAACATCGAAGATGACACGACAATATCATCAGATCCTCACCGAGCGGAGAAGAAGCCATCGGTTGGAGTGGATAACCTGCAGTTTTCTGGATGGAATATAGGCCTCTGTTGTACGTAGCCCTAAATTACGAGCGAACTATGACATGCAATGAAGATTCCCTGACGGCAGTGTAGCGGTCACGTCTTGGTCACACGTGGCGAGCGCTAGAAAGCCGAGTGTCGTGTTACAACTGCGAGCGTTCGAAGAAACACACAGGGTGTTATGAAGATCACTGGAGATTTCGTCGACGTCAACCTGTCACCGTTTTCACGTACGCTGGAAGAAAGGAACTCAGCGAAGACTCTCGCGTTGGAGTAGGAGTAGGGCGAGGAACCACTCAAAGGCTCACCGGGAGGTCTTCATGCCCAGGCAAATTACGGTTGGACAGCGTTTGGATATCGCGCTAACATCTCAGTGTCGTACAGTGTGTCGAAAGTGTCGTGTAATTTTAAGATGAAATTTATAAGTTTGAATTTGTAAGTTGAAATATTTAAGAACACCATGCAATTTTTAAGTAATCATAATGTCATTGTTTAGAAAGTTCTAAAATCAAGTTTGTACCTATACCTATGTGTAACAAAGTCAGTCAATACCTTTTCATTGTAATTTATCAGTCAGCGTAATTGTAAACATTTATGTTCGTAACTTCACTTCTGCGTAGCCAGTGTTATCATTGTTTGTGTAACTGAATGTAATTTGAGTATCGTTATTCTTGCTAGATCCTTTTTGTTTAGTCATGATTTTTGTTGTAGCCTACAAATTGTTTAAATGTTGATCACTCATACTTAATATTGGGATTTTGTTGTAACTTAGCGATGTTGAAATTTTTTGTCAAAATTTTGAAAAAGGAGGGGAATATTGTAGGGACCTAGTCACGTTGTACTTTGTCAGCAATTTTGTATCGAGTCGCGGCGGCGGCGAGCCTCACTCGCCAGTCGTCTCTCCCACCTTAGACCGTGCGCGCGCACCACACACACACATCAACCATGTAATACGGAAATCTAAAGTAAATTATAACCTTCTGAAACGGAGTCAAGCCTTTCATTCTGCAACACCCATCAGCATCCATACGGTATGCCAACCATCAGGGAATACCCCAACATCCAATACTACACCCCACCCTCTAGGGTGTTCGAGCCTCCAGGGTGACCGATGTCTCCAGGATGTCCGACGTTACCCTCTACTCTCTAGAGCTCCGTCACTGTATCCTTAACCATTTTTAACTGAGCCAAACCAGTTTATCCTGAAGTGTACTTATTAATTTTAGGCTCAACTAGTTCAGACTAGGATTAACTAGTTTCTCCTATCGGCCATCGGACGGACCGGTTTAACCTAGTCTATACCGGTTTATCCAATCGCATGTAGGATAAACTACTTTGGCCTAGGAAAAACTAGTTTATCCTAAAATCGGGTTTGGCCGGTAACAGATACACTATTTTATCTACACTCTACAAAACAAAACTTTGAAAAATAATTCAAACCTCTGCACTGCACTATGGCGATTGCAAGCCTATCAACTGAACCACAAACTGAACGACTGAGTACCTAAGTAACTGTTCAACTAAATGTTAAAATGGAGGCTCATAAAAACTGAACAATTTTTAAATTTAAAAAGCATTTTTCGGTATATTTTGATTCGAAATTTGAAACAAAGATTTAATAATAAATAAGTCCTCATCATTTCAAGTCTCATCCCGCCCAGGAGACATTTGTTTTTTTTATTGGCGTACTTTTGGCACAGAAACTAAAAAAGCGGCATATTTGTTTCGTATTTTTCCAAATACTTGAAATCATGTAGCTAGTGGTGATAAGGAATTTTCTTTAAAGGCTGCATATTTATAAAGCAGTTCATTACGAACCAGCATTTGATTCTATCCCACCAAAAACATTTACTTGTAAAAAGAACCAAGTCTCGGCTCTCAGTTCATCTACTGTAAAAAGTTGTGAGATCCATGTGATGCCAAGTCGGTTATTGATTTATTCAAGGACTACTTGAGGGAACTTTCATCTTAAGCTATTGCGTAATTAGGTAACAGACATCATCTTACAGTAACTACATCGATATTTAAAATCTTATATATTTACAATAACTAGAATGACCCGGCCATCGCACTAGACCATCGTATCTCACAAGCAAATAGTGTGCGATTGCCAAGTCATTCTAGTTATTGTAAATATAAAAGTTTTTAAATATCGATATAGTTACTGTAAGATGATGTCTGTTACCTAATTACGAAATAGCTTAAGATGAAAGTTTCCTGAAGTAGTCCTTGAATAAATCAATAACCGACTTGGCATCACATGGATCTCACAACTTTTTACAGTAGATGAACTGAGAGGCGAGACTTGGTTCTTTTTACAAGTAAATGTTTTTGGTGGGATCTCATTTCTTTTTGTAGATAGTCTTCCTCTTTCTCTTATCTGGAACTACTTCTTGAGCCTCAGCTACAGATTTCCTCAAAGCCCACCCGCAAAGTTAACTTTGTAATCCTATACATTTGTATGGAAATACAAAGTTAGTTATGCGGTTGCAACCGAATTTGCAGAATGTTATAGTTTTCCCTTTATTCATACACTAAATACAAGCTGTATTCTAAGTTTCAAGCTCCTCAGTCTGCTAGAAGTACCTTAGAATTTTGATGATCGGTCAGTCAGTCAGTCAGTCAGTCAGGCAGAAAATTAAGAAACTTCGACTAACTATAACTTCTAAACTACTGGTCTAAATTAAATTAAATTTGAAATGTATCGTGTCTATGCAGTGCTTGATAAGATATTTTAAAATGAGGGTTCTAAACTTATCGACAAGGGAGTTATGGGGGGGTCAAAAATGGCCTGAACTGGTTCGAGAAAAGGATGGTACGGCCGTGCCGCTTTCAGCTCGACTTGGTGGGGGCACTGCCGTGCCCCCAGATAAAACCAACATTACTAAACGAGTGTAGGTAAAGTACGGATAGATGCGCACCTTTTGGAAAATGGTCTATAACTCAATAATTAAGAACTTATTTACAAAATTATCTTTACAGATTAGAGGACTGATCTTTAATCTTTCATTAAAGCCCTAATTCAGGAATTTAATTTTAATTTTTGTTGTAAATCCAGTTTTATTTGACCTCTTGAAAAAGGGATAGTCGCGCACTCGCACGGATAGTTGCGCAGCTCTAAAAATCGTGGGGGGGATACTTGCGCTTTGAAGATTACCTAGGTGACTTACCATGAAATTGGTACTTTGTTTAAATCAAACCAATTTTTAATTAATTTCATTAAATACTTATTTTAAAAATCGAATAGGCCTCCGAACCTTAATATTATTACTATTTCTAAAGTTATTGAGTGCTAAGCAGTGTTGGGCAAATTGTAATTAACTACTAATTACAAAATTACAATTACTGTATGTAATTGCAATTACCAATTACGAATTAATAATTTTAAAAAGTAATTTCAATTAACAATTACTTTGATGTAATTGTAATTAGAATTACTAAATTACTCAATTACATATGAACAAGGGCCGTATAAATAACAGCTATCAGGATTTTTAACTATGTGTTTATTTCTAGATAATGAGCCATACAAATCAATATGATGAAATGGAAAGGTGTTTTTATCTCCTCCATTAAAAAAAAAACAGTAATGTATCAAGGATAGGTTGATGTGCTGCTGATAGTACATGAATTAATACTTAGACTTGCTTGGCCTTTTGCACTTCTTGAACCTTTTGTTTCTTTGAGTGTAAGTATATCGGGTCGTAAGGGATCATCACGTCGTAAGGGTTCATCGGGTCGTAAGAGTTCATCGGGTTGTTAAAGTTTATCGGGTCGGGTCGTAAGGTTTCATTGGGTCGTAAAGGTTCTGCCTGTCGTTAAGTGTTCTTCTGGTCGTAAGGGTTCTTCGTTCCGTAAGGGTTCTTCGTTCCGTAAGGGTTCTTCGGGTCGTAAGGGTTCTTCGGGTCGTAAGTGTTGGTCAAAGTCAAAGTAGACCCGTTTATTCTTAGGACCCGTTGAAAACTTACGACCCGTTGCATCCTTACGACCCGATGAACCCTCACGACCCGAAGAACCCTTGCGATCAGCTCAACCCGTTGAACCATTACAACCCTAACAACCCTTACGACCCATTGACAAGCAATTCGAAGGGCCGAGCCGGCCGTTTTAGTTTTGACTAAAAACTAACATTAGCGATTGAATACTTAATCACCACTAAAACTAGATTTTCAATCATCACTAATTTAATCATGACTAATTTAGTGACAAAATTATTAGTTTTAATCGTCAAAATTTGTGATTGTGCCAATACTGCATTGTATCATACTACAGAATGTAATTGAGTAATTGAATTACGAATTATAATTACTTAAGTACATAATTGGAAAAGTAATTGCAATTACTATTAATTGCAATTACATGTAATTTGAATTAAATGTAATTGAATTAAAAGTAGTTCAATTATTAATTAAATTACAAAAGTAATTAATTGCGCCCAACACTGGTGCTAAGTCATTAATTTCAGCAAAAAAATTGTATCAACGCGTAGGTAGCATAAAATGTATGTTGACCAACGTCCATATCTAGACTGTAATTTAGTAGCATTTTGTCCATCTGCAACATACTAAAATAAACAAAAATATCAATCTGCGAAACTATCCCCTAAAGCGCAACTATCCGTCCAAAAAACCTGCGCAAATATCCTTTTTGGTACGGATAGTTGCGCATTTAATTAAAAAAATAATTATTTGATATTTTGGAATAATTAATAAATGGGCACGTACTTTATACTGTAGTGCATATGAGGAAATACAAATGTGAGCGATTCTGCAACCGCACGAAAAAATACCCGAAAAACAAAATATGCCAAAATAATTTCGTCGCCCGGTTTGACCACGCTACCGAATATTTTTGCTTAAATTGACGTAAATTGTACAAGTAGTCCAATAATTTATGTGGTACTTGGGGTATCAGGTGGAAGACTACTATGTTTTAATAAGCAGTAGTGCTGAAATTCACTAGAACATAGTGTTTTCGAAACCTGCGCAACTATCCCATCGGCGCATCTATCCGTACTTTACCCTAGATAAAATAAATTACGAGGCCTGTGCCTAGAACTTGGGCAGGCGGTGGTGGGCTTCGATTATACACAGTGGCGGATATCCCACTAGGCCTAGCCCGTTCTACGCCCGAAATGTTTAGGGTTGGCAGCAGGGCGTGTGCCGCGCGTCAAAAAAGTTGCACGTGTAAATGCGGTCTTAGGTCCAGATTAGGGTCAAATCAAATCAGCCGTAACGGCCCATCATAACATTACATAATCTCTCGCACGAAAAATTTACATCATATTATTATACAGCAAAATAAGAAAGTGTGTTCGATTTGTGTGCATGTCCCACTTTCGCGACAGAAGCAGCAACATAGTAAGGTGGAGGGCTGGTGACTGCCTAAAATAACTCAACTATATATATTCTATTTTAAACTCGACTAAAACTATAGCAATGAGGTAGAAAACTGGAGAATTAAGGGGCATCTTTCGAGTGGTTGGTCTTTTTCCTGTGATTTATTTTATTTTACAATTTATAGCATTGTGAGTGGTCCAAAATGTAAGGTGTGAAAAAATCAACTGCAAATATTTTAAGGGGTGAATACCATGAAACTGAACAACTTTCCCACTTCTACGCGAAATGTAGAACTCGTTACGCTCGCATACCTACACCGTGTCTCGTCGCATGCCCTTTTAACTTGTATAAGGTCCTATTAAATTCACTGCAAATATTTTAGGGGCAGATCAAATAAAATATAAGCATATATGAGGCAAATTTTTAAAAAAACCTACACGCCAGTTTTCGAGATAATTGCATTTATAATTTAAAAAAAAAAAACTAACAAAGTGCACCCTGTTTGTCCTAGAAACACAAGAGTTTTTCCCATACAACTATAAAAGTTGAATAACTCGGAAACTAAAAATTATCGCGGAACATACATGGAGTATTTTCGAATACCCCAAGATGTGAGGAATCTAATTTCTTTTTATCCTCTCACCTTGTGTATTAAGGTTTTATTTTATACTGCTTAGGTATATTGTATATTGATAACATGCCGGGAAACCGCTGCGCGGGCCGCTCGCTAGTAGATTATTGACGTAGGTTACAAAATCGTGTGAATCTTATCATAGATTTTTTATCTATGATAAGACTCATCGGCTTCTTCAAGGAGATTAAGATAGATGATACCATCATGTAGTAGGTATACAACAGAACGAACAAAAAACCGGCCAGAGCGTGTCAGGGTTTTTTAGTCAATATCAGATTTTTCATCGTTACAAAGTTAATTTTGTTGCTGGTTTGTTTGCAGCTGTATGGTTACCAACCGCAAACAGAAAAACTTTTATTTTTCTGGAATCTTTAGTGGTACAGTATCCGTTATAGTTTTCATGGTAACTTCAGATTCTAATATTCCATATTTCTTTCAGATTTTTAGCGCTTATATTTTAGAAGTTACAATTGGAACAAATGATAGGTCAAAAACGCCCCTTTTAAAAGCAAATATCTCGAGACAGAAATAGTTACTTTGTTTCAAAGAAATCTCCCCTTATTTTTAAAATACCTATTCAACGACACCCTATTCAATATAACAGGAGTTTTATTTTTTTGCCCCCTTTCACTTGTATGGGAGGGGGTCCAAAAAACATTTGATATATTTTTTTCTCAACATTTCTATATTTGGGTCAACACGATCTATCTTCTCACCAAATTTCATAACGATAGCTCTAAAACTGACGAAAATACGAGGGCAAGGCATACAGACAGACACACTTGACGATATGATAAGGGTTTCTAGTAGACTACGAAACCCTAAAAAACAACATTTGTCATTATCATCAATCGATTTAATAATCACATCACTAGTCTAGGTCATAGACTCTTTACAACTGACCCCTTCACACCCTTTCGGCCTTGTTCGTTGTACGTTTGTCCCCAGTATAGGGTGCAATTTTACTAGTGACCAATAGCGAAAATGCAGGACTGGCTGGTGTTAAGAAAAAACTTAACCCAAAGAACATAGCCGAAAAATTAAAAAAGAAATTGTGCCTTGCCTACAAACATGTTGCGCCGACCCCACGTAATTGGGATTAGAGCAGTAAGGTGATGATGATGATGATGAGATGATGATACGAAATTTCCGATCAGCTTATTTGATTTATGTGAGAGTTCTTTATTATGTAAGGTGAAATTTCACTAGTGAGTGACAGATAGCGAAAACTCAGAATCGGCTGGTGTGGTGATGGTTATGGGAGTTTCACACACCTCAATTTCGCTAATTGTACTTTTTGCATAATGGACATTTTGCAAACTGGACATTTTACAAACTGGATATTTTACAAACTGGACATTTACCAATTGGAAATTTTGCAAACTGGATATTTTGAAAACTGATCACTATGCAAACTTGACCTTTATGCAACCTAGACATTTTTTTTCACCATTGGACATTTTACAAAATTGACATTATGCACCGAAACGAAGGCACAACTTTTCCCAAGGAATAAAGTTCGAACCATTTTTTTTAAGCTTCTATAATTTCCGATCAGCTAATTTCAGGAAGTATTTTTGCACCAGCCGGGTCTGACGTTTCGCTATCGGTCACTATAGTGTATTTCACAGCCGATGGGTACTGTGACGTTTATAATTTGAAATAACTAGTGATGTAGTAGTGTTTAATCGAACGAAAAAATAATCGGTTTTTATCTACCAAAATGATGAAATTGGAGGACCGGAGCAAAGTGGTTGAAGACAAAGAAAAATTGTTCTCCACTTTTGGGGGTGGGGGGATGGAGAGACATTATACAAATCAATAATCTTATTGACAACCAATTAGTCATAAATTTAAGTGAGAATTAAAGCGACTCATCTGATGAAGAATAACTATTTAAGTAGTATATAATACTAGCTTTCTGTCCCGCGGTTTCACCCGCGTCTTAATGATTCTTCTAATTCATTCAGTCAATTTGGGCTTAGTTACTCACCAAGAGATGTCGCTGTTAGTTTCTAAAACGCGAATCAGCTCAGTCGCGCAACCTATTTCAAAAATATTGGAAAATGCGTGATCCCGTAGAAATGAGACATTTTTCCGTGGTAAAAAGTAGCCTATGTGTTAATTCGGGATGCTCTTCTATATTTGTGCAAAAATTTCATGTCATTCTAATCAGCCGTTTTTGCGTGATGTCGTAACAAACACACACACAAACATCCGCCTTTATAATATTAGTAGGATTAAAGTGCCTTTTTTAGGTTATTAGGGTAATAATACTCGATATAGGTAATCGTTTATTTTTCGTTCGATTTTCTTTTCACCCTTCTACATCTCTAGTAAACACAACAATTTTTTCCATTTTTCCATCAAAAATACTGATTGTGCACAAAAATATGCACAAATAATTATTTTTTAATGAGCTTTCATTTAATGACTGTTGCAAATATGTAAAACTAATAATGCACCTAATTTATCAAAGGATTGTTTTTTAATTAAGTTTTGCTTCAAACAATGTTCTGCAAAGTATATTTAAATCAAACATCAATTAAATCACAATGTAGTTTTATTTATTACAAATTATTACGTAATAAAGTGAAATGCTAATCTTAAAAGCTATTTTGCACTAATCAGTATTAATCAAAAATAAAACAAAATTATAACAAAAGTGTTTACTATTACAATGTTTCATTTGTCATTACACATAATGAGTTAAGTGTTTTAGGTTTTCGTACTAGAAACCTTTACTATTTCGACAAGACTGTCTGTCTATTTGTATGCCGCGCCCACATAATTAAGTTTTGGACCGATCGACATCAAATTTGGTGTGAAGATAGATCGTGTTGACCCGTTGACCCAAATTTAGAAATAATAGAAAAATTTGAATTCAATATTTTTTGAACCCCCTCCCATACACGTGAAAGGGGAGCGAAAAACATTTTTTTTTTTTGCTTTTTATATTGAGTAGGGTATCGTTGAATAGATCTTCTAAAACTGAGGGAGGTTATTTTGAAATAAAGTCCCTAAAAATGTTTCTGTCTCGATATATTTGCTTATAATAGGGGCCATATTTTTGATCCATAATTTGTTCCAACTGTGACTTCTAAAGTATTAATTACAAAAAAATATAAAACAATGTTAGTTCTCAACCCGAAATAACTCAGAAAACCTGATAATTTTTAAGCGATGACTACAAAATCCTATTTTTGGGCGTGTCTGACAAGCTCTTGGGCGGTTTTTTTATTATTATTGCACTAATAAGTCGCGAGGAAGCAAGAGAGCAATGCGCCACAAGCGCGCGAATCGTTTTATAAGTAATTTTAATGCTTTTTTAGAATAAATGAAGTACGAAAGACATTATTAGTTCTTTAATAATAATTATTTAAGTAAAATAAACATTGCACAAAACTGTTTAAAATATGGGTACGATTTTAAGATTCGTATTGGGTATTTTGTGTATCAATTCGGAAAAAAAATGTGTAACATTAGTATATTTTGGACAATAATAATATACCTACTGTAATAAAAGAATATTTGCTGCGCGTGAGAATAAAATGTGTTACGTATTGGTGCAAATTATGAAAATATTTGACGCAACACATTTTGATAACGGATTAGTTTAATTGTGGCAAAATAATTTTAAGTGTTTTAGAATAATATCTTAGAGGGAAGTACATATGTGTAGGATAATATGTTTGATGGAAGGTTTAATATTATCCGTAAAGTTGCCGGCACGGATTATTAGATGCTATTTCGGATATTTTTAAATATGTGCGGATCCTAACGTGGCATCACACAAGTGGTGGGTTAGCGCGTGCATTTACGCGCTCGCCACACCTGGCGTGTTGTAAGCAACGGATGGGTATCCATGGGTAAAACATGAGAAAAAACAACGAAAATCGTAAAAAAATATGCAAGTCAACAATCAAGTCAAGAGTAGGAAAGGAATGTGGTTAAAAAGTAATGGTTGGCTTATTCTTCTCGGTGATGGATCTGATGAGTGGCACAAGAAAACACACAGATGTGATCATCGTAAAAATATGTCGATTTTTTCTTAGGTAGTATAAACCATTAGTTATGTAGGCAAAGTTTCAAAATTAGCATTAATATTGTAGATAATTCAAAAATATTTTTCAAACCTTCATTCTCTAAATTCCGTAGGCGGTGTCCACTCCACTTTTGGCTGTTGAATGCCTTAAAATTGCTACTGTTTCAGTAAAATTGGCTTTCATTTCGATAAATATAGATAAAAACTGAACCAAAGTATCATATTATGCCATCCTATATTTTATTAAAGCCATAGTTTAAAGAACAAGCTAACTTAAACAATGGTGTCCATTGTCGATATCAGTTCCGTAAGCACCCCTTTAAAAGCATATCTCTATTCAACTATTAAACCTAGATATAATTTTATCCTGCCAAGACGTTACCTCATACTTATTAAAGAAGATTTATTGGTCAGATCTGCATAATATTTACAGAAATAGGCAAAATAAGCGTACACATTTCAGATCCGTATTTTTGTTTTACGATTTAATCATACCTATAAAGGTGATTTTCTCCTGTTAGTGACACATTTAATTTTTTTGAACACAGGTATGTCATGTACCACTTTTTACTGAAATAAATCGTATGTAGCAATATGTCTTACGCGTAGTAAGTTTCTTGAAAATTGAAAAAATATGCCTTGGTCATCAGATCCATCACCTCAGATCCGTCATATTCCGTCATCCTTGCTGTGACGGATCTGATAAGGTGATGACGGAATAAAGAGAATTGATAAAAGTGGACAAAATTTGGTGTCCACAGTTGGCCACTTTTTATCCTAATACATACTAATCAAAAAAGTGAAAGTTAATATTTTGATATTGCTAGCACATCAAAGACGAACATAACTTATTTCTTTTATCATTCTTGTTAGCACTGGAGGGTCCAATCCAAAGTGTCTGATATAGACCACGAGGAGGCCATCTAAACTATAACAGTAAACAGATACGTGAATGGCTCCTTAGCATAATTTGTTCAGCGTGGTGGGTAGCTTTTGCCGGCACATGGAGATCGAGGGTCTGGCGTATGTGATGTAGACCACCAGGAACTTGGCTAATTTATAAGATATACGAAAATGACTTAAAAGCAAAAGTAATTTGGTATGATAGGCAGGTTCTGCTGGTACATGCAAATCAAAGATCTTAATCTATATCAGCCTATTGCAGTCCACTGCTGGACGTAGGTCTCCCCCAGGGAACGCCATAAAGCACGATCTCCCGTTTTTTCCATCCAGTCGCTACCAGCCGCCTTTTTTAAGTCGTCAGTCCATCTGGCCGGAGGGCGGCAACGCTACGCTTGCCGAGACGTGGCCGAGAACCCGCTTACTCCACCGTCCATCGCTTATACGATAAATTTGACCAGCCCACTGCCACTTCATCTTGCTACACTTATGTCCGTCACTTTGGTCTTTTTGCGGATAGCCTCATTCCGGATTTTATCCAGAGATACCGACCATAGACCTTTCCATACCTCTTTGAGTGACATGTAGCCTGTGGGCCAGTTTTCCTGTCAAGTTCCACGACTCGGCTCCGTAAGTTATGACTGGTAGGACGCATTGACCGAACACCTTGACCTTGAGGCATTGTGGCAAAGATTATTTGAGGATGTGACGCAGCTTCCCAAATGCTACCCAGCCAAGCTGCACTCTTCTGGTGATGTCAGCCTCAAAGTTGTCTCTTCCCATCTGCAAGTTTTCCCAAGGTACACATATTTCTGAACTACTTCAAGGGCTACACCTTAGGTGGAGACCGGCTCGGGGATAATGAGTGATTATGATTGAACATGACCTTCGTCTTATCCCCAGTCCAACATGTCTCGAGGCAGAGTTAAGACTAGATAGCATTTTTTGCAGGTCCTGCAGCGATTCGGCCGTTATGACTATGTCGTCGGCAAAGCGGAGTTGCATGAGATTTTTGCCGTTGACGTTGATGCCCAGTCTATCCCACTGAAGAGTCTTAAATACATCCTCCAGTGCGTTGGTGAAGAGTTTCGGGGATATAACGTCACCCTGTCTTACACCACGGATGGACCTTGTATTGGGGTTTTGTTCTTGAACAGTCATCGTAGCTATTTGATAGAGGCTTCTCAGCACCTCAACATACCGCCAGTCGACTTGGCACCGCTGCAAAGACTCCAATACAGCTCAGGTTTCGATAGACTCGAAGGCTTTTTCGTAGTCCACAAAAGCCACGCAGTGGTTTGTTGTACTCTTTTGGCATCTGAATAACCTGCCATACAGTATGAACGAACCTGTTCCGTTGGCTGAAAGGAATCAAATCTTGATGCCAGATGATTTGTGACGACTCTCGAGAACAGCTTGTAGACGTGACCTTAAGTAGCTCAGAGGCCACTCCGTCTTCCTCGGGAGCCTTCCCATTCTTAATCTGTCTGAGAGCCGCCCTGATTTCGTCTATATCTACGTCCGGAAGATCTTCTGTAAAGTGGCGGTATAGAGGAGCTCTAGGGTTTGGGGACGCGTCAGGTGGAGGCTTTTGCGCATGCGAGGCAGATTACAGATTTCCATAGAAGTCCTCAATTTTAGCGAGAATATCTTGAACCGATATGACAGTTACACCATTCGAGGTAGTTTAGCTTTGCCAGATGACTCCTTTCCAGTATCTTGGTAAAAACTTTCGACCCACGGTTCTTGTCAATCGTCTCCTTTATGAGTCGAGTGTTATAGCTCCGGAGGTCGCGTCTTACCATACTTCGGATCCTTTTGTTAAGTGACTGGGGATCTGGAAATGCATCATCTGGCCAGTACCGCGCGTTAGTACCAGACTAGGGTTGAAAGTTTCGCTCGCTTGAAAGTTTGGACTTTTAATCTGTTCACCTTTTACGAAAGTGCTTCGTCCCGACTTCGCGAACAACCCCGACTATGCCCTCTAGGTCCTCGTCAACGTTTATCGGGGTCTCCAGGGCAGCGAATTGATTTTTCAGTTCAAGTTAGATCTCCTCATGTACGGCTTGGGGCAGCTTGGGGCGGAGAACTGGCTTCATCATGCGGTTTCTTTCTAGCTTGAAGTTGATATTTAGGGTGCCTCTTAATAGTCGTTGATCACTTCCGGTATTGAATCTACTAATCACTGAGACATCCCTAAATATATTCCGTTAATCCGTCATGATGAAGTTGATTTCAATCTTCGTCCTGCCGTCAGGGCTCTTTCAGGTTCACTTCCGTTTGAGCTTTTTCTGATGAACGGTGCTCATACAGATCAGCCCCTTCCTGCTAAGGAAGTTGACTAGCATTTGACCCCTCTGGTTTCTGCTCACGTAGCTATGTGGTCCCAAGCTTGATTCGCCGTGCTCCTGTCCCACTTTAGCGTTAAAGTCCCCAATGACGACAGTGAAGTAGTCTTTGGTGTATGGCCTTCGACACGTCATCGTATAGGGCCTCCACCTCTTCATCTGAGCTGCTCGAAGTCAGCGCATATATCTGTACGACCTTGAGAGAGTACCTCTCGGTCAACTTCAGTACGAGGTTCGAGACGCTGCAGATCTCCTTCACGTTGTCACAGAGAGCTTTATTGACGAGAACCCCTACGCTACCCTGAGACTGCGCGGTCTCTTTCCTGGAGTAGAATAAGTGATCTGGTTCTAGGGTTATCGTGTCCTCCCCTTCTATTTGGACTTCTGACAACCCAAGAACATGCCACCGTATCTTATCTAATTCTACTTCAAGGATTTGGAGGCTGTCATCCAGCCGCAGACTGCGTTCATTGTAAGTCGCCAGGGTCAGTTTATGACAGCCGTCGTCCATAGCCCGGGGATTCTTAGCACTCTCTGCCCTACCATTACCCGGGCCGCTACCGTAGCTCGTTTTTTTTTCGACCTATTCATGGGGGGTTTGCCCATAGTCACCACGCTGGGCACGCGGATCGGTGACCGCAGTGTGTGTTTGTGAACTATGTTGTCAACACTGGAGGCGCTGCTGCCCACCCCCCGGAAGTACTTTATCGTCTCTTACGTTAACCACGGGCAGACTTGGGGTGGTGAAATTATATTCTGCCGACACCACACGGCAAAGATCGTAATGCGGAACTCAAAAGCCTAACTAAACTATGAATATTGATATCTATACATTTTCTTATTCCCAGCCTCCCACTAACAGAAAGACGCTGGTCTGAAAAAGAAACTTCATGCACTAACAGCTTTTTATTCGTGTTTTAAAGTAATCGAAAGCAAGAAATGATGTACCATTAGCAGGAATGATATGAACCAGGGCTTTATCAAAAATAAACTATGCCATTTTATCAGATCCGTCACCAAAATAGTGGACATTTTTATCAGATCCGTCACATAAAATAGTGGGCTTCAATTTTCTTTATGAATATCTATTTAAATTCAAAACAGATTTGTAAATTTTCCTTATAACACGATAATGTATGCACATGTTTATTAACATCTTGTCAATACTTGTAAACTAAGCCACATGAATAATTTTTGTTAGATCCATCATACAACCCAATTCTGTTCTCTAAATTCCGTCACAGCAAATAGTGGCCTTGTTATAACTTCGCATTTACTTGATAAAGAAGTGGGCCTCTCACATCATTTTATTTACATTCCTACAAAGAATGACCCCATGCCTTCAAAATAACAATAAAATCAATTTGAAAAATGATGACGGAATTGTCAGGAGAACGCGTCCCGAGGAGAACAAGCCGGTTCAATATGGTTAAATTTTAATCGACCCTTCTGGGTAACATCGAATCCGATTGGAACCCGTCAGACTAGTTTTCAAATATTTTGTAGTCGAGTGCCGGCAACACTATGTCACAAAACGTCAGCCTACCAAGAGCCTACCCTTCTTATGTGAAATGCAGTATAATATGGATTTGCCATACCTACTCTCCACGCTTGGCAGTGTTGGCAGTCGGATTGGCTGGCGAGCGCAGAACAGGGTGTTCAAGATCGCTTAGACGCCTTTTACAACACCCAAGGGTAGAAACGTCGTCACACGGCACGACACGGCAAACAAACTCTCGAAAAGAGTCAGAATCGTTCCACTTCTTTTTACGCGACTGCTTAAAAAGGGAGGGTTTTATCCAGGTTCTCACCCCACAGGCCAGGGTCGTCGAAGCACGAGTGGTGGTTGGAGACGGTCAGTAAGGGCACGCCCGGGGGCCGCCGCCTCACCGCGTCCTGCAGGGCTTGCTTGTTGTACACCGTCGTCTTGTTCAGCAGCTCTGGAAGAAAACGCCATTTTCTTTTAACACTCATTGTTTGATATTGTTTTTATACATATAGTTTGAAATTTTACTAGTGTAGTGACCGATAGCGAAAATGCAGCACGCGTTGGTGATAAGGAACAACATTTCCCAAGGAACATAGGAGTCCTCCTATGTTCCTTGGGAAATAACATGTCCATGTTATGGTCCATTTTCGCTATCGGTCACTAGTAAAATTTCATCCTATATAGAAATAGCGCGGGTGCTCTACACATACCTTGGTAATGAGTGCTTATAATAGGTTTCTAGAAGGAAATCCCTGAAGTCGAAGCTTTAACGACGGAACTTTGTTTGAATTAGTTAGGAGATGATAGTCATTGTGCAGACAGTACTTATTTTAGCTAATATTAACACTCATTTACCTCTTTTAATCTAATTTTCAACCCTAATTAACGAAATAATATTATGACCTTTTAATCTAGCCTGTCAATAAAAGTATAAGAGCTCCCACAGACCCACTACAATTGCCCGCAGACAACCGACACATCTCCTACAAAAGAATACTGCAAATCGAACAAGCAGATGTATTAAAAAACAAAAACCCGACTGTGGTCATTTTAAAGTTGTATTTGCGATAAAAATCAGCCATCTTAAGTTAATGCATTTTTAAGAATTTCTTGTCCACATAGGTACATACCTACATGCTCTCGAAAAACATAATCCTCCTTCTGAGGCAGTCGGGTAAAAATAAAATAGCAGTTGCTTGGGTGTGTGTATATGCCTATTTAACTAACTTCCTGTTGACATTAGAGAAGAATGTTTAAAATTGCTGAAATGGCTTAAAATTAATGTAGGTATTTTATACAACAAATAAATATCTAGAGTGTAAGGAAATCTTAATTCAATTTATTAATAGAGGATGTAACTTATTACAACTTGAAATGGTTTTTTGATTTAAGTTTATTGACATTTAAGTAATTATAACTTAAATCCTTAACCGATGACACCATTAAAAATTTGCACGCCTGGACCTGGTGAGACATGGTAGTGGCATTCCCTGTAAAATGTAGTGCAACGCCCTGACTATCATATTTGTTGCAAAAAAATATATTTTAAATTTTGCATTTTTAAAGCCATCACCATCAGACAATATTTATATTATAACCACCGATAAGAATCACCACTAATAGATCAGAGTGGAGAAAACATCCATAGGTGTTCATCCAACAGTCATCAATATTATGCTGAGAAGATATCACCAATGGTTGTCAATACCTGTTGCAGGCGAAGTATCGCTCGTCTGTAGGCAAAGTGTCGCTTGTCTGTAGGCAAAGTGTCGCTTGCCTGTAGGAGCCTTAAGATCTGGTCTATTTTACCTTCTAGAATATGTGGAAGTCAGGCAACAGGTAGCAAAGAGGGACAAAAACAGAAAAAAATTAATAGGTTAATGACACATAGTATAGGGACCACAATTAAGTTTTTAAGTTTGCATTAAGTTCTGCGTCTTTCTATCACAACATGGGATGCTTAAGGTGCATATTCATCATTATATATAATAAAACTAAGTTGATAAAATGTACGTGCCGATAAAACTTAAAAAGGATTCTCGGGACGATAGGGCGTAAAGCTCACGATGATGCCTGGTTCGCTGGTCTCGCAAACAAAAGGCAAAAACGACATCTAAACATGCATGTGCCAGTCTCTAATTCCACCTTCGTTTGTAGAGCGTGCGGAAAGTCATGCCGCTCCCGTATCGGCTTATACAGCCATGAAAAATCTTGCCTCAGACCCTGAATAAATCGTCTGTCACAGACGTATGAGGCCAATGATGATGATGAAAGGGACTTATATTTTGCAATAGCCCTTTATCTCCCCTCGAACAAGAAAGATCCTGTCCGTGTGCCGTGTGGTGCCGGCAGAGTAGAATAACACCACCCCCTCTCTTCCCGTGGGGGTCGTAAGAGGCGACCGAGGGATAAACCCGACCCAAACAGCCAGGGCTAACCGTATGGTGGCGGTTAATCCACCACAAAAGCATCGCCAAGGAGGGTTGACGTCTGGTAGGCGGCCGGTCGTAAAATTAATCCAAATCCTTTGCAACACGATTTTGTGTTCAACAAAACGTGTTGCGCCGACCCCAAGTAATTGGGATAAGGGCAGGAAGATGATGAAGGGCTTTTACAATCCCTCAAGTAGTGACGCCATCTGTAGTCGAGTAGTCGAAATCCACCTCCAGATCGTGATCTTTGATGCTATCAGTTTTAAAATTTTTGAATTTTAAATGAAATGTATTTAAAACTTTTTTAGTAAAACAAACAGATAACTACCGCGAGTGAAACCGCGGGCGAAAAGCTAGTTGAGAATATTTGTTGGAGTTTCATATAATAATGTATATTAGGCAAAGTTGCAGACTCACCTGATAAATATTCTCAAAATGTTCCCTATGGATATACACTCTCATTAGGAACATTAATTAATTGTTTTTTTTTATTAGCGCCTTAGACTTTGTATATACCTACAATAGATCTGCAAAGGATGTAGTGGCTGTTGGTCTGTCCAGGACCAACCCCTTTTACTCAAACAATAATAATAATATACTTTTGCCGTGCGGTGCCGCCTTAGACTAGCATCATCCTATTTCTTTCCTGTGGTGTTGTAAGAAGCTACTAAGGGATTTGAGGGTTGTGTATGCAATTTTAGGCCACAGGCTGACAACCTATCACTATTATGATACACTTAAATGATCCTTAAACTTTTGTCAGAGATAGTGTAAATGGCCATTATTACAGCATTTAATACCCCGCAAAGGATATAGGCATGATATATGTATAATAGTCTTCAAGTAACAAAATAATTTTCCACAAGCTGCTTCAAGTAGTAATGAATGTGCATTTGTTCATAGCATAACTCTAAATACTTACTACAATTTTCATTACAAATACTAATTAGTTTGCAAAGTATAACGATTACTTAGCATTGATTATTCAAAGTATAATAATTACTTAACATACATTACTTGAGGATGTTCAGATTTATTTGTGAAAGACAAACTGTAAGGTCGAGGGTCAGTTATGGTAGGTATTGAGAAAAAATAGTTTCTATAAGCATCCCAGTAGGTAGTAGACACAGAACGTGAGGCAAACGGGGTTATTGTTGATGTGCAAGTTTCAAGTTTCGCTGAGGCAGGCAACCAGTTTCCAGCACGCATAGGACTGCTTATTTCCCAATTTTGCGTGCGTCGTAACGTAACCTACATAATTGATTCTAATAAGAACATTGCGTGGGTTTCATAGGTTGGTCTTGTTAGGTAGGTCGAGGGTGTGGTTGAGGGTGCGTACCGACTATGAGTTTCCCGAAAAGGCCCACAACAGCCACCGTGATGGAGCTCGCGCAGGACCACAGTCGCCCCGGGCTGCGCAGCCGTGGGATAATCCAGCTGATGTCGTACGCCATGGCGCCGCGAACAAACACGCACGAAACCACACTAAAAATTCATGCTTACTGTGATTAACTTTAATAAAATGCAATTTCTTTTATGTGCAACTACAGCACACCGCACTCTTCCCCAATCGAATTGACAGATACTACAGATAGGTAGGTAGGCACAGATCACAAGTAGAGTAGGTTGACAGCCATGACGGGGTGACCAAAAAAAACAATCTGATTGCCGTCCACATTTTGATCCGTCCGTTTACAAACGAAAAGTTGTAATTAGTAAAATTATACCGTATATTGACCGTATACAGTTGAGTTGAGCAGGTTTAATAGGTCTGTGGAGTTGAGGGAAACGCAACGTGACGCGAACTCTCCGCGCGGACCCGCAATGCGAGCATTTGTGAAAAATTCACTCATAGTACTACACATTATGAAAAAAAAGCTGCATTTTTGTTAAAAAGCAAACCGCTTTGTACAGTTATAGTAGGGACCAAAATAAGCAATTTCAGTCGCAGCAGTCGAAGTTTCCTCCATTGGGAACAGAGATGGCGCCACTTTTACATAAAAATCTTTAAAAAATTCTACAAGTCCAACGGGTCAACCGATTTTAATGTTTAATATGTCAAATGAAAGCTAATTACCTGCAGCAATATAAAAAAAATATCCGAGTTACTGCAAATTATTAGAAATGTGAATAAATTCGATTTTTTTATATTATTTTTTAAAATTTTTTAGGTTATTGCTTAAAAACAATAATAAATCATATGAAAAGGGTATGTTTTTATTAAATAATAACATAAATAATTTGACTACGCGTTTTATAAAAAAAACTGTAAGTCAATATCTCTATTACTTTCCGAAATATATAAGTTTAAAGATGGCGGTGGATTTAAGATTAATGAGTGGCACTTAAAATATATTCTTCTGAAACCTATTGTGTGGGGTATCAAATTAAAGAGCTCCACGAGATGGTTTAAAAAATACCTCGTTTTATACATTTTAGCGCAAATTAAAAAAAAATATGGGGAAAAGAGATGGCGCAACTTATTATTATTTTTTGTTTTAAAGTTATAAAAGTAAGATTTTAACCGATTTTTTAAAAACTCTATTGTTTAATTAATCAACACGATTGATATGAAGAACCCGCCAAGTGCGAGTCGGACTCGCGCGTATGTTATTAATACAAACGAGCATACAAAACACGTTTATTGTATGGAAGCATCCTCTTCATTTTAATTCTATTCTGTTTTTAGCATTCATCGTTGCAGTAGAAATAGTATAAAGCCTTCTATCATATAAAAAATCAACTATCTAACTTAATAGATAGTTGAAATAAGCAGTAAATCTAATTTAATAGTTAGATAGTTCACAGAACGGTATCTCATGAGCGGTAGGAAATCCGTTCATGAGATAAAGCCGCTGAAAGATAGCAAAAACTATGAGATGATATGACAAAGCTCGCCAAACAGCATTGACATCATCTGTCTCATTTGTTGGTCACAGCTATACCTTAACTCCCCCTAGCCATGGAGCTGGACGAGCCCCTGTCATGTGATGCGATTGTTACTGCCATCAGACAGCAGCATAATAAGCGGGTGGTTGGCATTGATCTTATACCAGGTCAAATACATAGATCAAATATTTAAATATGGCGGTGCGGAGCTGCAATCGTTGGTATGGAAACATTTTTTTCGAATGTGGGTGGAGGAGCGAGTCCCGGATGATTTTAAAGTGTGCTCGCTACAAAAACAAAGGTGACCGTTCTGACTGCAACTCATACCGCAGTATTTTGTTATTATCGGTCCCAGGAAAGGCCTTTGCAAAGGTCCTATTAAACCACTTGAAGGACTTATCTGGAAAGATTCTGCCCGAAACCCAGTTTGACTTCCCACCTGACCGTGGCACTTGTGAAGCTATTTTCTGGGTATGTCAACTGCAGGAAAAAAGCAGAGAACAAGGTCGTCAGTTGTACCTCTGCTTTGTTGACCTAGAAAAAGCGTTCGACAGTGTACCTCGTGAAGCTCTCTGGGTGGTGCTAGGAAAACTAGGGTGCACGGAGAAGTTTGTGCGCCTCCTAAGACTCCTGCCTGCATGACGATATGCAGTGCTGCGTCTCTGTAAACGGTGAACAGTCTGGTTCCTTCCCCGTCACCGGTGGGGTGAAACAAGGGTGCGTAGTCAAGGAGGTCCTAAGGTCCTGTCTGCGAAGGAGTCCGCATCCGCTTCCGCATAGATGGCAGTCTTTCCAATTTGGCTAGACTTAAGGCGCGCGTCAAAGACTCTCATGCACTTATTACCGAAATTATGTATGCCGATGACCTGTGCTTCTTTGCACTTTGGATCGTTTCCAACTCAAATGCCTTCGCACTATCATGAAGATCAATTGGTCCGACCGAGTTCGCAACACCGAAATTCTAAGACGAGCCAATGTTGGTGGTATTGAAGCCTACTTAATGCGTCGACAGCTAAGGTGGTGCGGTAACTCCTGGATGGCGGATGAGCGAGTGGCGAAGTGCATTTTCCATTCGGTCCTGGAGGAGGGCAAGCGAAAGCATGGCGGTCAACTCCTTCGATTTATAGATGTTCAGAAGAGACACATGTAAGACGCAACATCGAGCCCTCTCAATTTGAGGTTTTGGCGGCACAACGGCCAAAATGGCGCGGTCTTGTAAAGAGGTGAATTAAAGGAGGAGCAGCGTAAAGCAGACCTTGACGTTGAACACGATGCATTGAAGGCCCATAATGCCGCCACCATTAACTATAATTTATAAGGTCGTGTTCTACTCACAAATTTGAATAACATTTATTAGAAATATTTCTTCAAAATATGAAAATAAAGACTTTTTTCCACATTTTTGTATCGGGAATTAAAACCAATTATATGCTAAGAGGCGTTATACTATTTCTACTGCAACGATGAATGCTAAAAACGGAATAGAATTAAAATGAAGAGGGGGCTCCCATACAATAAACGTGTTTTGTATGCTCGATTGTATTGATAACCTACGCGCGAGTCCGACTCGCACTTGGCCGGTTCTTCATATCAATCGTGTTATTAATTAAATAATAGTGTTTTGTCAAAAATCGGTTAAAATTTTACTTTTATAACTTTAAAACAAAAAATATAAGAAAGTGGCGCCATCTGTTCTCCTCATTTTTTTTTTAAATCGCTCTAAATTGTATAAAACGATGTATTTTTTAAACCATCTCGTGGAGCTCTTTAATTTGATACCCCACACAATAGGTTTCAGAAGAATATATTTTAAGTGCCATTCATTAATCTTAAATCCGCCGCCATCTTTAAACTTATATATTTCGGAAAGTAATAGAGATATTGACTTACAGTTTTTTTTATAAAACGCGTAGTCAAATTATTTATGTTATTATTTAATAAAAACATACCCTTTTCATATGATTTATCATTGTTATTAAGCAATACCCTAAAAATTTTTTAAAAATAATATAAAGAAATCGAATTTATGCACATTTTTAATAATTTGCAGTAACTCGGATATTTTTTTTATATTGCTGCAGGTAATTAGCTTTCATTTGACATATTAAACATTAAAATCGGTTGACCCGTTGGACTTGTAGAATTTTTTAAAGATTTTTATGTAAAAGTGGCGCCATCTCTGTTCCCAATGGAGGAAACTTCGACTGCTGCGACTGAAATTGCTTATTTTGGTCCCTACTATAACTGTACAAAGCGGTTTGCTTTTTAACAAAAATGCAGCTTTTTGGCCAAATATCGCCGTAAGGCCTATGGCTATCATGTCATCTTTTCTTTATTACCGCTTGAAGTATCTGCGTGTCGGACCATCTAGATCAGTGTTTTTCAAACTTTTTGAATACGCGACCCCTTTCCAGGCAAAAGATCAATGGCGACCCCCCTGTTGGGTCATCATAGAAACATTAAATTAGTAATTTCATTAATACAATAGCGGATACAGAAAAACTACAAACTTTGTGCGCATCCTTAGGATATTTTTCTGGGTAGGCTGAAATTTGAAGCCACAGCGAGGCGAGAATTATTACGCTAAAAACGACCGTAAAAGCTTGAAAGTTAGTGAAAATGGCTGAAAAATACACGTATTGCGAACGAAGCGAGCTTGACTTTTCACGTTACAATCAAGTCAGAAGCATTAACCCTAGCCGGGAGTGTAAAAACATGCAGAAAGGTGCACATATCGCGAGCGAAACGAGCTCGACTTTTCACGCTACAAACAGGTAAAAAACGTATACAACAATGCATACTGCATAAAAATTTTGAAAAATAAACATGCCATTCTTTGTCACTAAAATTGTGTTTTACCGAATTTTATCCGACCACTCACCTGTGGTTCTGCTTTGACTCTTAGCTTTTGCTGGCGAGCCCCCTAGGAAGTTTGAAAAACACTGATCTAGATGGTCCGCGTGGAAAATCCACGTCACGCAGTGCTCGCCCTGTAACTGTAATGAATGACACAGCGGACGGGCTGAGGCTGAGGTCTTTTTTTACTGATTCAAATAAGTTACGCTTTTTTACGCCAATAGATGCACGTAAAATCAAAGGATTTTGTTGTGATTTGTCATTTATTTAACTGTTTTCTAAGCTGTTTCTGCTCTACGAGCATGCGCAGAGAATGTGGATTTTCCTTGCTCGTAAATGATTTGATTTTCATACATCAAATAAATAATCTTCATTTCATAAAAAGCCTGTGCGTTTCTTTTAGCGGCATCTATCGATGATATTAGTATCTACTAATTTTTTTTTTTAATTATGGCACTAGATAACTTTGTGCCAACGTCATGTTAAAAGGTAGGGAAACAAAACGCGTTCAAATATAATTAAAATCAAAATTAAAATAAAATTTTGAAAGGATAGTCAGGTATATACAAATATCAAGAAACTTAAAAATATACACACTAAATTTTTATATTATTAGTAGTAATAAATGATGATAATACATTATAATACAAAATAGGAAACATTATAAGACAAGAGACTCGGGTAGGAAAAGGAACCTTGAGAGCCAATAAGTTGTGGAGAAAGGTAGATCGGTCGTGAAGAGGACAAGCAAAAAATATATGATCCAAACCACCCACATCTTCCCCACACTCACACATATCACTATTAACAATGTTTAGTCTTGCCAAGTGGAAAGGAGTACAGACATGACCCAATCGCATTCGTGAAATTACAGAAATAGCAGTCTTAGAACCTTTAACTTTAAAAAACCACGGTTTTAGGGGTATGTTCGGCTGAATTTTGAAAAATGATCTTCCCTTTGACTGACCGCTATCTGACCAAAGCTCACTCCAAGAGTTTTGAAGATAAACCTTGGGCAAAGCAGTCAAGTCGTGGACATAATTTGTAAATGGAACCATGTCACCATCTTGCACAGCCTCCTTGGCCAAACGGTCAGCCTTTTCGTTTCCGTTAATACCACAGTGACTGGGAATCCAAGAAAATAATACAGTTAAACCCTTGGACATACATAATTCAAGGCGTTTACGAATTTCAAACACGACTGGATAATAGGGTTTCATTTTAAACGGAAACTTTTCTAACGCCTGTAGAGCACTTTTTGAATCCGAAAAAATAACTGTTTTGTTTAAATTCATTAATAATATTAATTCCAATGCCTTAAGAATGCCCAAACATTCTCCAGTAAATACAGAAGATTCTGGAGGAAGTTTTACTTTTGCTACTAATTTAAACTGAACAAGGAATACACCCACTCCAACACATTCATGAGACAAGGACTTTGATGCGTCTGTAAAAATATGATAGCTGTCTTGCCAGTTTTCATTATCAATTGATGACAAGAATTGAATATTTGCATTTGAATCGTGTTTACTTAAACCCAAATCATAGCGGATGGTAGGTTGAACTAATAAAGATTCTTAACTGGCAACAAACAGAGGCAAAACAGGAGAGCGGTAAATATGTTGTTGGATAGATGTAAATTTTCTGTAGCTTTGAACAAGACATGGAATAGATTTATTTCGCCAGTAGCGGGATGTTTCAATGCATTCTGATATGTCCTGAAGTTTCAAATGTAGAGGATGATTAGAAAACGGAAATGATTTGAACAAAAACCGGTCGCTTAGATATTGCCTTCTTAACTTTAATGGAGGTTCACAACATTCTACCTGCAAGGCGTTGATGGGGCTAGATTTCATCGCTCCAACAACAATTCGAAGAGCTTTTGCTTGAATTAAATCTAATTTTCTAAGACCTTGCACGTTACCTCCCTCTAACAAAAAAGTTTCCATAATCTAGAATAGACCTAATTAAAGCATTATATATGAGTTTCATAGAAAACGGATGAGCCCCCCACCAAACGCCTGACAAACATCTAACAATGTTAATCAGTCCCTCGCATTTAGACGCAACATATTCAAAATGTGGAACACCAGTAAGCTTACTATCTAATATTATGCCCAAAAATTTAGCAGATTTTTCAACTGGTAAAATGTGATCATTGTATTTAACAGATATTTGAGGAATTCTCCTCATTCTGCTAAAGACAACAACACAACTTTTTGTTACTGATAAATCTAAACCGTTACGATCCAACCAGCCTTTTAAAGAACTGAGTGATGATGAGAGTGAATTGCATGCGAGATCTAATGATCCATCTATTGAGTATAAAAGTAAGTCATCTGCATACTGTAAGATGTTCACTGAATCCTTTAACGTGGATTCCAAATCATAAGTGTAAATATTATAAAGTAAGGGGCTGAGGACAGATCCCTGTGGCAAACCTTTATAAACTGTACGCGTAACTTTGTTCACATTATCCATTATTAGTGATATAGATCGGGCAGACAATAAATTGATAATAAAATTAATCAGCATCTGGGGAACCTTAAGTTCTACAAGTTTACTCTTAAGAATTGAAATTATGACGTTGTCGTAAGCCGATGAAATATCCAAAAAAGCAGCAACTGGGCATGTAAAGCTTAACTCGAAGACGTAAAATAAGAAATCCATTTGGAGATATTTTGGTCTTTTATAGTATTTTCATGTTTTTAGTTCTGAAAAGTTAAAGATCACTTTTATTTTTGCAAAAATCTAAATAACCTTAATTTGACCTTTGTGATGTGCATACTGTGCAAAAAATTAAATGAAACTCTTTCGATACGCCTTCCTCCCCAATAAAAGTTTCCTACTCTTTGCTTCACCCTTGCTTGCTTCTGTCATGTCAGTTGGACGTTTGATGTAGTGTTGCAAAACTATCGATAGTACCTACTACTATCGATAACACTGAATTTGCCAAAGACATTACAAACCTATGGACTGGCTGTACCCTCTGAATGTGCGTGAATACCTAAACAATATTTGACTCACAAAATGGCGGATTTTTGTAGGGTTGTAATCATTTTGGACCCAAAAATCGATATCGATAGTCGGTAACTGTCTACTGCCTAGTTGGGATAAGGGTAGGAAGATGTTGATGGTTTTGACGGGCATTATGCCTACGCTGTTGATATATTTTGTGTAGGTACCTTACTACTGTATTATGCTTATGTTGTTGTGAATTTTCATAATACTTAACTGCTTTTGTGTGTAGTAAATGAATTGTTAAAAGAAAAACAAGTTGTAGGGGTAAAATTTATAATAATAATAATCAAACAAAAGCCAAAAATAATAATTTATCATAACTATTCATAACAAAATTTCTTGTGCTATTCCAGAAATTTTCCTTTTCCTTCCACTTTGTTCCTGTTGCTGTTCAGTCAAAACAGATCTATCATTTTCCTTAGGTTTTACCAAAAAGGGGTTGGCAAGGCAAGGCTTCTTCACGTTGGCATAACTTATCCAGAGTTCTGTTATAATAACACTCGACACCAAAATACAGGGAGCATGTCAATATTTGTCCATGACGTGGATTTATATTTTCGGTGACAATAATATCAAGTCATTTCCTTCTTTTAACTTCATTTTTTGGTTATCTGTAAAAAAAATAATTAAATTATTAAACAGGTATATACAAAAATAACTTGGTAACTTTGGCACATTACCTATAACTTTCTGAATTGAACTCTCAAGATTCATTATTTCCTTCCATTCTTACGAATTCTGGCAAAATATATCGATACCGTGACTATGTACTACCCCAACCCTAGCCGACGATCAGTTTGTATGAAATCAGTATCGGCAGAAATAAAGAAATTAATGATATATTGGGGAATAAAACGTTTATAGTTTGCTGCTTTATAGCGACAAATAGCTGCTCGTGGCTTTTTATTACATATAATCTTATAAAGTTCAAGTAAAATAGCAGGTTTGTGTACTTACGTGTGCAAACTAATTTCAGGGCGATTTTTAATAAGACGCACGCCGCACTGTATTAAGGAACAGCCAGCACAGCAGCCAGGCATGATGTCATTTCCTTAATTTAGTCTTTATCACAAAATGCACTGCAAAATAATATTTCAAGAAAAAACTGATAAATCGCACTTTGTTTACAAGACTTTGACACTTGACGTACCATAAATTGTTGACACTATAAAATGGCGAAACAGTCGCGTTCGAAAATTAAAGGGATTTGACAGACAATATTTTATCTCAATCTCCTTACAGAAAACCGTTTGAGAGAAAAGGAAATAACTTTATTTTTCCGCATTCTACTTTGACAGAACAGATCCAGGAATTTGCAATAAAATTTGCATGGTGGTTGTTCGCAAAGAGTATGTAAATAAAGTTGTTTGCTTCATTAGTTGCCCAGTAATGACGTCATCAATGAAAAACTTTTAAACAATTATAAAAAAATAAGGGATAATCAAATAATCAAAAGAACCAAATTAGTTTTGTAAAATTGCATAAAGTTTTAGAAAAAAATATTAAACCTATACATTTTACATACCCAACTACAGACTTATTTAGGGAAAAAGCTAATCGAATATCTGTAGTAAGAATACTTAAATTATCGAGAGTGCACTTTGCTTTACGAAAACCATACTGACTATTTGATAATAACTGGTTGTGCTCTATGTACCATTCTAAACGATTTTTTACTAAATGTTCTGCAATTTTAGAGAATACTGTTGATAACGCTATAGGTCTAAATGAAGCGGCATCATCAGCAGGTTTATTTGGTTTTTTAATAGGAATGACTTCTTGTGATTTCCATGACGGGGGAATGTTACCAGAGATCATAACAGAGTTGATTAAATTCAAATAATAATTTAAAGTGATGTCACTGAGATTAACTAAAAAGGAGTATGGGATGCCATCTTCTCCTGGGGCGGAGTCTTTCACACTCGACAACACCCCTTTCAATTCATATAATGTAAACGGAGAATCTAAAGAAGCTAAAGAACTAGGAGAATAAGATGATAAAGGAAGCAAAGAATTGTTTTCGGGGACCGTAGGAGGAGCTAGTTTATCAAGGAAGTTGTTGATTAACGTTGGTGGAAGAGCTAAAGATGAACATGATTCACGAAACGCAGATCTAAAACGTCTTATATTATTCCAGACTTCTGAAGGACATGTTGTAGGAGACAGTGAGGAGCAAAATGCTCTCCAACCATCTTGTTTTTTATCTCTAAGAAACTGCTGAGAAGTTCTCATAATAACATTTAATTTATCCAAATTTTCATCTGACATATTGATGGCATACTCTCTTTCAGCTTCCTTTCTTCTCCTAACCATTTCCGAGCATTGATTATCCCACCAAGGCGGAAACGGTATCTATTTAACAATTTATTGTACACAAAAACAAATACAGGACAAGTACAAAAATAAAAATGACACAACAGGCACTACTTATTTCTAATAAGAAATTTCTTACAGCAGGCCTACAGAAGTGAGATAGCATTAACGATACGCGGATAAGACGTGTATCTTACCAGAGGAAATATTTTTCACTGGAAATAGCTGATCAGCGGCCTCTACTAAACAACGAGCTAAAGCATTAGATGAATCAGTTTCGCCTCCTTGAACCATTTCAGGAATTTCCAATATTTTTCGCTCAACTAGGTTTTTGAATTCATTCCAATCAACATTACTTAACCTATATTTCATTCTGGGCTGGCGCCTTCGGGAGGTTGGGCATCTAAACAAAGTTGAAGGTATGAGAAGCGGAAAATGGTCACTTGCAAAAGTCGAAGGCAAAGGTAACCATGATAAGCATAAAGCTAACGAAGGAGAACATATAGATAAATCAACAGCACTAGCGTTTTCATTAGGACTGGTACGACGGGTTGGAGAACCATCATTTAATAAACATAAATTGTGCGCATCCAAAATTTCTATCAATCGCTCCCCGCTATAATTTGTAATACCGCAACCCCACGATTTATGATGACAGTTAAGGTCGCCTAAAACTATGACCGGTCCTGTTAAATATGAAAGGATATTGTTAAATTCATCAAGAACATCATTCGTAGAACGAGAAAGATAAATTGAAACCACAGAAATATTGTTGACCCTAATGCCAACTAGGTTAACAATATTATTATTAAAATTAAGGGATGAAAAGCTAATTTGACTAAATGAGACAGAGTTTTTAATGAGCATGGCTGCACCACCATAGAGTCTGGCCAGCGAGTCTTTGGACACGGAAATGGCGCCAATTTTAAAAATCTTTCACATGTTAACACTGAAAAACTACAATAAAACAATTTTGATACTTACTATTTTTTTGTTTTCTGCTCTTTAGTTTGTGTTTACCTTGCCTACCGGTATGTATGTATGATGTATCTACCGGGAGTAACAGAAAGGGTAAAACAAGCCGAAAGGAGGTCAAGGTACTCATGAAACTGAACAACTTTCCCCATGGAACATGGGACGAAATATGAAAAAAATTTGGACCTCTCAGTGTAAATCAATCAGCTGATCTGCGATTTTGTATGGAAGGTCCAAATTTTTTTTTCATATATCGACCCATGTTTCATGGGGAAAGTTGTTCAGTTTCATGAGTACCTTGACCTCCTTTCGGCTTGTTATACCCTTTCTGTTACTCCCGGTAGATACATCATACATACATACCGGTAGGAAAGGTAAACACAAACTAAAGAGCAGAAACCAAAAAAATAGTAAGTATCAAAATTGTTTTATTGTAGTTTTTCAGTGTTAACATGTGAAAGATTTTTAAAATTGGCGCCATTTCCGTGTCCAAAGACTCGCTGGCCAGACTCTATGGTGGTGCAGCCATGCTCATTAAAAACTCTGTCTCATTTAGTCAAATTAGCTTTTCATCCCTTAATTTTAATAATAATATTGTTAACCTAGTTGGCATTAGGGTCAACAATATTTCTGTGGTTTCAATTTATCTTTCTCGTTCTACGAATGATGTTCTTGATGAATTTAACAATATCCTTTCATATTTAACAGGACCGGTCATAGTTTTAGGCGACCTTAACTGTCATCATAAATCGTGGGGTTGCGGTATTACAAATTATAGCGGGGAGCGATTGATAGAAATTTTGGATGCGCACAATTTATGTTTATTAAATGATGGTTCTCCAACCCGTCGTACCAGTCCTAATGAAAACGCTAGTGCTGTTGATTTATCTATATGTTCTCCTTCGTTAGCTTTATGCTTATCATGGTTACCTTTGCCTTCGACTTTTGCAAGTGACCATTTTCCGCTTCTCATACCTTCAACTTTGTTTAGATGCCCAACCTCCCGAAGGCGCCAGCCCAGAATGAAATATAGGTTAAGTAATGTTGATTGGAATGAATTCAAAAACCTAGTTGAGCGAAAAATATTGGAAATTCCTGAAATGGTTCAAGGAGGCGAAACTGATTCATCTAATGCTTTAGCTCGTTGTTTAGTAGAGGCCGCTGATCAGCTATTTCCAGTGAAAAATATTTCCTCTGGTAAGATACACGTCTTATCCGCGTATCGTTAATGCTATCTCACTTCTGTAGGCCTGCTGTAAGAAATTTCTTATTAGAAATAAGTAGTGCCTGTTGTGTCATTTTTATTTTTGTACTTGTCCTGTATTTGTTTTTGTGTACAATAAATTGTTAAATAGATACCGTTTCCGCCTTGGTGGGATAATCAATGCTCGGAAATGGTTAGGAGAAGAAAGGAAGCTGAAAGAGAGTATGCCATCAATATGTCAGATGAAAATTTGGATAAATTAAATGTTATTATGAGAACTTCTCAGCAGTTTCTTAGAGATAAAAAACAAGATGGTTGGAGAGCATTTTGCTCCTCACTGTCTCCTACAACATGTCCTTCAGAAGTCTGGAATAATATAAGACGTTTTAGATCTGCGTTTCGTGAATCATGTTCATCTTTAGCTCTTCCACCAACGTTAATCAACAACTTCCTTGATAAACTAGCTCCTCCTACGGTCCCGAAAACAATTCTTTGCTTCCTTTATCATCTTATTCTCCTAGTTCTTTAGCTTCTTTAGATTCTCCGTTTACATTATATGAATTGAAAGGGTGTTGTCGAGTGTGAAAGACTCGCCCCAGGAGAAGATGGCATCCCATACTCCTTTTAGTTAATCTCAGTGACATCACTTTAAATTATTATTTGAATTTAATCAACTCTGTTATGATCTCTGGTAACATTCCCCCGTCATGGAAATCACAAGAAGTCATTCCTATTAAAAAACCAAATAAACCTGCTGATGATGCCGCTTCATTTAGACCTATAGCGTTATCAACAGTATTCTCTAAAATTGCAGAACATTTAGTAAAAAATCGTTTAGAATGGTACATAGAGCACAACCAGTTATTATCAAATAGTCAGTATGGTTTTCGTAAAGCAAAGTGCACTCGATAATTTAAGTATTCTTACTACAGATATTCGATTAGCTTTTTCCTAAATAAGTCTGTAGTTGGGTATGTAAAATGTATAGGTTTAATATTTTTTCTAAAACTTTATGCAATTTTACAAAACTAATTTGGTTCTTTTGATTATTTGATTATCCTTATTTTTTATAATTGTTTAAAAGTTTTTCATTGATGACGTCATTACTGGGCAACTAATGAAGCAAACAACTTTATTTACATACTCTTTGCGAACAACCACCATGCAAATTTTATTGCAAATTCCTGGATCTGTTCTGTCAAAGTAGAATGCGGAAAATAAAGTTATTTCCTTTTCTCAAACGGTTTTCTGTAAGGAGATTGAGATAAAATATTGTCTGTCAAATCCCTTTAATTTTCGAACGCGACTGTTTCGCCATTTTATAGTGTCAACAATTTATGGTACGTCAAGTGTCAAAGTCTTGTAAACAAAGTGCGATTTATCAGTTTTTTTCTTGAAATATTATTTTTGCAGTGCATTTTTGTGATAAAAGACTAAATTAAGGAAATGACATCATGCCTGGCTGCTGTGCTGGCTGTTCCTAATACAGTGCGGCGTGCGTCTTATTAAAAATCGCCCTGAAATTAGTTTGCACACGTAAGTACACAAACCTGCTATTTTACTTGAACTTTATAAGATTATATGTAATAAAAAGCCACGAGCAGCTATTTGTCGCTATAAAGCAGCAAACTATAAACGTTTTATTCCCAATATATCATTAATTTCTTTATTTCTGCCGATACTGATTTCCTTTTTAACAATTCATTTACTACACACAAAAAGCAGTTAAGTATTATGAAAATTCACAACAACATAAGCATAATACAGTAGTAAGGTACCTACACAAAATATATCAACAGCGTAGGCATAATGCCCGTCAAAACCATCAACATCTTCCTACCCTTATCCCAACTAGGCAGTAGACAGTTACCGACTATCGATATCGATTTTTGGGTCCAAATGATTACAACCCTACAAAATCCGCCATTTTGTGAGTCAAATATTGTTTAGGTATTCACGCACATTCAGAGGGTACAGCCAGTCCATAGGTTTGTAATGTCTTTGGCAATTCAGTGTTATCGATAGTAGTAGGTACTATCGATAGTTTTGCAACACTACATCAAACGTCCAACTGACATGACAGAAGCAAGCAAGGGTGAAGCAAAGAGTAGGAAACTTTTATTGGGGAGGAAGTTCGTTATAGGCGTCTCGAAAGAGTTTCATTTAATTTTTTGCACAGTATGCACATCACAAAGGTCAAATTAAGGTTATTTAGATTTTTGCAAAAATAAAAGTGATCTTTAACTTTTCAGAACTAAAAACATGAAAATACTATAAAAGACCAAAATATCTCCAAATGGATTTCTTATTTTACGTCTTCGAGTTAAGCTTTACATGCCCAGTTGCTGCTTTTTTGGATATTTCATCGGCTTACGACAACGTCATAATTTCAATTCTTAAGAGTAAACTTGTAGAACTTAAGGTTCCCCAGATGCTGATTAATTTTATTATCAATTTATTGTCTGCCCGATCTATATCACTAATAATGGATAATGTGAACAAAGTTACGCGTACAGTTTATAAAGGTTTGCCACAGGGATCTGTCCTCAGCCCCTTACTTTATAATATTTACACTTATGATTTGGAATCCACGTTAAAGGATTCAGTGAACATCTTACAGTATGCAGATGACTTACTTTATACTCAATAGATGGATCATTAGATCTCGCATGCAATTCACTCTCATCATCACTCAGTTCTTTAAAAGGCTGGTTGGATCGTAACGGTTTAGATTTATCAGTAACAAAAAGTTGTGTTGTTGTCTTTAGCAGAATGAGGAGAATTCCTCAAATATCTGTTAAATACAATGATCACATTTTACCAGTTGAAAAATCTGCTAAATTTTTGGGCATAATTAGATAGTAAGCTTACTGGTGTTCCACATTTTGAATATGTTGCGTCTAAATGCGAGGGACTGATTAACATTGTTAGATGTTTGTCAGGCGTTTGGTGGGGGGCTCATCCGTTTTCTATGAAACTCATATATAATGCTTTAATTAGGTCTATTCTAGATTATGGAAACTTTTTTGTTAGAGGGAGGTAACGTGCAAGGTCTTAGAAAATTAGATTTAATTCAAGCAAAGCTTTCGAATTGTTGTTGGAGCGATGAAATCTAGCCCCATCAACGCCTTGCAGGTAGAATGTTGTGAACCTCCATTAAAGTTAAGAAGGCAATATCTAAGCGACCGGTTTTTGTTCAAATCATTTCCGTTTTCTAATCATCCTCTACATTTGAAACTTCAGGACATATCAGAATGCATTGAAACATCCCGCTACTGGCGAAATAAATCTATTCCATGTCTTGTTCAAAGCTACAGAAAATTTACATCTATCCAACAACATATTTACCGCTCTCCTGTTTTGCCTCTGTTTGTTGCCAGTTAAGAATCTTTATTAGTTCAACCTACCATCCGCTATGATTTGGGTTTAAGTAAACACGATTCAAATGCAAATATTCAATTCTTGTCATCAATTGATAATGAAAACTGGCAAGACAGCTATCATATTTTTACAGACGCATCAAAGTCCTTGTCTCATGAATGTGTTGGAGTGGTGTGTATTCCTTGTTCAGTTTAAATTAGTAGCAAAAGTAAAACTTCCTCCAGAATCTTCTGTATTTACTGGAGAATGTTTGGGCATTCTTAAGGCATTGGAATTAATATTATTAATGAATTTAAACAAAACAGTTATTTTTTCGGATTCAAAAAGTGCTCTACAGGCGTTAGAAAAGTTTCCGTTTAAAATGAAACCCTATTATCCAGTCGTGTTTGAAATTCGTAAACGCCTTGAATTATGTATGTCCAAGGGTTTAACTGTATTATTTTCTTGGATTCCCAGTCACTGTGGTATTAACGGAAACGAAAAGGCTGACCGTTTGGCCAAGGAGGCTGTGCAAGATGGTGACATGGTTCCATTTACAAATTATGTCCACGACTTGACTGCTTTGCCCAAGGTTTATCTTCAAAACTCTTGGAGTGAGCTTTGGTCAGATAGCGGTCAGTCAAAGGGAAGATCATTTTTCAAAATTCAGCCGAACATACCCCTAAAACCGTGGTTTTTTAAAGTTAAAGGTTCTAAGACTGCTATTTCTGTAATTTCACGAATGCGATTGGGTCATGTCTGTACTCCTTTCCACTTGGCAAGACTAAACATTGTTAATAGTGATATGTGTGAGTGGGGAAGATGTGGTGGTTTGGATCATATATTTTGCTTGTCCTCTTCACGACCGATCTACCTTTCTCCACAACTTATTGGCTCTCAAGGTTCCTTTTCCTACCCGAGTCTCTTGTCTTATAATGTTTCCTATTTTGTATTATAATGTATTATCATCATTTATTACTACTAATAATATAAAAATTTAGTGTGTATATTTTTAAGTTTCTTGATATTTGTATATACCTGACTATCCTTTCAAAATTTTATTTTAATTTTGATTTTAATTATATTTGAACGCGTTTGATTTTAATTATATTTAATTTGACTAAATGAGACAGAGTTTTTAATGAGCATGGCTGCACCACCATAGAGTCTGGCCAGCGAGTCTTTGGACACGGAAATGGCGCCAATTTTAAAAATCTTTCACATGTTAACACTGAAAAACTACAATAAAACAATTTTGATACTTACTAATTTTTTTTCTGCTCTTTAGTTTGTGTTTAATTTTCCTACCGGTATGTATTTATGTTGTATCTACTTGATTAACAGAATGTGTATAACAAGCATAAAGGAGTTCAAGGTACTCATGAACTGAACAACTTTCCATGGAACATGGGTCGATATATGAAAAAAAAATTTGGACCTTCCATACAAAATCGCAGATCAGCTGATTGATTTACACTGAGAGGTCCAAATTTTTTTCATATTTCGTCCCATGTTCCATGGGGAAAGTTGTTCAGTTTCATGAGTACCTTGACCTCCTTTCGGCTTGTTTTACCCTTTCTGTTACTCCCGGTAGATACATCATACATACATACCGGTAGGCAAGGTAAACACAAACTAAAGAGCAGAAAACAAAAAAATAGTAAGTATCAAAATTGTTTTATTGTAGTTTTTCAGTGTTAACATGTTGCCATTTGAAATATTTGAATTATTTGACGTCCAAAGACTCGCTGGCCAGACTCTACCCATCTAATCGATCATCTCGAAGACAGGTGTAACCAGGTATGTTGAAAACATATCCTGGTTTCAACCATGTCTCTCCTAAAGCAATTAAGGTTGGTTTATATTTATTAATCATATAAATTAGATCACTTTTTTTAGGAATTATGCTTCTGCAATTCCATTGAATTATTGTGGAATCCATTAGAATTACTACTTAACATGTTAAAAATTTCTGTAATAGGGGCAACGTGGGACGGTTGTAGTAAATTGGACTGCAAAAGAGTACGTATTAGTACAATGATTGTATTTAGCATAGTTTCTGCAGATTGTGTTTCTTTTGGCTGAATCGCACAACCATTTTGAGTCTGGGGAGGTTCGAATTCTTTAATTATAGCATTGTGGGCAGCCCTATCGTATCCAGCTTGAGCTTTAGGGACTGACCGAGGCTTGAGGAAAATAGTTTTTTTATATGACGAGTGATTAGCAGATTGTTTAGCAGAATCGTTAATCTGAGGTTCTGTACGAGCAGAAGTTAAAACATCAGCTTAAGATTTCGAAATAGGCGGGAAGAGTTTGCTTGCCTCAAGATAAGACACGCAGCTATGAGCCATTGTGTGTTTTATTTCTTTTTGGCGAATAAATTCGGGGCATTTCTTATTAGTCGCATAGTGGCAACCTTCGCACAAAACACATTTTGCCTTGTCATCTTCTTCAATGTCGCAGTTTTCGCATAGGTGGTCTTTTGCGCATTTAAAACACTTTGGAGATTTCGCGCGGCATTGCATTTTCGTGTGACCATATTTGCAACACCTAAAGCACTGAATAGTTGGGTAAACATATACCTCTACTGGGAGCGCATTGTAGCATAAAAATAATCGCTTAGGTAAGACTACATCAAAAGTTATTACCACCGATTCGGAGGGTTTCCATGTGTTGTTGCCATTAATATTGACTTTAAAGTTTAATCGTCGTATTTTTATAATATTACCACAACCGATAGGAGTGGCGATATTATTTTTGATCTCTTCTTCGCTCCAATCCGCTGGGATTCCACGGACCAAGCCCATACGCGTGACATGAAAAGTTGGTATAAACGCCTTGAATTTGTGCATTTCCAAAAGATGACTTTGCAAAAATTTATTAGCGTCACTGAATTTTGAAAACGAATCGGTGCACCGGTTTCTACCGATTCTTTTGACACTTCCGGGAATTATGTTTTCAAACTGACTTTTCCTAAGGAAATTTCCAAACGCAATTGGGTGCAAAATGGTTCCATCGTTAGGGGCATTTTCAATTTTTTGCACATGAATTAAAAAGGGAGCAACATCTGATGGCAGATATTCACTCCTTCCCACTTGGCGAAACTCTGTTTGTTGAACTTCTTGTGTATTATTTTCTTTTACTGACTGAGTGTTGTTTTGATTTTCAATAGATTGAACGTCATCTTTTATTGGTTGCCTATTACGTGAATCTTGCGGTTGCAAGTGAGCTGCTTGAGTTTTAGGGGCCCGAGGGGTTACTTTTTTCATGACAATCATATGACAATAGTATTTTCATCAATATTTGCTATATTATCACACTGACAAATATTTTCACCCACCTGTTGACCGTCAACTTTCTTTTTCCTTCGCTTAGAACAATCACGACAAATCCGTATAAAGCGAGTCCGTTTCCGACCCGAATGACTCGTGTTATCACTAGTTCTTGACGACACTGAGCCGTCAGTATCCATTTTGTTTAATTCATCGTTTGAAACAATCGTAATAGAAGAACCTACGGGGAGATTCAGGCCAGGCCAAAACCCGCCTTTACCCCCCCGAGCTTCATCGGGGGGCTCGTTCATACAAAATTTACAATCGTTCAAATATGTACAAAACTTACCTAATCCACAGCAAATATACACAAACTATAAAATATATACACTAAATAATAAGAATATTTACAATACCAGACTATCCTGATAGATTTACACTATTAAAATTAATATTTAATTTTCCAAACACAAAAATACGTCCTGTTACCACGAAGTTTCCCGCGCTTTTTTTCGTATCTACTAATTTTTACTTTTCTTAGTATCTGTCAAAAAGTGGCAACAGTTGGCAACACTGTAATATCCGTTGTGGTTCGATTTTTGAGATTGTTTTATTTATTTCGTTCCCCAAATCGTGCTTTCCTAGAAAAATTCCTAAATTTACTGGAAAATAGGACTGTGGTAAACATGAACATTCTCTACGTCGAAGCGCTGCAGAAGCGTGATAGTCGCGCAAGTGCGGACTACATAGAGAGCCTCGTGCGTTCCCACTTGTCGAACTTTGCGGCTTTAGCTCCAGGAGCCGTTCTGACTGGCAGCGAGCTGGAGACGGGAGCAGGCGGGGAGCTGAGCAAGCACGTGAGCTCTATAGCGCTGTGCGACGCTGAGCACGAGGCGGGCGAGGAGCTGCGGACTATCGAAACTGAACTCCGCATTCATGTCCTGTCTGAGGACCCTACTGGCGGTGTACTGGAGACCCTCGGCGCGGCGGAGGACGAGCCGGCGCCCGTGGAGGTGTGGCCGCTGCCCGCCGCCCAGTTGCACGGGATCTGGGAGAGCTTAGTGTTCGAAGACTCGCTCAAAGCCGACACTCTGCGGTTTGTTGAAACTGCGTTCGAGTTTGAAGCGCGGGGTGTGGATTCCCGGCAGGTAAGTTAGCTATTTCTTAGACCGTTATTATTATATGTATGCAAAAGTCCCAGTTTAAGTGATCCTAAAGAAAATATCTAAGTATATTCTGGACCTCCTTATCTACTAACTGGAATTTAGGTATTTTATATTTACCTACAGCATATTTTTTTGAAAAATGTTGTGTTTTAACCTTTTGCACGCCAGAGTTTTTTTACGTCGCCTCACCCCCGACGCCAAGCATATAAAAATGTGAAGATCGGCAAGTGATGCGACAAGCAGTCAGGTGTCTTAAACAATACAGAATTGAAGTTATAAATATAGCAAAATTTAGACTAGTTGTCAGTGGCGTCGTAAGCACGCGATCGTTTAGCAACTATAGTTGTCGTTGGCGTTCAAAAGGTTAATTAGCAGGCCACAGGCTGTGCCTATATCTAAGCTGGTGTGCATGTATCAGTTCATTAAAAAGTTAGTTTTTATTTTATTTACAAGTTCACTTGTCCATAGTGTTGTAACACATACAAAAGTATTTTCAAGTAATTTGCTCTGCCATTATGTGCTTTCTGTAATTTTAAACACATTTGTTTGCCTAGAGCACATTCCAACTCATGGCCAGCTGAAGTCATGGCACCATCTTTAAGGCACATTTTCATTTATCAACATTGTTAAGAAGCAACATTGCACCTTCATGATAAAAATCAATCATCTACTTTCAGGTAGCTTGGAATCGTGTGGTGCTGCTGCACGGTCCTCCCGGCACGGGCAAGACGTCTCTATGCCGCGCTTTAGCCCACAAGCTGGCCGTCCGTCTGTCCGACCGCTTCCCACGAGCCCGTCTGCTGGAGATCAACGCGCACGGACTCTTCTCCAAGTGGTTCTCGGAAAGTGGCAAGCTGGTGGCCCGGCTGTTTGATAAAATCCAAGAAATACTCGAAGATGAAAAGATGCTTGTCTGCGTTTTGGTGGATGAGGTAATTAATAAATCATTTTTATTTGAAAAATTTAATGGATCACAATTTTACATATAACGTTTAAAATAAAGGGTTTCTGTTAGTGTGTCTGTCACGCAATGTGTCTGTTCGCTAACTCCTCCTAAACCACGCAACGGACTTTGATGCGGTTTTTGTTATAGAAATGTTGATTATAGAAGAAGGTTTATACAGGGTGTTAATTTAAATGCGTGCCATAGCTTCAGGGTAGGTTTAGTATCGATAAAGAATACCGTAAAAAATATTGAAAAAAATCCCAGTCACAAAAATTTTTTTTTACTTGTCTAGTTGTCTGACATTTGATTCAAATGCCTATATCTCAGCCGAAATTCGTTCAATCTCAAAGTTGTTTAGACGAAAGTACTTGTATGGGCTCTCTAAACAACAACAGAGTCAAAAATTGATTTTTGAAAAAAATAAAGTTTAGACTACATCCGAAAAAACTATTTTTTTTTGTCTGGGATTTTTTTTCAATATTTTTTATGGCATCCTGAATCGATACTGAACCTACCCTGAAGCTATGGCACGCATTAAAATTAACATTCTGTATGTATGAAACACATACTGTGAAAATGCTTTTTTCTTCCCTGAAAAAAAGAGTAGCAGCGGGCGAAACCACTAACGGACAACTACTACAACATTCTTTTTTTTCTCTAGTCTGCAACATGGCAATCTTAGGCTGGGCGCCACCTCTCTGTCTGTCAGTAGCAAAACAACAGTGACAGCACTACTGAACTTCTCATACATTTGACGTCTGCAACTGCTTACGCTCTGACAGTACGCCGCGGGGCTTAATGCGCGCTCTATAGCTTGCTTATATATACTCTAAGGATATGATATAAAATGTTTTCGTCCAGGTAGAATCGCTGGCGGCGGCGCGGCGCGCGGCGGTGGCTGGGTTGGAGCCGTCGGACTCCATCCGCGCGGTGAACGCCGTCCTGGGCGCGCTGGACCGGCTGCGGCGCGCGCCCAACGCGCTCGTGCTCGCCACCTCCAACGTCACCGCCGCCGTCGACGCAGCCTTCCTCGACCGAGCGGACATTGCCAGGTATGAATACCTCGACAGACATTGCAAGATTTGAATGCCTCGACTGACATTGCAAGGTTTGAATGCCTCGACTGACATTGCAAGGTTTGAATGCCTCGACTGACATTGCCAGGTTTGAATGCCTCGACCGAGCAGACATTGCCAGGTATGAATGCCTCGACCGAGCGGACATTGCCAGGTATTCCTCGACCGAGCGGACATTGCCAGGTATGAATACCTCGACCGAGCGGACATTGCCAGGTATTCCTCGACCGAGCGGACATTGCCAGGTATGAATACCTCGACCGAGCGGACATTGCCAGGTATGAATGCCTCGACCGAGCGGACATTGCCAGGTATGAATGCCTCGACCGAGCGGACATTGCCAGGTATGAATGCCTCGACAGACATTGCAAGGTTTGAATACCTCGACCGAGCGGACATTGCCAGGTATTCCTCGAACGAGCAGACATTGCCAGGTATTCCTCGACAGAGCGAACATTGCCAGGTATTCCTCGACAGAGCGGACATTGCCAGGTATGAATGCCTCGACCGAGCAGACATTGCCAGGTATGAATGCCTCGACAGAGCGGACATTGCCAGGTATTCCTCGACAGAGCGGACATTGCCAGGTATGAATACCTCGACAGAGCGGACATTGCCAGGTATGAATGCCTCGACCGAGCGGACATTGCCAGGTATTCCTCGACCGAGCGGACATTGCCAGGTATGAATGCCTCGACAGAGCGGACATTGCCAGGTATGAATGCCTCGACCGAGCGGACATTGCCAGGTATTCCTCGACCGAGCGGACATTGCCAGGTATGAATGCCTCGACCGAGCGGACATTGCCAGGTATGAATACCTCGACTGACATTGCAAGGTTGAATGCCTCGACAGAGCGGACATTGCCAGGTATGAATGCCTCGACCGAGCGGACATTGCCAGGTATGAATACCTCGACAGAGCGGACATTGCCAGGTATGAATGCCTCGACCGAGCGGACATTGCCAGGTATTCCTCGACCGAGCGGACATTGCCAGGTATGAATGCCTCGACAGAGCGGACATTGCCAGGTATGAATGCCTCGACCGAGCGGACATTGCCAGGTATGAATACCTCGACAGAGCGGACATTGCCAGGTATGAATGCCTCGACCGAGCAGACATTGCCAGGTATGAATGCCTCGACCGAGCGGACATTGCCAGGTATTCCTCGACCGAGCGGACATTGCCAGGTATGAATGCCTCGACCGAGCGGACATTGCCAGGTATGAATGCCTCGACAGAGCGGACATTGCCAGGTATGAATACCTTGTAGACATTGCAAGGTTTGAATGCCTCGACAGACATTGCAAGGTTTGAATACCCCGACAGACATTGCAAGGTTTGAATGCCTCGACTGACATTGCAAGGTTTGATTGCCTCGACAGACATTGCAAGGTTTGAATGCCTCGACTGACATTGCAAGGTTTGAATGCCTCGACTGACATTGCAAGGTTTGAATGCCTCGACAGACATTGCCAGGTTTGAATGCCTCGACTGACATTGCAAGGTTGAATGCCTCGACAGAGCGGACATTGCCAGGTATGAATGCCTCGGCAGACATTGCCAGGTTTGAATGCCTCGACTGACATTGCAAGGTTTGAATGCCTCGACAGACATTGCCAGGTTTGAATGCCTCGACTGACATTGCCAGGTATGAATGCCTCGACAGAGCGGACATTGCCAGGTATGAATGCCTCGACTGACATTGTAAGGTTTGAATGCCTCGACTGACATTGCCAGGTTGAATGCCTCGACCGAGCGGACATTGCCAGGTTGAATGCCTCGACAGACATTGCCAGGTATGAATGCCTCGACTGACATTGCAAGGTTGAATGCCTCGACCGAGCGGACATTGCCAGGTTGAATGCCTCGACAGACATTGCCAGGTATGAATGCCTCGACTGACATTGCAAGGTTGAATGCCTCGACCGAGCGGACATTGCCAGGTTGAATGCCTCGACAGAGTGGACATTGCCAGGTATGAATGCCTCGACTGACATTGCAAGGTTTGAATGCCTCGACTGACATTGCAAGGTTGAATGCCTCGACAGAGCGGACATTGCCAGGTATGTATGCCTCGACAGAGCGGACATTGCCAGGTATGTATGCCTCGACAGAGCGGACATTGCCAGGTATGAATGCCTCGACTGACATTGCAAGGTTTGAATGCCTCGACTGACATTGCAAGGTTGAATGCCTCGACAGAGCGGACATTGCCAGGTATGAATGCCTCGACAGACATTGCAAGGTTTGAATGCCTCGACTGTCAAGGTATTCATACCTGGCAATGTCCGCTCGGTCGAGGAATACCTGGCAATGACCTATGTTTCTTGGGGAAAGTTGTTCAGTTTCATTCGCTGGTTTACCCCTTAAAATATTTGCAGTTGATTTTTTTACACCTGTATATTGCGGCGAAATAAAGATTTTTGTATTTTGTTTGTTTGCATTGCTGTGTGATGCCGGCTTAGAATAGCATCACCCAATTTCTTTCCCGTGGGTGTCGTAAGAGGCGACTAAGGGACTCGAGGGTTTGATGTGTATTGCAATTTTAGGCGACAGGCTGACAACCTGTCGCTATAGTGATACACTACAATAGCTAAGACGGCCCTCAAATATTTGTCAGACGTGGCGACAACGACCGTATTTTTACGGCTGTTGACGCTCTGCCTACCAAAGGGATAAAGGCGTGATTTATGTATGTATGTACATATGTATATGTCGCAGGAATCTAGCGAAATCCGGTAATTCGCGAAATCCCTAGGCCCTTCGCGAAGAGCCGGATAATAGCGAAAAGCATGATTCGTAGCCGAATCCGCTACGCACTTGCTACGAAAGGTTCCATATGCAGCAAAGGTTCCATATGCTGATCAGGTGGTTCAGCCTGCAATTGCCTACTCATCCATGTCAGCGGCCCACGGAACGCCCAGTGTCGTAAGGGTTCTTCGGGTGGTCATGATCATGCCCATGATTATGATTATGATTATAATCATAATGACCATGACCATGACCATGACCATGACCATGGTCATGGTCATGGTCATAATTATAATCATAATCATCATAATCATAATCATAATCATAAGCATAATCATAATCATAATCATAATCATAATCATAATCATAATCATAATCATAATCATAATCATAATCATAATCATAATCATAATCATAATCATAATCATAATCATAATCATAATCATAATCATAATCATAATCATAATCATAATCATAATCATAATCATAATCATAATCATAATCATAATCATAATCACAATCACAATCATAATCATAATCATAATCATAATCATAATCATAATCATGATCATGATCATACTCATAATCTTCTTAGCGAATCGATTCTGGCGTTTTAGATATAGTTGGACCAGTACTCAGCCACACGTACAGCGTTGTTCGTTGCTTTGTAAAGGTCCTCGCGTGTACAGGTGCTTGGGCACGCGGGGCAAGACAGTAGATGTGCCATAGATTGGGACGATATACCGCACTGGCAAGCACTTTCTGTACTGTACCCCCATTTACATAAGAATGGGATAAGTCCGCCTTTGTGCCTATACAATCTTTTAGTTTATTTAAGTTTTATATTGTATTGATTTCTTGTGTGGTACAATAAAGTTATTACATACATACATACATTACACATATTTTCTTTACTCCTGCCGACTTGGGTCCGGAGTCTGTTTAAAGACTTCCACGTCGGCCAGGTAAGGTGGCTTCCAGGGGGCAGTCGCTCAGAAAGTGGCATTGTTGTTGCTTCAGGGTATACCTCCCGCCAAAGATTTAGGCGATTTTGAGAGACTTCGCCGTCTAGGAGCACGTCTTTACAAAACTGTGCCGACTTCTCAACCTTTGAGGCACCGGGGTGTAATAGTGCATTGGGTGTTTTGGGTCAGCCTCTTTTTTCGCCATTTCGCATCGACTCGCCACTTCTCTGCGGACGCCTGGAGGAGCGATACCAGCCAGAGGATACAGCATTGCAACAGGAGTTGGTTTCAGACAGCCTGTAATTATCCGGCATGTGTCATTTAATGCTGTATCTACCAGACGAGTATGAGCAGAACGGCTCCAGACTGGGCAAGCGTATTCGCCCGCAGAAAATGATAAGGCCATTCCAGTGGTCCGCAGGACTTGAGGCGATGCTCCCCAGTTGGTGGATATGAGGCGGCGTAAAAGATTGTTGCGCGTGCCCACTTTCTGCTTGGTGTTGCTGCAGTGCTGTTTGTAAGTGAGTGCTCTATCCAGTGTGATACCGAGGTATTTTGGATGAGGGCAATGAGCAATGGGCACGTTTTTCCAGCAAATATTCAAGGTTCGCCTAGATTCGCGATTGCGTAGGTGAAAGACGCAGGATTGGGTTTTAGATGGGTTGGGTCTAAGGTAGTTTTGGTCGTAGTAGCAGCCAAGCGTATCAAGCGCTGAAGTAAGGCTACTTTCTACCTGTTCAAACGACGTAGCTTGAGCCGTAAGTGTCAGATCGTCGGCATAAAGGAAACTTGATGTATTGGGTGGTCTAGGCTGGTCGTTTGTGTAAATGTTAAATAACATTGGTGCCAGCACGCTACCCTGGGGTAGTCCGTTCTTTTGAGGTCGCCATCGGCTTTTGTCGTCTAGAAGGTGAACTTGAAAGCGGCGGCATCGAAGTAGCTCGCTGAGTATCTTCGTAAAAGTAAGGTCACCAGTCATTTCAGCTACCTTCCATAACAACCGTTTTATGTTTACTGTGTCATATGCAGCTGATAAGTCGACAAATACGACGCCTGTCACTTGACCCAGCTCAAACCCGTCCTCTAGGTGTTGTGTGAGGTTGAGAGTTTGATTGCAGCAGGATTTTCCTGGTCGGAATCCAGCCTGCTCGGGAATGAGCTTAGGAATGAGATACTCATAATCATAATCATTATCTTAATGGTAATGGTCATGGTCATGGTCATTGTCATTATGATTATAATCATAATCATGCGCATGATCATGACCACCCGAAGAACCCTTACGACACTGGGCGTTCCGTGGGCCGCTGACATGGATGAGTAGGCAATTGCAGGCTGAACCACCTGATCAGCATATGGAACCTTTGCTGCATATGGAACCTTTCGTAGCAGGTGCGTAGCGGATTCGGCTACGAATCATGCATTTCGCTATTATCCGGCTCTTCGCGAAGGGCCTAGGGATTTCGCGAATTACCGGATTTCGCTAGATTCCTGCGACATATATATTTCTTACAGTGAATCTTGTAATTCCTACTGAGAAATAAATGCTTTTGATTTTGATGATGTTATGTTTGTTTGCAGGCTGGTGCCGGCGCCGGGCGCGCGCGCGGCGTACGCGGTGCTGCGCGGCGCGCTGGGCGAGCTCATGTCGCGCGGGGTGGTCGCGCCGCGGGAGCCGCTGTTCGCGCTGCGGGTGCTCGCCGCGTCCGGCTGGGCCGACACAGAGGGCGCCACCGCGTCAGTACATACATACATACATAAATCACGCCTTTATCCCTTGCGGGGTAGGCAGAGCGTCAATAGCCGTTAAATACGGTCGTTGTCGCCACGTCTGACAAATATTTGAGGGCCGTCTTAGCTATTGTCGTGTATCACTATAGTGACAGGTTGTCAGCCTGTCGCCTAAAATTGCAATACACATCAAACCCTCGAGTCCCTTAGTCGCCTCTTACGACACCCACAGGAAAGAAATGGGGTGATGCTATACTAAGCCGGCATCACACAGCATTCACATGCATGCACGGCAACACTGCGTCAGTTACCTTATAAATAAATATAATATAATAATAAATATCGCTGGACGAGACACACAGCGCCATCTAGCCCCAAACTAAGCAAAGCTTGTACCATAATATAAAGAAAGGGGGAAAGTAAGTTATCTTAGAACAACCGCACCGCACGCGGCTTGTATGTGTGCGCAATAGTATCTACGCGTCGCCGCACGCACACATCTAATGGCGGCCCCGACCGAGGCTGCCCGAAACGTCCCGAGATTTGTCAGTGTGTGCGTACGGCGACGCGTACAGATATATTGCGCACACATACATAATGCTGTGTGATGCCGGCTTAGAATAGCATCACCCCATTTCTTTCCTGTGGGTGTCGTAAGAGGCGACTAAGGGACTCGAGGGTTTGATGTGTATTGCAATTTTAGGCGACAGGCTGACAACCTGTCACTATAGTGATACACGACAATAGCTAAGACGGCCCTCAAATATTTGTCAGACGTGGCGACAACGACCTTATTTTTACGGCTGTTGACGCTCTGCCTACCCCGCAAGGGATAAAGGCGTGATTTATGTATGTACAAGCAGCGCGCGCTGCGGTTGTTCTAAGATAACTTACTTCCCCCTTCCTTATACTATGCTTGTACTATGGGAACTAGACAACTGATATAATACTTATATACTTCTTTTTGTAAATAAATACATATTATACATAGAAAACACCCAGACTAAACACAAATATTTGAAAATTGACTTAACAAACATTTGTGTCGGTGGGGATCGAACCCACGACCCTCGGCGTGGCAGGCAGGGGTACTATCCACTACGCCATCGGGCCAGTCAACCTTCACCTTTACACCCACAATTGTCCACTGCTGGACATGGGCCTCCACCTATCAGGGGGCTCCGATCCATTGCCGTGCTCGCCACGCTTGGCAAGCGGATTGGCAAACGTAGTGCAAGATGTTGCCTTTACAGGGAACACGGACGGACGGGTCTGCCAAATACCAGCTGGCAGCCCTGGGCTCGATTGAGAAGCGCGCCAAGAAACTCATCGCTGATAGGGCACTTATTGACGCAAAGTTACAGAGCCTCGAACACCGTCGCAAAGTAGCTTGCTTGTCGGTATTCTACAGGATACATTTCGGGGAGTGTGCACAGTCTCTCCATGACCTGATACCTCCGTCACCATTCCATCTCCGGTGCACGAGACGCCGGTTGGGATTCCACCCTTATATCGTAGACATCCCGCAAATTCGCACAAAGCGCTTCGCTTCTACATTTTTAATGCGAACTGCTAAGGAGTGGAACTCCCTGCCTGCGGATCTGTTTCCGGAACGTTATAACCTGGGCCTTTTCAAGGCGAGAGTGAATAGGCATTATCTGGGCGAGCATGTTCCATCATCGTCTGCATCGTCACTTAACATCATAGTACGGTCTGTGACTTTTTGAAATGTATGGAAAGGTGACGATTTTTGTTTAAGTGAAATTTCGATATGGGGCCTTGTAGAGGACCTCAATCTAAGGTTTTTGAGCCCGGTTACCAAACTCCAGCACGTGGTGGGGGGGAGGGGGGGGCGTTCAAACATTCGCGTTACCGCGCTTCAGTAAAAAAAATATGTGGCGTTGGCTTAACATACAATTTTGATTTTGGTATCAATTTCTTATAAATCGAGGATGTACCTTTCATTTTTTGTATCAAAATACCTATATTACTTACGAGAAATATGAAAAAAATTGAAATAAATGAAAAAAATCTGCAAAGATTTGTAATTTTTTTCATTTGACAGGCTATATCTTTAAAAATATATATGGATAAGTCATAAATAAAAAATATTATCCGTTAGTCTTATTATTTAAATTTATGAAACCATACACAGTAATGCCAATATTCGTAGAAAAAACTCCCAAAAAAAATAAGAACCGTGCCTACTGCAATGTGTACCCGTACGGACCTACTGCTATGTTTACCGCATAACATTTTTCATTTTCCTGAAAAAGCGTTACAAAGTTATTATTTGTAATGTCATTTATTATAATAAATAAAGTAGACGTATCTACACTAATATAATAAAGAGGAAAGATTTGTTTTTTGTATGTACGTATGTAATCGATAAACTCCGGAACTACTGAACTGAATTCAAAAATACTTTCACCATTAGAAAGCTTCAACATTCCTGAGTAACGTAGGCTACTTTTTACCACGGGAAAATTCCTCATTCCTACGGGGAAACGGCTAACAGCAGGAAAAGCGGGAAATACAGCAGATATTACCCAAATTAGCCAAAACGCTTTACAGATCTTCGCGAAATTTGTCACTGATGTTACTAGCATATTAAAGACGAACATGGCCTACTTTTTGTCAGCCCTCGAGGATCTGGAGTACCTTATGAAGACCACCAGCATCCCATCTAAACTATAAGAGATACGGTCATGGCTTGATAGAAAAAGTTGTTCATCATGACGGGCCACTTCTGCTGGTACATGGTCATCGAGGATCTGGAGTACCTGATGAAGACCACCAGCATCCCATCTAAACTATAAGAGATACGGTAATGGCTACAAAGTAAAAGTTATTCAGCATGACGGGCCGCTTCTGCTGGCACATTCACCTTTGCTGGAACGGAGTAATGGACTTTTTACTACGGGCAAAGATCCAATTTCTACGGGAAAAAATGTAAGTAGCAGCGGGTGAAACCGCTGGGCGGGCCGCTAGTTTGTTATAAAAATGATTTTATTATCCTACAATATTTATGGTATTGCCTAATAAATGATGATCTATGCAATGATGAACTTTATTCAAAGTCTCCCTTTCAAGAACAAATTACTTGAGTTAATAACAATAACTAGATAAAAAAATACTTTCTTGCCATTTTTGTATCTCATATAACTTGGCAGGACAGAGTCACAAACGAGCGAGTTCTAGAAATTGCACAGCTGCCTAGCTTTACCGCTTTGCTTAAGCAAAGACGATTGCGGTGGCTAGGGCATGTGTACCGCATGGAACCTTCGCGTCTACCGCGGCGTGTCCTACTTGGCGCCGTAGCTAACGCCAAAAGAGGAGTTGGAAGACCGATGCTACGTTTCAAAGATTGCGCCAAACGGGACATGGCTGCGTTTGACATCGACCATCAAAGCTGGGAGAAGCTTGCTGAGAATAGGGATGTATGGCGAAAGCGTGTGTTTGATGGGCGTAAAGCTCACGATGATGCCTGGTTCGCTGGTCTCGCAAACAAAAGGCAAAAACGACATCTAAACATGCATGTGCCAGTCTCTAATTCCACCTTCGTTTGTAGAGCGTGCGGAAAGTCATGCCGCTCCCGTATCGGCTTATACAGCCATGAAAAATCTTGCCTCAGACACTGAATAAATCGTCTGTCACAGACGTATGAGGCCAATGATGATAGTATAGCAGTGCTCCTTGTGCCCTTCATCAGGTACTCCAGATCCTCAAGTTCTGACAAAACGTAGTTCATGCTCTTTTTTGATATGCTAGCAATATCAGTGATGAATTTCTCGAAGATCGGTCAAGTGCTTTGGATAATTTGGGTAATATCAGCTAAATTTAACGGTTTTCCCGCTGCTAACCGTTTTCCCGTGGGAATAAGATATTTTCCCGTGGTATAAAGTAGCTTATGTTACTCTGAAATATTGTAGCTTCCTAATGGTGAAAGAATTTTTTAATTTAGTTCAGTAGTTCCGGAGTTTATCGATTACATACATACATACAAAAAACAAAACTTCCTCTTTATTATATTAGTGTAGATACGTCTACTTTATTTATTATAATAAATGACATTACAAATAATAACTCTGTAACGCTTTTTCAGGAAAATGAAAAATGTTATACGGTAAACATTGCAGTAGGTACGTACGGGTACACATGGCACGGTTCTTATTTTTTTTGGGAGTTTTTTCTACGAATATTGGCATTACTGTGAGTGATTTCATAAATTTTAATAATAAGACTAACTGATAATATTTTTTATTTATGACTTATTCATATATATTTTTAAAAATATAGCCTGTCAAATGAAAAAAATTACAAATCTTTGCAGATTTTTTTCATTTATTTCAATTTTTTTCATATTTCTCGTAAGAAATATAGGTATTTTGATACAAAAAATGAAAGGTACATCCTCGATTTATAAGAAATTGATACCAAAATCAAAATTGTATGTTAAGCCAACGCCACATATTTTTTTTTACTGAAGCGCGGTAACGCGAAAGTTTGAACGCCCCCCCCTCCCCCCCACCACGTGCTGGAGTTTGGTAACCGGGCTTAAAAACCTTAGATTGAGGTCCTCTACAAGGCCCCATATCGAAATTTCACTTAAACAAAAATCGTCACCTTTCCATACATTTCAAAAAGTCACAGACCGTACTATCAGGTGAGATTGCGGACAAATGCTTACCCATTATTTATAAAAAAAAAGAACACTGCTGCCTATTCAGGATTGACGACAGGCAGGCGGCTGGTCAAAACATAATGCCAAATCCTTTTTGCTACATGTTTTTCTGTTTTATAAAAACATGTTTGCTACATGCTCTGCCCTTACCCGTATTGATTTGGGATAAGGGCAGGAAGATAATGTCGCTGCTCATTTCCTGGATGATTATCCCTCAGTCACTTTTTACGACAACCAAGGGTAGAATTAGGTAGAAAACAGTAATACTCATAACACTTCAGAGTATTCTTATGATATTTTGACCATGTTCCGACCTCCTTGAGAAAAATTATTGTTTCTTATCATCAGCCGGTTCTGAGTTTTCGCTATCGGTAACTAGTAAAATGTCACCATTAGGTGCGTCCACCTCGCGCGGCATACGTTCGTGCGCAGGCGAGCCAACTTCGGCCCAATTTGGACGCCTAAATAAGTTGTAGGCAAACTTCTGAGGCGCGTTGATCTTGGCTCGGCCCGCGCGCGCTCGCCCGAGCACCAGCTTGCGCTGCCTCGGGTGAGGCACGTATTTTTTTTGTGTTCAGCAGGAGAGTCAGCGAGCAGCCTCGCTTGTTATGGACGCTCCTATTTATGTGCGTTAGGACCGCGGGTGTACAAGTTAGGATTGAGCTGCTTATCTACAGGATGGTAGTACCTGCAGTGTACCTCAGTGTACCTCCAATGAAATCCAGTGTACCTCAGTTAATAAAAAGTTATTGGATGAAATATGTACACCCGCCATTCTAACGTTAGGATGGCGGGTGTACATTTTTATTTCGGTCTGTAGATACTTATTTTGCTTTTCGTTTATAGTAATTTGGTGTACCTGCAGTGTACCTGTCCATAAAATTATAAAATAATCAAAATGATGACAAATACCTACCAGTAAAAAACGTGTAAAAACGATATAGGGGAAACTGGGGGCACTTGAGCCCTAGGGGAGACTTTGTAAACGTTATTTCCAGAAAAGCAGAAGACTTAGAGAGCTACTTTCCTACAGGATGGTGGTACTTGCAGTGTACCTCAGTGTACCTCCAATGAAATCTAGTGTACCTCTTTAGATAAAAAGTTATTTGATGAAATATGCTCACATGCCATTCTTACGTTAGGATGGCGGGTGTACATTTTTATTTCGGTCTGTAGATACTTATTTCGCTTTTCGTTTATAGTAATTTGGTGTACCTGCAGTGTACCTGTCCATAAAATTAGAAAATAATCAAAATGATGACAAATACCTATAAAAAACGTGTAAAAACGATATAGGGGAAACTGGGGGCACTTGGGCCCTAGGGGAGACTTTGTAAACGTTATTTCCAGAAAATCAGAAGACTTAGAGAGCTACTTTCCTACAGGATGGTGGTACTTGCAGTGTACCTCAGTGTACCTCCAATGAAATCTAGTGTACCTCTTTAGATAAAAAGTTATTTGATGAAATATGCTCACATGCCATTCTTACGTTAGGATGGCGGGTGTACATTTTTAGGGTTTCGTAGTCTACTAGAAACCCTTATAGTTTCGTCATGTCTGTCTGTCTGTCTGTCTGTCTGTATGCCGCGCCCTCATATCTTCGTCAGTTTTAAAGCTATCGACATGAAATTTGGTGAGAAGATAGATCGTGTTGACCCAAATGTAGAAATGTTATGAAAAAAATATTTTAAATGTTTTTTGGACCCCCTCCCATACAAGTGAAAGGGGGGCAAAAAAATCTTTTTTCTTCTGTTATATTGAGTAGGGTATCGTTGAATAGGTCTTTTAAAACTAAGGTGAGGTTTCTTTGAAACAAAGTCACTACACGATTATATATAATTACACGATTTTTACAGGCATTTGTCATCATTTTGATTATTTTATAATTTTATGGACAGGTACACTGCAGGTACACCAAATTACTATAAACGAAAAGCGAAATAAGTACCTACAGACCGAAATAAAAATGTACACCCGCCATCCTAATGTAAGAATGGCGGGTGTGCATATTTCATCAAATAACTTTTTATCTAAAGAGGTACACTGGATTTCATTGAAGGTACACTAAGGTACACTGCAAGTACCACCATCCTGTAAGAAAGTAGCTCTCTAAGTCTTCTGATTTTCTGGAAATAACGTTTACAAAGTCTCCCCTAGGGCTCAAGTGCCCCCAGTTTCCCCTATATCGTTTTTACTCGTTTTTTACTGGTATTTGTCATCATTTTTATTATTTTACTAGCTGCCCGTCAGCGGTTTCACCCGCTGCAACCTATTATTCCGCGAGAAAATAGCATTATCGCCTCAGAGTTCACGCACTTTTATAATACTTATAACCTGTTTCCTGTATGAATTAAGGTTTCTTTTCTCGTGGTAAATTTTATACTATGTATATAGTGGCCTGCACCGGCTTTACACGATTGTAATTTATTTGGGTGGTGTTGGTGGTTAAATAAAACTGATAAAAGTTTAATACTTTAGGGGTTTAAAAATCAAACCCCTGAGACATATATTTACCTTTTTTAGCTCTTTGGCCTTGTCGCAAATTTTAAAACAGATCGCATATAAAATCACGATAATCCATACAAACTTTTTACCCCATTTTTACCCGACTGCCTCAGAAGGAGGGTTATGTTTTTCGAGAGTATGTATGTATGTATGTATGTGGACAAGAAAATTCTTTTTCACAGGCTCCAGCCCAAACAGATAGTTAGATTTTGACATATGAGGTGTCATTAGATTCGTCTCAGCAGCGCGAGTGATACTGGCTAAAAATTATAGATTCAAGATGGCGGATTTTTACAGCAAAATACTACTTTTAAATTACCGCAGTCGAGTTTCTGTTTTTTAACACATCTACTTGTAAACTCAGGTGCCGTGTGGTCCCGGCAGAGTAGAATAGCACCACCCCTTCTCTTCCCGTGAGGGTCGTAAGAGGCGACCGAGGAATAAATCCGCCCAAGCGAATTAGGGTCCAGGAGAAGGAAAACTCCACATACAAACCCGGAACGGGGTCTCCGTCAGGCGCGAGTGACTGGTAATAAATCGTGCGGCAGACTATTGCAGCCGACCTGGCTCCGCACGTATCGACCCGTCGTTCCTGTGGAGTCAGCCAGGAGCCCAGGAAGGTCGAGAGGGTGGCGCAGGTTCTGGGCAGCCCTGCGTTTTCCATAATTGCGTCCCAGGCAACGCAGTGTCTGTGGAGAGCGTGCAAAAAGCTATGCCGCTCCCATATCGGCTTATACAGCCATGAAAGATTTTGCCTCAGACACTGAATAAATCGTCTGACACAGACGTGTGAGCCGTGAGGCCAATGATGACGAGGGGTTATAAATCGAAAACCCCTGAAACGCGCTTAAATTTTTATGTGACAAGTACAGCAAGACCAGTATGTACCATTGGCAAATAATAATATCGTAAGACAAAACATAAATTAATTAAAGGATAAAGGAGAGAGATAGGTATGGACCCTCGCTCTGGCTCATTCCTGGTCCAAAGGTTGTCCATTGCAATACAGCGTGGTAATGCCAGTAGTGTAATGGGCACCTTTGGGCCGGGGTTGTCCTGGGGTGGTGTTTTTAGTTAAGTTTATTTTTAATTTGTATTTATGTGTAAGTATTAGATTGTGTTTTTGACATGAAATAAATGATTTAAATCAAATAGTTCGCTGTGCATTCAATTAATTAAAACATACATACATCACGCCTTTATCCCTTGCGGGGTAGGCAGAGCGTCAACGGCCTTATAAGTACGGTCGTTATCGCCACGTCTGACACATATTTGAGGGCCGTTTTAGCTATTGTCGTGTATCGCTATAGTGACAGGTTGTCAGCCTGTCGCCTAAAATTGCAATACACATGATACCCTCGAGTCCTTTAGTCGCTTTTTACGACACCCACAGGAAAGAAATGGGGTGATCTATTCTAAGCCGGCATCACACGGCAAATTAATAAAAAAAAAATTAAATTAATTAAAAGTTCGATAAAAAAAGCAAAGTAAGGATCATTCTATTCGGGTTCGAACGCGAGTCGTCTTGCTTAAAGGCCAAGCGCATAACCGCTTTGCCAGCGTGTCTTTAAGGTGCCTGTTGAATTAACGGATATGTTTCCCCACAAAGTGTCCGTAATTTCAAAATAAGCAAATGATTGCCTTTCACGCCAAAACAATGATGATTTCGAAAGATTAGAACAAAATACGAAAAGGTTACTTACAGAAACCCAGCAGTGAGTATTAAAGAACATATCTAGCGATCGTCGATCGCGCATTAAAACCCACCCCATGTACGTGAATTTTGCATTACTTACTCGCCAAGAGATGTCGCTGTTAGTTTTCGGCGAAAACGTTTAAAACGCGGGTCGGCTCAGTCACGCCACCTATGCAAAAATATTGGATTATGCGTGATCCCGTAGGAATAAGACATTTTCCCGCGGTAAAAAGTAGCCTATGTGTTATTCTAGATACTCTTCTATATTTGTGCAAATTTTCATGTCAATCTAATCAGCCGTTTTAGCGTGATGTCGTAACAAACACACACACACAAACATCCGCCTTTATAATATTAGTAGGATAATTTTATGGACAGGTACACTGCAGGTACACCAAATTACTATAAACGAAAAGCAAAATAAGTATCTACAGACCGAAATAAAAATGTACACCCGCCATCCTAACGTAAGAATGGCATGTGAGCATATTTCATCAAATAACTTTTTATCTAAAGAGGTACACTAGATTTCATTGAAGGTACACTGAGGTACACTGCAAGTACCACCATCCTGTAGGAAAGTAGCTTTCTAAGTCTTCTGCTTTTCTGGAAATAACGTTTACAAAGTCTCCCTTAGGGCTCAAGTGCCCCCAGTTTCCCCTATATCGTTTTTACACGTTTTTTACTGGTATTTGTCATCATTTTGATTATTTTCTAATTTTATGGACAGGTACACTGCAGGTACACCAAATTACTATAAACGAAAAGCGAAATAAGTATCTACAGACCGAAATAATAAAAACCGGCCAAGAGCGTGTCAGACACGCCCACAAATAGGGTTTCGTAGTCAACGTTTAAATATCAGGTTTTTCAGCATTACAAACTTAATTTTGTTGCTGGTTTGTTAGCAGCAGTATGATGACCAACCGCAAATAGAAAAACTCAATTTTTTCTGAAACCTTTAAGGGTACAATATCCGTTATAGTTTTCATTGTAACTTCAGATTGTAAGCTATATTCCATATTTATTTCAAATTTTTAGCGTTTATACTTTAGAAGTTACAGCTGGAACAAATTATGGGTCAAAAACGCCCTTTTTAAAAGCAAATATCTCGTGACAGAAACATTTTAGTGACTTTGTTTCAAAGAAACCTCACCTTAGTTTTAAAAGACCTATTCAACGATACCCTACTCAATATAACAGAAGAAAAAAGATTTTTTTGCCCCCCTTTCACTTGTATGGGAGGGGGTCCAAAAAACATTTAAAATATTTTTTTCTTAACATTTCTACATTTGGGTCAACACGATCTATCTTCTCACCAAATTTCATGTCGATAGCTCTAAAACTGACGAAGATATGAGGGCGCGGCATACAGACAGACAGACAGACATGACGAAACTATAAGGGTTTCTAGTAGACTACGAAACCCTAAAAATGTACACCCGCCATCCTAACGTAAGAATGGCATGTGAGCATATTTCATCAAATAACTTTTTATCTAAACCACCATCAAGTACCACCATCCTGTAGGAAAGTAGCTCTCTAAGTCTTCTGCTTTTCTGGAAATAACGTTTACAAAGTCTCCCCTAGGGCTCAAGTGCCCCCAGTTTCCCCTATATCGTTTTTACACGTTTTTTACTGGTATTTGTCTTCATTTTGATTATTTTATAATTTTATGGACAGGTACACTGCAGGTACACCAAATTACTATAAACGAAAAGCAAAATAAGTATCTACAGACCGAAATAAAAATGTACACCCGCCATCCTAACGTTAGAATGGCGGGTGTACATATTTCATCCAATAACTTTTTATTAACTGAGGCACACTGGATTTCATTGGAGGTACACTGAGGTACACTGCAGGTACTACCATCCTGTAGATAAGCAGCTCAATCCTAACTTGTACACCCGCGGTCCTAACGCACATTCCTATTTAGAATCGTGACAAATGGGAAAGTTTTAATTAGTTCATCTAGCTTCTAGTAGATGGCGCTGATGGCGAATCATGGAAATGATCAGAAGCGATTTCCCTTACTTAGGGGCAATAATTTTTATTAAACAGTATGTTATATTTTCGTATTTTGTATAAATTATATAATTTAAGAAACACAAACCATAATTTTGCATAACCGCTTATTTTCGATACCTCCAATCGAGGATAAATACGCCAAATCTACACTTTATAAGGACCCACAGTTTAGAAAGCGGCAACACATGTTTCGTATAATCTGTGATGTTATCGTGTTTGAATTTGACAGCTGACCCCTTCATTTTAACAGCGCCATCTAGTTTGGATTCGTGAAGCAGTCAGTCCAAAAGATCCCCATTGATACGCGTGTTGCAGGTCGCTGCGGCTGTGGGCGGTGTCGCGCGCGGCGGCGGAGGCGCGCGTGTCTGGTCGCGCGCTGCGGCGGCTGCCGTTCCTCGCGCGCGCACTGCACGCGCGCGGCAACCCGCAACCGCTGCTCGCCTTCGTCGACGCGCTGCACACCGCGCTGCGCCGCTACCTGCAGGTAAACTGACAAACTTGTAGAATTGTCGGATTTTATTGACAGGTGCCCTTACCCTATGTCACGCAATCAAGTGAAGGTATAGAAAAGCTCAATATTTCACAAAATGGTGCTTACGTTAAGCAATGAGAGCAGTCATGATAAGGAATGCTTAGTACAAATACAACTCAGGGGCCGCCAAAGAACATGTCAGTAGAATCAATTTTGCATTTTGCCGTTTCGCGAATCAGAGAGAAAATGTAGGGAGACCATTCCCAGACGTACCTATCATAGAATATTATAGTAGATAATTGTATCAATTATTTTATTGTACTTAATATCCCGTTCTCTGTTTCGTAAAATCAAGTCTGACAATTATGTCAGAACCGCGACAATGCAACAATTTTGTCACTGACAATTGTCAAAGGTTTCGACCATGGTTTTTGACAATTGTAGAGTTTTATTAAACGCTTTTACTATGGTGACAAGTTATCACCATTTTACCTGTCGATTTTGGACATAATTGTCACCTTTATCATGACAATTCGACAAATTTGTAGGCTTTTGACAATTTTGTCAGATTGTCAGTTTTATTAAACGAGGCCCAGTGGCCTATTTAATAAAACTGACAATGTGACAATTATGTCATGGTTGACAATTCCGACATTTGACAAGTTTCTATTTAATAAAACTTGTTAATAGTAACGTAAACCGACGAGCGTGCATGAAAAGATTGATGAATGTTGAAGAAGCGAAAGAGGTATGTCAGGATCGTAGCAAGTGGAAGGACGTAGTCTCTGCCTACCCCTCCGGGAAAGAGGCGTGATGTATGTATGTATGCGGAACCTTATTAATGGCTTAATACCGTACTATATTCTTATAAACCCATTTTTTGTTAATATAGCTGTAAGATTCCCGAAAATAAATAAAATAAAATAAAAATATGACGTTCGCGGCAACTAACTTTCCCCTGAGATCCCGGCTATTTCCAGTTCAAATCAGATAGCGTCAAAATCTTTGCTAGTACTATACTGAGTGATCTGTATAGGCGCCGTTTTCCTAACTTGTGATACCGGTATAGTTGTATAATTTTAGCACTTGTGTACTTGCAGGACGCGACGGACCTGCAGGCCGACTCCCTGCACACGGTGTACACGCACCACACGCAGCCTCCGCCCGCACAGATCAGCTGATCGCGACCCATTGCGACCCATTGCGACCCATTGCGACGACCCGCTGTTGTGATATAGGTACAGGGTTATTTTTTAGTCAGTGCACAAACTTTGCAGGATGTTTCTACTCGTGATTCTGAACAACTTTTATTATGGGGCCACCTGCGAAATCTAAAAAAAATTTTTGGTTGTTCCATACATTTTTGCAGAGTAGGTATGAAATTTTCTATGGAACATCCAAATTTTTTTTTTGCGAATTCGCAGGTGGTCCCATTGTAAAAGTTGTTCAGAACCACGAGTAGAAATACCCTGCAAAGTTTGCGCACTGACTAAAAAATAACCCAGTATACTCCTAGATGTACATGCAGGGTGAAAGTTTACTAGTCACCGATAGCGACGACTCAGAACCGGCTGGTGATAAGGAATAATTTTGCCTAAGTGACATGGTCGAAATATTTATAAAATAAAAATTAGATTTCCCATACGAAATTGCCGATCAGCTAATTTCAGCTAGTATGAGAGATATTTTTTTTATATTGTTCTTTCCGACCTATGTTCCTTGGTTCCTTATCGCCGGCCGGTTCTGAGTTTTCGCTATCGGTCACGAGTAAAATTTCGTCCAGTATGTATGCTCAGGAGGTTAGGTAAATTTATTTTTAATGTTTAATTTGTTAAGAATGATAAGAAGGTAGTTGCACGGAGGAAATATACCTACCAGGAGTGTCACTCCTAAACTGAAAAACTTAATGATATGAATAAAGAGCAACCGACATAGCTGGCATACCTACCGGACAAAAAAAAAGAAAATCTATATCTCGCGACCAGAGCTGAAACATATTGCAATCGATTAAGCATAAAAATACAAAGCAAAAGTGTACTTTGATAAAAAGTCGTAATAGTTGTATTTTCGGAGATATATGGATTTAAAAATAATTTTTCTTTTTCAATATTAATATTATTTTCCTATTTTTAAGTATGTGCTTGTCTATAATAATACTTATTCTAATGTAATACAGACTAAAAACGTTAAATTGTGCTTAGGTATATATATTTAAGACTAGCGGCCCGCCCTGCGGTTTCACCGCTAGTAAAAAGTCGATTACTCCGTTTCAGCAGAAGTGTTGCATTATGATCATGTGCCAGCAAAAGCGGCCTTTCATGCTGAAAAACTTTTCCTTTGAGGCCATTACGCTATCTCTTATAGTTTAGATGGGATGCTGGTGGTCTGCATTAGGTACTCCAGACCCTTGATGACCATGTGCCTGCAAAAGCGTCCCGTCATGCTGAACAACATTTACTTTGAAGCCATTACCGTATCTATTATAGTTTAGATGGGATGTTTGTGGTCCGCATCATGTACTCCAGATCCTCAATGACCATGTACTAGCAGAAGCGGCCGATCAAGCTGAATAACTTTGCTATGAAGCCATTTTCGTATATCATACAGTTTAGCTGTTCTCCTGGTGCTTTACATCAGGTACTACAGATCCTCAAGGGTGGATAAAAAGTAGTCCATGTCCATGTTAAATATGCTAGCAATATTAGTGCCAAATCTCGCGAAGATCGGTAAAGCGGTTTGGCTAGTTTGGGTAAAATCCGCTTTATTTTCCCGTTTTCCTGATGCTGACCGTTTTTCCGTGGGAATGAGGAATTTTCCCATGTTATAAAGTAGCATTTGTTACTCAAAGATGTAGTAGCTTTCTAATAGTGAAAGAATTTTGGAAATCGGTCCAGTAGTTTCGGAGTTTATCGATTAGACATACACTGCACATGCCGTCGCCGTACAAAAGGAAGATACCTACTGCTACCTGCCGACGCTACACGTGTCGTCTGCAGTTGTCATCTGTCGCGATGCTCTTAATAGCACCTTAATTATAGGAGATTGCATAGAGAGATTACGGCGACTGCATTTCAGGCAAATCAGCTTTCGTCTTGAATATAAATGAGCACAATCAAACCTTTTTAGTTTGTATTACATTAGAATAAGATTGATTTTATTTATAAGCATATACTTATGTCAGTATACTTATGAAAGCAAAAGAAAATGAATATTAAAAATATATTTATTCCGACTTTTAAATCCATATATCTCCGAAAATACAACTATTACGGCTTTTTATCAAAGTACACTTTTGGTTTGTATTTTTATGTTTTATCGATTGCAACATGTTTCAGCTCTGGTCGCGAGATTTAGATTTTCTTTTTTTTTGTCTGGTAGGTATGCCAGGCTCCATACTAAAATGTCGGATACCATTTAAGGAATGAACAACAAATAATACATTTAATGTGTGGCTCAACTAATAAGTTACAATTTACCCATTATTATCCTTGGATTATTGGACAGCTTGTAACTTCCTAACAAAGACCGATAATAGATGGTAGCCCAGCGAATTTGCTATGGTTTTTTCTTTGTATAAGATAGGCCCGCATTTGTATGCTGTCTCACCTGATGGTAAGTGATGATGCAGACGATGTTGGAGCATACTTGCCTAGGTAGTACCTATTCACTCTTGCCTTGAAAAGGCCCAAATAAAATGTTTCGGAATCAGATCCGCCGGCAGGGAATTCCACTCCTTAGCCGTTCGCATGATGAAAGTTGAAGCAAATCGCTTTGTGTCTCAAATCAGAAACGATTCGTTTAAAGTAGTAATTTTAATCTTGCGCTTACGGGCGGGGTTCACGTACTACTAAAGGCTAGTGTAAATTAGCCGGACGTAAAAAAAGATTGCAAATGTTACTTTAAGGCTTTCAATGCATGATTGGCCGGACGTAGAAAAAAAGATTGCCAAAAGGACTTTAAGGCCTGTCACTAAAAGTATTGGAACTAGCTTTCCGAAACGAGAGGTGGCAGTAAAGAAATTTGACCTCCAAACCTCGTTGGTACCCACCAACTCTTTCTAATAGTTTGCGAGTAGGGTGACCATGACCGTGTGTAGTTTATGTCGGACATAGCCTGGCTGGACTATACTTCTTGTATACAAATATAATAGAAAACGAAACATCGTTCTTTATTTCACTTTAGAAGAGGTAGTATTCAAAAACTTATAAAATGCTATTTACTTAATTTTGTCTGGATATTTTCGAGTTTTATTGAGTACAAACAAGATCTAAATAAAACATTGGAGGTACGTTCTCAATAAATCTGTTTTAAGATTGTAATTACTTTTAGATTTGGTACCTAATTTCGTTCGATAGAAATACCGATTTTAGTTATCGATTTTACCAACCTAAACAATGTCATGGTTTTTGATTGATTGATTGATTAAAAAATTATTTACTACTAAAGCCACACACACACACACACACACACAAATTGTTACAAGCATGTTACAGACAGTATACAAATTACTTAATTAATAAAAATACAAAAAAGAAAAAATAAAACAATAGTTACATAATATTGAGTAGAAATCACAAACAAAGCATGTGTGCGCATGACGCAGTAAAACAAAAGGGCTGTAGCTCAGCATAAAGTTTTACTCAGATGAGCAAAACGCTGATATTTTCAGCTACTACCCGCTGAGAGAAGCGGGAGCAAGCAATATCTCATTACCTAAATTGATTCGTGAATCGTGACTCAGTGTAGTGTGTTTATGTCTAGTGTAAAAGTGTTTAAAAATAGGTAAGTACGTAAATCTGATTGAAATTGTGTAGGTGTAATTAATGAATGTGAAATATAGATATTATACATGGTTTATGGGTTAAATAATACACTTCCCATCAAAAAAATCGAAACACCTCGGTTTTTCTTGTTTTTGGCCGAATTAAGCACCAAAAAGTATTGTTTACATTAAAAAAATTATATGATTGTGTAGCTGGCAGTTTTGTCTTTTCAGTGTGTGTAAAAAAATTCAAAATTCATAATTGGAAACCCACTTGTTTGTTCTGTAAATGAGATGAATGACTGAGACACGTTTGCAGTTTGCGCCTTTTAAAGATTCATAACATTTTCAACATTAAATTTAGAGCTTGTCTTATCTTATCTTAAAATTTTTGTTTTTTTAATTGTTTACTGTGACTTTGGATCGCCTGAAAAAAGTTAGATTTTATCTGAATCATGGGTATTTTGCCCGTAGAAGCCGCCCAAGTGGTGACATTGTCAAATTTTGGACTTGGACATCGTTTTGTGGCTGAATGTTTGCATTTAAGCATCACCTCTGTTCATAAAGCTTACAAACGCTATCAAAAGACTGGTCTGTTTACGTGACGTTCAGAATCTGTCCGAAATCGGGTCAGTTCTGACCGACATGATCGAATTAATGTTATGAGTTCTTTGCAAAATCGACGCCTTAGCGCTTTTCAACTGCGGCAAAAGCTATCAAATGTACAAAAGGTGGCTGAAAGTGGCTCTACAATCAGAAGAAGACTAAAGGAACGTAGACTGGTACCGCAATAGCCAGGTAACGGGCCCAAATTAACTGCAGACACGAAGACAAAATCTGTCATGCCGTCGGCGCTGATTCCTTCCCAAACCGTCCACGAACTGTCACCATAACTGATGGATAGGTGGACTGGGCAACACGCTCGACATGCATTGAAAATCGCCATTTTGTAAGAGATAGTGATGTCCAAAAGTCGGCTGTATAATAACAACATATCGATGATATGATTAACATCGTAAAATCATACGCGGGTGCAAAGAAAATAATCTAGATTCTATAAATGTATATGATTGATTATTTCTATGCATTTACTATGATGAAATTTGTTCCAAAATAAATTTCTCGGTGCCTTTAAGGGTAGTTATTTGCTGCATGCAGATTTTGTCGGTAATTAATTATCGAAGCTGTGCTGTGCCGCAATAGTTTCGCTGCCTTTCACATTCACTGGCTTTATGGGCAAGCAGTAGTGCTGCGTATTATTGCTGTAGATAGGTGTCATCCATCAGTAGTGTAAGGCCCGTGAGTACGAAAGGGAGCGAATCCGTTAAGTTACAGCACGGCTCCCAGCTCAGTTATAATCAACAAAATATGCACGCAGCAATAAAAATACCATGTTGTAATGAAAAAGTGTGATTTTATTATCGAATTTTCAGTAGACTTGGGTTATGGAACCCAAACAAACTTCAGCAATAAAATAACAGACAAAGAGCTTTAAACGAAATAATATAATTTAATGATAGGAACATTTATAAATTATGTAAAAGATTATGTAACACAAAATTAAAAATACACTAAACAAACTTCAGCTATAAAGTCAAATAACAGACAAAAAGCTTCAAACGAAATAATATTATTTAATGAGAGGAACATTTATAAATTAAGTAACATATAATTAAAAATACACTATGATCCACTCCAAGTTTTACAAACTTAAAAAATGACGGCCAAGTGCGAGTCGGACTCGTGCACTTAGACTCAAAATGTTTTGAGTAAAGAAAATGAGTTGAATTTGGGAATGGGAACCATTTCAAGGCGTTCATGTTTTCAAGCCATTGGTTTCTTAACGTCAAGTCAGAAAGAAATCTGAAAATAAATTAATACTAATAAATTAATGCAAAAATAATGAATACAGCAAGGTCGTGAAATATAAATGAATTAAGGACTTGTATAACTAAGCTAAGTAAAAAAATATTATAATACATCGCTTTTTTTCTAATTGTTTTTTTTATTCAGTACCGCTAAAGGCGAATTCCGACCTACAGGGTTATTTTATTACATACTCAATCTGAACAGTATCAGCCCTTGGTAAATTGATAAATATTTCGCTTATCGATAAATAAATACCCAACACTAGTGCATGTAAGCAAAATAAGTTTCGCACAAAATTTTCTTGCATATCATTACAATATTAATCAGATATTGCTGAAATATTATTGCAGACAATCGTCAGATAGTAAATAGGTATTTTGGTACGATTTCATGCATTATTTTAGGTAAAAACAACCATATAGTACACCTACCTGTGAAATGATGTTTTACATCATTTTTTGCAACGTTTTTTGCAAAACACATACTTCGGCATCTTTCTTGAGATCCACTAATACAAATTTGAACAAAATATCACGCAAATATTATGTAAATTAAACGAATAACTTGAAAAATCACGCCGCGTTTTTGGCGGTTTGAAATTCGTATCAAAATTACGTCAAATATGTCAAGTAGTTCCTGTGGAACAAAGGTAGGTGGCGCATCAACTGAGGGCACGAAACAAGCTGTCATTTGAATGAGTACGTCCTATCCAGTGCTATAGATAATATAGATCAGTGCCTTTTTATCAATGCAGCATTTTATCAATAAAGCATTTTTAATCCCTTCTGTAAACCATAGTGCTTCCGTGGTTACCATTCAGCGTAATTCTACACTCAGCAGAAAAGAGGAATTTGATCCACTGGGTATACGACCAATTTAGGTGCTCACTTGCAAAGTTAAGGCGCGCTATTTAATTGTTTGCAGTTGATTTGGACTCGTTTTATGGCTTTTTCGGTACCAGTCTACGTTCCTTTAATCTTCTTCTGATTGTAGAGCCACTTTCAGCCACCTTTTGTACATTTGATAGCTATTGCCGCAGTTGAAAAGCGCTAAAGCGTCAATTTTGCAAAGAACTCATAACATTAATTCGATCATGTCAGTCAGAACTGACCCGATTTTCAACAGATTCTGAACGTCGCATAAACAGACCAGTCTTCTGATAGCGTTTGTAAGCTTTATGAACAGAGATGATGCTTAAATGCAAACATTCAGCCACAAAACAATGACCAAGTCCAAAATCTGGCAATGTCACCACTTGGGCGGGTTCTACGGGCAAAATACCCATGATTCTGATAAAATCTAACTTTTTTAGGCGATCCAAAGTCACAGTAAACAATTAAAAAAACAAAAGATTTAAGATAAGATAAGACAAGCTCTAAATTTTGATGTTGAAAATGTTATGAATCGTTAAAAGGCGCAAACTGCAAACGTGTCTCAGTCATTCATCTCATTTACAGAAAAAACAGACGGGGTTCCAATTTCGAATTTTGAATTTTTTTATACACTCTGAAAAGACAAAACTGCCAGCTACACAGTCATATAATTTTTTTAATGCAAACAATACTTTTTGGTGTTTAATTCGGCCAAAAAGAAGAAAAACCGAGGTGTTTCGATTTTTTTGATGGGAAGTGTATAAATAATTAATAGGTCACCCTATAGATCTTCGAACAAATTCGGGTACTCTCGGGGGTAGCTCGTGGTATCTCGGTAACTTAGAAAGAGACTACGAATGCTCGGCCCTTGCTCTTCTTGCAAATCGGTCAAATAATATTCCTTCAAACCTCGTTTCCGAGTACACAATCTAGTTTGACATATATATCTATGATTGTATTGGTAACTGGAACGGTTTAAGGCGAAACGTCCGTCATACAAACGAAAAATTGCACTTCACTCGACTTCAACATGAGTTGAAATACAAAATACAAATACAATCCATTTATTTCCACAAAATTGGTATCACAAATTACAATAATATCCTAGGTACATTTTAACACTAGGCAGTTTTACAAAGGAACGTTGCAATGTTGCAAACCAAATTTAGAAAGAAAACTTTATGAGAAATGATGAAGGCATACGTAAATTTGTCGCTAAACTACTTAAGGGCAATTTTGACATACATAACTTTATGTGTTTTATTAGATTTAAATAATCTTTGTGGTTAGTTATTGTCGGTAATTCCTATATTGGTTTTTAGTTGACTAGTTAACGTGTTCAGCTTTTTCCTGTTTGGAGGGCGCCACTAGTCTGACGTTTAGCCTTAAGTTGCCGTTTTTAGCAATTTCGGCACAATTTTCCCAAGATTTTACTGATTCTAAAAATACTTCGTTGTTAGTTATTATCGTTAGTTCATAATGTGGTTTCACAAGTTTCACAATCACTATTCAGTCAGTGATTTTTTTCACTGAGCGGTGCTAGTGTCGCTAACGTTGAGTCTAAAGATTGGTCTGCACAGTGCAACTGATTATCTGTGACAGGTTCGATGTTTCTAATCTAGACTGAGCGGGAACACCATGATTTTTTGAAATAGTTATATATATCCTATAATATTACGTGTATATTGGGTGAAATTTTACTAGTGAGTTAGTGACCGATAGCGAAAAATCAGAACCGGCTGGTGATAAGAAACAACTTTCGCCAAGGAACATAGGTCAAAAATGAAAAAAAGGACCTCCCATAGTAACTAAAATCAGCTGATCGGCAATTTTGTATGGGAGGTCCAAATTATTTTTTCATATTTTAACCTTTGTTCCGTGGGAAAAGTTGTTCTTTATCACCAGCCGGTTCTGAGTTTTCGCTATCGGTCACTAAGTCACTATAGTATATTTTACAGCCGATGGGTACTGTGACGTTTATAAATTTGAAATAACTAGTGATGTAGTAGTGTTTAATTCGAACGAAAAAATAATCAAAGCAAAGTGGTTGAAAAAGGACAAAGAAATTGTGTTTCACGATTGGGGGTAGGCTGGATGGTGGGAGATACAAATCGATAATCTTATTTGACTACCAACTCGTCGCACATTTAAGCAAAAATTAAAGCGAATCATCTGGTGAAGAATAACATTTTGAGAATATAATATTAACACAATAAAATTTCTCTTTTTTTAGGTTTTTAGGGTAATACTACTCAATAAACCGTATAAGTAATCGGTTTTTTTTGGTTCGATATTCACACTTCTACATCTCTAGTAAAGTTGCCGGCGCGGATCATTAGATGCGATTTCGGATATTTTTAAGTTTAAGCGGATCCTAACGTGGCATCACACAAATGGTGGGTTAGCGCGTGCATTTACGCGCTCGCCACACCTGGCGTGTTGTAAACAACGAATGGGTATCTATAGGTACAACATTGGAACAAACAACGAAACTCTTAAAAAATATACAAGTCAAGTGTAGGAAAGGAAAGTGGTTAAAAAATAAGGGTTCAATATAGTAAAATTTTAATCGACCCTTCTGGGTAACATCGTATCCGATTGGAACTATAGTCTGATTTTTATTCAGATGGACTCAACTGACAGCTAAGAATGACCTATTTTTTTTTTAAATGTTGCAATCATTTGTCTACGTAGTGTTGTGGTTTGACTCATTCATTTGATTCTTTGAACTTTAGTAACATGATTCCTCGATGTTTGTTTTCGTTAATAAATAGCTTAATAAATACTTGCGTATTTATTACGCATCTTTATTTTACGTAAAAGAGTTTACATTACGCGTATATTTTATATTTATACGCATAATTTTTTTCTTATTTTATGAAAATAAAATTATAAAATTAAATTGTTTGTGCAACTACTTGCTACTATGCTAGTGAACCTGGTGAATAAATAAATTCAAATCCTCTGACAATAACGACAAAAACGTAATGTGGTCGGTCGTCAGACAGGAAATAAATATGAAGTTAGTTTGTTTGTTTTTACAAAATAGTAAGTTTGTCTTTTAGAACAATTAATTAATGAAAATTGAAATTAACTAAATTTATTTTCAAAAAGATTCAATCACAATCTTTGAATCACATAACTTAATCATTTGGGTACAACACTATTTTTTTACCATTTTTAAATACAATAACGTGGCAACCCACCAAATGTCAGTTTAGTCCATCTGAATAAAAATCAGACTATAGTCAGATTAGTTTTCAAAATCTTTTGTGGTCGAGTGCCGGCAACACTATGTCACAAAACGTCAGCCTACCCTTCTTATGTGAAATGCAGTAGTAAGGGCCCTTTTCCTGTCATGCGTATTTTCGCACGCGCGCGGATCTGGTCCGCAAGCGGATGATAGTACGCTCCTGGTCACACGCAGGATAGGGATTTCGTTTGCGTCAATCCGCGTTCCGCGCGCGTGCTAGCCGCATGATAGGAAAAACATGTATCAAAAGATAAGATGCGTGTGGCCCGCATGCGGACCAGATCCGCGCGCGTGCGAAAATACGCATGACAGGAAAAGGGCCCTAAACACTGGGCGGACGTACGTCGCGCGAAATTTTCACAAAATATATACGAAAATTACTTTAAAGTAATGGTAATGATGACGAACGTCGCTGATAGCTTGTCGATCTTGAGAAATATTTGTCATTTACAACGTCATTTCATCATCAATCACGATACAGTTCATTTTCATATGACCTGTAAAATTTCGTGCGAGAAATGTCTGCTGTGTTCGGGCGCGGAAAAACGTTCGGCCGTCTGTGGCGGCCCTAAGGCTCTTATGTATCACTGTATCACAAGCTGTTTGGAAGCAGATGCGGAGCGGAAGCGGATGCGCAGCAAATTTGTCGAGGACGCGCGGCGGATGCCGGCGATATTTCTACCTTTTTTTTTTCCTAACTAGTCCCTACGATATCTACCTACTTAGGCAACTATATCTACACCTAGCTGATATTTCTACCAAAACGTGCAAATCCACGACTAATTGCTGCGCATCCGTCTCCCCTCCAGACCACTTGCGTGATAAGAGCCTAAGAGACTTCAGCCATCATGGTCACTAGCAAATATTGCCTCTTCCGAAAATAGGTCTATCCAAAAAAGAAAATGTACCGAGTATTTGGTAAAGGCCATTTTAATAAGTAAAATTTTAAAATTGGTTTCTATTTATGAGATAGCTAGTTTTTTTCTCCACTTCATATTTTATTTACCTACTAGTGCCGTCTAGGTTTATGGGTGAAATTTTTGAGCTTCGATTTTTATTTCTAGATTGACTCTCCTCTAGTCTTAGAGCCTCTATGGTTAAGATGGCCATTCGCTGCATTCGCCGCCATATAACAGTTGTATGTTGTTTCAAAGTTGGAAAGGGATCGCCATACAACAGTAATACGGCGGCGAATGCATATGTGGCCGTCTCTACTATAGTGAGTAGGTATATTTCCTCCATTATAGTTGTAAGAATATGATGTAAAGTTGAATTTTTAAATGTTAATTTTAATAATAAAGGAAATGGACAATAATTTATCTTTAATATTTTTTTCTACGTTTTAAACTACTGGTATAGGTTGTGCCTTTGTAAAAGCATATACAGGGTGTAATGTAAGTAGTCTATAGGCGAAATATTAAAAAGTCGTCTCCTTCTCGAATTCTGTGCCACCCTCCTATAAATGGCTAAGACTGGTATCGATAGATTCCTTGTGCTCTACAGAACTCGGATTAAAGAAAATGGTGCGTTTGACATCTGTGACGTCACAAAGATGGCCGCTAAGCATTTTATGATTTTGCCAATATCTCAAGTTTTAGGATTTCGATTTTAGTGTTTGATATGTCATATAAAAGGTACTTAAATTGTCTACAATTACTTCTGGGATACCTTCTACCTAAGTGTTGTGGTTGTAAAAATATTTACAAAAATATGTGTTTTTTTGTCACAGTTTATTAGAAAATATGGCCACTATAACTCAATTGTGAGATAGTTTACCTGATACATTATTATTTCAAATGAAAGCCTGTTTCATTACCTTTCCAAAAATATATGTTACATTGTTGTACAAAATCAAATAAACAATTTATAACTATTACAGTGAATAAAGTGCCTGCTCCGCGAATGATTAAAAACGCGGTTGAGCGTTTTATGATTTTGATAATATCTCAAGTTTTAAGAAATCGATTTCGATGTTTGATATGTCATATAAAAGGTATTTATATTGTCTACAATCACTTCTTTGATACCTACTACCTAAGTATAGGGGTTGAAAAAATATTATAAAACTATGTGTTTTTTCTCTTTATTAGAAAAATTACCTTTCCAAAAATATATATTACATTGTTGTACAAAATCAAATAAACGATTTATGACTATTAGAGTTAATGATTAAAAAAGCATATGATTAAAAACGCGGTTGAGCGGTTTATGATTTTGTTAATATCTCAAGTTTTAAGAAATCGTTTTCAATGTTTGATATGTCATACAAAAGGTACATATATAGGGTGTATTTTTATTAGTGGCGGATCCGTTAAGGGTGTCTTCTGTCAATGAAACTGAACAACTTTCTCCAAGGAACATAGGTCGAAATATGAAAAAAAAGTTGGCCCTCCCATACAAATTGACCCGGTCGGCCAACACACTTAGTATGGGACGACCAAAATTTTTTTCGTATTTCGGCCTATGTTCCTTGGGGAAAGTTGTTCAGTTTCATTGACAGAACACACCCTTAACGGATCCGCCACTAATAAAATTACACCCTATATTGTCAACAATTACTTACTTGATATCTACTGCCTAATATAATCGTTGAGATCGTTGAGATTGTTAAGATATTTTTAAAAGTATGTATTTTTTCTTAACACAGTTCACTTTAATATAAGATATGGCAAGTAAGTATAACTCAATTATGAGATACTTTGCGTGATATATTATTAATCAAAATAAAAACTTTTCAATAATATATGTAAGAATGTTGTAGGGAAACAAACAAACGCTTCTTCTGCTGTCTCTGCTCGTGTGCATCGGACTTTGTTAAAATATTTTTCATATTGTGAAATCGTTGTTAAGGGGAAATTTAGTTACATGTATTACAACCAAACACCGATATCGACGCAATCCGATGCGTATTAAATAACGGGGCGACAAGCTACAAGGAAGAGACGAAATTTTGTGAGCGTCAGGGTGGCCGGTGTACCTATACAGATTTGAATGAGACCTATACTGAAAAATAGTACCTAATTAGTACCAAATAGTACCTATAAAATAAAAGTTAGTACCTCAATCCTTTAGGCGTAATATTAAAATTCTGGTACACCGGCGGTTCTGACGTCCAGGATGGCCGGTGTACTGTTATATCTTCTTAAGAGGCCATTTGACATTTTACCCAGCTGCATTTTGGAATTCGCCGACTTGATGACAGCCCGCGACCCGTCCGACCAGAACCAAATTATCTTGACCCACTGTCGTCTGCCTCGCCGCCGTCGCGCTTTCTTGGTGGTTTATTGTGGTTTTAATGTTATGAAGTTTATGATGCAGTATGGTACCCAATCTGTATAATCTTTATAAATAGAACAACTACTACTACTAAAACCACAACAGTCCACTGCTGGACATGGGCCTCCCCTAATTGGAGGGTATTGCAAGCGGATTGGCTAACGCAGTGCAAGATGTTCAATTTACAGTGAACGCTACTGCCCATTTCCTGGATGAATATCCCTTAGTCGCATTAGGGCCGCCGCCGACAGAGAGCCGTTTTTCCGCGCGCCGTCGCGCGACTCTAACAGAGAAATCGGAAAATAAACCGTACGCAACTGACGTAACGGCGATAATGGCCGGCAGCGGAAAAAGTCCGACCGAGCGCCATTTGTTCGCGCGGCGCCGCGCGAATTCGCGAGACGGCACGCGGCGCCTCTTGAGTGCGCTTGCGTCCGCCGGGCGACCCAAGGCCGCGAGCGGACATTCTCTCGGTGTTGCCATCACAATAGGAATCAAAAAGTTAATGTTTCATGAAAGAAAAGTGTCGATTAATAAAATAAATCAAAATGCAAAATATCTAACCATTCTTTTGAATAAATATTTATGTTATATATAGGGTGAAATTTTACTAGTGACCGATAGCGAAAACTCAGAACCGGCTGGTGATAAGGAACAACTTTCCCCAAGGAACATAGGTCGAAATAAAAAAAAAATTTTAGACCTCCCATAGTAATACAAATCAGCTGATCGGCAACTTTGTATGGGAGGCCCAAATTTTTTTTTCGTATTTCGACCTATGTTCCTAGGGGAAAGTTGTTCCTTATCACCAGCCGGTTCTGAGTTTTCGCTATCGGTCACTAGTAAAATTTCACCCGATATAATAACCTACAACCTTGGAGTTTGTTGGGTTGTAAGGGTTTATTACGTTGGTCGTTGGTTTTTGTTGGGTGGGTCGTAAGGGATATATGTGTGGGTCATTGGTGTTTGTTGGGCCGTGAGGGTTTTTATACGTGGGTCGTTGGTGTTTGTTGGGTCGTAAGGGTTTATTACGTGGGTCGTTGATGTTTGATGGGTCGTAAGGGCTTATTACGTGGGTCGTTGGTGTTTGTTGGGTCGTAAGGGTTTATTACGTGGGTCGTTGATGTTTGATGGGTCGTTAGGGTACCGTACGTGGGTCGTTGATGTTTGATGGGTCGTAAGGGTTAATTACGTGGGTCGTTGGTGTATTTTGGGTCGTAGGGGTTTATTACGTGGGTCGTTGATGTTTGATGGGTCGTAAGGGCTTATTACGTGGGTCTTTGGTGTTTGTTGGGTCGTAAGGGTTTATTACGTGGGTCGTTGATGTTTGATGGGCCGTAAGGGCTTATTACGTGGGTCGTTGGTTTTTGTTGGTTCGTAAGGGTTTATTACGTGGGTTGTTGATGTTTGACGGGTCGTAAGGGCTTATTACGTGGGTCGTTGGTGTTTGTTGGGTCGTAAGGGTACCTTACGTGGGTCGTTGATGTTTGATGGGTCGTGGGTTAATTACGTGGGTCGTTGATTTTGATGGGTCGTGGGTTTATTACGGGGTCGTTGATGTTTGTTGGGTCGTAGGGTATCTTACGTGGGTCGTTGGTGTTTGTTGGGTCGTAAGGGTTTATTACGTGGGTCGTTGATGTTTGATGGGTCGTTAGGGTACCGTACGTGGGTCGTTGATGTTTAATGGGTCGTAAGGATATCTTACGTGGGTCGTTGGTGTATTTTGGGTCGTAGGGGTTTATTACGTGGGTCGTTAATGTTTGATGGGTCGTAAGGGCTTATTACGTGGGTCGTTGTTGTTTGATGGGTCGTAGGGGTTTATTACGTGGGTCGTTGATGTTTGATGGGCCGTAAGGGCTTATTACGTGGGTCGTTGGTGGTCGTTGAGGTTTGAGGGATCGTAAGGGTTTCTTACGTGGCTCGTTACGTAATAAACCCTTACGACCCAACAAACACCAACGATTCACGTAATTAACCCTTACGACCCATCAAACACCGACGACCCACGTAAGTAACCCTTACGACCTATCAAACATCAACGACTCACGTAATAAACCCTTACGACCCATCAAACACCAACGATCCACGTAATTAACCATTACGACCCATCAAACATCAATGACCCACGTAAGAAACCCTTACGACCTATCAAACACCAACGATCCACTTAATTAACCCTTACGACCCATCAAACATCAACGACCCACGTAAGAAACCCTTACGACCCATCAAACATCAACGACCCACGTAATTAACCCTTACGACCCATCAAACACCAACGACCCACGTAATTAACCCTTACGACCCATCAAACATCAACGACCCCCGTAATAAACCCTTACGACCCATCAAACACAAACGACCCACGTAATTAACCCTTACGACCCATCAAACATCAACGACCTACATAAGAAACCCTTACGACCCATCAAACATCAACGACCCACGTAATAAACACTTACGACCCATCAAACACCAACGACCCACGTAATTAACCCTTACGACCCATCAAACATCAACGACCCACGTAATAAGCCCTTACGACCCAACAAATACCAATGACCCACGTAATAAACCCTTACGACCCATCAAACATCAACGACCTACGTAATAAACCCTTACGACCCATCAAACACCAACGACCCACGTAATTAACCCTTACGACCCATCAAACATCAACGACCCACATAAGAAACGCTTACGACCCATCAAACATCAACGACCCACGTAATAAACCCTTACGACCCATCAAACATCAAAAGACCCAAGTAATAAACCCTACGACCCATCAAACACCAACGACCCACGTAATTAACCCTACGACCCATCAAACATCAACGACCCACATAAGAAACCCTTACGACCCATCAAACATCAACGACCCACGTAATAAACTCTTACGACCCATCAAACATCAACGACCCACGTAATAAGCCCTTACGACCCAACAAATACCAACGACCCACGTAATAAACCCTTACGACCCATCAAACATCAACGACCCACGTAATAAACCCTTACGACCCAACAAATACCAACGACCCACGTAATAAACCCTTACGACCCATCAAACATCAACGACCCACGTAATAAACCCTTACGACCCATCAAACACCAACGACCCACGTAATTAACCCTTACGACCCATCAAACATCAACGACCCAAACAAATACCCTTACGACCCATCAAACATCAGCGACCCACGTAAGATACCCTTACGATCCAACAAACACCAACAACCCACGTAATTAACCTTTACGACCCATCAAACATCAACGACCCACGTAATAAACCCTTACGATCCAACAAACACCAACAACCCACGTAATTAACCTTACCGACCCAACAAACACCAACGACCCATGTAAGAAACTCTAACGACCCAACAAACACCAACGACCCACGTAATAAACCCTTACGACCCATCAAACATCAACGACCCACGTAATAAACCCTTACGACCTAACAAATACCAACGACCCATACAAATAACCCATACGATCCATCAAACACCAACGAGCCACACAAATGACCATTTTTTTTTTTCAAACGTGGCAAAAATTAGTTCAGTGACAATCGTAACGTAATGTTCTTTAATTTTTAATAGGTTGGATTCATCTGAACCACCCAATTTATTTTTAATAAGATAAGATTAGCGGGCAACACTGTCTAGCGAACCGGCGGACGCACGCGCCACGTGGCGACGCCGCGCGGAAGAATGCCGCTTGGTGTGCTCCGCGACCAAGAGGCGTCGCGCGAAAAGTGTCGCCGGCGTCCGGTCTATGTGCGCCGGCCCTTATACGTCACCCACGGGTAGGAATGGGGCGATGCTGTTCTAAGCCGGCACCACATAGCAAGGTAAACAGCATCAGATAGAACAACTATTGTATGATTATTGCACCCTTCATAATCGTAAGTGAGCAGAAGATACTAAATATTGATAGGTAGTTAATTTCAGGGGTACTAATTAAACGAGCATCTTTTTATTAACATTTTTGCCTCTAAAAATATAGCACCGCTACCGAATTATTAGCATGGCCACAAATAAAGTGCATCTGAATAATACTATCTTCGCCACAAGATAACATAATTATTGGGAGTAAATGTTAATCTCGCCACTCTGGGCAGACAAATTTGCGAGCGCAGTATTTACGTAAGGTAAGGTAACATTATCATAGAATAAGTTGCTCTTTCCTATAGCATATAGCTAATCAAGTGTTGAATAGTGATTTAAATCGTGTGTTGAGACCAATATTAAGGTAAATAGTTAAAAGACATAGGCACTTAAATGAATTCATTTTTATTATTTTTATTCGATATATTACTTATTATGAATCATGTCGCAGAATCATGATAAAATTAGGTTTTTAATCAAAACCCGGCACTAGTTTAAGTCAAAGTTATATTAAAGTTTATAATCAAATTCTTTCTAGATATTATATAAAATTGCTTTGTTTTCTGATTGAACATGCTGCTTGAAGGCAAACGGTACTGAGTAGATGGCGACTTTTCATGTTCATTTATAATAGAACACTTTTTTCACAAAACACGTTTTTTTTTTTTTTTCATTGTTTAATTTTAACAATTATACTGAATGCGAAAGGTTTCAAACATCATCGCCCGAAGATGCGAGCAATGACGTTCATATTAGATCAATTGTAACTTGCAGCAGACAAGCTTCTCTTGAATAGCATTATTAACCTCTAAGAATCTAACTCAGCCACAATAAACGCGCCTCTCAATAAAACTATTTTAGCTGTCATCATCATCATTATCATCATTGGCCTCATACGTCTGTGGCAGACGATTTATTCAGTGTCTTAGGCAAGATTTTTCATGGCTGTATAAGCCGATACGGGAGCGGCATGACTTTCCGCACGCTCTATAAGTGAAGGTGGAATTGGAGACTGGCACATGCACGTTTAGATGTCGTTTTTATGCGAGACCGGAGAACCAGGCATCATCATGAGTTTAGCTGTAGCTTTATAAATATAACTCAATCAAAAATATTTCAAATTATTACTTAGTAATTAACTGTAATCTTCTTTTTTGAGTGGGACACCGAGTTGTTCAACGATTCGATGAACCTTAGCATAGTTCTGTAACGAGCGCCGTCTGATAAATGCTTACTTTTTTAAAGGTAGAATAAATTTTCGGGATACTGTTATACTATACCGAGTGGTGCTAAAATTACAATGGCGAAAACCACGAGTGACTTAAAACCGAAAATGTGCTGGTGACATAAATCCAAATCTGGTGACAATAAAAATAAGTGGGTGTTGGGTGGGTGACATAAATAATTACTGGAGGACTAAAATAATAGGTAGGCGTCTAAGATAATTAACGAGCATAAAAAAGTAAGTGGGTGAATAAAATACAACTAACGAACCCAACCAGACCCGACCAACCGGATTCGACCCGCCCGGACCCGACCGATGCGACTCACCCGACCAACCCGACCCAAAAGAGCCGACCAACGTCACCAACCCTACCGAATCAAGTGACTAATAGTATCAGGCGTTACTTTGCGGAACTCCATCTTGAAGAAAGTGATAGAAATATGTTAAGCTTCTTCCGCACTTACGATGGCAGGTTACGCTGCTAAGTGAACCACACGTACGACCGCAACTTAATGCAAATGTACTATGTACTAGCGATGCACTTCTACTCATTAGACTTTGTTCTGCCAGTACTTGGCGAAAGCAATGGCATTATCAGTCGCCAAGTTCAGATCTTCTTTACTGCAGGTGACCGGTAACAGAGCAAGCCAGTAAATGTGCCATAGTTTGAGACAGGGCTCCACAGTTGCTGACGGCGAAGCCAAATTTCACCATGTTTTCTCTGCACCGGCTAACCCGAGTACGCAATCGGTTGAGCGATTTCCAGGTTTGCCACGGTAATTTATGCCCCCGCGGCAGAGTCTCGAACGGTGAAATAAACCCGGATGGAGTTGGGCAACGTGTTTTCTATAACTGCTCCCTTGCCTCTTGCGGAACACAAAGCTTCTGCGGCTTTTCAGATGTTCAGGAGGCATTGAGTAGCTGTGTAGTGAGTGCTGAGGATCAGTTTTTTGTTTGTATATCTCTTCTGCACAGGCTAATTCTCACCGAACGTCCAGTGGACCAATAGAGAGAGAGAGCTAGAGAGTACAGCATGCTAAGCGGTGTCGGTTTCAGGCAGCCTGATATATTACGACAAATCTCATAAGTGAAACATCGACAACACTGAAACTAACGTTTTACACTCTACACGTGTTTCACTTAACTACTTTCGTTGTTCTAAATAACTCGTAGCAACGGTGAAGAGGAAACATTCACCTGCTCGTTGAAGATGATTCCATTACACCTATGTCGTATTATTTCTAATTGTTCCAACACGTTCAGTCTTCGGCCCTGTTACAAGTATGTAAAACTTTATAGGAATGGATGTCCGCTAAACTGTGCCCAGAGTCTGCGAAACACGTGCAGAGTGTAAAACGGTGATGTTTAGTTTCGTATCATATGGGCGCGCGAATGCGATTTGAATTTCGCGCCATTTTTTCTGACAGACCGCGGTTTTCTGAAAGACCGCGGTGGCTGTGACACCTGTTGTTCGGCCGGCGCCATCTTGACGCGTTCTCTCGGTTCCCGTGTGCGCCGCGGCCGGCGTTGGGCCCATTTTAATGTAATTTTAGTGTTCTTATTATTCACGTGCGCAATTTCTACCAGGGAAGAGTTCCCTGTTCGGTGTGGAAGTGAAACCAAGTGTTTTTTGGTTCTTGCGCTTTGATTGCGGTCTAGGCAGGTTTCTTGTCAGCCAACGTGGCCGATTTCTTGTGCGGGAGAAATCTTTTGTTATTCGCGTATTGAAAGCAGCGAACGTTTTAATGCTATCCATTTGCTGTCGCGAACTATGAACAATAGTGTTTGTGAAAATTGTTGGAGGAACGGAGTGCGGGCTCGAGCTGGTGTCCGGATGCCGTGAGTTTAGATTTAAGTTCCCCTCCAAATGTGTTCCAAAAAAATCCTGATACCTGTTTCCTCTCATATCTAGACTCACGAAGGAACGGCGTCATACCTACCACACGGTGTCATACCTACCACACGGTGAGCAGTTCGCTGTTAGTTTTGTATAAGTACTTTATTTGTAGTGATTTAGCAACATAACGTTGATGTCACCCACTTGATGACCTTTGGTACAACCGGAACTTTGGTACATTTATTTTAGATATGAGCTGTGGTAGTACAGTAAAATATTAGTCATCTTGTAGGAGATTAAGGGCCGTCGCAGACATCGGAAACAAAAATTTCTCGACCGGAAATTTTCCGGAACAGAAAATTTTCTCATTAAATTTATTTTATTTAGAAGCAGTAAAGAGCACTACGAATCGTAGTCAAATGTTGTTCCGAGGCTGATTGACCATTTAGTTTTAGATTTTAAGAAGATAACTTTAATTTGCTTCCACTGCGCTAAGATCAGCTTCGGAATCAAACATTTTTTGGTAGCAGAGCGTGGTTTAGTATTAAGCGTGTTTTTTTATACTACCCACATATTTTATTAATTTTGGAAAATATTGTTTAGTTTTTGTTTCTTGTGACTATTGTTTGCCTAGTGAACGGTACCTTATCGGTAAGGTCTAGGCCAGTCAACTAACATTTATTTTGCGGTATTTGTTTATTGGTTTTTCGTTTTTATTAAGTCGAGTGTGTAAAAGTTGGTACCATGGCTCCCTCGATCGCCAGGTATAAGGCTGCTATAAAGACAGAATTAAGGTGGTTTACTACCACAGCGGCAATGATCGGCCGCGAGGACCGGGAGGACGCGCTCTTGAAAAGTGCACTACAGGTAGATGAACGGGTTCGGATTGTGTCGGAACACCTCACAGAGTGCATCATGCTCCTTGAGGAGACTCCTAACCCTGAAGATCAGGAGCGGGTCGAGGCCGATGTAAGCCAGTGCTTGGAGCTGGCACAGGACATTGAGCAGGCAGCTGCGGACATAACTAGGCGACGTGACGGACAGGGAAAGCCATTCCGTGGTAAAGAAGGACAAGGATTACAGGTGCCTCTTCCGCCTGTTTCGGTACCAGTCTTTGCAGGCGATTACGCCGACTGGCCGGCGTTTGAGGACCTGTATAGCAGTGTGGTCCACACACGGACGGACATAACGCCAGCGTACAAGATGGCTCAGCTGATGTCCAGGCTACAGGGAGAGCCTCATGAATTGCTGACGCATTTGGCTGTCTCGGATAGCAATTATGAGGTGGCGTGGAAGATCCTTACCGACCGGTATCGGAACAAGCGCCTGATTGTAGACATGCTGTTAGACCAGTGGCTGTCAATACCAACCATAACGCGAGGAACGGACCTCCGCGAGAAAATCTTCCACCCAGTCAGCGTCGCGGTCAGCGCACTGGAGCGACAGGGTTTGCCAGTGGCGGGCTACGGTTATATCTTGGTCCACACAGTGCTTCGCCGCCTGCCGAGCGAAATGGTCGCTCGATTCGAGCAGCTCCATGGGGGCAAGTCCTCGGACCACCTCCCGACCTACGAGGATCTGAAGTCGTTCCTCGAGGCCGAAAGCAGGCGAGTGGACGTCCAGGCTGGTGAAGCCCCTCGCAAGGAGACCTCGGCCCATCGCCACCCGGAACGGCCGGGTGCACCGGCGCGAGGAGGCAACAGTAGGCAACCCAGGCGGTACAATACCGCATTGGAATCAGGGTGTGCCTACTGCAGGGAGACAGGCCACAGGGTAACAGCGTGTCAGGAGTTTGCTGCGCAGCGGGTTCAGAGGAGACGGGGTGTGGCACAGCAGAGGCGTTGGTGTTATCGGTGCCTGGGGCAGCATCAGGTGCGAGAGTGCCCTTCAAGCACCAACTGTAGGTACTGCCAGGGTGCACACCATCCGCTGCTCTGCATGAATCGCTCCGGAGACGCCGGGGGCAGCGCTGGATCGGGTCAGCGAAGGGAGCCTGCCCACCAAAGGAGGGAGCAACGCTCCCCACCCCCTCCAAGGAGGAGCCCACCTCCGCATCGGTCACAGGGACAGGCAGGGGGACGTCAACAGACGGAGCCCACTTACCAAAGGACGTGGGGACGATCTCCACCACGGCAGCAAGTGCCGGATTGGGGAAGAACGGCACAGGAACATGGCCAAGGACACCCATCCCAGGTACGGGATCCAACGGGCGGGTGTCAGGAGAGCGCTAGGCAGCCACCAGGGTACATGCAGTATTCTGCGGGCTTGAGCCACCTGGTTGGGCCTCAAGACCCACGCATGTCTCCGCCTATAACTGAGTACCCGCGGCTACAGGCGCAACCTCGGTACGGACGTTTGCCGTTGGGATACTATAGAGCTCCAGCCATGGCCTTTATGGGCAGACCTCCCTACCAGCAGGAGTGGGACCCATACACAGGTTTGGGTAGCGAGGGGATACCCCCGCGGGACGCGGCCTCACCGCGTCTAGATTCCCGCTAGGTAATCGCCGCCTACTCGTCAGCTTCGGCTCCCCGTCCAATCACGGTACTATTGCCAACGGCTAAGATTTGGGTATGGGGATACGGTGGCCGGACCATTCAAGTAAGAGCCCTACTGGATACAGGGGCTCAGGGATGTATTGTATCGAGTAAGCTGGCGAGTAGGCTAGGCCTTAATGTACAGCCAAGTGCGGATGAAGCTGTAGGCATCGGGGGCCTAAATGTGCCTGACATTCGGGGTCAGACGAACTTTGAGTTCACATTAGGTAGCACATGTACAGGGTCAGCTATCAAGTCTCAGCCGTGGTGCTGGATGAAGTGGTTAGGAAACTCCCAGGTTAGGTTACCACCAACGGTACGAGGGTTAACCACAGGTTTGGAGTTAGCTGATCCTGATTTTGATACTCCTGGTACGGTAGACGTACTTCTCGGGTCAGACGTCCTCGGAAGATTATGATGCGGTAGGAAGAAGGTACTCCAGGAAGCTGGTTTGGTGGCCGTAGATACCACAGGGGTATGTTGTTTTCGGCCCAGTTTGAGACCTCAGGACCTACCAGAAGGGATACGGTCCTCTATGGTAGTGTGCTGTCAGAGGTGCTGCAGAGGTTTTGGGAGTCTGAAGAGCCGCCCACGGCGGACAGACGGAAGCCAGAGGATGACGAGTGCGAGTTGTTCTATCAATACAACACTGCGAGATGCCCGTCAGGCAGATTCGTGACCAGGCTACCTTTTCTCCCAAACCGCCCCGCTTTAGGTAGTTCGCGACAGCTCGCGGAACGGAGACTGCTCGCAATGGAGCGGAAGATGAGGCGAGACCCAGCACTTCGGCAGAAGTATATAGAATTCATGCGGGAATATATTCAATTGGGCCACATTTCGGTGTCCAGCCTGGATTGGAGGTGTGTCGAGCATTATTACATTCCACACCTGGCTGTCCTGAAGTCACCTGAGGCGAAAATACGGGTGGTGTTTGACGGTTCTGCTCCTACCTCGAATGGTGTGTCTGTGAACCAATGTTTGCACGCGGGTCCTAAAGTGAACCGGGACATTGTGGACATTCTCACAGACTTTCGTTTACACCAGGTAGCGTTCGTCGCAGACGTCAAAATGATGTTTCGCCAAATCATGATACATCCGGATGACCGTCGGTATCAGCTGATTTTGTGGCGTGAGAGCCCAGATGAGCCGATGGTCACATACGAACTTAACACGGTGACGTATGGACTTAAGCCAAGTCCGTATTTGGCAGTACGTACGCTGCGAGAGTTGGCCGCACAGGAAAGGGTAAGATATCCTCGAGCCGCAGCAGTACTGGATCGCGACGTCTACGTGGACGATATCTGCACGGGTGCTGATAGCGTGGAGCAGGCGCTAATTCTACGAGACGAGCTGATCGCGATCATGGGTTCAGGAGGTTACGAGTTGCGGAAATGGTTGTCTAGTTGCCCAGAGCTCCTGGCCGGTTTGCCAGGCGAGTTCCATCAGGACCCGCACCTCTTTGAGAACCCGGACAATCCAAATACGTTGGGCATCCTCGGGGTGCAATATAGGCCAACGCATGACGTATTCACGTACAAGATCGAGCCCGACCTTTGGAGAAAACTTGGACTAAGCGGTCGGTACTGTCGACAATCGCTAGAACGTTCGATCCTAACGGATGGATCGCCCCAGTTACGTTCATGGCGAAGTGCTTTTTACAAAGGTTGTGGCTAGCCAACTTAGGATGGGACGACCAACTCTCCGGAGAGTTGCTGAAGGATTGGCTCAAGTTTGTGACCACCTTACCAGGGATTGTGCACATCGCGATACCCCGCAAGTTAGTCCCATCGGCGGGATGTAAGGCTACCCTACATGGGTTTTGTGACGCCTCGGAGCGAGGGTACGCGGCAGCTGTATACCTTCGGACAGCAAGTTCAACGGGAACTGTGGATGTGCGTCTGGTTATGGCCAAAAGTAAGGTGGCACCAGTCAGAACTAGATGGACCATCCCCAAGTTGGAATTGGCAGGGGCAGCTCTTCTAGCGCGCTTGCTAAATCATGTAACATGCAATCTGCGTGAAACGGTGTACGCGCGGACCGACAGTCGGATAGTTCTGTGCTGGTTGCAGACGTCGGTACATACACTTGAGGTTTTCGTGGCAAATCGGGTGTCACAGATTACGGGGTCGGAAACTCCGTTAGTGTGGAGGCACGTACCGGGAGAATGGAACCCAGCGGACTGCGTATCGCGCGGGTGCAGGGCCCCTGATTTGATGGCTAACTGAGTCGCCACAGGAATGGCCATTCAACGAGTGCAAGGCGCCGCTTGGGCCACCTGATCGAGGTTTGCGAGTAAACGCGGGGCAACTCGTACCGAAGCCTAACCCAGCTTTCTTGCTGGAACGGTATAGCTCCCTCGACAAACTTCTTGGGGTGACAGGTTGGATCAAACGGTTCGTGAGCAACTGCAGGAAGCCTCAAGCAGAACGGAACTTTGCACCTATCCTCTCGCCCGCGGAACGGAATGCGGCTCTATGCTCATTAGTTAGAGTCGTCCAGGCGGAACATTTTGAAGAGGAGGTCAGGCTGCTCAGGGATGGACGTGGAAAGCTGAAGGGAGAAATTGTGCGCCTCAACCCATTCCTGGATGAGCAAGGTATGCTCAGGGTTGGAGGCAGACTTCGGAACGCTAGCCTGCCCTTTTCGGCGCGGCATCCACTGTTACTTCCAAAAAAGGGACCCTTAGTTGAGCTCTTAGTCAGGGATCGTCATGAGAAAAACTCGCACGCGGGCTGCAATGCGCTATTGGCCATCCTACAGCGCGAGTTCTGGATCTTATCGGGACGACGAACGGTACGTAGCGTTGTGTTTAGGTGCTTGCCTTGTTACCGTTTGAAGGCAGCCACAATGCAGCCACAGATGGGAGATCTTCCACCGGACCGGGTGACGGAGGCCTGGACGTTTGCAGGTGTGGGAACGGATTTCGCAGGCCCTTTCATGGTAAAGGCATCACGCCTGCGGAACGCAAAGTCTATCAAGGCGTACTTGTGCGTGTTCGTTTGCCTAGCCACCAAGGCCGTCCACTTGGAGCTCGTGGCCGACCTTTCTACGGAGGCCTTTTTGGCAGCGCTGGAGAGATTTACGTCGCGACGAGGGCGACCAGCGCTGATCAGGTCGGATTGTGGTACCAACTTTAAGGGTGCTGATCGGTGTATGAAAGAAATTGTAACGTTCTTAAGGGAGAACGAAGAAGCCATCAGCACGGGCCTCTCCGTCAGGGCATTACCTGGGTGTTCGATCCACCAGCGTGCCCTCACTGGGGTGGTATTTTTGAAGCGGTTGTAAAGTCCGCTAAGACGCATTTGTTGCGCGTCGTAGGGTTAACAATTTTGACTTTCGAGGAGCTGGCAACCGTGTTTTGTAAAATTGAGGCTGTACTCAATTCGCGTCCTTTGTGTCCGCTCAGCTCAGACCCAAATGATTTAGAGGCCCTGACGCCAGGGCATTTCCTAATTGGCCGCCCACTTAACGCCTTGCCGGAATATCCCTATACGGAGGTGAATAGCAATCGTTTGTCGCGTTATCAGTTGTTGCAGCAAATGACTCAAAACTTTTGGATGCGTTGGTCGCTTGAGTACTTGCACATTCTGCAGCAACGCCTTAAGTGGACGGACAGGACTGAACCCCCTGCATCGGGGATCTCGTTCTGGTTAAGGATGCCAACCTACCGCCACTGCGTTGGCGCCGGGGGCGCATTCTCAACCTGTTTCCGGGTAGTGATGGCACTCCTCGAGTTGCAGAAGTTCAAGTGGGGGATTCAGTTCTTAAGCGAGCAGTAGCTACATTATCACGCCTGCCATGCATTGAGCGGACCGATGGGTCGGTCCGGGGCGGGTGAATGTTTAGTTTCGTATCATATGGGCGCGCGAATGCGATTTGAATTTCGTGCCATTTTTTCTGACAGACCGCGGTTTTCTGAAAGACCGCGGTGGCTGTGACACCTGCTGTTCGGCCGGCGCCATCTTGACGCGTTCTCTCGGTTCCCGTGTGCGCCGCGGCCGGCGTTGGGCCCATTTTAATGTAATTTTAGTGTTCTTATTATTCACGTGCGCAATTTCTACCAGGGAAGAGTTCCCTGATCGGTGTGGAAGTGAAACCAAGTGTTTTTTGGTTCTTGCGCTTTGATTGCGGTCTAGGCAGGTTTCTTGTCAGCCAACGTGGCTGATTTCTTGTGCGGGAGAAATCTTTTGTTATTCGCGTATTGAAAGCAGCGAACGTTTTAATGCTATCCATTTGCTGTCGCGAACTATGAACAATAGTGTTTGTGAAAATTGTTGGAGGAACGGAGTGCGGGCTCGAGCTGGTGTCCGGATGCCGTGAGTTTAGATTTAAGTTCCCCTCCAAATGTGTTCCAAAAAAATCCTGATACCTGTTTCCTCTCATATCTAGACTCACGAAGGAACGGCGTCATACCTACCACACGGTGTCATACCTACCACACGGTGAGCAGTTCGCTGTTAGTTTTGTATAAGTACTTTATTTGTAGTGATTTAGCAACATAACGTTGATGTCACCCACTTGATGACCTTTGGTACAACCGGAACTTTGGTACATTTATTTTAGATATGAGCTGTGGTAGTACAGTAAAATATTAGTCATCTTGTAGGAGATTAAGGGCCGTCGCAGACATCGGAAACAAAAATTTCTCGACCGGAAATTTTCCGGAACAGAAAATTATCTAATTAAATTTATTTTATTTAGTAGCAGTAAAGAGCACTACGAATCGTAGTCAAATGTTGTTCCGAGGCTGATTGACCATTTAGTTTTAGATTTTAAGATAACTTTAATTTGCTTCCACTGCGCTAAGATCAGCTTCGGAATCAAACAGGTGATTGCAGTATTATTAAAGTGCATCGCTAGTACATTTGCATTAAGTTGCGCTCGTTCGTGTGGTTCACTCAGCAGCATAACCTGCCATAATTAGTGCGGAAGAAGCTAAATAAATTTCTATCACTTTCACCCACCGAATCAACCCGACCATCTCAAACTGACAAACTCGAACCGACTAACCCGATCAAACCCACCTGACTAACCAGAACAACCCGACCCAACCAATGGTGGTATTCCGACCTGACCAACCGACCCGACCACCTCGATCAACCTAACTTACAAACCCGATCAAGCAACCCGATATTTGTGTGAATAAAATATATGCCCGTTTTTAAGTAGGTATAACATGACCAATATGGGCATGTCATGAGGAGGGATGAAGAGCATGTAACAAAGATAATAATGAACATGAATGTATGGATGGACGCAGAAGAAGAGGAAGGCCTAAAAAGTTTGGATGGATTGTATAAAAGACGATATGAAAAATAAAGGCGTAAGTGAGGATTTGACTGCTGATAGAGATGAATGGAAGAAAAAGACATGTTTCGCCGACCCTAAATAAATTGGGATAAGGGCAGGCAGATGATGAACATGCAATTAATTGTCACTCAAATAATAATTTGTTCGCCCAAAAAAATTACACTGTTCACTTTGATTAACAATAAACTAACTAGATGCACAATCTCACTCAAAAAGTGTCCGCGGCAAAACTCTGCACATCGCGTCAATTGTGCAGACTTTTCGTTTAGTATGACCTTGCTCGCTCGCAGCGCATCACGTGCCACAATGACGAAGTGTTCGGTCAAAAATTGTAAAAATGTCTCACGAAACGTGCTCAAAAAGGATGGTGTATCGTATTTCCGTTCAGTAATCCTCAAATATTATCATATTTTACAGAAAGTCGTGTCTTTATAGGCATTTTTTTAATAATTTCAATTTTTGAACACTAAAATAATCAAATGTAATAGTATGAAATTGTAGCACTGCATCCGTGCCTTTCCCTCTTTATCACGCAGCAATCAATTGATAAAGCGGAAGCGAGACAAGACATATTTCGAGCGGCGTTCGAATTCCGTCGCATCAAGCAGTCCGCTAGGACAGAGAAGTAGTGGAGTAGCTTATATTTTTTTTCTTATGTCTGCTACATTAGCAGTACTGATGGTAATGTAAAGCTTTCCGGTTTTTTTTTCTCGTCTACCCATATAAAATAAATGTATAATGTATAAGGGTCCAATACGGGGGAGGCCCATGTCCAGCAGTGCACTGTTGAGGCTGTAAAGGTAAGGGTTTATATCTACATTTCTTCACTAATTAATCCCTACAATTAATAAAGAGGAGGAAAGATATGTTAGTTTTTTTTTTGTAAGTATTATCCTTCCGTACTTATCTTTTTCACAAAACTTCTGAACAGTTGAATCGATTGGGTTGAAATTTTATATGGGTATGTGTATGTCGGTGGTTTCCTGGATGGTTAAAAATACAATTGGACTCAGTAGGTGGCGCTGCTATCGGTATGTCAACTACTAAACGGGTATTTTGTATGGGTGTTTCGATGATTTAAAAATACAATTGAACCCGGTAGGTGGTGGTCCTGTCAACATGTCAACTACTAAATGGCTTTACTGATTGGGTTGATTTTTTTTATGAGTATTTCCATGGTTTCGCAAACACGAATGTATTGTGCGAAAACGCCTTATTCCCACGGGGAAAAGGATAGCAGCGGGAGAATCCGCTGGACATGCCGCTAGTTTGTATATAAAATGAAATCTAACCAGTGCAAATAACTTCAATGGATGTATTTTTATAGCCAACAAATTAACAAATAAGTTGTTTAGTTTGATGGAACATGGGTCGAAAATCATACTTATAATCACGTTGTGAGACGATGATGACGATCAGACACTATCAGTGTACTGCAACCATTTTAAATCATTCAAAAAATATTATCAACAGTTTTAAAATCATTCGTTAATACAAATATTCTAGACGACATTATTGAGCACAGTCTTCATTTTTGTAACCATCCATATGAAAACAATAGTACAACTTTACATTAATACAAGATTTCATTACATTGCAAAAAAAGACAGCGAAAAAATTAAACAGTAGAGCAAAAGACAATATTATATAATAAATTAACATTATTTCAGGGTAATTAATTAGTATTTGGTTAAGAAAAAATAAAATTTGCAATAAAGTATTAATTAATAAATTAGTACCCACCCGCCCTATACACTTCTCCACTCCTGTCTATGTTCCGGCTCGATAAGCGATTCATGTGCGAGTGAGTACTTCAATCGCGCAACAAGATACTAGTGTGTGAGTGCTATTGATATTGTACCCTTTTAGTGAGGCGTTAAGGTCCAAATTTGAATGAATATTTTTATGTTATAAATATAACGATAACTATATGTATGTTCAGTGCGGCTCGGACATTTTTTGGATGGCGTTGTTCCGTGATTGTGCATCTAGTTAGTTTATTGTTAATCAAAGACTGTTCATTATCTTGTTACCAAAATTTGCATTTTTTTTTCTCCTTTTTCGAATTATTCACGTTGTCACCTACTCGATATTTCCGTACGCCACGATTGATTTTTTTATATGTTTAAATACTACCCAAATCAAAAACATGGTAGAACATGGAATAAATAGGTTGTCATTTACTAAACATACATCCGTACCTTTTCGCAGCGCTTGCTATTTTAAACTTTCTATTCTTGATTTTTTGGATCTTTGTTTGATCTTTCCCACGACGTTTTTTTTTCTTTTTATCCATTATCTAAAATAATCAATTTTATAGAATCAATCTGACCGAATGAAATAATATGTGAAAGACTAAAATAATAAGTGAGCGACAATAATTATATGAGTGAACAACGGGTGAAAAAAGAATTAGTGGGTAACTAATTCTTAAACTTAAACTTAGAATACGACTTGTATTTAGTGTATGAATATAGGGAAAACTACCTCTATAACATTCTGCAAATTCGGATGCAACCGCATAATTAACTTTGTATTTCCATACAAATGTATAGGACTACAAAGTTAACTTTGCGGATGGGCTTTGAAGAATTCAGCTGTAGCTGAGGCTCAAGAAGTAGTTCCAGAAAAGAGAAAGAGGAAGACCACCTACAAAAAGAAATGAGATCCCACCAAAAACATTCACTTGTAAAAAGAACCAAGTCTCGCCTCTCAGTTCTTCTACTGTAAAAAGTTGTGAGATCCATGTGATGCCAAGTCGGTTATATATTCAAGGACTACTTCAGGGAACTTTCATCTTAAGCTATTGCGTAATTAGGTAACAGACATCATCTTATAGTAACCATATCGATATTTTAAATCTTTTATATTTACAATAACTAGCGCCTAGTTGTTTTCAAAATGGTTCCAGCCCGCAGTAAAAGGTCTTGGAGCAAGGTCCAATTTCTAAAACCATATAATAACCACCCGTATTACGTATACTACTCGAATTTGCTTATTTCAGGGGTATGTGTGAATGGGTAAGTACCTATAGTTGAACGTGTGATACAAGCACAATCATTAGCAAACTTGCGAAAATTCAATAACAGAGCTCCAGGTTAGTAGAACTCCGCGTTTCTTTGCTCGTATATGCAATTTTGCGATAGATTTTCTTTTGTAGGGTGATGTCCAGGTGAGGGTCTAGAGGTAGACAAAACTTTGATCACTCCTTTTTCTGTCCCGATGACTCTTGCTTAGCTATGAATGTAGCTCTGGGAGCCAACGTGCAAATCGACCGGTATGTTGGACATAAGCCGCTAAAATATGTCTCTTTCGTACCTCGACAGACGCCGAGAAGTGATTGAATACAGTCCGTTTTAGCACAAAACAAGTATGATTAGAGTTGAGGTCAGATTTTTCAAATAGTTTAAATTTCAACGACTGAGGCAGTATTGGACAGCTAGCAACATCATCATTATCATCGTCATCTTCATCAGCCCACATCCACCCACTGTATCTATACCACCATTCTATTTCGACACTCCTCACAGTCCTGTGCTACTCTTAGCGGCGTGAGTTAATCCCGAATTTAGTCAAAATACTTCGGATTGTCATACCGGTACCAAATTTTTGTATGTTAATAAAATAATAAACATGACATAAACTATAGAAAACCACCGGGAGACAAGCTGATGGGGGCTTGTCTCCCGCAGAAATGACGTCATCAAGATGGCGGCCGGCCGCCACATTTAGAAAACTGCAAATTATTTGAAAACCATAAGTTGCATTGTCATGTGCATGGTATCAAATGAAAGCTAATTAATTGTTCTACATATTTGTCTTGAACTACGACCAGGTCCATAGCATAATTTCGTAATTAAAAGACTTTATGTAAAAAAAAAACAGCAAATTATTTATTTGTGTGGCTAAAGAATCCAAAATATTATTTTTTTGCAAAAGTGACGTAGAAGGAAAGTAATGCTCAATGCAATAGCTAAAAAGTTCTAAAAGCAATTTATTGTTTGAATAAAGAGACCTTAAGTTACACTGATTTGAGTACAACGCTGTCTCTTTCCGCACCACTACTTTTTGTTGTATATGCACGTGTATGGTGTCAAATGAAAGGTTATTAATCGTTCTGCATTATTCTTCTGAAGCACAACCAGCTACATAGCATAGTTACAAAAATTTAAAAACTTTGTAAACTATTTTTTGTCGGGTTATAGAAACTAAAATAATACTTACTTACTCCACTGACTCAGCGATCCGAAGTGGATCTTGGCCTCCGATATAACTGCACGCCACACTTCCCTGTTCTGCGCAGTTTGCTTCCAATCAGGCTTTTGGAGTGAGTGCAGGTCCTTCAGAATTTCGTCAGTCCACCGATATCTAAGTCGTCCGACAGAAACTCCGAAACAGATTTGAGGGTTTGGAAATCTAAAAATGCATTGAAAATACCTGGGAAATTTCCGAACCCGAGACACATTCTCTCTCTTCGTGTGGGACACCGAGTCGTTCAACGACCCGATGAGACACATTAAAGATGTGAGACTTAAGATCTTAGAGAGAAAGAAACGACACTGAAAGAGAAAATGGTGGACACAATGTTGCGATATAGATGTAGAAGGAAGGAGAAATCACAAAACCCTAGCGGAACAAGATAAAGGTGGTACGATAAAGTGCACAAAAGATGCAAGAATACATTAAGATATGCAAAAAGACACCACCTAGAACGCAAAGTTGGAGCAATAAAGACACCAATTAGATCAAGTGAAATTCGCAAATTTTATCAGGAAATAGGATTTGTCAAAAAATGATACTAGCCCGTCGCTCATTTTCTTGAAAATGACGAAGGAAACCTTGTTTCTGACCCGGAGAAGCAGAAAAATGAATGGTACAAGTATTTAAAGCCCTGCTAAATTGCTCGCTGGTAGTTTTCGGTCTAAATCAGCGAGATATATGTGAAGCCGATGTAGAAAAACGCCTACCTGTGAGGAAGTGCGGAAAGCTATTATGCATCTGAAGAACAACATATGTCCAGGGATTGACGACATTCCGGGAGAACTGTGGAAGTATGGCAGAGGAGCACTACAGTCGCAAATAAGAATATTGTTACGCTAGGGGGAAGAAAAACTGCCAAAAGAGTGGAGCGCTATCACCTATATTGTAATATTGTTACGCTAGGGGGAAGAAAAACTGCCAAAAGAGTGGAGCGCTATCACCTATATTGTTTAACTTGATGCTCAAACACGTGGTCCAAATAGTTAGTTGATGGAGTGGAGTTAAACGAAACGCATAAAATAATAGGTTATGCCGACGACCTCACCCTAATAGGTAGAAGTGCTGCAGACGTGAGAGCAATGGCCAGTACACTAGAGGAAGAACGAAGAAAAGAAAGTCCCACGGTAAACCATGACAAGACAGAGTACCTCCATATAAGAAGATTCAAGAGCGCCAAGACTAAGAGAAAAAACCTTATAGCCAATGACACCTCCTACAAAGGGGTGAACAAATTTAAGTACCTACCTTGGTTGCACGCACAGTAACTGACACAAATCAGAGGTAAGACGAAATCAACATCCGCGTCCAGAATGCCCAAAGGTACTCAGCAGCCCTACACAATATGTTGACATCGAAACTTGTAGGATAACAAGGGTTCGTATTTACAAAACCGTCATAAGACCTTTCCTTAAGGCCTAATAATGTACGGATGCGAAACATGGACGTTATCCTTGACGGAGGAAGAAAAGCTCTTAATATAGAAAAACACTACGGAAAATCCCAGGACCAACTCAGAATGAGCATGGAACTTTTAGAAATAGAAAAACAAGGAGATAGAGGAAATAGTCTATGAGCCCAACATCATCGGGGACAGTGAAGCCCATAGACTGCACTAGCTGGCTTGGCCACGTCGAGCAGATGGAAGGGTCGGCCGACGGGCAAGCGTTCTGTCGGACAACCTGGATAACGCTCGACAGACGACATCTTATTTCCTGATAAAATTTGCGAATTTCACTTGATCTAATTAGTGTCTTTATTTCTCCAACTTTGCGTTCTAGGTGGTGTCTTTTCGCATTTCTTATAGTAATCTTGCTTCTTGTGTGTACTTTATCGTAGCACTCTTTATCTTATTCCGCTAAGATTTTGTAATTTCTCCTTTCTTGTGTTTTACCGAATTTTATCCGACCACGGTTCTGCCTTGTCTCTTAGCTTTTGCCGGCGATCCCCTAGGAAGGCTCCGCGACCCCCCTGGGGGTCGCGACCCACAGTTTGAAAAACACTGCTCTATAGTATAGGTACCTACTGATAAGTACAGTGCAATTCCTTGTACACAACTAGTTGCGAACAAATAAGTAAATTTCTCTTGCCGTAACTAGGAACGTACAAAGAAAATTATTTCTTCTACCGCAACCAGTTGTGGAATTCAGTTGCGATGGCGGCCGGAGGGCTATATCGCATCATTGTGTCCACCATTTTCTCTTTCAGTGTCGTTTCTTTCTCTCTAAGATCTTAAGTCTCACATCTTTAATGTGTCTCATCGGGTCGTTGAACGACTCGGTGTCCCACACGAAGAGAGAGAGAATGCGTCTCGGATTCGGAAATTTTACAGGTTTTTTTCAATGCATTTTTAGACCTCCAAACCCTCAAATCTGTTTCGGAGTTCCGGTCGGATGACTTAGATATCGCTGGACTGACGAAATTCTGAAGGACCTGCACTCACTTCAAAAGCCTGATTGGAAGCAAACTGCGCAGAACAGTAAAGTGTGGCGTGCAGTTGTATCGGAGGCCAAGACCCACTTCGGGTCGCTTAGCCAGTGGCGTAAGTAAGTATTATTTTAGTTCCTATAACCCGACAAAAAATAGTTTTCAAAGTTTTTAAATTTTTGTGACTATGCCATGTAGCTGGTTGTGCTTCAGAAGAATAATGCAGAACAATTAAAAACCTTTCATTTGACACCATACACATGCATATAAGGTGTAAAAAATCAACTGCAAATATTTTAAGGGGTGAACCAGCCCATGAAACTGAACAACTTTCCCCAAGAAACATAGGTCGAAATATGAAAAAAAAATTTGGTCCTCCCATACAAATTGACTTGGCTGGCTGGTACATTTTGTATGGGAGGTCCAAATTTTTTTTTCATATTTCGACCTATGTTTCTTAGGGAAAGTTGTTCAGTTTCATGGTCTGGTTCGCCCCGTAAAATATTTGCAGTTGATTTTTTTACATCCTATATACAACAAAAAGTAGTGGCGCGGAAAGAGACAGCGTTGTACTCAAATCAGTGTAACATAAGGCGCAAACTCCACCAAAAAAGACGAGGGCATAGGACGTAAGAATGACAGTTGACAGACAAGTGATCGTCAAATATTCTTCTTAGTTTTTGACGCTAGCTGTCATGGATGCGACGCTTTGGCGACGCTTGTGTGTGCCTTTGTCAATACTTTTCGTACATTTTGTATGGAAACGTCGCGATGTCAAACGTCAAGCGTCATGCCCTACGCCCTATGTCCTTTCCTTGTCCTCTCTGTGGAGCTTGGGGCTAAGGCTCTTTATTCAAACAATAAATTGCTTTTAGAACTTTTTAGCTATTGCATTGAGCGTTACTTTGCTTCTACGTCACTTTTGTTAAAAATTAATATTTTGAATTCTATAGCCACACAAATAAATTATTTGCTGATTTTTTTTACATAAACAAACAAACAAACAAAAATATATTTATTTTCACACCACAAAATGTTTACAAATTTAACATGTACATTAAATCGTGATACAATTCTTTTGTGGAGGGCTGATGCCTAAACTAAGTTTAGAAAAACCTGTAATATAGGTCATCAGGCCTTCCCCTTCTATTCATGATACGTACGAGGTTATAAAAATTAAATTAATTTAGTGTGCTACCAATGTTTTGGAATATGTAGGTAAATAGAAAAAGTAAAAGTAAAATAAGAAAAAAATGAAAATCTTAGTGATGTGTGTGTGTGTGTGTGTTTGTGTGTGTGTGTGTGTGTGTGTGTGTGTGTGTGTGTGTGTGTGTGTGTGAGTGTATGTGTGTATATGTGTGTGTGTGTATATGTGTGTGTGTGTATGCTCATCTTGCTCAGCCCTACGACATTGTGTCTTGGGATCGGTCTATAATACCACTGAGCAGGACGAATAACCTTAGGGTTATATTGTTCATACTATTGGATTTAGGGCTGCTTCAATGTCGATGGTGTCTTTTTCAAGCAGCAATTTCATAACGGCTTTTTTGGTTACAGCTAACATAAGGTTTGTAATCTTGGTGTGCTTGTTGACAAATGTGTACAGTTTAGGGGCAGTGAAATCGTAGAACCTTTGAGCAAAACGGGTTTTCGCAGCTTTAACGGGGCATCTATACACTCTCTTATTACCGAGAGAGAGATTTGGTACCGTAACACGATGGTATCTAGTGACACATCGCAATGTGTATAGCTTTCGCACAGTGAGCACCTTTGTTAGATCATACACCAAATGAGTAGGATATTGTCTTGGTAATGACATGAGTACTTTCAAGACTGCTCGCTGCGCTCTCCACATGCATAAGATGTGTATTCGCCGCTCCACCCCAGGCTGTTATACAATACGATAGGATAGATTCGCAAAGGGCTTTGTAGGTTTGAATCAGTAGTTTGAAGTCAGCAACTGTTCGAAGGATCTTAAATATGTAAATGAGCTTTCGGACACGATTCGATAATGCTAGTATATGTGGAGCCCAAGGAGGAAGTGAGCGAGAAATCAAGAGAAGAACGCAGATAGCCAAAAATGCCATGAGCAAGTTGACTCGCATCTGGCAAAATCGGAAGGTCTCCAATAGCACTAAGACGAGACTTGTACGGACGTTGGTTTTCTCAATATTTCTGTATGCCTCGGAGTCCTGGACTATCAGGGCCATAGACAGGAAGAAAATAGACGCATTTGAGATGTGGTGTTGGAGAAGGATGCTTCGCATACCGTGGACCGCCAAGAGAACGAATAAGTCTATACTGGATCAGCTTCGCATAAAGACTAGACTCTCAACAATATGCTACCAAAGAATCCTGGGGTATTTCGGTCACATTGCTCGTCGTCAACCAGATAACCTTGACAAGTTGATTGTGGTGGGCAAAGTAGAAGGAAGGAGACCCCGCGGCCGATCACCTAGCCGTTGGTGTGACCAGGTGAAAGCACTCACTGGTCTCTCTGTAACAACTGCCCTAAGGAAAGCCGAACAACGAGATGTATGGAAAAAAGTCATCAAAGACGCGAAGGACTTTCATAAAGGACACGACCTTCAGTAATGAAGAATACGACAAAGAAGAGAAGAAGATGTGGAGCCCAGCTTAAGTTGCGATCAATAAGGATGCCTAGGTATTTAAACTGATACTTTTTCCAGAGCTGCACAATTACATATACAACTTTGTGGAACTGTCAAACGCCTATTACACGGGTAGCCATGAATAACAACCTTGAAATCAATTGGTGGAATTGTAGCTTCGGTTATTCCAAAACACAGGTATTTCGTTTTTGAGGTGTTTAATGAAAGAAGATTGTCCTCTAACCAAGATGAGACACAAGCCAGACCCACCTCCACCCTCTGCTGTACTTGTTGCCAAGTCGTGCCGTGGAATACTAATGCTGTATCGTCAGCAAACATAAATTTTTCACCATTACTTAGTTTTAGGTTTGATAATTCGTTGACGTATACGAGAAAGAGTGTTGGACTGAGTGTGCTACCTTGGGGCACACCATATAAGCAATCAGCGCTATCACTTAGCTGACCATCAACCCTGACCCTTTGACTTCTTCCACTTAAATAATCCTCAAACCAACTTAAAGCAACTCCTCTTACACCAATATTTTCTAGCCGTGAGAGTAAAAGTGGGACAGACACCGTGTCGAAAGCTTTCTGTAAGTCAAGAAATACCCCAACACATTTTTTACCCGAGTCAAGATGCTGAGCAACAGTAGTAGTAAGTTTAAGCACCGCATCTTCTGTTGAATTACCTGATCTAAATCCATAATGATTCTCCGAGAGCAGTTGTTTTGACTCAAGGTAATGGGTGAGTCTTTATTAACTATTTTCTCTAGTATTTTGGAAAGTGTTGTTAAAAGAGAGATGGGTCTATAATTTGATGGTTGTTTCTTATCGCCAGCCTTATAGATTGGGGACACTAAAGCTTGTTTAAAAGAGGTTGGGAAGTTACCTTTCTCGAAACTCAAATTACAAATATGCGTGATCGGTTCTAGTTGTTTGATTCCGAAGCTGATCTTAGCGCAGTGGAAGCAAATTAAAGTTATCTTAAAATCTAAAACTAAATGGTCGATCAGCCTCGGAACAACATTTGACTACGATTCGTAGTGCTCTTTACTATAGCTAAATAAAATAAATTTAATGAGAAAATTTTCTGTTCCGGAAAATAAAATTTCCTGTTGAGAAATTTTTGTTTCCGATGTCTGCGACGGCCCTTAATCTCCTACAAGATGACTAATATTTTACCGCACTATCGCAGCTCATATCTAAAGTATATGTACCAAGTTCCGGTTGTACTAAAGGTCATCAAGGTGGTGACCTCCACGTAATGTTGCTAAATCACTACAAATAACGTACTTATACAAAAACTAACAGCGAATTGCTTACCGTTTGGCAAGTATGTCGCCGCCGTTTGTGAGTCTAGGTATGACAGGAAACAGGTATCAGGATATTTGAGGAACACAGGAAGAGAGAGTAACCTAAACTCACGGCCTCTGGATACCAGCTCGATCTCGAAATCCTTCCCTCCAACAAACAACTGAAGATTTTCACAACCGCTATTGTTCAGTTCGCGACAGCACTAAAACGTTTACTGCACAATACGCGAATAACAAAGGATCCACATCGAACAGGGAATTCTTCCCTGGTGGAAATTGCACACACGAAATAATAAAGGAACACCAAAAATTACATTTACAATGGCCCGACGCCGGCCGCGGGCACACGGGAACCGAGCGAATGAGTAATGTGAGGTTATATCGCTAGCCGCGTGATTCGCGGGGGCCGCACAACGACAGACGAAATGGCGCGAAACTCAAATCGCATTCGCGCGTACATGATGCGAAACTAAACAAAATCATCTTGCATAGTTTTGATAAATTCAGTGGAAATATCATCCCATCCATGAGAACAGCCAGTTCGAAGCTTATTTATAACTTTTTTCACCTCATATACATCAGTAGGGTACATACACATTGATGCACACGGGACATTTCCAGATTTAGTTTCAGCTATTAACGTATGTTCGTCTGTCTGCAGTCTTTGTAAAGTCAAGTCAGCCAGATTCTTTCCAACTGAAGTAAAGTACCTAGTTGTTAACTTTGTCCAGAGACTCGCGTGGTGATTTTTCTATGCTTAAAAGGTGTCCATCAGAATGGCGGGTGTATAATCTCGAAATAAATCAAGATTAAATGTATTAAATGTACACTAAATGTACGTATTTGTACTTAAATATCCATGTCGTACATTTATCAGATGCTTAGATATAACGATTTCAAAATGACCAGCCATTCTGACGTCAGGATGGCGGGTGTATTTTAAACGGATGCACTAAACCTGACAATTCCTGTATCAAATAAATGTACACTAAATGTACGTATTTGTACTTAAATATCCATGTCGTACATTTATCAGATGCTTAGATATAACGATTTCAAAATGACCAGCCATTCTGACGTCAGGATGGCGGGTGTATTTTAAACGGATGCACTAAACCTGACAGTTCCTGTATCAAATAAATGTACACTAAATGTACGTATTTGTACTTAAATATCCATGTCGTACATTTATCAGATGCTTAGATATAACGATTTCAAAATGACAAGGAATTGAATTTAGCGAAATCAGCCAATCACAAAAAATCACTGTTACAAATTCCAAAACCGGTCAATACAGAGGTAACACACGACTTGTTTCTACGAGGTGCGCCGGGGAAGTGATAAAGTCTTCTAATTACGAAATTATGTAGCTATGTACCTGGTCGTAGTTCAAGACCACAGAGAACCAAAACGTCATTCGCGGTCCCCGATAGAGACGCCCTTTGAGCAATATAGCGTGTCATTTGGTTTACCGAATTGCCATTCCCAGTGTTGCCACCAGCTTATATTTCTCGAACTTGACGTCCTTTTTTGACTCCCACGTGTTATTTGTAATTTTACCATTTTGTTTGTAAATCGCCCTTACTCTAATACTTATGATACAATAAAACATGCTGAACTATAACAGCCGCAACAGTCCACTGCTAGACATAGGCCTTCCCTTATTAGGGGGGTAATTGCCATACTCACTACGTTTGGCAGGCGGATTGGCAAGCGCAGTTCAAGGTGATGTATTCACAGAGAATTTTGCTGCCCATTCTCTGGAATGACTTAATTGGTTTTTAACACTCAAGGGTAGATAGATGGGGTGATGCTATTCAACGCCAACATTACTCGGCAATATACCTATTTATTATCTGGATCTTCGTTGTGATTTGGTGAAAAAACTACTTAAACAAAAAATGAGAACATTTTTTTACGTAGCTGTTATCTACCTATCTAAATGTACCTAATTCTAAAAAATAAACACGACAGACAAAAGTTGTCTCATTCAACTCATTGAATGTTTTTTCTGGCTGACACGTAATCTTTTATAATATCAGAGGATGTCAGTTTCTAGAACACTGACATTCAGTCATCTATCAGTACGAGTCCACAAGAAAAGGTGAAAATGCCTACGTGAACCACGAGTATTTCTTTTTTCCCCGTGGTGCACCCTAGTCCACCTGCTATAGGTGGACTCAAGGGCAGGGGTTTTACTAATGGTTCACCCGGTTCACCTAATTTCTGAAAGCAACTTTGAATAAATGTTTACACTAATATTATAATAATTCTTTACGTAAGTTGTAGGGCTTGATGTGATTGATTTGCGATCCTTTTTGGAAAACGAGTGCAAGACCCAATAAACTTGATCCAATCAAAAACATTTACATATTTAATATCTAAGCCTCGCTTGCTACTCAGTTATTTTACCATTATAAAACCATTTTATGTAGGTAATAGCAGCTGGTAGGTAAATTTAAGTTTAGCACGCATAGTTTCCGATAAAAACGACTTTTTAGTTTGACAGCTGACACCTGTCATGTAGATCTCGTTATAACCTACAAAACTCCCAAAAAAACTAATAGTCCAGCACGCATAGTATCCGATATAAACCACTTTTTAGTGTGACAGCTGACACCTGTCATGTAGATCTCGTTAAGGCCTACCACTTTCCCAAAGAAACTAATAGTCTAGCACGCATAGTTTCTGATTGAAACGACTTTTTGGTGTGACAGCTGACACCTGTCATGTAGATCTCGTTATAGCCTACAAAACTCCCAAAAAAACTAATAGTCTAGCACGCATAGTATCCGATATAAACCACTTTTAGTGTGACAGCTGACACCTGTCATGTAGATCTCGTTAAGGCCTACCACTTTCCCAAAGAAACTAATAGTCTAGCACGCATTGTTTCTGATTGAAACGACTTTTTGGTGTGACAGCTGACACCTGTCATGTAGATCTCGTTAAGGCCTACAACTTTCCTAAAGAAACTAATAGTCTAGCACGCATAGTTTTCGATATAAACCACTTTTTAGTGTGACAGCTGACACCTGTCATGTAGATCTCGTTAAGGCCTACAACTTTTCAAAAACTATTAGTCTAGCACGCATAGTTTCTGATTTAAACGACTTTTTAGTATGACAGCTGACACCTGTCCTGGACCACAGGGAAAAAATAACGTACCCGTGGTCCACCAGGTGGACCAGGAGGTGGACCACGGGGATGAAGGGGCCATTTTCATTCATTCCCTTTCATTCATTTCCATTCATTCCCTTTTTTATTCAATCTCATACACTCCGAATTTAGGTTTTGGCGACGGATATGTGTATTTTGAATAGACGGTTGTGGCAACACTTTAGGGTGAACGCACTCTGTTCCGAACCGTACGCACAGCACCCTAAGTGGCATAGAATTTCATACAAAATTTCAAAATATGACGCGTACGGAACGGTTAAATGAGCTATCACCTCAAATGACAAACGCGTTCAAAAACATTCAAAATGACAGGCTTGTCTTGTATGAAATTTTGACAAAAGGCGTGTCTAGTAGCGCTGCGCGAAAAAGGTTTCATTTGTCTGTGTTCAAGACAAATATGTAGAACAATTAATTAGCTTTCATTTGATACCATGCACATGACAATGCAACTTATGGTTTTGAAATAATTTGCAGTTTTCTAAATGTGGCGGCCGCCATCTTGATGACGTCATTTCTGCGGGAGACAAGCCCCATCAGCTTGTCTCCCGGTGGTTTTCTATAGTGTATGTCATGTTTATTAACATACTAAAATTTGGTACCGGTATGACAATCCGAAGTATTTATCGGCTAACTTACGGGACTATCTTAACGCTCATAAATTACAGAATGATTGAAGAATTTCCCTATATTTCATAAAATACCCAGGGGTCAACGTCACGTCAGTCTGCTGTTGTCATTTTTTCGCGTGGCGGGAAAAGCAGGAGCGACATATGTCGCGAAGAGGATAATAAGTAATTATTTTCTATCTACTCACGAATTCATGCCCGGGTTTCATTCCATCACCTATCATGGCCCGAACTCTATATTGCTCCTCCTTGCTTGACTAGAAGATTTGTGGCAACCATGAAACCTAGTTCAAGGTCTCATGGTTGCCTGAAGCCACAGTGTCCTTGAAAGGAAATATTTAATGGGAGTAATTCATATCATACACAGATTAACCAAATACATATAATATAATCCTGTTATATCTGTTACTAAGTATGTTTCATAGAATAATTGTCAAGTGTCATACAATATATAATCGTTAACCAATGTTATCCTTCAATGTTCACAACGATAAGCCGTACAACCTCTTCAACCAGAGCGTTATATTAAACACACTAATATACTGATTTCCAGTCATAAATCCATATAGACACTTACAAAATTCCATATAGACTTTACAGAGACATGCACATGAGCTTTAATTCTAAAGTCGTTTGAAGCCAAACTCCACTCACACATACAAAGAAGCGCGTACTAAACTGATTGTAGCAAAAGAATAAGATGACTAATCAAGCACGTTCCAATAATGACTAACAGTGAAATGGGTAACAAAATTTCGCACTTGGTGTTAAATGTTCGGATGGCGCATTGGTAAAGACAGTGGCCTACCAATCAAGGATGTCATGGTTCGTATCCTCATGATTCTATTTTATTTGAACTTTTTTTCTTTAAGTATTTTTATCGTAATTAAACTAAAGACACGTGTTATGTGAAATTTTCCACCTTGACCTTTCACTATATAAAATAATGATTGACCTCTGAGAATTTTTAAGCTTTCTTTAAACATTTTAAGTATTTTTATTTTTAATTTTGAAATAATGTTACTTTCACGGCTTAAAATAGCATCACTCTATTTCTACCCGAGGGTATCCAAGGGCCGGATCCAGGGAACGGGCAGCATTGTGCAGCGTTCAGCGTCATTCTATGTCGTAGTTTTTGATAAAACTAGGTTTTTGTCCAAAAAGCTAGGCGCTTGAGATAACAAAATTTTAACGTAAGTTTTGCCAAATTTTTTATCATAATCCTAAACCAAATCAAGTTCTTAATCAAAGACTACATTATATTAATGTTTTTGGCAATAACTTTACCATATTTAATTCTAAACTACTTCAGATTCATGATCGGAAACCTATATTGTTATAGATTTTCGATCAAAATCCTAAAACAAATTAATTTTTATGATAAAATTGAATTTTACCTTTGTTATCTACTGCTCTTTGGTTTGTGGTCAAAAACCTGGTTTGATTAACATCGCTGCGACATATAGCAGTAACTTCACCGGTTATTGTAGCAATTGTTCTGAGGTTTTGAATTTAAAGCGGTTGTATTAAGAGTGAGTATCGAGGAGCGCGCATTGTCTTGCATGTGTGTGTATAAGATGTAAACACAACCTGTAAACGATTTTAAAAGTGCATAACTTCAGCGTGCCTATATCCACTTATTACTATCACTGTACCAGAATATACCTTGCACGCACAAAAAATGTTAACATAACATCATGTTAACATGAAGAACCATTCGGTCAAACCTATTACATCAGACATTGCTCTTCAGAAGACATTGATACAAATCTATGTAAACACACATTCTCACAAGCTCCTCCGGTCCCACAAGGGCAACCATTGGACGCTTTCTCATTATCTTTGTGTCACCTCTTTGGACACCATGGCCAAATCTCATCATCTTTGTGTCACCTCTTTGGACACCATGGCCACCCATCATCTTAGTGTCACCTCTTTGGACACCATGGCCACCCATCATCTTAGTGTCACCTCTTTGGACACCATGGCCAAATCTCATCATCTTTGTGTCACCTCTTTGGACACCATGGCCACCCATCATCTTAGTGTCACCTCTTTGGACACCATGGCCAAATCTCATCATCTTTGTGTCACCTTTTTGGACACCATGGCCACCCATCATCTTAGTGTCACCTCTTTGGACACCATGGCCAAATCTCATCATCTTTGTGTCACCTCTTTGGACACCATGGTCACCCATCATCTTGGCATCACCCCACGGACACCACGGCCACACATCATCTTGGTATCACCTCCCGGACACCATGGCCACCCATCATCTTGGTATCACTTCGTGAATACCATGGCCTCATCTTATCATCCTTGTAACCACATCTTGGATACAAGGCCAAATCTTATCATCTTTGTGTGTGTTTACAAATTCAAATAGCGATGCCACTTCGGGCAAAAGACTTCATAACACAACCCTTCATGGACTTGTTTATAAGAACAAATAACAAGTTGCAACACACCGTTCCTAGACCCGCAGGACCGACAATAATACTCATTCTGATTGTTATCATACGCAAATGCATCTATAAATAAATGGCACTAATCATGCAATAAAGAATTGTATAATTACTGATTATCAAATAGATAGCCAGATCTTATTTTAGACACTTAACTTTGTATGATGTGCCGCAGGAGTTTTCCACTCTGCTGCACACATCACTTTATAGTCCTTTGCATCCAGAAACGAAATATTCGTTTCTTTAACTAACACTTAAACTTACTTAGGGGCACGATAGTCCGATACGGCTAGCTTGATTTGAGGCCTTAGCTTACAAAAATTCTAGAGTCGCTCATTTTTTGCACAGTGGTGCAATGTGTGTCTATAAAGCACATTTAGCATTATTGTGCCATTTGTCATGCTTCCAAAATTGGCAATTTAGGGATTGGTGACACATATTTTATTTTGAACTTATAAGTATCTGTAAAAAAATTAAAGTTTGAAAATATGCCAGTATTGTGAATGTGACAGATTGGATAGTGTAATTTTCGATTTTGTGTAATTTTCGACCACTACAAACCAGAGTAATGTCAAAATTACATAAACGAGATCAAAAAAATATTAGAGTCAATGAAATATGTACAACTGATCTTAAAAAGCATAAATAAGATCAAATTATAAAAATGTGCCTAATTGACGCAATACTTCATTCTATTATTTAAAAGAAGAACTGAAATGCCTTACATAACATAGAAAAGAATATTACAATCATTAGAGTTCACAAATCTAATACTGTAAAGTTGTGACAATTCGGATGTATGAAGTTGTGCAACTTTATTCCATAATTTCAAGAAATCTTCCACATTTTCAATAAAATTCGTTCAGAAGTTAATGACCGCAGTGAAGCGGGGTAAGTCCTTGAGCGGGGTCGGCGCGGCGGCGGCGGCGGCGGCGCAGTGCGTGGCGGTGGCGGCTGCGACGGCTCAAACGGCAATTTACAATGCGTGTGATTTCTTAGAAAAACTCCCTTTGTTTATTTACGTAGGTACCTGTTTTTGTACATTTAATCTTATCGTCATTTCGATTAAATCTTTTTAATCTCGGGTCTTTTATAAAAACCAATATTGACAGCGGTAAAAATCATTTCAATGCTTTGACATGAGAGTTATCTTTCTTTGTTGACCGGTCTTCTGGTATGGATTTGGCAGCTATCAAAATGGGATTTTTAAAGTGGACGTACTATATTTGAGTAAATCTGAAGCATGTTTGGTTAGGTACCTAGCTACCTACTTACCTACCAACATGTTTATGGGTAGATCAGAACTGAATGATAGTAAAAAAAACGGCAAATCTAAACGGCTTATTTAGCTGGGGAGCCGACGATGCTACATGTGTAGTGACTCGAGCGTCTCTTCTCAGTGCTTACAAACATACATAAATTGATCTTTTCTTTTTATACCTACCCCTAAAACTTCGGGGCCAAGTCGAGCCTGGGTTGAGCGGGTATTAGGGTTTCTCATTTCCCGACTTTTTTTAATTCCTGGACACCAAACTCCCGAACTCCATTTCCTGGTAATTCCCGGGAAGTCGAAATATTAATTTTCCTACTTGAAAATCATAAAATGATTTTAAAATTAAACAAAACAATCGTAATCAATAATATATACAGTTTATTTAGTCTCTCATCGTAAGTTACCTAAAATATACCATTTAAACTACAATAATTGGAATAAATTTTGAAAAAAATCTGGTTTTGATCTGCAAGTGCCTAATTTAAGAATTTATGAAAATAATAATAATATACAACGGTGAGTAAATTAAAATACCAAAAAACCAAAATAATCAATACAATACAGTTTTTAGGGTTCCGCACGTCAAAGGGTAAAAAACGGAACCCTTATAGGATCACTTTGTTGTCCGTCCGTCTGTCATTCTGTCAAGCAAGACCCTTTATCCTAGGAACGCGTAAAGGTAAAGATATCGAGTTGAAATTAAAACCGTATGCTCAAGTCTATGAACGCTAGTATTTATGAAAAGATCAAGCACCTAACTTCAAGTTAAAAAAAGATGTAGCCGTTTATGCAGTAAAAACGCGTGTTTTTTACCCTCTCAAGAGAATCAAAATTCAGAGGGTACTTTCCGTAGACCTAGAACAATGAAATTTGGCAAGTAGCTTTTTTTAAAGTAAGAATTAAGGAAAACTATAAAAAATCATTTTTATCAATTTATTGTTTTTATGGGGCCGAAAAACAAACAAAATTAGGAGTAAAGTGGAAAAAGCAAATACACATATATTTTTAATGAGTAACACTGATTGAAAATGTCGTCAATATAATGATTTTGTTGTTTCTACTTTATTTCCTGAAGTCCCAGGAATTTGATCCATTTTTCCCGTCCCGTCCCGACAAAGGCCAAATTGCCCGGAGAAACCCTAGCGGTTATCTGCCGTGTTACGCGGAACTCGTGTAACTCTAATTACACGAATTACGCTTAACATGTCTTAATCGTTTTTTCGATGTCTACTTTATAAGGGGAGTTTGAATAAAAAATATTTTGTATGATTTTTTTTACAAAAAATCAGAGTTACACGAATTTGGCAAGACATAACTTTGCCGGTTACTGTTACGCGCTGCGCGTGTAACTCACTTACACGATTAAACTACAGTAAATGCTACTGGGCGCGGCGCGTTGCGAAATAAACGTTGAACATAACCTGTCTCGCGGAAAGCGTGTAACTCGGAGATACACGGCCTCGCGTAACACGATTTGTATGAGATTTTCACTGCTCCAAATTTCAAATGGCTATAACTTATTCTGCATCAAATATTATAAAAAAATATTTGTATGTTCTTCAAACTAATAACAATAATAAAAGATTTGTTAAAAAATTATATGATTTTAATGTGCGCACAGCATTTAGGAAGGAAAAAACAGATTTTAGATTCAAATGCATTTTTCTCAAGTCGAGCAGTTTTAAGATACACGAGTTCCGCGTCACACGCCAGTTATGGACTCTGTATATACCGAATCGGTATCGCATTAAGTTACGGAAGTTGTAGAAATGAACCCCAGTGTACTTTTCGTAGGTACCTACTTTCATATGAATCTCGAAATTCGCATCCCTACAAAGCGCGCCGGCTGTAACCTTCAGAGGTAGTCGTAGTCGTAGGCGATAATATAAAGTAGGTATCCAAAGCCGGCGCGACGGAAATTGTTCTTTATTATCAAGAGTAAAGGTTTCTATTTGTTGAATTGCTATGGCGGAGTGCGTGTTCTGTACCTAGTATTATTATGTATTGTGTGGTAAAACATGATGATAAGTCTTTTTATAATATGATGTAGCTACTAGCCTTGGTTGGATACTATTTACCGCGGGAAAGTCGCTCATTCCCACAAGAAATACGATATTAAACAAATATTTGTATGACAGCCCCCCTCATATTTTATTTTATTTCAATGTTTAGTAATTCGAAATTTGTATGTATCTGACAGACGCATGCGTTAGCGCTGCAACAGGTGTTATGTTTGGACCCCTCCATAGATTGTGCATGCATTCATCACTCAAAAATCTTGAGCAGTCAAATGTCTTGATCAACATCTATAAGTGATGATAACTTTTATCAGCGCTCGAGGGTCTGTCTGCCTAACTACCTGACGTGGAACACCAGGAGTAAGGCTTATCTACACTTCCCATTAAAAAAATCGAAACACCTCGGTTTTTCTTGTTTTTGGCCGAATTAAACACCAAAAAGTATTGTTTGCGTTAAAATAATTATATGACTGTGTAGCTGGCAGTTTTGTCTTTACAGTGTGTATAAAAAATTCAAAATTCAAAATTGGAACCCAACCTCTTTGTTCTGTAAATAAGATGAATGCCTGAGACACGTTTGCAGTATGCGCCTTTTAACGATTCATAACATTTTCAACATTAAAATTTAGAGCTTGTCTTATCTTATCTTAAAACTTTTGTTTTTTTTAATTGTTTACTGTGACTTTGGAACACCTGAAAAAAGTTAGATTTTATCTGCATTATAGGTATTTTGCCCCGCCCAAGTGGTGACATTGCCAAATTTTGGACTTGGTCATCGTTTTGTGGCTGATTGTTTTCATTTCGATGCCTCCTACGTATGTTATCGTAACTCCAAATTGCCAACTTTACACCAAAGCGTTTTAAAGATTCAATGTTACACAATGCTTTTATTTTTCAACGGATTTAAGTAAAATTCTGAATATATTTTAATTGAGTTATGAACTATATAAAGACATAGATTAATTTGTTACATATGTTGTAATTCCTGAGATAATATAAAATAATGCTGTTACTATAGTTTACGTGGTGAAAAATACTTTGAAAAATATTGTATGTAGTACATACTACAATGTACGCCGATGGTTTTGAATAATTTTGTGTTGTAAGTGCCACATAATACAAAATACGTAGGAATATCATCAAAAAATAAAGCAATTCGATATCGTATCTTAATACAAAACTGTAGTTTTAACCTTAATATACACACAATAGTAATAGCCTTCTCTTTAAAGCAATCATAATATTCCGTCTGTTAAAAATCATTACACAATTTCAAAACGTATAGCGTCGATGCAAACGGAATAAAATAATTATTTATTTTTTACGCCTACTGCGAAAGATATTTTAATTTTATGATAGCTACGTAATTTAAAGTATTGAAGCAATCATACTGATTATAATATTATTTAAAAAATGTCTCATACCTACCAACATTTCTCTTGGGAAACTTATAGTACGCGCACCACAGACTTTTACCATAAAAATAACGACAGCGGATGCTGCTTTTAAATTTAGACCAACAATTTTATAAATTTCGATTATTGCACACAACTATAACTATCCTGTACCTACTGTTACATTAATCAAATTATGACGTTTTTTGTACGACAAACGTAACAATATCTTGAACACTGTTAGCTTTTATTAAATAATGAACTTTCTTTGATTTGGAACATGTTTCACATGCCATACAAAGCTTTTCTAACCTTAGTCCGGTTGTACAGAAAGTATTGCATTCAGATAAGGCGGTTTTTGTTCCTGAAAGTATAAGTAGCTTAGAAAATATGAACAATATTATGTGTATGAACATTTCGAACACCGTGATATAGGTTAGATCGTTAGATCACCCTTATTTCCAACTCAACAACTTTATTAAATGATCAAAGGAACAAGATAAAATGAATGATGTCTTGCAAATGAGTGATATCCAATGGCAAGTAGATGTATATCTTCTTCTTCTTTAACGCATCATCATATAACAATACCTAAGACCCCTACTTTTATATGATGCTTAAATTTAAGTACTAATATTTAAAATATAATTTAAACTTGTTGTATACTTTCTGATATAGTTTACTCCTAAACGAATTCTTGAAATGCAAATAATACTAGACATACATTTTACCTATATCCAATTAGCAGCTAAAATATTTCACATCAATTTTAACATCCCTTCAGACCACATCTACCCACTGCAAGATATTAGACATCTTCTTTATAATGCTAATCTTTACGGTGCTGCGCCAGTCTTGTACGGTAAGGTACTGTAAGTTCAACGATATTATCGTACCATCTAAAAAAGTATTACATTAATATTTCTTCTGAAAATCTTGAAGACGATCAAATACAGGGTGTTAGGGACGGTGTAACGAAAACTTTGCAGGCATGATCAGACCATCAAACTGAACAACTTTTACTATGGAGCCAATGGTGGGAAACGGAAAAAAATTTCCATCCTCCCATACAAAATTCACGATCAGCTGACTGACTTTGTATGGGAGGTCGGAATTTTTTTTTCGTTTCCCACCATTGGCTCCATAGTAAAAGTTGTTCAGTTTCATGGTCTGAGCACGCCTGCAAAGTTTTCGTTACACCGTCCCTAACACCCCGTATATGACCTCGATATTGTATGTTCCAGAAAGCATTAAGCTACAGACAAAAGAAAAATAATTTTATTATATTTCGATGTAAATTCTCCACTAATCATATCACATAATATTACTAACCTCATGATAAATAAGCAAGTATCATGAATAACGAAATGTTAATGTTATCAAACTTAATGAATTCTCAATCATGGCAAATAGGATCAAAATGTTGGGTTTGATGATAATATAAAAATAAACCATAATTTTCCAACAAAATGGCTGCAATTATTTTTATCTCTGTATTTATGTCAAATGGAACAGAAGATTTAGACAATTAAATAATACAAAACTCAAAACTCTGACAACATTTTTTAAATTGTATGTGTCTGCTATTTCACCTGTTGGTAAGAGATGATGCAGACTATGTTGGAACAAGCTTGCCTAGGTTGTGCCTATTCACTCTTGCCTTGAAAAGGCCCATGTTATAATGTTATGTTCCGTTTGATATTGCATTCTTTAAAGTCCACTTCCAAAAAATTTTTTGCTTGCGTGACATTATTTTCGACCCAAACAGCATTTTTAAAGCTGAGTTTTATTTTATTTATTGCTGCTTGTCCTTACACTTCCATTTGGTGACAAAAAACAATCTATAATATTTAAATTTAACTGATTTCAAAACCTATTATTTATTAAAATATCGTATGTTAGAACATAGCACGACGTAACTTATCATAAGTAATACATACTATAGATTTTGTTTTTTATTTTCCGACGTTAATTGTTGTGTAAAGCACATACAATATAATACATCAATTGAATTCCAAAGTAAACTACTGTATGTTGTAGTTACGATACATTTTCTGCGAGGAAATCCAACATAAATTATCGTATGTAGTAGATACTATACTTTAGTTCGTAATTGAAGAAAAAATATAAAAATAAATGCGAAACATATTTAAATCCATCAAAATATACTATTGTATTATCTAAGTCTATCTGCAGATACTTTAGCGATGTCTATCTGCAGAAACTTCACATTATAATTTATTGCAAAAATGTCCTCAAAGCTAAGACGATCAATGGGATAATTTATTTTATTTGAATTATACGGCATTTGAAACAATATCATGCACCATTTTGATTTTTGTACATTTAAAATGTTTTGAGACATGCTTAGTTACAAAAATTACCTCACAAAATTATTTTATTATATTTAATCCAATAAAGGAATAAAAAACGTTGCTTTCCAATGATGATTATCGTAACTAGTACATACAATATACTAGTACTCCATCGACTCGACGTAAACAATTGTAAATATCACATACGATTTTATACTTTGTAAATGATTCATACTTACGACAATATACTTCTAGAAAAACGATGAAAATGCCATAATTTCATATTTCTGTTTTAATCATCCGAAAATATAGCTGAAATTAGACTGTTTGCATTGATAAAACGAAAATGACCATTTTGTGGATTACGATAATATACGTAGGAGGCATCGATTTAAGCCTGACCTCTGTTCATAAAGCTTACAAACGCTATCAGAAGACTGGTCTGTTTACGCGACGTTCAGAATCTGTCGGAAATCGGGTCAGTTCTGAGCGACGACATGATTAAATTAATGTTATGAGTTGAATACCGAATTTTAAAACACTTCTCGTGTTAGGTAAACAATTTTTGGAAATTGAATTTTTCCAAAAATATTATGAGTTCTTTGCGAAATCGACGCCTTAGGCTTTTCAACTGCGGCAAAAGCTATCAAATGTACTACAAGAGGTGGCTGAAAGTGGCTCTACAATCAGAAGAAGGTTAAGAGAACGTAGACGTACGTCAATAGCCAGGAAACGGGCCCAAATCAACTGCAGACGAAAAGACAAAATCTGTCATGCCGTCGGCACTAATTCCTTCCCAAACCGTTTACGAACTGTCACCATAACTGACTTTTTTATCAATGCAGCATTGTGTAAAGCATTTTAAATCCCTTTTGTAAACCATAGTGCTTCCGTGGTTACCATTCAGCGTAATTCTAGAGGTACACTCAACAGAAAAGAGGAATTTGATCCACTGGGTATACGACCAGTTTAGGTGCTCACTTGCAAAATTAAGGCGCGCTATTTAATTGTCTTCAGTTGATTTTGGCCCGTTTCCTGGCTATGGCGGTACCAGTCTACGTTGCTTTAACCTTCTTCTGATTGTAGAGCCACTTTCAACCACCTTTTGTACATTTGATAGCTTTTGCCGCAGTTGAAAAGCGATTTTGCAAAGAACTCATAACATTAATTCGATCATGTTGCTCAGAACTGACCCGATTTCCGACAGATTCTGAACGTTGCGTAAACAAACCAGTCTTTTGATAGCGTTTGTAAGCTTTATGAACAGAGGTCAGGCTTAAATGCAAACATTCAGCCACAAAACGATGACCAAGTCCAAAAGTTGGCAATGTCACCAATTGGGCGGCTTCTACGGGCAAAATACCCATGATTTAGATAAAATCTAACTTTTTTCTGGCGATCTAAAGTCACAGTAAACAATTAAAAAAAGAAAAGTTTCATGATAAGATAAGACAAGCTCTAAAGTTTAATGTTGAAAATGTTATAAATCGTTAAAAGGCGCAAACTGGAAACGTTTCTCAGTCATTCATCGTATTTACAGAACAAACAGGTGGGGTTCCTATTTTGAATTTTGAACTTTTTATACACACTGAAAAGACAAAACTGCCAGCTACACAGTCATATAATTTTTCTAATGCAAACAATACTTTTTGATGTTTAATTCGGCCAAAAACAAGAAAAACCGAGGTGTTTCAATTTTTTTGATGGTAAGTGTATAATAAATACTAAAAAGTTGTTAAGCATGATGTTTCGCTTCTGTTGGCACACAAGTATCCCTTAGCGAGACGAAGTTCGCGGGCACCAGCCAGAGTTGGGCATTACTCGAATTCTTTATTTAAATAATTATTCGCGTATAAATTTTTTGCCGAATAAATCATTCTTCTGACATGGTTGCAATAACCTCTGACATGGTGGCAGAGTCCTCTGACGTGGTTGCAGAGTCCTCTGACGTGGTTGCTGAGGACGCTGACATGGCTGCAGAGGACTTTGACATGGTTTCCATGGTTTTGTACTCTGCAGTCATGTCCGAGGCCTCTGCAACGGTCTCTGAGGCCTCTGATATGGTTGCAGAGTCCTCTGACATGGTTGACAAGGCCTCTAACATGGTTGCAGAGGCCTCTTACATGGTCTCGCAGGCCTCTGACATGGTTGCAGAGTCCTCTGACATGGTTGCAGAGTCCTCTGACATGGTTCGAGAGTCCTCTGTCATGGTTTCTGATTCTTATGACATGGATTCAGAGTCCTCTGAAAGGGTTGCAGAATGCTCTGCTAAGGATACAGAGGCATCTGTCATGGTTTCAGAGCCCTCTGACATGGTTTCAGAGTCTTCTGAAAGGGTTGCCGAGTTCTCTGACTATGACATGGTTACAGGGTCTTCTGACGTGGTTTCATAGGCCTCTGACATGGTTGCAGAGGCCTCTTACACGGTTGCATTGACTTCTGACATGGTTGCATAGGCCTAAATATGTTTCCACAGAACCCGACCAATTAGTAAGGTTACATATAAATATAAGGTTACATATAAATATAAATAAAGTTATTCATGAAATAATTTATTACTTCGCGAATAACGAATAAAGATAATTATTCGTTATTCAAATAATTTTTCCGCGAATAAACTATTTTTTCAATAACGAATAATATTGGAATTTTCATTCGTTATTCGAATATTTTTTGCCCATCTCTGGCACCAGCTAGTATTTTCGCTAGGCCTACCTATAAAAAATGGCGCCACAGAGGAGAGGATATTAAATCGCATTTTAGTGTAGGTAATTTGTTTTTGTTACTTGCTATTATAGTTAGCCTACCAGATCCCATTGCTGGGCAAAGACCTTCCCCGCGGTTTTCCACCTGTTGCGGTCTAGTGCAACCTCCATCCACTCCTTCAGATAAGCATCAAAATCGTCACGCCTTCTTTTTCGGGGTCTATTTCTGCGACAGGACCCGCCTTGAGGTACCCACCCAGTGGTCCGTGACGATTTTGGCCCATCGATCCGGGTGCATCCTGCAGACGTGCCCGGCCCAATCCCACTTCAACTTGGCAGTTTTGCTCCCTACATCGGTGATGCCTGTCTGCTACTTGCTGTGACTTGCTAATACATTTTTTTTGCAATGAATTGTAACGTGTTTTTGTTTCTAAAAAGATAACTGAAATGTCTTAAAATACCCCACTCGGCCCCAAGTGTTATGGGTATGGGTATGGGTATATAGTCGATGTATGTATGTAAGCACTGAGAAGTGCGCTTTAGCCACTACACATGTAGCATCGTCGGCTTCCCAGCTATAATAGCCATTAAGATTTTGCGTTTTTTCACCTTGGTTGCAGACTTGTTCAAAGTTTTTACAAAATATATAAGGGCCCGAATGTATAAAATACGATTTTCCGGATTTAAAATACAGTCACATACAAATACGCTGGCAGAGCAGAGCGGTCGAACCATTTCACTACATTTTCTTGTGCCCATCACGGGCATCATTTATTACAACAAAGAGTGTCTTGACCGTCCAAAAGGGACGGTCCATCACCAAAAGGAACGAACAACCGTCCGTTTTGGAGACGGTTTGGCAACGCTGCAAACAACACGTGATCGTTACCGCGCGAGCGCCGCGTAGGCCGGCAGCCGCTTTGCCCCGCCCGCACCCCTCACATAGTTTGCCCCGCCCGCGCTTTTTTTCTATGAATAATGTTAAAAATCAGAAATACCTAAATATCTACCTAACGAAATACCTAAAACCGCACAAAATTAATTGGCTTGGAGAAATGATCTACAAACAATAAGTAAAAAAAGAAACAACTCTAATAATCTTTAAACCTAAAAAGCTATCCATACGGGTCTACGAGGAGAGTATGGCGATACGAGTCAGCAGACTGGGACGAGATGCGTGCTTTCTTTGCTTCATATCCGTGGCGGCAAATGTGTTTCTCTTCGGAAGACCCCTCATACGTCGCTGATGCGATCACAGCTGTAATCCGGCAGGGAATGGAATATTTCATTCCTTTCTCCGATATCCCGCTCGGTTATAAAGCCCAACCTTGGTTCAATGCGGACTGTGCTCGAGCTGAGGCTCGTAAACAGTCCGCTTACCAAGCTTGGGTAAAAGCTCGTGATCGAAAAGTGCGAGCGAGAAGAGTGCGAGCAAAGAAGAGAGCATATAATGCCGCCGCCAGGTATTGCAAACGGGTGCTACGAAAAGCTAGGTTCGACCATATTAGCCGTATTGGGGCAAAGCTTGCATCATACCCACCGGGTAGTAAGCAGTTCTGGTCCCTTTCGAAATCAGTCGAATCCAACTTCTGCCGTCCCTCACTACCTCCAATGCAGAAACCTGATGGGTCGCTTGCCCACACCGCGGCAGAGAAAGCAAATTTATTTGCCGATCTGTTTGCGAGCAACTCTCGTATAGACGCTGGCTCGAAATCTGCCGTGCAGTCCCTAAAACGCAGTATCTGCAATCGGACAGTTTTGAGAAAACAGCGAAAAACTAATTTAGCTAATTATTTTTACAATTTCCTGATGTTTTCAGTTAAAGCATTCACTACCATCAAAAAACGTATAGTTAAAAAGAAGGAAGGGACAGAAAAATAAGTTACATTTAGCTCACAGTTTACGAAAAAAAAAACAAATGTTTAAATTCGTTGCAGTTACTACATTTCAATTTTAGATTTTTTTCTCATATAAACTGCATAAAATGCAGTATCTGTGTAAGATACTGCAAATTTTTGCAAACTTAATTAATATTGCCATCTAAAATGCAGTATCTCACCTATTTTGCTGCGTTTTAACTTGTAAACCTAAATAATAGCTCGCAGTTACCGCTATCTTATAAAAATAACATGTCAAAAAAATCGTCTTCTAGCCAAACAAGCCCTAAACGAGAAACAGGCGGAGGCTGAACGGGCCCTAATTGCTGCGAAGCTAGAAGAGCAACAAGCAAAAACAGACCTGGAAGATCACTGCTCATAACGTTTGGTGCACAGGGTGAATGACGGGTGCGGGCTTCCAAAAATGGTAACGATTACGGAGGAAGGGCTAAAATGTAATACGAATATACCCACTTATCAGGATTATGTGTAGCGGAAGCGGTTGGTGAAGTTATGAGACGCTTGATAATTGCCTGGCTCTAATTAAAGTTATTTAATTTAACTTTTAGGAGCGTTTCGTTTTGTAATAGTTGTTTCACCTTCATTTCGTAGAGGACGAAACTCACAAGAGTTGTCGCAAGACACTCGTGAGACCGATGCCTCGCAGATTCGCCATCGTCCATCTTGACTATACATATCCTAAGTAAAATACCTTTAGCGCCTTCCAATAAAACCAAGATTGTACCGTTTAGAATCAATATACTGCGATTTAGGTTGTAAGTTAAGACAAATTAATAATATCGTTTTCCCAAATAACATGCAGTATGTGCTGCATAGAAGCAAGATACTGCAATTTAGGTGGTAAATTAAGCCCATTAATAATATAAATTTCTCAAGTAATATGCAGTATGTGCTGATTCGAATTAAGATACTGCAATTTAGGTGGTAAGTTCCGCCCATTTATAATATAAATTTCCCAAGTAACATACAATATGTACTGTTTATAATCAAGATACTGCGATTTAGGTGGTGAATTAAGTTTATCAATAATACAAATTTCCCAACTAAAATGCAGTATCTGATTTTTACTGCACTTTAGCCGGTATATTACCATAACATAAGTACATAAATTACAAACTGCATTGCAGTTTCTGTATTCATTACTGCATTTTAATCAGTAATGTTCGTTGATAACTGTAGATGCTGCATTTTAATTGGTATTGTTACATTTATTTGCCGTTTTGTCATCAGTTACTGCAAATTGACTTTCGATTATTTCAACTTTCAGTTATTCTATCAAAAATCCAGAAAAATTGACATGAAACTTGTGATGTGGGTGTCAAGGTACAACATTTTAAAAAATGGCAAAAATGCAGATACTGCGTTTTAGGCTCTGTACGGCAGAAATATCCACCCACCTTACCTCACTGTGATTCTTTGATGTCTGAGATCACAGTGCACAACAAAGAGGTCCGTAGAGCCCTTCGCAGTCTGGACGTGAACAAGGCCAGTGGTCCTGATGGCATACCAGCAAGATTGTTGAGGTATTGTGCGCCTGAGTTGTCTCCTGTACTGACACGCTTGTACCGCCTCTCTCTCGTGTCAAAAATTGTACCAAAATCTTGGAAGGTTGCCAATGTGCAACCTGTGCCCAAGAAGGGTAGCCGTGTCGACCCTAGCAACTATCGACCGATCGCCATCACTTCCGTACTCTGTAAGGTTATGGAAAGAGTTCTGAACTGCAAACTGCTTTCGTACCTCGAAGACAATGATCTTCTCAGTGATTGTCAATATGGCTTCCGCCGAGGGCGTTCCACGGAGATCTTCTAGTGTACGTAACGCATTGCTGGGGCGAGGCCATTGAAAACCACGGCGAAGCAATAGCAGTGTCGCTGGACATTTCAAAGGCCTTCGATAGGGTGTGGCATGCGAGTCTGTTGAGCAAGCTTCCAGCGTACGGCATACCCACTGGCTTCTGTAGCTGGGTGGCTGACTTCCTGAGTGAACGGTCGATCCGAGTGGTCATAGACGGCTGCTCCTCTGACCTCAAGGCTATTGACGTCGGAGTTCCTCAGGGGTCTGTACTCTCCGCGACGCTTTTCCTGCTGCACATCAATGACCTTCTATCTTCAGGAATTGTTGGGTACGCAGATGACAGTACTGTCACCGAGAAATATCTGTCCGGCGCAGGAGCCAGTGGTGATGAAATCCAAAGATTGAGAAAGGCTATGATTGAGCGTACGAGCCTGACGTTAAGTAACGTCTCCCAGTGGGGCGATGACAATCTCGTCAGCTTCAATGCTTCAAAAACGCAGGCGTGTCTTTTCTCCGCAAAAAGGAGTCCTTTCACCTTTTCTCCTACTTTTCGGGGTACATCTGTTCCAGTGACCAACACTCTTCAACTCCTTGGCATGGAGCTGTCCTTTAACCTCAACTTCGGCACCACCATCGAGTCCAAGGCTCAAATTGCAGCTAGAACGTTGGGCGTCCTGAATAAAGTCAAGCGGTACTTCACGCCTGAACAGCTTTTAACTCTTTATAAAGCTCAAGTCCGATCTTGCACGGAGTACTGCTGTCACCTTTGGGATGGCTCGGCTAAATACCAACTTGCTGCACTGGATTCGGTGGAACGCAGAGCCAAGAGATTAATAGGCGATAAAAAACTGGTGGCGACCAAGCTTCACAGCCTGGCTCACCGCCGCAAGGTTGCTTGCCTATCAGTCTTCTACAGATTGTACTTCGGAGAGTGTGCGCGTGAGCTGCATGAGCTCATACCACCGTCTCCTTTCTTCCATCGGACATCCAGACGCACGGCCGGCTACCATCCGTTCTTAGTTGATATACCCACATTACGCACTAAGCGCTTCAAATCATCTTTCATTATGCGCACGGCTAAAGAATGGAATTCCCTGCCTGCGTCTGTATTTCCGAGTGCATATAACCTGAATCTCTTTAAGTCTAGAGTGAATAGGCATCTTCTGGGCAAGCTCGCTCCACCGTAGATCCCATCTCTGCTCTAGGGTAAGATTGGGGTCAAGAGTAAGCCCATCATAGATAAAAAAAAAAAAACACTACACTTCGGAAACACGAACAAATCGCACAGAAACTCTTTGTGCGAAATATTAACTAGATCACGTTGGATTTAAATGTACTAAAAGAAAGCCCTATTCTTGAGAATCGTTCAGAAATCGACATGTAAGTATTGCCAACGTTCTCCTTGTCTATGGAAATCGTGAGACGTCACCACAACATAGGTCCGACCAGTGTGCGTTCACTTAGTACTGTGTCTTTTTGTATGGCAATCTTATTGCACGAGTACATGTCGACGCGGTTCGCTGGATGGCGCTATATTTTTTAATTCACATACCAGCTATCCATAACCACTGTTTGTAGTATTTGCAACATTATTAGAATTGCCAGAGTTGTTCCGTTTCTTGCAAAATACTTATGAAAACATAGTATTGAATTCATATCAAATCAACAGTCATTCCAATTAAATATAAATAAATTTAATAAACTGAAACTATTCTGAAATAATGAAAGCTTCCGAATTTGTATGTATTTTTATTATTTGATGCATTTATTGTTTTGACCACACTGCTGCATGCGTAATGAAACGTTATGATATGACAGTTTCTTTCAATTTCACAAGTTGTTTGCGAATTGTTGGGATTACTGAAATTAAATATTATTAAATGAAATTGTTCGTTTTCGTGAGTTTTTATTAATAGTAACGCTTACGTTTACCGGATCTTGACCTCGACGACTAGAATATAGACCCCAGAATTCGTATTTGGTCTCAGATTGTCGCCGCCTTCTTGTATTGACCCCAGCTAGATTTTTGGATTCCGACACCGCCGCCTTCACAAACTACTTATTTATTTCGTCTGCTTGGACTTGACTAAGTATTTTCCAGAGGAAAATGTCATAAAAAAATGTTGTGTACCCGAATGTAAAGTGTTTGTAAGTATATTCGTGTTTTATTCTAGTTGTCTACACTTCTACACTAATATTATAAAGAGGAAAGATTTGTATGTTTTTTTGGTTTTACTATTTACCGATGCCGTGTGGTGCCGGCAGAGTAGAATAGCACCACCCCCTCTCTTCCCATGGGGGTCGTAAGAGACGACCGAGGGATGAACCCGACCCAAACATTCGGTTAACCTACTACAAAAGAATTCCCAAGGAGGGTTGACGTCTGGTAGGCGGCCGGTCGTAAAATTCAGCCAAATCCTTTTGCAACACGATTTTGTGTCAACGAAACGTATTGCGCCTATCCGAAGTAATTGGGATAAGGGTAGGAAGATGATGATGATACTATTTACCGATAGATTTAATAATTTTGAATTGCTTCATTCATTATTTCTAGGTGGTGAAGTCCCATTGCACTCATTTCCAAATCCCGAAAAGGAACCAGATCAGTTTAAATCTTGGCTTGGCTTGAGGAGATGTCATGAATCAGATGATGCTTTAGATAACCAATTCATTTATAAACGTCGAAGAGTACCTATGCTACAACCACATTGAAGAAAAAATAAAGAATGAAAGTAAATATATGTGTTTTCTTTTCCAAACTTTAATTTACTTTTTAATTAGGCTAGAGTAGGTAGGTGTGTGTAAGCAGCAATGGATAACCAGCAATGTATGCTGAACCGTGCACGGTATTCAGCCACGTCTAATAATACCCCCTTAAAATGTTGCCAAAACTCTTGGTCGGAGGGCGCTGCACAAAAATGCGGCTGATCTCTCTATACCCCTACAATATATAAGTTACTCTGTGGGTCCGACCAAGGATTTAGTATAGGTAGTTAGATTACGCTTTTTAAGTTGAACTCATAAACCTATCTTTATTTCTTTCACGCCTTACGAACCTTTTTCGTGAGAAAAAAAGTGACGACTATGACGTCAGTGACTGACTTGAAACGTCGCGCGCCACCAGCCGGATCAAGGTCAAACTGAGTGTAACCAGATGATTACAAACATTGGATTTTTATTTTTATTATTTTCTGGTGGAAAATAATCATAAATCTTGGGATTTTTTCAAAAGTGAATGGACGCAACTGTTTTTAAACATGTCGTGTGTGGTTCCTGGCTGCAAGAGCCACGCAAGTGAACCAAATGATAAAAACGGAAAAAAGTCATTTCAGTGGTAAGTATTCTACTCTAAATACTCCACGGTAAATAAACTAATCCTTACTTAAATGCATCCTTTTAAGTCATTAAAACAATACGTTTACATCGCAGGTTCTAATTAGGTGGATAATTGAGATTATTTAATAAAAATACTATTTTCTAATTCTCGGCGCCGGTATTTGACGTATTACCTACTCGTAAGTTCTGAAATAGTAGCGTCCAATTGATATCGATAAAATATTTACATTTTGTACTGCATAACTGCAGTATTGCTATTCATAGGACTCAAATAGTTTAAATGCGTATGGTAGTTTTGAATAATTTATCAATTTAATAAATAAAAATACATTCCAGATTCCCAGTTGATGGCGAACTGAAAAAAAGTGGATTAGTAATAATAAGAAGAGCTAATTGGCAACCATCAAAATACTCCTGGACATGCAGTTTGCATTTTGAACCACAGTGCTACCGCAATATCTCGCTACAGGTTTCGACAAAAAAATATTTGCATTCTTATGCAGTCCCGACAATATTTCCCAATCAACCTGCATACTTGCATCAGGTAATTATATTATTATTTCAGATTTATACTAATGACATATGGCTGTGAAACCTGGTCACTAACAGAAGCACACAGGGACAAACTAAATACATGCCAACGAGCTATGGAAAGAAGTATATTAGGAGTGACTAAGAGAGATCACATAAGAAGCATAGACATAAGAACCAGAACAAAAGTAACAGACATTTTAACTAGAATTGACCAGCTAAAATAGGAAATTTTCACTCTTTTTTTTTTAAACTCTTCCCTAGCCGCTAGATAGATGGCGCTGATCTTGGTACGTTACTGCAGGAAACGGAACGTCACTTAATTTTATCTTTATTTGGATGTACGAGATAGTAAAACGAAACGTAACTTAGTATGTCACTGTCACATCGCTTGCATCATTATCTATGGCTTGCATCAAAGCCAACAAAAGAAAAATATGACTATAACTTATCTGTTCTGTCAATGTAGAATGTCGAAAAATAAGGTTATTTCCTTTTCTCTCAAATGATTTCTGTAAGGAGATTGAGATGAAATATTGTCTGTCAGATCCCTTTAATTTTCGAACGCGACTGTTTCGCCATTTTATGGTGCCAACAATTTATGGTACGTCAAGTGTCAAAGTCTTGTAAACAAAGTGTGATTTATTCGTTTTTTTCTTGAAATATTATTTTTGCAGTGCATTTTTAGTGATATAATACATAATTAAGGAAATGACATCATGCCTGGTTGTTCTTTAATACAGTGCGGCGTGCGTCGGAATAAAAATCGCCCTGAAAACTTTGCCTGAAAATAGTTTGCACACGTAAGTACACAAATCTGCTATTTTACTCGAACTTTATAAGATAACATGTAATAAAAAGCCACGAGCTGCTATTTTTCGCTAAATAGCAGCAAACTATAAACAATTCTTTCCCCAATATATCATTAATTTCTTTATTTCTGCCGATAATGATTTCATACAAACTGGTCGTCGGCTAGGGTTGGGGTAGTACATGAAGTCACGGTATCGATATATTTTGCCAGAATTCGTAAGAATGAAATGAAATAATGAATCTTGAGAGTTCAATTCAGAAAGTTATAATGTGCCAAAATAACAACAAAAACTTAGATCTTTAAATTATTTTTTATATACTTGTTTTTTTTTTACAGATAACAAAAAATGAAGTTAGAAGAAGGAAATGGCTTGATATTATTGGCACCGAAAATATAAATCCACGTCATGGACAAAATATTTACATGCTCCCTGTATTTTGGTGTCGAGTCTTATAATAACAGAACTCTGGATAAATTATGCCTACGTGAAGAAGCCTTGCCAACCCCTTTTTGGTAAAAGCTAAGGAAAATGATAGGTCTGTTTTGACTGAGCAGCAACAGGAACAAAGTGGAAGGAAAAGGAAAAATTCTGGAATACCACAAGAAATTCAACCTGTGTTTTGTTAAGATAAATTATTATTTTTGGTTTTTGTTTGATTATTATTATTATTTTTTACCCCGACAACTTGATTTTCTTTTTAACCATTTATTTACTACACACAAAAAACAGTGAATGAAAATTCACAACAGCATAAGCATATTACAGTAGTAAGGTACACAAAAAATATCACAACTGCGTAGGCATAATGCCCGTCGTAACTATCATCATCTTCCTACCCTTATCCCAATAAGGCAGTTGGCAGCTACCTACCAACTATCGATATCGATTTTTGGGTCCAAAATGATTACAACCCTACAGAAATCCGCCATTTTATGAGTCCAACATTGTTTAGGTATTCACGCACATTCAGAGGGTACAGCCAGTCCATAGGTTTGTAATGTCTTTGAAAAATATATATTTTTTCGGCTTCTGGGAACGCTATCACGAAACCAACGAACAAGGGATCAAAGCACAGACCGCACGACCGCACAGACCAACGAAAGTGTCAGTGCATTTTTTTTTTGCAATTTTACGGGCTTTGGAATCATGTAACGTAGTAAGTTCAACGCCATCTATCGATACCTTAGAATACTATTTTTTTTTTCTTTTTCCAAAAATAAAACCTCCTATTGAGATGCACAGGACATATGATAAGATGCAAAGAAGAAAAATGGAGCAAAATTGTGTCAAACTGGTACCCCAGAGATGGAAAACGGGCTAGAGTAAGACCGTTCAGAAGATGGGAAGACGAGATCAAACTGACAGCCGGCCCACTATGGCGCCGTGTAGCCCTTGACAGAAAGCGATGGAAGTTACTGGAGGAGGCCTTTGCCGAGAGGCACACTGGACTTAGAGATTTCATTGATTTATGAATAGTTTAATAAATGAAAATAAATAAGAAGTTAATTTGAATGCGACATCTATAATTTAAAATTGTTATGAAATGGAATGAATGAATTTATTTATTAAGGTTCAAATTATTTATTGATTATTAATTGTAAATGAAACACTATATTGTAAATGCAATTGTATATTGCATGGTCAGAAATAAAAGCTATTTGATTGATTGATATTAATGATATTATTTCAGATTTCCTTTGCTTATAAAATTCAAATTATGTGTAATATTAGGTAGGTAGGTACTCTTAAAAAACTATTAACAGATTTTTGAGATCAAACATAAAATTTGAGTACCAACAGATGTAGCACGGTAGAAGAGTTCTGTAATAATGTAGGTACATAACTGTAAATAATTGCCGTGTAATTGCAGCTTTGTTACTTTTCCTTATCATGCCGCAAAAACCCCGTACAGTCTTGCAAACATCCGAATCATACCGCAAGCCCCCCGCTATCCCGTACTATCCCGCACCATCTCGCAAGCATACTACACCATTCCGCTAGCATCTTGCACCAACCCGCAAATGCCATGCATCTGGTGTGATATTTGTGTCATACACCTCCATACATTGGCGCATTGGTTAGTATGACTGCCTGCCACGCAGAAGGTTTCGGGTTCAATTCCCGGTGGGGTCACTCACAAAGTAGAAATTTATCACTTTGTGAATTTGTTCCCAGTCTGGTTAGGACATTGCAGGCTGAACCAACTGATTGTCCGCAACTAAGATGGTTCCGTGCTTCGGATGGGCACGTTAAGCCGTCGGTCCCGGTTGCTGTCTATGATAGCGGTCGTTCGTTACACAACCATGTCAGAGGTCTATTGCTTGCAGTAGGCGGTTGAAAAACTCTGACACCAGGGTCCATCGGGTTGTTGAACGACTCGGTGTCCCACACGAAGAGAAAGAGAGAGAACTGGTGCCAGGCGTGCACGCACGCACGCATGCTATATCAGCTCTACGCTGTGCTTCAATCTGCTTCAATAGATGCTTTGTTCGGGCAGTTTGATCAGGTACACGAATATTTTCGTTTGAATTTCCCGCGAAATATTATCGATATAGCATATGCCACAACACTAGTGCTATATACATAAACAAATGTGTATATACAACGTGTTACAAAACAACCCATAAAAACTCCCATACAAATGGAGTTAATTCTGTATGGGAGGTCCAAATTTTTTTTTCATATTTCGACCCATGTTCCATAGGGAAAGTTGTTCAGTTTTACGAGTACCTTGACCTCCTTTCAGCTTTATTGGTTGTTTTGTAACACCCAGTATAGACAAAGTGGCGACACTGGAGTATTTGAAGCTGTGAAAGCAGCTATAGTTGCTTCTTTTTTTCTTATGACGTAATACATGTGTGTAAAAAGGATGAATATATCTAAAAACTTCAACTTAAAAAAAGCGTTATCTACCTACCTATACTAAATCCTTGGGTCCGACCTCGACAAGCGCACAAGCGCTACTGAATCTCTGATTGTCGTTGCACCAATGAGAAGTGTCAATGGGTCAAAATTTTGCACTTTAATATATCACAAGCTATTCTCCAGTAATTTCTGATTAATTTATTTCTTGTTTCATCAAAATCCGTTCAGTTTTTCCGAAGTTATTGAATTTTTAAAACCAGCTTCACTTTCAGAATTTGATTTTGTTGTATTTATTCAGAAGTGGCACTTTTCTTTTTAAGTTCTATATACTATATTGTATGGCATTCGTTGAGACATATTTGCCAGTACCAGTTGAATTTACGCATTTATTGGGACAATGGGAAAATACAGTGAGGTTCGTGACCGCACTGCATAGGTAGTTTTGGAACGTAGCTACTAACCAGCAAAAAAGAAAAGCGCTTGTGGCTGTTTGTGTCATTCCGTTCTCTTTACCAAAGTTCTGTTCAGTGTATGTGATGTGATGTCTGATATTTATTAGTGTAAAATGGAAGAAAGGTACGAAAAAGGGGACTCAAATTAATATTTTACTCTGTCATTCAACGGCATTCAGCCCACAAGAGATTTCGTTCAAAAATAACATCGAAGTAATACAATTATTGTCTTTCATCCGAGAATTATTGTAACATTAGATCAAGATGAAGATTTCAAGAAGTAGACAATAGTTTATTCATAGTACCTACCTACATATTTTTTGTATGTGTAGGCAAATAGTTAACATAGGTATTACATATTTATTTGAAGTGTAAAGCCTAAAGTCCTAATCAAATATTGTTGGCAAGTCATTCTGCAATAGAGCGCTAAACATCTACATGGTTTATTAAATCTCATAGGATGCAGCAAGGAAGTACCTATAATTTATGGTTAATTGAACTTACCTAAGTGAATATCAACCAAAATTATACGAGTTGCTGCATCCGTAGAGATTTAATAAACCATGTAGTACGTTCTTCATCGTACCGCACCATCACACGCATTTTTAGATATATTTTAAAAGAAATAATCAAAATCAAGTAAGTATTAGTATTTTTTTTTTTGACATTATGTTATGTATATTTTTTGACAATGTGTGTTACATTTTACTTGAATAAAATCATTAAAGTAAGTATTATGACTTCTCACAATCACATATACAATAATCCCACCCAAAACATAAATGTGAAAGGCTGCCAAGTTCGATAATATTGGAATGCTTCGCTTATAAAAGAAGTGAGATCTAAATAAGTACCAAGTTCCATACACAGACCTCAGTTAAAAATAGTTACAGGAATGCACACTTGATTTTTCGCAGTTTGGAAAGTAGATTCTGAATAAATATCATATTAAATACCTAAAATTCTAATACTTACAAAAACGCAAACCTGTTTTTTCAGCAGTTTCCTTATAACATTTTTTATTTATTTTTTTCTGTTCTTTTTAATGACATAACTTGGCAAGTTTTTACACACTTTGTTATAAACCTACTAAACGCAATGAGTCAAGTATATAATTTTCTATTAAAACTTGCCAAGTTATATCATTAAAAAGTACAAAAAAAAATGTTATAAGGAAACTGCTGAAAAAACAGGTTTGCGTTTTTGTAAGTATTAGAATTTTAGGTATTTAATATGATATTTATTCAGAATCTACTTTCCAAACTGCGGAAAATCAAGTGTGCATTCCTGTAACTATTTTTAACTGAAGTCTGTGTATGGAACTTGGTACTTATTTAGATCTCACTTCTTTTATAAGCGAAGCATTCCAATATTATCGAACTTGGCAGCCTTTCACATTTATGTTTTGGGTGGGATTTCATTTATTTTTGTAAGGTTTATTTTCTTTTTTTCTTATGATTAAGTTAGTTAAGGAAATGTCTCATATATACTAATTTTCAGATTTTTGAATATGGACTATGCTTCTTACAAAGAAATGGACTAGTTTTTTTATTAAATTTTTCTACTTTTGCGTGGCAAAGGAAACTTTTTTGGTTTGTCATTTTGTATGCTGTCTTGTACGACTGACACGCTAGAGCGCATTGCCCATTCAATATCTTGGATTTTTTTACACGTTTTCTATTTACTGATAAGCTTGCCAAGTCAGGGCGGTATAATGTACGTAGCCGGTTATATTCAATTTTTACTTTACTTTGACTAAATTACAAACCTTCGTAACGAATTTTAGGTCGGTACGACCATTGGAAGATGTAGATAAATTTTTTGTTTTAGTTTCTTAGGGGTATGAATTTACACCTTCATTATTTTTAAAACCGACTCACACTTGGCCATTTTCAGATTTTTTCTTTTACCTTGACCTAAAGACCTACCTCCATGCCAAAGGAGATTGCCCATTTCTGTATGGACCTTGGACCAAACAGAGACCCGCATAGGGATATAGTGCATAATGTTTCTAAGACTAATACTAGTCTGAAACCCAAATCACATCAAAATCCGTCGCTGGAGTCTGGAGATAAATGACATGATATTTCAAGTTTTCCATTAACGAAAAATCATAGCCAACAGCTTATTTCTAAAATTAAAAACGGTAATCATTGAATCAATCAACCACTTTAATCAGTCTATTACTTCCTGAACAGCTATTGCTACGGGTGTTGCTCAGGGTGTCGTTTTATCCCCTTTTCTTTTGTACTCGCGTTGAACCAAATAGTGACCCGCATTGAGACATAGTGCATAACGTTCCGAAGACTAATACTAGGCTGAAACCCAAACCACATCAAAATCCGTTGCTGGAGTCTTGAGAAAAATGACATTATATTTCAGGTTTTCCATTTACGAAAAATCAAAGCCATCAAATAACTTATTTCTATAATAAGAGATGGTAGTCATTGAATCAATCAACCATTTAAATCAGTCTATTGCCTGCTGAAAGTTATTACCACTGGTGTTACTCAGGGTGTCGTTTTATCCCCTTTTCTTTTGTACGGGCGTTGAATTAAATAGCGACCAGCATTGAAACATAGTGCATAATGTTCCTAAGACTTATACTAGTCTAAAACCCAAACCACATCAAAATCCGTCGCTGGAGTCTGGAGAAAAAAAAGACATTATATTACACCCTGAGTAACACCGGTGGTAATAGCTGTTCAGGAAGTAATAGACTGATTAAAGTGATTGATTGGTTCCATGATTACCATCTTTTATTTTAGCAATAAGCTGTTGGCTATGATTTTTCGTTGATGGGAAACCTAAAATATAATGTCATTTTTCTCAAGACTACAGCGACGGATTTTGATGTGGTTTGGGTTTCAGACTAGTATTAGCCTTAGGAACGTTATGCACTATGTTTTAATGCTGGTCACTATTTGGTCCACTTTGGGCAATGTATTTTCAAGTCAATACGACCATTGGAAGTGGTCTAGGTTTTTGATGAGTGAGTCAGTCAGTGAGTGTATAGTAAAAATAGCGATTTTCTGACGTCAATATCTCAAGACCTACAATAGGTACATTAATGAAATTTTGTATTTTAGATAAGTAAGTAGATCTCGACAGATACTAGAAATTTCATATGCGTAGATAAAATAGATTTTGAGTTATAGGTGGGTCGAACTTGGCCCGAAATGGTTCGTGTAATATAACCCACGGCCGGTGTGTCGGTTCTTTGCTCGAACTTGGCGGACACACTGCCGTGTGTCTAGATCTAATGACATATACAAATATCTAATGACATCCTACTTCCTACTAATATTATAAAGGCGGATGTTTGTGTGTGTGTTTGTTACGACATCACGCAAAAACGGCTGATTAGATTGACATGAAACTTTGCAGAAATATAAAGGGCATCTGGAATAACACATAGGATACTTTTTACCACGGAAAAATGTCTCATCCCACGGGATCACGCATTTTCCAATATTTTTGAAATAGGTGGCGTGACTGAGCCGATTCGCGTTTTAAACGTTTTCGCCGAAAACTAACAGCGACATCTCTTGGCGAATACGGGTGAAACCGCTGACGGGCAGCTAGTATACAATAACGGAGATAACCGGCCGATATATGTTAATGAGGACGTAACCAGATACACCAAACAGCTGTTTTGGGCTGCGAAGAGCGAGCTAAAACCAGCCTCTAAGTACATCTGGATTCAGGAAGGGAAAGTACTTCTCCGAAAGGATGACTCATCAGATAAAAAAATACGTATTATACGCACAGCCGAAGATCTTTCCAAGATAAAGGCAACTATAAAATGAAATACCTATCTACTTTTAGCATGCCAACATTCCAACATTAAACAATACTATAATTATGTGGTTACCACTCACACCTAATAATGATAGATGACCCACTTCAAGCAATACAACCTACCCTGGAGTTTAGCAAATATACATGCGCTAAACAGTGGTGCGACGATTTGAACTTATCTTCATTAAGCCTGAATCACACCTCGGACACTCCCATACAACGGGCTCGTTATAGACAACTGTCATTTTTACTTGTGTATGTGTGCGTGACGACGGGTGTGTGAGTGCAGGGTTGACATTCCTTTTAATTTTGATACATTATCTGATGACTACGTATTGGAGATGATCCTCCTCTTGTGTAAACCTAAACTTTGCTGGCTGCTCTACTTTAGTGGCAGATACATTGACATTTGGTTTTTAGTTTTGTGCAAAGAATACTATACTCTCACTGGCGTGGAGAAGAACGCCATCTGTGAACAACGAAGGTGGCCCCTTCATTTATACTACTAGCGCCACCGTATTGGAGCCGTGAATTATGAGTGAACTAAAAATTGGCGGGCTTTCGTAGCAAATTCAAAAATTATCTTAAGTTTTTATCTTTACTGAACTAATCAAGTCAGTATGCACATGTTTTTAATATAAATAAATGTTTGAAATACTGTTTCATAACTTGATTAATTCAGTAAAGATTTTAGATACTCGTTGTCGTGTTCTAGAAAATAAAATAACTAAATCAAGTTGAATGTATTTATTACAAATTATCAGTTTTTATTTTACATATTATCTTGTCATGGTCGGGAATCACATGTTCCATCGTTCCTGGACCTGCATATTTACTCAGTTTTTTCCTGGCACCAACAAGGTAGCAAGAATCTTGGAAATGTCTGCCACACAAAAGTTTACAACTTCTATAGAGAGCAATTAAGGAGTCCACTGAAGAGCAATCCTCATCTTCTGGGTTATAAAATGTTGCCGAAGCTGTTGCTCTACAAATAGATAATAAATACAAAATGCATGAGATTAATTGTTCTATAATAAAGTAAAATGTGTCCGAAATTATATTACAAGATTTTCAGATATCTGAGTCAATCGGCTTGTCGACTTTTCTTCGAAGTTTGATGAGTAAGTATGTAAAATACCACCCATGAATGGTTTATGTCCAGCTGTGGACTGCTAGGACTATTGATACACATAAATACATTACCTACCTCATAATGTTAGTGGAGCCTACCGAATTATCACTCACCTGATTTTGCCCACATTTTGTAGATGTACGAAGACATTGCCATTCTGTTACTCAGCCTGGTGCAGGAGCAGGGATCACTCCCCGTTTCAAGAAAAAATCCACAGCTTTCTTTTAAAATCTTTGAGAAAAATTTGTTTTATTGTTTTACTTCAAAATCAAACATGACTTTGAAAGTCATACAGACAGCCATATGACAGTAAGTTTGATAGTGTTGCCAATATAAATAAAACGATCTGTGATTATAAGGCAACATTAGCCACTAGAGCCATATTTTCGTATGGAAACCTTGTTTGTTTGAAAAGAGAACAGGCGTTGGTTTTGTGAAAACAAACAAAGCGTCAAAATTCCACTCCTCATCTAGGTTTCGCTGATGCAGCTACTTTTGATATAAATATACAATAATTTGTTATTTCAACCTGTGTATGCTCTGCTTCCCATGTACCCTAACATTGGTTATGGGCCCAGGGCAAGCATACGAAAATAATAATTTATTGTATATTTTAGTTCGTAACAGTACGTCAGGTCAATACGTTGTTTATATTTTACGTGTGTAAAGGGAAAGTAAATATGAACTACAAAATAGAAGTATTGAATCTCGACAATTACGAGAGCTGGAAAATACAGTGCCGTGCCCTGCTAGTGAAGAATGGGTATTGGGCATATGTCAGCGGAACGGAAAAAAGACCTGAAGGTGAGCCTGAAGCTTCGAAATGGGTCACAGAAGACGAAAAGGCCAAAGCCGACATTATTTTGTCGATGAGTGGAACCGAGTTAAGGCACGTGAAAGGGTGCAAAACGTCCCACGATGTTTGGTTGAAGCTACAAGCCGTGTACGCCTCGAAAGGGCCTGCTAAGAAGGCGATTTTACTAAAAAGACTAACTCTTGATCGAATGAACCAAGACGGCGATGTTCGTGAGCATTTGAATTCTTTCTTTGATGCAGTAGACAGATTGATGGATATGGACGTAACTATAAACGATGACCTACTATCAATTATGTTACTATATAGTCTACCGGCCAGTTTCGAAAACTTTCGTGTTGCAATAGAATCTAGAGATGAACTGCCAAAACCGGAATCCCTAAAGATTAAGATCCTTGAAGAATATGAATCGAGGAGGCAGACGACATCATCATCTGAAGGCGCTATGTATGGAAGGACTTATAAGCCAAAGCAACACAAAATGAAGAATTTCAGAGCCAAACAAAAGGAAGAAGAATTCAAATTTAAATGTTTTAAATGCCATGAATATGGGCATAAGTCATCACAATGCATGAAGAAAGCAGCTGATAGATCCCACATCGTTGAAGAGGTTGCTAATTACAACTGTCCTGAAGATATTGAGAGTGTTACAGACTTAAGTGAACTTATATCCTTTAATGTTACAGATTCAGGAAGCTGTGAATGTTGTCACACTTTGAGCAACGCGCCTGAATGGATAGTCGACAGTGGCTGTACGTCTCACCTCTGTAACGACCGAGCAAAATTCCGAGGTACAATGACCGAATCTGCTGGTAAATTGAATTTGGCAACTAATTCTAGCACAACTGTAAAAGGTAAGGGTACCGTTAGATTATCAGCATGCATAGATAGCGATAGGACTCAGGAATTTGAACTTAAGAATACTCTATTTGTTCCTGATCTCAGAAACAATTTAATTTCTGTTGCGAAAATAACCGATAATGGCCATGACGTTACTTTCAAACAGAACGCTGCATTCATTAGAGATCGAAAAGGGAATACTAGGTTGATAGCTCGACGAAGGGGGAGACCTATATTATTTGCTAGAGTCAGAATATGCAAACGCTATCAGCGGATGTAATGTTGATATCCGCTTATGGCATGAACGTCTAGGGCACCTGAATGGGAAGGATGTCGCTAAGATACTTTCGAAAATGGGTGCGAATATAAACGTGAACGAGGTACGTAAATTACAGAACTGTGATACATGTGCGAGGGGAAAGATGACTGCTTTACCATTTACTAACCAAAGTGGATCCTGTGATGAGAAATAAAAAATTATTTTCTCAGATATAGTAGGACCCATGAAATGCGAATCCACAACAGGAGCGAGATACTTCATCACTTTCATCGATGACTGTACACGATGGTGTGAGATATATTTTCTTACCGAGAAAAACAAGGCGCTGGAAGCCTTCAAGTTATATAAGAATTACGCCGAAAATTTAACTGGAAAGAAAATTAAATATTTACAAACCGACAGAGGTGGTGAGTACTGTAGTACTGAATTTGATAACTTCCTGAAACAAGAAGGCATATCGAGAAGATTAACTGTGGCGCGTACACCACAACAGAACGGTGTAGCGGAACGAAAGAATCGAACCGTTTTAGACATGGCACGATGTATGATGCTATCCTGCCAGTTGCCTAGCCGATTTTGGGCAGAAGCAGTTGATACGGCATGTTACCTGAGAAATCGATGTCCTACCAGTAGCTTAGGCGGTCAGATTCCTTACGAAAAGTGGCATGAAAAGCCGATAAACATCGATTATATGCGAAAATTCGGTGCAAAAGTATATATTCTCCGTAAAGATCCTGGAAAGGACAAGTTTGCCGCGCGCAGCATCCTGGGTTTCTTCACAGGATATCCTAGAGGCACAAAAGGATATCGAGTATGGATTCCAGATAAACGAAAGTCCGTAATTGCAAGAGATGTGAGGTTCCATGAAGAAATAGATTCAGGGGACGAGGTCTCGAAGCAAGAGAACGTAGTTATTAAGAATCCTGATTTGGAGACTGAAAAGAAATTCTTCGAGTTCGAGATACCAGCTCGCGTATCTAATAATGAAGAGCAACCAGAAATGCCAGGAGTTGAAGTGCCTGCTGAAGATGAAGGACAAGAAATAAGACAAGATCACCCTGCGGAAGAGAACTGTGCGAACAGCCCAGAGCAGTCTAATGATGAACAATATATTATGTCCGACCAAGAAAGAAATACCCCCGAACGAATTAATCCCTCAAATGAAGATAATCAGAATGAGATAATACTAAAGCGAGCCCCAGGAAGACCTAAAATATTACGAACCGGTAATGTAGGAAGGCCGCGAAAGGTTTATCGAATGGTTGAAGTAGAACCGGAGGCCTATAACTGATGCTCAAGGTAGTTCTGAGAGCGAGGTGGATACTTTTACCGATTGTAATGATTTCGCGGGCACAGCACAAATCTCATTGGAAGACGCAATGAAAAGTGAGGACTGGAAAGGATGGGAAGATGCAATACTGTCAGAAGTAAGAAGTTTAGTTCAAAAAGGTACATGGGAATTAGTCAAAAGACCCATAAATCGTAATGTAGTAGGCTGCCGTTACGTTTTGACTACGAAGCTGAATGTGGACAAAACGACAAAGAAAAGGCTAGACTTGTTGCACAAGGTTTTAGTCAGCGGTATGGAACTGATTATAATAAAACATTCGCACCAGTCGCAAGACTCGATACCGTAAGACTGTTAATAGCTTTATCTGTCGAAATGGATATGGAAATCCATCAGATAGATATCAATACAGCTTATCTGAACGGCTACCTAGATGAAGAAATTTATATGGAAGTACCTAAACTACTTGCTCATTTTCTATCAAAACTTTCCGAAAACGTAGGGAAGATCCAATCATAAAGCAACGAGTGGGAGCGATGTTGAATGCCATAGAAGATGGATCTAATACGTGCTTGTTAAAGAGATCACTGTATGGACTAAAACAATCAGGAAGACAGTGGAATATTAGACTGGACGGAACCCTAAAAAATTTAGGCTTGAACCAGAGTTTGAATGAACCCTGTTTGTACTATAAAAATGTGACAGTGAGAACCTCTTTGTACTTATTTATACTGATGACATATTAGTAGCTAGCGAAAATAAAAGGTGATTGACAACTTCAAAACTCAACTAGCCAAAGAGTTTGACTTGAAGGACTATGGCCAAGCTCAATATATCCTTGGAATTGACATCTGTCGAAATGATAATAAAATTTCGCTAAATCAAAAGAAATATATTTCCGATATATTAGTGAAATATAATTTGCCGCAATGTAAGCCGGCAAAACGCCCATGGAATCGCATTCAAAGCGACCGAAAGATGAAACAAATATAAATAATTTGAAAGGTGAGTTCCCATATCGAGAAGCTATTGGAAGTCTCATGTATCTTAGTGTTGGTACAAGACCAGATATCTCGCATGCCGTCGCATATCTAGCGCAGTTTACAAGCTGTCCTACACACGAGCATTGGCTCGCCGTAAAGCGCATTCTAAGATATTTAAAAGGAACAATAGATTACGGACTTGTATTCAGGAAGACGGGACAACCAGTCAAGGGGTACTGTGATGCTGATTGGGGGAACTGTACTATTGATCGGTGTTCATTTTCAGGATACGCTTTCCTCCTGGGAAACTCATGCATTTCCTGGTCGTCGCGGAAACAAAGAAGTACAGCCTTATCGACGTGCGAAGCCGAGTACATAAGCATGAGCGAAGCTATGCGGGAAGCATTACATTTAAATATGATGCTTAGAGAGGTTGGCCTAGACAGGTATGCTAGTCTTACGTTGCATGCTGATAATCAGGGCGCTATTTGCCTCGCGCAGGACCCCGTATACCACGCGCGAAGCAAGCATATAGATATTAGGTATCATTTTATTAGGTCGGTACTCAAGCTGAACAGCGATATAGAGGTGAGACATATACCCACCGACGCGATGCCAGCGGACGTATTGACGAAACCCCTGCAAGGCATCAAGCACCAAAGATGCATGACGGGCCTGGGCATCCATCCATGCTGACCAGGCGCGTTGCTCTAGGTTTAGGCTTAAGGGGGTGTATTGGAGATGATCCTCCTCTTGTGTAAACCTAAACTTTGCTGGCTGCTCTACTTTAGTGGCAGATACATTGACATTCGGTTTTTAGTTTTGTGAAAACAAACAAAGCGTCAAAATTCCACTCCTCATCTAGGTTTCGCTGATGCAGCTACTTTTGATATAAATATACAATAATTTGTTATTTCAACCTGTGTATGCTCTGCTTCCCATGTACCCTAACACTACGTACCTACAGTACCTACCAAAGAGGATGTATGAGTAAATAATATACCGACTAGTTGCTGCTAATTTACCTATAATTATTTCGGGGCATAAATCTATCTATTACATTATTAATTGTGAGTCGAAAGTAGGTATGAATATGAACCGATTACTTCCTAGGTTGGTAGGTTCTTACCTCTGTTCTTCCCGCGGAAAACAAAAAAATCTCCTGTCGGGTCTCTGTCCGTGGACATACAGCCGTACGGGGCACAATATCGCACCATTTTTTATTCTATCCAACAATTTTAGTATTAAAAATATCCGTCCGCGAATCTAAGGCGAACTCGGTTCAAATGTTCGCGCCATTTTTTTTATGGACATGATGATGGCACCTCCTTCGTTTCAGTCTAATACAAGAAACCACGATGAAACCTTCTTGGATGAAACGAACATGCAACAAGTCCAGAGCCATCAAGAGCCATACCTAGCACTTTGGTTCACTTAAGTCTTCACTAATTTTTTGACATTTCGCGGGCGGGGGCGGGTAAGCAGCGCGGGTGCGGGGGGGAGAGTGTCCGTTCTGTATTAGAGATGAAAATTTCTGAAAGTTTCCGGAACATTGAAAGATTCGAGGTAATTTTCAGGTAATTTACCCGAAAGTTACTTGAAAGTTTCCTCGCGAGGAAGTTTTCAAAAATGTCTTTTCAACGTAAAAAGTTAGTGATAATAAGTATGTTTAAATGAAAATAAGGTTAAAAATTAGTATTTTGTATGTTATTTATTAGTGTGTATCTATCTAGCGGGGTCCCCAGAGGTATAATGATGAAATATATAAAAATGAACAGGCATTTCAATGTACTTTACGACTTTGATAATGAAATCCAATGTACCTCATTCTTTTTTGGAAAAAAGCCAAAAAACTACGTGATCTGGCTAGCGGGGTACTTTTTCATTTCAAAACAAATATCAATTATAATTATACAGTTTGATTCGCCTTCCAATGTACCCCCCAAAACAGGTTTTAAATCTTAAAAATGTTTGTTATTTTATGCGAAATACCACAACAAAAGATTTCTCTATCCAGCGGGCTACTTTTTATATTTACCACGTACAGACTTGAGAAATATACCATTTGGTTGCATTTTCAATGTACCCCTCAGTTTTGCTAAGTTTTATTTATAAAAGCATTGAATAATTGTAAAATATCTAAAAACAGATCTGTAAGATCAGCAAAAAACATTCAATGTTTATTTATTCATTTATTATTTTATAATATCGACTTTTACCCATCTTGGGTAATTCTGCCAGTGTCAGTAATCAACGTATTACAAAACAACCAATGAATGTCTCATACAAAATGGAGTTAATTTTGTATGGGAGGTCCAATTTTTTTTTCATATTTCGACCCATATTCCATGGGGAAAGTTGTTCAGTTTTACGAGTACCTTGACCTACTTTAAACTTTATTGGTTGTTTTGTGTGTGATGCCGGCTTAGAAAAGCATCACCCCAATTGTACCCGTGGGTGTCGTAAAAAGCGACTAAGGGATAATTATCCAGGGAATGGGCAGCAGCGTTCCCTGTGAATTAAACATCTTGCACTGCGCTCGCCAATCCGCCTGCCAGGCGTGGTGAGTATGGCAATACCCCCTTATACGGGGGAGGCCCATGTCCAGCAGTGGACTGTTGTGGCTGTTAAGGTAAGGTAAGGTTGTTTTGCAACACGCAGTATAAGATTCCAGCGCTGCTGCGCCGGACGAGTGATGGCTCCAGCAGGGAGATAATAGTGTCTTCTGCAGGCGCTAGGAACATCCTCTTGATCTATCCGGAAATGTCTTGTTAACTCTTTAATTGAAATTCTTAATTCAATGTTTACACTTAGAGTCCAGCAAAGAGTAGAAATTACATAAAATGGAACTACAAAATTTTCATACTAAATATTGTTTCCATTCATAGCCAATGTTGCCATTTAATTTTTAAATTTCATACATAGTGGCGCCCTCATTTTTTGTCTACTCTTTTTTGCTGCACTGTAGGGTAGGTACTTCACTGCTTTTAATACAATTTAAGTTAATCATTGAATATCCGAGTAAAACTAAAATAAACAATTTGATTTGAAAATACGTCTGCCATTGACGGTTAAAAAAAAATGTTTATGAGAAGTAAAAGAAAAATACCAGTGCAATGGTTAGGGTTGCCACTTTTTTTTTCATGGTGGTCCATTCAGGACAGGCGACGATGAAAGACTATACTGCCTTGCCTAGCTTTACAAAAACTTTTGTTAAACATAAAACGGAAGAAATTATAAAAAGACTGTAAAAGATGAAGGAAGTCTAGGTCAAAGCGCAGAGATTAGACTTAAATCTGAAACTGAGCATCGACATAGATGTTAGCATTAAAGTTAGGGATAAAATCAGAAAATAGTTAAATGTTATTATAAAAATACTAGCTTTTTACCCATGGCTTCACCCGCGTGCTCGTAGGGGATTAACAAAGTATTTTGTTTGAGCAGCAAGTGTACCAGCTGCATTGTGATGTATTTCTCTCTCCCTCTTTCTACGTCTTATTCCGACGTTATCCCAGGGCGTCCAACGACTCCAGAGTATACGACGCTATCCCGCTCCCTCAAGGTCATCCGTTACCTCCAGAGCGTACGACGCTACACTAGGGCATCCACCTAGTCCCCCCTGCCCCACCTAACTTTTTTGTTAACTATGTCAGCTCATTTATTTATTCGGTTAGTTAGTAGTAGTAGCAGTTTTAGGGTCAACCGACCTAATAATATTTTCGTTTGAACCCTTGTAACCTCTAACTTGGACATTGGCAAAATTGTCCTTTCCTGACAGAGGCCACTTTTAACAAAAACACTGCAACTTTTTTGCAAGCCATACCGACATGCCTCAGAGATTTTTAGTACAGGGGGTTACATCTACAAGCATGATAAAAAATATTGTAAATTAGGTAGTAAATCAGTTAGGTGATCATTGATATGGTAAATTTGTGTGAAAGTCAACTATGTTTCTCACTTTCATTTCAAATTCCTTGCTAAAATTGGTTGACATTTGAACACACACATAACCATAATGGAGTTCTAGGTTTGTACAGCATCCTGTATAAGGCATTATCGTTTATTCAAAATATTTTTGCATTAGGATATTATCTCACATCAAACTTAGCAAAACTGAGGGGTACATTGAAAATGCAACCAAATGGTATATTTCTCAAGTCTGTACGTGGTAAATATAAAAAGTAGCCCGCTGGATAGAGAAATCTTTTGTTGTGGTATTTCGCATAAAATAACAAACATTTTTAAGATTTAAAACCTGTTTTGGGGGTACATATGAATGAGAAACAAACTGTATAATTATAATTTATATTTGAGTTGAAATCAAAAAGTAGCCCGCTAGCCAGATCACGTAGTTTTTGAGTTTTTTCAAAAGGAGTGAGGTACATTGGATTTCATTATCAAAGTCGTGAAGTACATTGAAAAGCCTATTCATTTTCATATATTTCATCATTATACCTCTGGGGACCCGCTAGATAGATACATACTATTTATTACGTCAAATTTTTTTCTTAAAGCTTGTTGTTTTTATACAAATCCTCAGATAACGTCATCTATGTTGAGTTCAATGTACTTAACTCCCCTAGCCACTGAGCTGGACGAACCCCTGTCGTGTGATTACTGCCATCAGACAGCAGCATAATAAACGGGCGGTTGGCATTGACCTTACTTACCAGGTGAAATACTTAAATATGGTGGTGCGGAGCTGCACTCGTTGATTTGGAAACTTTTTGTTCGAATGTGGGAGGAGAAGCGAGTCCTGAATGATTTTAAAGAGTGTCGCATTAGTGCCCTCTACAAGAACAAAGGTGACCGTTCTGACTGCAACTCATAACGCGGTATGTCGTTATTATTGGTCCCCGGAAAGGCCTTTGCAAAAGTCCTCTTAAACCGCTTGAAGGACTTATCAGAAAAGATTCTGCCTGAAACCCAGTTTGGCTTCCGACCTGACTGAGGCACATGTGAAGCTATTGTCATCGGTAGGTACGTCAACTGCAGGAAAAAAGCAGAGAACAAGATCGTCAGTTGTTCCTCTGCTTTGTTGACCTAGAGAAAGCGTTTGACAGTGTGAAGGTCTCTGGATGGTGCTAGGAAAACTAGGGTGCACGAAGAAGTTTGTGCACTTCCTGAGACTCCTGCTTGACGATATGCAGTGCTGCGTCTCTGTAGACGGTGAACAGTTTGATTTCTTCCCCGTCACCTGTGGGGTGAAACAAGGGTGCGTTCTAGCGCACACACTGTTCGCCTTACCTATACTTTGCGGTAGTGGTCAAGGAGGTCCTTAATACTGTCTCCGAAGGAGTCCGCATCCGCTTCCGCACTGATGGCAGTCTTTTCAATTTGGCTAGACTTAAGGCGCGCACCAAAGTCTCGCATGCACTTATTACTGAAATTATGTATGCCGATGACTTGTGCTTCCTTGCAGAATCCCCAGAAGGCCTGCAACAACTGATGACCGTCTTTCACCAAGCATGCTGCAAATTCGGTCTAAAGATCAGTGTCAAAAAGACGGAAGTGATGTTCCTGGATACACAAGGTCGTGAGACACTGACAATTAAGCTTGGTGAAGATATGTTGAAACAGGTTGACAAGTTCCGATATCTGGGGAACACTATAACAGCTAAGTGTGACCTTGATGCTGAGATCAATAGCAGAATCAGTGCTGCAGCTGCAGCATTTGGGAAGCTGCGTTCCAAGGTTTTCTGCTCGCACGACCTTAAACTAGCCACAAAAATATCTGTATATATGGCGATTGTGCTGCCAAACCTTCTGTACTCTTCCGAGACCTGGTGTGTGTATCGTCACCACATACGCACTTTAGATCGTTTCCACCTCAAATGCCTTCGCGCCATCATGAAGATCAGATGGTCCGACCGAGTGCGAAACACTGAAGTTCTAAGACGAGCCAATGTTGGTGGCATTGAAGCCTACTTAATGCCTTGACAGCTTCGGTGGTGCGGTCACGTATCCCGGATAGCGGATGAGCGAGTGGCGAAGCGTATCTTCTATTCTGAGCTAGAGGAGGGCAAGCGAAAGGATGGCGGTCAACTCCTCCGATTTAAAGATGTTCAGAAAAGACACATGAAAAGATGCAACATCGAACCCTCTCAATTTGAGGTTTTGGCAGCACAACGGCCAGAATGGCGCGGTTTTGTAAAGAGGCGAATCCGCGACTTTGAGGAGCAGCGTAAAGCAGACCTTGACGCTAAACGCGATGAACTGAAGGCCCGTCCCCCCCCGTCGCCATTAACTACATTTATATCAATGGCAAACTCACGTGCCCACACTGTGCACGGGAGTTTACTGCCAAAATAAGCTACAATAGCCACCTGCGGGCGCATCAGCGCCGACTTGATCAGGAGTAGAAGTGGTCGCTATGGGAAAGATCATCATCATTATTTAGGTATGTATTCAGCTTAGACCAATAAATAGTCTAAGGTAGGTATTTAGGCACATATACGAGCACGACAAACTTTACAGTTACAACGTGAAAATGATTCGTATCGTTCACATTATAAAAACAAAAGAAAGTCCAAAGTATAAGGTTAACGTGCTCTCAGTTATACTTAATTCTAAATCTAATTGATCTCGTACACTTTTTCTTATGATTATGTAAAGAAATGTAATTTTTTTATCATTTATAGTTGTTTTAAACTTTCTTCCTTACTTGTTTACCTCCCCTTTTCGAATAAATAGCATAAAACCGGACTTAATATGTTCCCTGTTCCATCAAAACTGTAGATACCAGAAAAATATTAAGAAATATTAAGTTAGTAATTAATATAACAACTGTTTTCTTAAGTTAAATAATTCGTTTTGAAAACTTCCTCGCCAGGAAACTTTCAGGTAACTTTCAGGAAACTTACCTCAGAAAAGGAAAGTTTCAAGGTAATTTTCATCTCTCTGTATGTAGTACTATACTACACTAGCTGCCCGTCAGCGGTTTCACCCGCTGCAACCTATTATTCCGCGGGAAGAAAGCATTATTCGCCAAGAGATGTCGCTGTTAGTTTTCGGCGAAAACGTTTAAAACGCGAATCGGCTCAGTCACGCCACCTATTTCAAAAATATTGGAAAATGCGTGATCCCATGGGAATGAGACATTTTTCCGTGATAAAAAGTATCCTATGTGTTATTCCAGATGCCCTTTTATATTTCTGCAAAGTTTCATGTCAGTCTAATCAGCCGTTTTTGCGTGATGTCGTAACAAACACACACACAAACATCCGCCTTTATAATATAGTAGGAAAGTAGGATAGGATAGGAAGTAGGAAGTAGGATAGGATAGGATAGGATTAGTAGGATACTATTGTCTATTCTGTGCCTGAATATTATTCATCTAAACATACGCTCGCTTAGAAAACATTTTAATCAGTTAGAAGTACTCATTAATGATTGCAAAGATAGCTTAGATGTCATAGTTTTAACGGAAATAAACATAAAATCTACTGAGTTGCCACTTTTTACACTAGAAGGATACAACAGCTATATTAATGCAAGAGAGGACCGAAAGGGCGGTGGAATTCTCATGTACGTGAAGAAACAACACACAATGATATTATATGTAGGTTCTAGGTTGTAGATACGCCACCTGAGCAAAAAGTTGTTCCTTCAAATTGGTCTCCGGGAGACCAATGTGACAGTCTTGCGTCAGTCAGGCTTTGGTCAGGCTATGAGCTGTACAAGCGAAAATATTCCAAAAAATACAAAATGCCTGCTTGTGTGTTTGCAAAATGTCCGAGTCATCCCCGAAATGCTCTTAAAGCTAATGGTATATCGTATCACAGGAAAGTTATTAATAATTACTATTGTTTTACATTTAAAAAACAGTTATTCTAGTTCGCGAAAGATGAAAGGGATAGAAAATGTATGCATCATATATATGCGACAAAGATAGTGCACGGTTTTGGTCAAAGATGATGTTAGCTCATAGACTAACAGATAGTACAGAAGGCAATAGGTTAAATAGAAAAATAGTTTTTATTTCATTGATGTATTTTTTTATGGAAGTTGCATATTTTATAATATAGTATAAATAAATAAGTTATAAATAAATAAAAAAATCAAATATTTTATTTTATTATTATAATATAATATATTATAATATAATAAACTAAGCTTGTTTGAAGCAGAGTTAATTTTTGAAAATATAGGGTGTATTTTTATTAGTGGCGGATCCGTTAAGGGTGTGTTCTGTCAATGAAACTGAACAACTTTCCCCAAGGAACATAGGTCGAAATATGAAAAAAAAATTTGGCCCTCCCATACAAATTGACCCGGCCGGCCAACACACTTAGTATGGGAAGACCAAAATTTTTTTTCGTATTTCGACCTATGTTCCTTGGGGAAAGTTGTTTAGTTTCATTGACAGAACACACCCTTAACGGATCCGCCACTAATAAAAATACACCCTATATAAGGCACAATTTAAGCTTGTTTGAGGGAATGTAAATTGTTGTAAATATAAAGCAGATAAGAAATAAACTAAGCTTTTTTGAGGGAGTGTAAATTGTTGTTAATGTAATTTGAAAACAATTATTAATTTTAAAAACTTATTCTTTCTATTATTCTTTTGAAATAGGTACCTAATGATGATGCTAGTATCATTTATCACATAAAGACAAATTACATAAATTACGTAGCCGGTTTAATAATGGGATAATAATGGCTAACCGACTACGCAATGTACAACAAATTTCACCTGTAGAATTGTAGCTTGTAGTTTCGATGCATAGGCCACAGGTAGTACACGCACGGAGGAATGTGCTAATCACGTCACCTAGCGAGTGGCGAGGGGAGGTGCGCTCCCCTACATCTACAATCTACATCTAAGCTACAATATCTGCTAATCTATTAGGAAAATCTTATAAGTGCCTCTATACATTACGATCAAAATTACTATGGCCAACGAAACGAGATAAATAATGTAAACACTTTTACTATGACTCGGTGACAGCTATGACGATCTGCCCTTATCTGTCATATGGTATAATGTCAGTTGTCTCTTTCTGGTTTGTTTACATTTTTTATCTCGTCGGGTTGGCCTTACTTTACGCGACTGGATTCGCGATTGGATATAGGGCGTAGTGTGTCTATACACTTATAATAGGAAATATAGAAAATTAGGTACGAATAACATCAATTACTTCATGCAATATCATATTGGCACTTCTGTTTGTAAAACGCTTAATCATTTGTAGAAGAAAATTATAGTATATCTCTTTCACACTTATGATCTGCCAATTTTTTGGTTCATTTCGCATATGTTTTGTTTTACTATGTCAAAATAGTCATACGAGATGTGTCACTGAATTTCACGGAACAACTTTTTTGTACACGCAGTATGGAGGTACCGTGTCTATAATAAAATGTCTTTGACAACACAGCTTTGTTGCTACCAACATAAGGACAAGTACATGTGAAATGATACATGGAGAGCTGTTGCAGCAGGGACGCACCGTTATGCACCGTGCGCATAATATCATAGCTGTTTACAGACCGCCGCAAACTAGTAAACAAACCTTTATCGAGGAGTTGCAACAATTGGCGGGAAGCATACCGGCTACCAGTGATCTAACGGTTATTAGAGATATCAACATCGACGTGTATGAGGGCCTCCATCTGGACGCCGTTGCGAGGTTATACAAAGACACTATGTGTGAACTGGGCTTGCAGTGTGCAATTACGGACTACACGCGTGAGGAAATACTGAACGGTAAATTAGTGCAATCCTGTTTGGACCATGTTTGGAGTCGTGTGCCTGCGTCGGCTTGTGCGGCATTTCTGCTAACATGTAAACTGTCGGATCACTACCTTATAGGTATACGGTATGATAGTGGCGCAGAAAATAGTGATTGTAGTGCGGAAAAACCACATAAAAGTGTTTTGTGTAATAAAAGTGTGCGGAAAAACTGGATGAGTATGCGTGGGACGATTTACTGGTATGTACATGCCCTTTGCAATTATATGGAACACTAAGAGATAGGTACTTTTAGCATTATTTATGAAAAGTGTTTAATTAAAGCTACAACTAATAAGAAAAGAATACAAAAACCGTGGAATGATGGTAGGCTAAAAGCGATGATTAGGTATAGGGACAAACTGTTTAGAGCCTGGAAAAATAAACCACAGAACATGAACTTACGACTTGAGTATACTCGTTATAGAAAGAAGGTCAACAAATGTATAATTAAAGCAAAAAACAAGTATAGACAATCTGATAGCTATCCTATCGGTTATAAACAAAATAGTGGAGAAATATATTGTTGGACAGATAAGTGGCTTCCTAGAAAAAAATAGATTGTTAAGTATCTGATGTTCAGCATGGGTTCCGGCGGGGTCGAAGCACGGCTACTGCACTACGACAATTTGCTGATGACGTAAACGGCTGTCTCAACGATAGGCAGCAGGTGGTGGTGGTCTACATCGACTTCAAAAAAGCTTTCGATACATTGGACCACCACCAGCTGCTGCAAGCCATGGATGAGTGTGGTATCAGGGGCCCAGTAAAGAGCTGGTTGCAAGCATATCTCACAGACAGAACCCTGAAGACGGCCGTTTGCGGCGTCACTGGCGAGAGTGCGCCAATATCGTGTGGGGTACCCCTGCCAAGGAGTAATAGTGTTCTGTGGGGGTACCAACTGGTTCTGTGTTCGGGCCCGTCGGGTACATCATGCACGTGAACAGCATATGAGTAATGTGGTGAAGCATTGTCGTGTTTACATGTACGCAGACGACACTTGTTTGGTCTATTCAGGTACAGATATGAGTGTAATGGAAACCTTTGTTCAGCAAGATTTTGATAGACTAACGAAATGGGCACACGACAATGGTATAATCATAAATATATCAAAAACAAAGTGCATGCACATTTTTTCACCATACATTAAGTGTGTTACTAGGAAGCCTAAGATTATAGGCCATGATTACAGCTGTTTACATATGAACCAAACCTTGTGCACTTGTGGAGAAGTTGAGGTGGTGCAAGATTATAGGTATTTGGGTCTGACTGTGGATAGCAGTTTCTCGTGGAGTAAACATGTTGATATATTAAGTGACAAGCTAAGATCTATACTTGTTAAGGCCGCTATAGAGCTTTTCACGAAGCCCATACAATTTTCCCTGCCAGACCTCTCGGAGCGTCATTTTGCGAAAAACATGGGGATGTTTGAATATTTTTTACAGTGATATTATGTGTAGTGTATTCAGTAAGTCTATTGACTATTGTAGTACACTGAGTAAGTGTATTGACTGTCAGTGTTTCGTGCGCATACGCCGCTACGGTGGGGTGGGGGCAATGTCTGCCCAGTCAGTCTATTCCCGATCGTGTCCATGAGCGGACGTGCGCTGCCGAACCAACTCCTGTCAAGTCAATCATCAGTACGATCCCTGCAGATCGTACATTTGGCGACGAGGATAAATCAGGAAAACCGTGAGTAAAGTGCAATATTTTTCCCTTTTGAAAAGGGAGGGAAAGGCTAGGGAGTCAAAATAATAATTAAAATTCAAAAAATATTGAACGTACAAAAAGTAATTCTTTGATGGAAAATTTCCTACAAAAACACTAACAGTAATAATATTTCTGCTATAGCTGTTGTCTGTTACTTCAGGAGCGATGAACCATCTATCTTTTGCTATAAGCTATAAGTATTTGTTTTATGTCCTATTAAGAGACCTTAGATGGAAGTCATTGACATTGGAACGATTGGCGAAAAGCCAAATTTTAACTGTGTTCTGAGTACTACGTTACATATCGAAAACTTGACTAAAATACGCTTAGTAAAGTTAACAAACTCTTGTAAGTTTTCACGGTATCTGATAATCAAAATTCAGAAAAATCCGTAATAATACTGTTTAGTCTAAGACGCCTGTCTGAAATTATACAGCAAAATAAAGCTTAGTCTAAAACGCCTGTCTGAAACTATCCAGCAAAATAATGCTAAGTCTAAAACGCCTGTCTAAAAACATCCAGCAAAATAATCATTTAGCATACCCACAGCACCTATCATACAGCGCTTAAAGGCCCCGTAACCAAAGCTATACAAAAAAAATACAGTTATCACCATTTGTTATGATCACTTTTTAAATGTAGGTATTCCATACAAGTTTTGTATCGCGCATTATCTTACACATTCTCTGTCGAATAAAGTTAAAATTGTGATATTTGTAGCGGTTTCATGAGAATTCTGATAGCAAAAGTGAAAAGTGCGGAAAAAAAGGGGTTAAAGTGAGGCGCCGACGCAGACACAGTTCAGATAGATTAAACGAATAACTATTCAGAGCATTCAGTTACACTAAAATGACAATTGGATGTTGTTTAAGTGCTAGAAGCGGAGAAATATTCAGGTATGTGACAGATTATGTTGCTATCATATTACTTACGAACTTACGATTGAGATCTCATAAGTTACATAGTGAGCACAGCGGTAGGTATAATCATTTAGTCCGTACTTTAACCTACCTTTTCGGAACGTCACTATTTAGTTATATACCTACAACTGTACAACCAATGTTGTATGTATGACGTGTTTTAAACGGAGTTGCTACCTCACGTTGTAGATCTACCTACTGGCCGAGTGTCTACTGTACAGCGACATGATTAGATTCTACGTCCTTGTTTATGTGGCATACAGAATAATCTTCTAGTTCATGCCCACCTGTTCTTAGTATATAAAAGAAAAAGTAAAAAATCATGTTTACTCAAAGGAATATTTGCAAACTTATTTGTACTGCACTTAATAGTTTTAAACAGCGCCTTCTTATATTAAAATACTACTAATTATGAAATGTTATTCTATCGGAAAATATAAAAAAAGAAAACCAAGGGATCATGCCCACTCTAGTATGGATGTTCGTCCACTGCTTGCCTCACTACTTGCAGGCCTCGCATCAAAGCCAAAGTTAAATAATTATAAAGTCTAATTATTGCTTAACATTTTGTAACTGCAAATAATTTAATTATGACAGTAGTTGTACATCGAGTATTTTGTTCTTAAATCGTTACCGTTAGCTATACCGAAGCAAACAGTGCAAAAATAAAATAAAAAAAGTGTTCTTACCACAGTAATTCGTTGGTAAAAATACCTAATGATAATATGAACTTTAAGAATTATATTCCCAGTTTTGTACAACAATTGTAGTAGCTATTCTATATTAGAATGAGGGATATTACATATTGCTTTAATTTTCATTTTAATGCGAGACATTTTCTTGGACAAGAAATGGGCATTTTCCTTTATAACTTTATAGGCAAGTACAGTCGTAATAAATAATATTTAAAATAAAAATGATCCTGTTGTTAGTTTAACACATAAGTAATTGAAAGATTTTATTGACCAAACATAGCTTAGATTTATTTAGATCAGAAGCAAAATACAAAGAAAACTATACCAAACTATATTTTGATATAAACTATTTGCTATGAGGATTCACTGCTTATATTCATGTCTCAATTAAGTAAAAAAAGTTTAATATTATGATGTTCTGAATTTTACTCAAACAACTATTTTTAGTAATGAGTGAATAAAAATGTGTCCCACCAAATACATCCAAGTATGTACCTGAGTGAAAACTAGGCACATATACCTAAACAACTATTAAAAGTAAAAAACATAATTGGCAGAGCGAAAAATTTGTTGAATCATAGGCAAAATAATTTCAGTGTACAGTATTTAAACCTAAAACAGGCTTTATTTATTTTAAATTGTATGGTAAAATTTATTACTAATATTTAAACAGTAGTAGCTGCCTACATTTTACTGTATTATTAACAAAATTGCAAATCAGTTCAATATAGTGCAAAGCACAATGCATTTGTTAATATTTTATTAAGAAGTGTGTTTCATGAAGAGAAAAATAATACAAATACTTAAAAGTAGGTATTTGAAGAAAGGTCTCTGTTTGTGTCGTTCATTTGGTAGCAGGTGTAACCTGGTCCGTAAAGCAATAAAAGCAGGTATAACCTGATCGTTAAATCGATGGTAGCAGGTATAGGTATTACCTGATCATTTAATTGATGATAGCAGGTAAAGCCCTGATCGTTAAATCGATAAAAGCAGGTATAATTATAACCTGATCGTTCAATCGATAGCAGCAGGTACAGATCTGATCGTTAAATCGATAAAAGCAGGTATAGTTATAACCTGATCGTTCAATCGATGGCAGCAGGTACAAATCTGATCGTTAAATCGATAAAAGCAGGTATAGTTAAAACCTGGTCGTTCAATCGATGGCAGCAGGTAAAGACCTGATCGTTAAATCGATAAAAGCACGTATGTTTATAACCTGATCATTTAATTGATGGTAGCAGGTAAAGACCTGATCGTTAAATCGATAAAAGCAGGTATGGTTATAACCTGATCGTTCAATCCATGCCTGCAGGTATTGGTATAACCTGATCGTTTAATCGATAAGAAAAGGTAAGACTTGATTGAAATCAATAGAAAATCGAAGTATTCTCATAGCAGTTAAATTGGTACCTATTAGGTTGGGCAAACAGGTACGACTGATCATTTAATTGATGAATGGTAATAGTTACAAAAGCGAAAAACTGATCATTTAATATACATATAAATATTGTATGTGTGAACAGCGTAAGGTTGACGAGGACTACAATGATAATTCATACTTCTTCTTCTATCGTGTGGGACCGAGTTGATGGACACCCAATAAATTAGGTACAGCTCAGTCGGTAGAGCGGTGGAACGTTGATCCACAGTCCCGGGTTCAAGTCTCGGCGGTCGCTAGTGAATTTTTCAATTTTCTCATTATTTAATTTATGAAATTAGGTACTTATGTAATTAATCACAACGGAGAACGGTGTTTGTTTGTCCTTCTTTCCCGTCACATCAAAGCAGGTGTAAATATTTTTAATGTAAAGCTAGTGACTTGCGTAGCAGGAGGGTGACAAAGGCTACTTTTTGCAACAGGAAATTATGTAAGTAATTCTCAGGGGAACATCGAAATACAGCCGCGGATGAAACCGGGGGCTCCAACCTTAGTTATTAAAATATGATGAGTTACCTATTCTTCAATAGTGTATTTGTGGAGAATGAAACATGTAGGTCTGAATGATAAGATGTACCTATTACGAAATAATGCAGTATATAAAATATCAATTCAAACGATATTTTGGATCAATGGTTTCTGTAGTATAGTAGGTATCTATGTTTTTCACTCAGGATATTATGACGTAATACAGGTAGGTGCGGAATCATGATACCTACCAATATTAATATATCGCATAGTGTGTGACCGCGAAGTTGCCATGCTTTGGATTTTCGTCGCGGGTTCAATTCCCGTGGATATTTTCGTTGTTTATAGGTATCTATTACTGTTTATTGACTCTGTTTTAAGGTGTCCCTCTGCGCTTGGTAATTTCAAGTAAGTTTGCTGGGGTAGAAATCTTTAGGTTACCTTCCTACAATATTCATAGATTTTTCGTTCAGAATAAATAAGAAAGCATGTATGTTTTTTTTTCGATTCGTGCAGTTTGGATTCATTATGCTGTTGTCGAAAAAGAAAAAGGGAAAAAGATGGACCTCATGCGGCGATAACAGTCAGATGGCGTACACTTAGATATCTACATTACATTATAATAATTACATTGCTATGTAGTTAGTCTGCTACAGGTACAGAGACTATGCAACGGTGACTGCGTTGGAAATCGTCAGCAAATTGAGGGTAAGCTTGCACTACCTATTCAAAATAATTTCTCATTATGCAGTTTTGTGCCCCGATATACCTATCCAATGTAAGCGCATACCTTTTGTGGGTTACATACCACCGAGAACTATGAACTGACAACTTCCAGTGTTTAAGTACATATGTAAGTAATTTCTAAACTACAGGTTTAGACTGTCGGATCTTTACTCAGGGATAAAAAAGGAAGCTGGTTTATTAGTGTAAATAGAAATAAAATAGGTATAAGTAATTTAAGGCGAGTTCAGTGGCTGCATTAGCAACTTGTAAGGACTTGTATAATGTTTGGTGAGTTATATAATAAGTTTCATAAACCTAGACTACCTTTGCTGACTTATGGAGATACTTACATCATCAATCAGCACTGGCAAATAATTAAATATTTGGTTGTAAGTTACCTATGTCAATATCATACATGAGTGTACTTACCTACTTATTTATTTTTATAAATTTTGTTTTGTTAATAATTATAAGTGTTTAATTGCAACTATTCTAATGGAACGCAAAGTTTATTTTATTATAAATTTAATTTTGAAATGAAATACGAAATTGATAAATTTCAATTTCCTCTTTAGAGGATAGTGCCTATTTATTTAAGTACGTATCTAACTTATATTCGGTTTTCGCATTTGTTGCATCAGTACGTAAAAAATAAATAAAAAATAATATGAATTACTTTCAATATTCAACTGGTTTAATTCAGTGAGAATTTCACCAGTTCATGTGCAATACAATACCGAATTATCATAATATTATCACTGTAAGTTGAACTAAGCTGCAAAATCATAACAATAGAACTAGTCAATAATGCCTTATGCAAGTACAAAATATTTGACGATACGTATCTTTTTTATCGACGATAAAAAGTATCTAAGCATTAATCCCCTACAGATCTCAAAAGCATTAATCCCCTACAGATCTCAATGACTGCCGATTGAGTCAAGCAAAATAACATGTCCCTAATTCAAGGAGAATAAGGACTTGTTTTCTTTACCCAAGCAACATTATATCGGGTAAATTATATATTGAAATCTATTTTTCTTAGTCGCTCACTAGTTAAAATACCAATATATTTGAAACATGAAAAAAAAAAACGAAGGAGGGGTAAAGGTAATAGGTAGACAAAATACTAAGTTTGTTTAGATGTAATGAATTTATAGTTTATTTATTTATGCGTAACATAACTGAAATTAAGGAAACCTACTTATGTATGTTTACACTAATCTATTTTCCACTAGTAAAGTAAACGCTTGAATATTATGAAAATATGCAACTCAGTTTAATATAATGTTAGAAAAAGTAATAATTATTACAAAAGGCTTTTAGATACTATTATTTATTGGATCAAATGTAATCGAGAAGACCATAGCAAAACTAAAACAAGAAAGGGATGTAGTGTATTCAGTAAGTCTATTGACTATTGTAGTACACTGAGTAAGTGTATTGACTGTCAGTGTTTCGTGCGCATACGCCGCTACGGTGGGGTGGGGGCAATGTCTGCCCAGTCAGTCTATTCCCGATCGTGTCCATGAGCGGACGTGCGCTGCCGAACCAACTCCTGTCAAGTCAATCATCAGTACGATCCCTGCAGATCGTACATTATGAATAAAAATAAATATATTTTTCTGCAATTAGATTAAGTACATCTTCTTAAATAACATATATTTTTTTTAAATCGTTACTACTGTTATTTTTTCATACAGAAGCCGTTATAATGGCGCATTATTTTGCAAAAAATCGTATATAAAAACGTGGTATTATTCTATATTTCTGAATAAAATTGTAAAATGTTCACTGAAGACTTTGTTTTCAAATATATACTCTATTTTTTTGTATAATTGATATTTTTTTACAGTGAACCAAAACTCTAAAACTCACGCTTGATTTGAGGTCTTTTCCTGAATTTTGGTTTTGTCGCTTTAGATATCGCTGTTTGTAACAGGTTCAAAACTAAAATGTTAATATTTACATTGTACATTTTTTAGATGAAGATATGCTTGATTAAATGTTCAAGTAACATATTATTTTTACATAACGGTTTTCGAGAAACTCGCATGTTTATAAAGCCAATATTTGCAAATTTGCTAGAAAAAATTGAATGCGCTCTTAAGTTTCACCACCTCAAGTTTTTCACAAATAGGGCAAAGCTTTATACAGTTTATTATGCACTTACTGATTCAGTGCTTTCTTATGGATTGGAAACATATGGGCGCACTTTCAAAACCTATCTAGATAAAATAAAACAGCTTCAAATAAGATTTATGAAAACACTCGTGGATGATAAAACTAAGCAAGAATGTAGGGAAGACTACAATAATTTATTTATAAAGTGTAAAATGTTGCCAGTTCATGAGAGGGTATTGTTGATGTTGGCCGTAGATAATTATAGCAGTGATCAATATAAAACACCAGTTATATATTCTCGGACACTTCGTAATGGCTGCGTGGCTCGTCCACCCCTGCCCGCTCGAGGCGCACGGAGTAGCGACGCGAACCGTAGCGCCGAAGCAATCAAAGTTTCGTTTGTCCTTGTATGAAACATGTACGAGACTTGCGCACTACTTACCAAATAAAGACATTTGTAGGTTTTTCCTTAAGGCGTTCCGTTTTCCATACAAAAATTCAATGGAGTTATGTATGTAAAGGAGACAAGAGTCGGTTTAAAAAACTTGATATGGGGAGTCCCGTGGGTATATAAGATTGTCGCAAAACACTAAAAAGAATTTTGAAATCATCAGATTTCCCCGTAAAAAGCGAGTCGCCACTTTACGAAAATAGATGGAGCTACTGCTGCAATAAATACGTTTAATTTTATTGTGCAGAAAATACTGATTATCTTTTAACTATAAGTAGTTTTGCGACAAATTTACGTGTGCCTTCATCATTCAGAATAAAGTTTCTTTAAAAAGAAACTCTACAGCTCATGTGTAACCCGACTGAAGTGCAGTTTTTCGTTTGTATGACGTAACGAACCACCTTAAGTATGAAAGAGTGGACAAGGAACACTATGTATACCTAAAATATTGAACTACTATGGTGAGCGTACGGGGAGTAAGGGGAGAACGGAACCAAGATCTTATCCGACCCAAATGTCAACCTCACCTGCTCGCGCCGGATGGCGGCGGCGACCAATCGGTTGCCGTGGTGCTCCCTGCTAGACAACAGACGAGGCTCTGGCGACCGAGTATCTGGCGGGATAACCAGACATCACTACACATAGTCATGGTCCTTAGCAAAAAAATACTGTTTTGCCGGCACAGTTGATGCCGCTTTGCTCAGTGATACTAGGGACCATTGTGAATGATTCCATCCGAGGAAATGAAAAATCCATCCACTGGATTTCAAGATGGCGGACCTTCGTTTTTTTGTATGGCACTAAAAAAATAATTCTTCTGGAGCCCATCGTGTGGGGTATCAAATGAAAGAGCTAGACGAGACAATTTCAAAAATATATCGTTTTAATACATTTCCATTGCCCTCTTAGAAAAAAATCAACTTACATTTTTAAAAGTAGTCAAAACATGCCAAGTTTGAGGTCCAGTAGGTACAAAATGGCTGACATATAGTTTCATAAAAGTATGCCAAATGATCCACCATATCCTCAACTCTAACGTGACGAAAGGAATTTTGAAAATAATAAGATTTAATGTATATTTTGCAATGGAAAGTAGATCATTGGGAACTGCAGTAGGTTAGTAAGAACTGCTTGTGCGCCTCCATAAATGTTTAAGATGCAATTCTCATCATGATTGCTTTTACACTTAAAGCTAGATTATGATGTGCCAGATCATTTTGAATCTTCGGGCACGGTTGTGCCCCCGCCAAGTCGAGTAAAAAGTGGCTTTGCCGTACCATACCTATTTCTCTTAAAGCATTTTCGGCCAAAGTTGAGACCCCTTTAACAATATGTTGGATAAAAATAGAAATATTTAATTTAGCAGATATAGAAGCTCTAAATGGAGTTAAATACTTAAGTTTAAGAATAGAAAAAAAAAAAACAATTATCTATGTGATTCTATCTGAATATACAGGATTTCCATTTTAAATTTACAGCGAAACAGCATTCATTGCAGTTTTAATTGTAGAATCATGTTAGTGTTTAGTGTATAAATATGAAATACAATGATTATAAAGTTATTTCGTACCGACGACGTCGTGGATTGCACAACGTTTCTGGTGGAGTGGCGGACTTGGCTGTCTTTAACAAAATATATCTTGCAAGTAGTAACTATATGATTATTTGTTTTTGCAATTATTTAATTTCGGTCGCTCAAATAGGCCATATTTGACAACTTTCAGATATAAGGTTATTTTTCTTTGATGATGTGTTTTTTAGTATGGGCTGTCAAATATGGCCCATTGGAACGACCGTACTCGAAGTCAATATTTTATGTACGAAAACTCTCATTTTTTTGCGGTAGATGTCCCTAATGAGTGGTGAGATTTGCTTTTTTTTGAGTTGTGTTTTGATGGTATCTCATATCTTTGCATAAGGCTTTTTTGATCTCACTTCATTCATATACCTAGGTACATGTAATCTAAAAGTGCTTTAGAAGTTTTATGGTCCGTCGAATGAGTAACAGATTTAAGGGAATTGAGTGATTTTTTGAAACATTGAATATTTATTTAATGACTGTTTGGGTCCTTAATACACAGGTTTCAAATGTTATCCAAAATAGTTTTTGGCGTCGAAATTGGCCTGAAATATTTCGAGAGAAACAATTTTATTTAATTTAATCATTTATTGTAGGTACCTACACAAAAACAAATACAGGACAAATACAAAAATAAAAACGGTACAGCAGGCACTACTTATTTATAACACGAATTTTTCTTACAGGCCTACTAAACTGAGATAGCATTCATGAGTAGAGCAACATGGTACCTATGGCTTTTTACCTTCGAGCATCTTCCGTCCCGTTCTGGCCCGAGGGGAGTCGTTATAGCTACTTTACTCTATACAAATATTTCTGCCATTTTTTGCGGGGGGAGAGGTAAAGCTGTCAAATCAAGCTAGTGTTGGAATCGACAATATCGATACTTGACCTTTCGATTAATTACATCAGTCTACTCAATATTGTGTCATATTATTGCATTTTCAAAAGCAACTTAGTTCTTGAGAATAGGATTTTGTAGTAAATAGAAATATAGGCGCAATAACATCATTTTAAATATTGCGTAAGGTATAAATTAACCAAAATATGAATTTCTTTCCCCATAGACCAGATAATACAATTATGTAGGTACAATCAATGCAATACCTACCTTCTATTTACTGATCATTAAGTATCATAGGATATTATGTAAGGGAATTTACTAAAAAACCATCTATACAACAAGTCATACATAATAACTTCGACTATCTATCTGTCTTCTACGCCGAGGCTCGTGGGTTTGATTTCCACCGGACACAAATATTTATAAAGTAAATTTTCAAATATTTGTGTTTTGTCTGAGCACTTCGGCTGATAAAAGACCACCGACTGGACCGAAACGGATAAGAAGTAGGTAAGTGCGAAATCCTTTTTATATATGTAATTAAAGTTAAAATGTCGCACTTAAGTTTAAACAGTTTAAAGGACACCAAAACGTCCAACGACCTGATGAACCCTGGTGCCAGTGCTTTTCAACCACCTACTGCATGAAGCAGGCCTTTGAAATAGTTGTGTAACGACAGCCGTCTAAGTGACCATAGACAGCAACCGGGACCGACGGCTGAACATGGCTCCAAAGCACGGAACCATCTTGCTTCTCGGACAATCACGTGATTCAGCCTGTGTGGTGTCCTGACCAGTCTAGGAACATATTCACAAAGTGATAAATATCAACTTTGTGAGCGAAAGGAATTGAACAGGCAGTCGGACTAGCCATTGCGCCACGTCGGCTGACATCCGATGTCACCCGATCAGCTGAGACTGACATTAATTTTCAATGAAACTCGAACAAAATCAGGGTTTCCCAAAATCCATAGTAAAAGTTGTTCAATTTCATAATCTGATCATGCCTGCAAAGTTTAGGTACAGACCGTCTTTACATAGTATAGGTTTGTAACTATGGCGATAGAAAAAGTATCGACGTTTTGTATTACTTGGGTCACTGCACTAGCTTGGGTTGAGTGTGGCTCGATACTTCAAGTTAAAATTATCGTTTTTTCATTGAATATCGACTGGAAATGACCATCATTGAATAAGTAGAACAATCCCAAACTAACATTCTAATCTTACTTAGCAAGCTATTTACTGTTTTTAAAGGCATCAATAAACTAAGATCGTTAATTGTTACCTATTATATGGTGGAATATTATAATCTTTTTTTGTAAATTAACGATACTATGATTAACACCATTGTTCGACACAAAATAATAACAAAAGGAACAAAATACAATTATTTTATTGTAGATCCACCTACAAAAAAACTCCACATCAGACATTTTGTACGACTTACTGGCAACACTTATGTACAATTTTCAATCGCTAATTTTATATATTATTTAGTGATGTACGTATACGCAGCGGGACCCTAAGCCAGAATGGAATGAAACTTATGTGGTCTTGTAGGTATTAATTTGTACCTAGGGGAGAGGGGGGCAGCTTTGTACAGAATTTACAAAACATGTTGTAACTTCCAAAATAGTTAACTTTCTTAATATTTTTGTGCATGGTGTATTAGGTAGCTTATCTGGGATGATAAAAACTATATTAATGTTAAAATAGCTGTTCACGAAAATGTGCTACGCCGCTTTTACTACAAGCGCGGAAAGCGTTAAAAGCTGCCCCACCCCGGGGCAGCTTTGAACAAGCCTGGGGCACTTTTGAACAAGTAGTTTATTACTGTTTCTATTTAATATTTGTTACAGCGAAATACGCATATTTCTTGCATTTTGATTGTGTTCGACTTTAGTTTCTGATATAACTAACTTGCGTGAAAAATGCTAAAAATATTTTCAATATAATTTTTGACCACTTAGGACTCACTATTTTTCGATCTAATAAAGATTTTTGAACTAAATCACTAAAAAACAAAACAATGATACGTAGCTAAATGATTAAAAATATTATCAATCACTTATTTGAACTTAATTTCTAAAATATTTTATTAGGTGCAACTTTGTATGTTCAAATGTGCCCCTTAAAATTTATTGAAAGCTGCCCCAAGCATACCTTATAGCTTTCTTCATTAGAATTTTAAATAAAGTCTTTACTCTAGGATTTAAAGAATAAGTGAAATGGACGTATAAATAAACACAAATTAGGATAAATATACGTGTAAATTCGCCAAAACCAAGAATAACCAGAAAAACCCTTACAACTTTTGAAAAAAATGTACATCGAGCACATCCAAAAACAAAAACAGCCTATAACATCCGCGTTTTCTGTTGACTTCGTAAAATTGACGATGACAGGGATGCTGACAGTTGTGAACATTAAACTAAAGTCTATTCCATCGTTATTGCATAAAACACGTAGACAGTATTTAGTTTGTTCATAGCTGCCCCTGTGCAAAGCCGCCCCCCTCTCCCCTACAGAAATGTGAAATAAAAAAATTTGTACCTCTGTAAAAAAAAAGTTATGGACCAATTTGCAAAACGTCAACCCAGCGGGACCCCACTTAAAATTACAGTTTAGACTCAAAGTAAGCATATATTCGGAAAGCCCTGAATTTGTACCTTCCAAATATTATTCGATCATTCTCCTGAAGCGAATAGTCTAGGAGCTATAACCGATTAAAGTCAGCGTCAAGCCAGCGGGACCCCATGTCAAAGTACAATCCACACTTTAAAAAAACATATTTTTGGAGAGCCCTGAATTTGTACCTTCCGAAAATACCTTTATACAGCTTGTAACTTTAATATTTTACGAGATATTAACGATTTAAATTTTATAGTCTAAGAGTTAGCGTCCAAAAAATATTTGGTGATTTATAGTTACCATCTTAAGTTCCCCTACAAACAGAGTACCAAGCTAGTATTCTAAGAAGGAATATTGACATTTTACCAAGACAATCGATTTTAGTTATACGGAACGAATCATATGGATGAATATAGTAGGTACTTTAATATATGTATACGTTTTCTTTCTGCCATCCATCTAGATGATGGGTGCGAAACTCAAAACTCGTCTATCTCGGGAAATATGTTTTTTCCGCCGCGCCGACTTCGACGACTCGCCGACTTAACTGCGAATAGGGTCTCGTAAGAGACGACTTGAGGGTTTCATGTGTATTGCAATTTTAGGCTACACGCTAATAACCTGTCGCTATAGGATTCACGAGTCACGACTTATCTGAAACGACCCTCAAGTATTTTCTTAGAAGAAGTTGTAGATCTTGTCTTTGCTATTTTGCTATATCTATATATGAGGTGACAGCTGTCAACTTAAAATTCGTTTTTCTCGGGAACTAAGCATGCTAGACTATTAGTTTCTTTAGGAAAGTTGTAGGCCTTGATAAGACCTACATTTCAAGTGTCAGCTGTCAAAATCACAACTCGTTTTTCTCGGAATCTATGCATGCTAGACTATTCATTTATTTAGGAAAGTTGTAGGCCTTGATGAGACCTACACTTCAAGTGACAGCTGTCAAAATTACAACCTTTTTTTCTCGGAAATTAAGCATGCTAGACTATTAGTTTCTTTAGAAAAGTTGTAGGCCTTGAGGCCTACATTTCAAGTGACAACTGTCAAACTTACAACTCGGTTTTCTCGGAAACTAAGTATGCTAGACTATTAGTTTCTTCTGGAAAGTTGTAGGCCCTGAAGATCGGTAAAGCGGTTTGGTTAATTTGGGTAATATTCGCTTTCCCGCTTTTCCTGCTGCTAACCGTTTTCCCGTGGGAATGAGGAATTTTCCCGTGGTAAAAAGTAGCCTATGTTACACTGAATTGTTGTAACTTTCTAATGGTGAAACAATTTTCGAAATCGGTCCAGTAGTTTCGGAGTTTATCGATTACATACATACAAAAAAACAAACGAACGTTTCCTCTTTATTATATTAGTGTAGAAGTGTAGATAACCGAGATAGTTATTATTTTAGTGTATTATGTTCTAGTCCTTTGTCACGCTTGCCGATACTTATTTTTTTTAACTACGCTCGCCTCGTAATATTCGTTTCATTTCAAAAGACACTCGCATTGTAATGACCCCCATTATATGACGGTTACTTAAGATACTATTATGTTTTTCCTGACCGGGTCGAAAGGAGGGGGTACGTTTTATAACAGTTATGCCACGGGTTACAGCCAGTGAGAAATTAACCGAACGGAAAAATGAACCTAATGGCCTTTGTGGAAAATGCATGTGTGAAAGTTATCCGCGTAGCGAGGTACAAAAATATAGCTATTTATGCTCTACGACGCATGGTTTTCGAGATAATTGCACTTTTAGATACCAAACCAATCTAACAAAAATAAATCTTCAACAAAAAATGAACGCGGTGGGATAAACCCGAGATTTCAAAGCTTTCAGCTTAGTATTATTATTTATTCTTATTCTTTAGCCTTCTTTCATCTATGTAGGGTTGCTTCCTCACATATTCTTACTTCTGTAACCGTACCCCGTACATTGCATGTCATGATGATGAACAGAACCTGCCTCGTGATATTATTACCTGGGATCAAACTACACTGGTTACTCTTACAGCTGTATGACAAACCAGAAGAAGTTTATCCTTTAAATCGATTGTCACGGTAAAATGTCAGTATTCCTTCTTAGAATACTAGCTTGGTACTCTGTTTGTAGGGGAACTTAAGATGGTAACTATTATTATTATATTATATCTAGCCTACCAGATCCCACTGCTGGGCAAAGGCCTCCCCCGCGGTCTTCCACTTCTTTCGGTCCAAAGCAAGCTCGGTCCACTCCTTATTATAGGCATCAAGATCGTCACGCCAACGTTTCCGGGGTCTACCACGGCGCCGGGACCCGCCTTGTGGTACCCAATGGTTGGTGACGATTCTAGCCCATCGATCCGGGTGCATCCGACAGACATGACCGGCCCACTCCCATTTTAATTTGGCGGTTTTAGTGCCTACGTCAGTTATACCCGTCTTGGCTCTTAGGGTTGTATTACGGACTCTGTCTATACGTTTGACGCCGAGGACACTCCGCTCCATCGCTCTTTGGCAAACCTTGAGCTTGGACTTTTGACCCTCAGTTAGCGACCAACTTTGGGCACCGTAGGTTAGGACAGGCAGAATACACATGTTGATGAGTTTTCTTTTTAGTGATATGGGCAGTTCACCCTTGAGAAATGCTTTTAGCGACCAGAAGCTTTTCCAGGCATTTTCGATGCGACGATCGATTTCCTTCTCTTGCCTGTTGTCGAAAGAGACAATCTGGCCTAGGTATATGTACTCATCAACATAATGTATTATCTGCCCGTCGACCTGTACCCTACGTTTCGTGCTGTTGGTCATCAGCTGAGTCTTCGTCCTGTTCATTCGAAGTCCAACCTCAAGGCTTGCTGCACTCAAACCTTGAAGCATATGCTCGAGTTCCTCTGCCGTGTTAGCAAACAGAACAATATCGTCGGCAAAACGGAGATTGGTCAATCGTTTTTCGCCGACGATAATGCCCTTTGATTCCCAAAGTACCGACAAACTTTTAAACACTTCTTCCAAAGTCGATGTGAACAATTTAGGGGAAAGGGGGTCACCCTGCTTCACGCCCTTTTTTATGTCGAATGATGGACCTGGAGAGTGTAATTTGATTGAGGCTGTACTGTTTGCGTAAACCAGTTCCAAGACCCTGACATATGTCTCTTCTATCCCTTGCTTGCGAAGAGCTGTAAATATCGCCGAGTGTGTGAGACTGTCGAAAGCCTTGGAATAGTCCACGAACGCAAGGTATAGAGGCGTGTGGAACTCGTTATGCTTTTCAACTATTTGGTTGAGTGTATGTAGATGGTCGGTGGTTGAAAATGATGGGCGAAAGCCAGCCTGTTCGGGTGGTTGATGGCGGTCTAAATTTCCAGATATGCGGTTCTCTATGATTTTAATGAATATTTTATAGATGTGGGATATTAAACTGATCGGACGATAGTTATTGATATCCGACTTTTCGCCTTTTATGGAGTAAGATGATATTTGAGTGGCAAAAGTCTTTGGGAATTGAACCTGTGATAAGAATGCTATTGAAGAATTTGGTTAGATAGGGAATAAGAACTGGTTTTCCGACCTTAAGAGCCTCCGCGCTGACACCATCTTCCCCAGGACTTTTCCTGTTTTTCGCGCTTTTTAGGGCTCGAATTATTTCGCCTTCCGTAAACAGGGGTATCGTGTCAGCACATGAGTATTCGACTGAAGGGGCTTGTATTTTTGAAGGATCTGGCTCTGAATATAGACTCTCATAAAAGTCTGTGCAAATGACAACAACTTTGTCTCGGCTGGTTTGTTTAACACCGTTGTTATCCCGTAAACTAGTGATCCAGGATTTATTCCGTGATATACCTTGCTTTGCTGTACGTAAGCTACTATTGGTTTCTAAGGCGCTTTGGACTAGTTCAGTATTGTATTTTCTTATATCATATCGGATGCTTCTTTTCACTTCTTTGTCTGTTTTTTTATATAGTTCTGTATGTTTTTCTATTGTTTGTCTTTCTTCTATAAGTTTTAAAGATTTGTTTGATAGTTTATTGTTTTTAGTTCTGGTCTGTTTAATCTGTCTGCTAGCTATCTTGATACTATTTATGATGTTATCGTATTGGGTTTGAATATCGTCTGTTTGTTTGTCAATTGGCAAGGATTCGAAAGCATTCTTTAATTCTATATTAAATTTGCTGAAGTTATTAGTCAGGGTGTCCAGGTCAGTTGGTTTAATCTTGGGTCTAAATAGGCGTTTTCTGTATATTTTAAAGTTAAATTGTAACTTAGCGCGGAGAACTCTATGATCAGAACTGAATTTGATGGTGTTTATTACTCCGACGTCTTTTACTATATCTTTATTTGATGATAGAATAAAGTCTATTTCATTTCGTGTTTGGGTGTTTGGTGAAATCCAGGTCCAACGTCGCTGAGATTTCTTTGGGAAATAGCTATTGCTTATGGATAGTCTTTGTCCAAATGAAAATTGTAACAGTCGGGTGCCTCTTTCGTTTCGAACACCTATGCCAAATGGACCTAGAACCTCGGTATTATCGTTTTGCTGCCGAACACCAATTTTTGCGTTAAAATCGCCCATAACAATATTAAAAGTTCCTCTACATTCATCGCAGGCTTTGTTTAGGGTGTCGTAGAAATCTTCTACCTCCTCGTCACTATGCGATGTAGTAGGTGCGTACACTTGAATGAAAGTCAGCGTTTTGTTATGAGTAAGTGCGAATTTCATAGCTGCAATTCGGTCGGAATAACCTTTAAATTCGAGTATGTTGTTAGTCCACTTTTTTGCCACTAAGAAACCAACGCCATAAAGACCGTTAGTGGTGCCAAAGTGGTAGAATGTTCCGTTTGGTCTTTCTGTAGTTAATTCTCCCTCTCTCCTTACTTCGGCAAAACCAACTACGTCCCAATTGATGTAATCCAGAGCGTTATCAAGCTCAAGAAAGCGTTCGTCACTCATAAGAGTTCTTACGTTGTAAGTCAGAATATTGAGTTTATCGGAGTCCTTTATTATATTAGCCATGGTCGTTTGACGGGGAATCGACGTCGCCCGGGGATTGTATGCGCCCCTGGTCCCAGCGCCAGTTCGACTTCCGTCAGAGCCGGCCCGGCCACTGGGGCCGCCGGGAACTTGGGGCCTGGGCAATATGTTGTGGTTCATTATGTGGGAGGGTTGGGCCAAATAACCCACCATGCTGGTCCAATGCATTGTTGGTGGGTGGCCAGAGTAACTATAAATCACCAAATATTTTTTGGACGCTGACTCTTAGACTATAAAATTTCAATCGTTAATATCTCGTGAAATATTAATATTACAAGCTGTATAAAGGTATTTTCGGAAGGTACAAATTCAGGGCTCTCCAAAAATATGCTTTTTTAAAGTGTGGATTGTACTTTGACATGGGGTCCCGCTGGCTTGACGCTGGCTTTAATCGGTTATAGCTCCTAGACTATTCGCTTCAGGAGAATGATCGAATAATATTTGGAAGGTACAAATTCAGGGCTTTCCGAATATATGCTTACTTTGAGTCTAAACTGTAATTTTAAGTGGGGTCCCGCTGGGTTGACGTTTTGCAAATTGGTCCATAACTTTTTTTTTACAGAGGTACAAATTTTTTTATTTCACATTTCTGTAGGTACAAATTAATACCTACAAGACCACATAAGTTTCATTCCATTCTGGCTTAGGGTCCCGCTGCGTATACGTTTATTATTTAGTGATATTGTACTGGAGGAATACTTTCAGATGAAAAGTGATATTGTTTTGTTGTAAATTTGTATTTTTACATATTTTTAAAGGCATTATTATCTCTACAATTCGGCTTTTTATCGGAGCTCATTTGACATGCGCGACTGGACTCGTTCTAGTAAAAGATCTGACAGCAACTGGTTTTTGTAATAAGATAAGCCCAAGTGGGCATAGGCCGTGACAGAGGGGAAGCTCTTCGTATAGCGTCTCCATACCTAGCCTTCCTCCAAGGCTTTTTACTGAACTTGGCGGGGGCACAACCGTGCCCGCAGATTCAAAATGATCCGGCACATCATAATCTAGCTTTAAGTGTAATAGCAATCATGAGAAGAATTACATCTTAAATATTAATGAAGGCGCACAAGCAGTTCTTACTAACCTACTGCAGTTTCCAATGATCTACTTTCCATGGCAAAACATACATTAAATCTTTTTATTTTCAAAATTCCTTTCGTCACGTTAGAGTTGAGGATATGGTGGATCATTTGGCATACTTTTATGAAACTATATGTCAGCCATTTTGTACCTACTGGACCTCAAACTTGGCATGTTTTAACTACTTTTAAAAATTTTACTTGGTTTTTTTTCTAAGAGGGCAACTGAAATGTAATAAAACGATATATTTTTGAAATCGTCTCGTCTAGCCTTTTCATTTGATACCCCACACGATGGGCTCCAGAAGAATTATTTTTTTAGTGCCATACAAAAAAACGAAGGTCCGCCATCTTGAAATCCAGTGGATGGATTTTTCATTTCCTCGGATGGAATCATTCACAATGGTCCCTAGTATCACTGAGCAAAGCGGCATCAACTGTGCCGGCAAAACAGCTTTCGGGTGATATTTGACCGTACCCGCTTAGACTAACACGGGCTTAAATAACTGTGCATCGGAATACATCTTGTCCAGGGGTTTTCCTGTATGGTTTTTGTGCGTCAGACGGCCGTCGGCACTGGAATGATAAACCCGAATTTTGCCACCTACCACAGAAAAGCATTATGGAAAGTCAAGTTTTGAGAGCGTGTGTAATGGATAGGGCGTCGCCGCAAAACGACGCGCAGACACATCGCCCTACATCTGCGACAAATATGCGAGGGCTACCGAGTCACGGACGGGCTCGGCCAAAGACGCTAGTCCCAGAACAAAACTTGAAAGTCCGCTTCGCAACACTAAATGTTGGCTCACTAACTGGAAGGACGACAGAACTCGCGGAACTCTTTCAAAGGAGGAGAGTTGACTTTGCATGTCTCCAAGAGACGAAATGGAAGGGCTCCAAAGCACGTAATATTGGCGAGGGATACAAAATGATGTACACTGGATCAGCAGATGGACGAAATGGCGTGGCAATAGTAGTTAGTCAAAAACACCTAGATAACATCATTGAAGTCAAACGCATAAATGACCGCTTAATGTACCTTAAGGTTCTAATCGAAGGCGAAACAGTGAACATCTTATCTGCATACGCACCCCAGAATGGGTGCAGGGACAGTGAAAAAGAGGCCTTCTGGACAGCATTTGAAGCCGTTCTCCAGCAGATACCAAATGGCGAAACAAGTGTCGTTGGTGCAGATCTCAATGGCCACATAGGCACGAAAAGTCATGCGTACGCCCAAGTGCATGGAGGATTCGGATACGGAACTTTGAACAATGCTGGCAGTACCATTTATCTAGCGCTATGGCTCATGATTTAGCTATTGTAAACAGTTTCTTCAAAAAAGCGCCTGAGCATCTGATCACGTACAAAAGTGGCCCTCACAGTACGCAGATAGACTACTTATTAACAAACAGAGTAAACATTGGTCGAGTAAAGAATTGTAAGGTGATCCCAGGAGAATGTGTCATTTCCCAACACCGTATTGTGGTCATGGACATGACTTTCCGGAGGAAATCTGAGCCGAAACCAGAAAGGGTACCTGAAATCACTAGGTGGTGGTTACTCAAAGGCAGAAGAATTCAGACAAGAACTTGAAGGTGTGACCATAAATATGGATGATGATGTTAACACCATGTGGAAGCAACTATTCTCAGATATTGGGATTGTAATGCACTCACAGTGCTATATTATTCTCACAAGTGAAAATAAGAAATAGAAAATATGACATGCATCGACCGGGGATCGAACCCGGGCCGCATGGGTAAACGCCCCACCGCTCTGCCACTGAGCTATCGATACACGGCCGATGAACGCCAAATTTTCTATCTCTTGATGCTCGTCTCCAAGCGACGATCCAGCGACATCTGTAGAAAGTATTTAGAACTTACTACATGGTTAGTCCACATTATGAGTGGAATTCAAACCATATGATGAAGCTTGCTTAATCAATCTATTGGGATTGTAATGCACTCACAGTGCTATATTATTCTCACAAGTGAAAATAAGAAATAGAAAATATGACATGCATCGACCGGGGATTGAACCCGGGCCGCATGGTAAACGCCCACCGCTCTGCCACTGAGCTATCGATACACGGCCGATGAACGCCAAATTTTCTATCTCTTGATGCTCGTCTCAAGCGACGATCCAGCGACATCTGTAGAAAGTATTTAGAACTTACTACATGGTTAGTCCACATTATGAGTGGAATTCAAACCATATGATGAAGCTTGCTTAATCAATCTATTGGGATTGTAATGCACTCACAGTGCTATATTATTCTCACAAGTGAAAATAAGAAATAGAAAATATGACATGCATCGACCGGGGATCAAACCCGGGCCGCATGGGTAAACGCCCCACCGCTCTGCCACTGAGCTATCGATACACGGCCGATGAACGCCAAATTTTCTATCTCTTGATGCATATGACGATGATAATGGAGACGAGCATCAAGAGATAGAAAATTTGGCGTTCATCGGCCGTGTATCGATAGCTCAGTGGCAGAGCGGTGGGGCGTTTACCCATGCGGCCCGGGTTCGATCCCCGGTCGATGCATGTCATATTTTCAAAATAATGTTTTCACTTGTGAGAATAATATAGCACTGTGAGTGCATTACAATCCCAATAGATTGATTAAGCAAGTTTCATCATATGGTTTGAATTCCACTCATAATGTGGACTAACCATGTAGTAAGTTCTAAATACTTTCTACAGATGTCGCTGGATCGTCGCTTGAGACGAGCATCAAGAGATAGAAAATTTGGCGTTCATCGGCCGTGTATCGATAGCTCAGTGGCAGAGCGGTGGGCGTTTACATGCGGCCCCGATCGATGCATGTCATTTTATCTATTTCTTATTTTCACTTGTGAGAATTTGCACTGTGAGTGCATTACAATCCCAATAGATTGATTAAGCAAGCTTCATCATATGGTTTGAATTCCACTCATAATGTGGACTAACCATGTAGTAAGTTCTAAATACTTTCTACAGATGTCGCTGGATCGTCGCTTCAAAGAGACGAGCATCAAGAGATAGAAAATTTGGCATTCATCGGCCGTGTATCGATAGCTCAGTGGCAGAGCGGTGGGCGTTTACCATGCGGCGGGTTCGATCCCCGGTCGATGCATGTCATATTTTCTATTTCTTATTTTCACTTGTGAGAATAATATAGCACTGTGAGTGCATTACAATCCCAATAGATTGATTAAGCAAGCTTCATCATATGGTTTGAATTCCACTCATAATGTGGACTAACCATGTAGTAAGTTCTAAATACTTTCTACAGATGTCGCTGGATCGTCGCTTGGAGACGAGCATCAAGAGATAGAAAATTTGGCGTTCATCGGCCGTGTATCGATAGCTCAGTGGCAGAGCGGTGGGGCGTTTACCCATGCGGCCCGGGTTCGATCCCCGGTCGATGCATGTCATATTTTCTATTTCTTATTTTCACTTGTGAGAATAATATAGCACTGTGAGTGCATTACAATCCCAATAGATTGATTAAGCAAGCTTCATCATATGGTTTGAATTCCACTCATAATGTGGACTAACCATGTAGTAAGTTCTAAATACTTTCTACAGATGTCGCTGGATCGTCGCTTGGAGACGAGCATCAAGAGATAGAAAATTTGGCGTTCATCGGCCGTGTATCGATAGCTCAGTGGCAGAGCGGTGGGGCGTTTACCCATGCGGCCCGGGTTCGATCCCCGGTCGATGCATGTCATATTTTCTATTTCTTATTTTCACTTGTGAGAATAATATAGCACTGTGAGTGCATTACAATCCCAAGATTGATTAAGCAAGCTTCATCATATGGTTTGAATTCCACTCATAATGTGGACTAACCATGTAGTAAGTTCTAAATACTTTCTACAGATGTCGCTGGATCGTCGCTTGGAGACGAGCATCAAGAGATAGAAAATTTGGCGTTCATCGGCCGTGTATCGATAGCTCAGTGGCAGAGCGGTGGGGCGTTTACCCATGCGGCCCGGGTTTGATCCCCGGTCGATGCATGTCATATTTTCTATTTCTTATTTTCACTTGTGAGAATAATATAGCACTGTGAGTGCATTACAATCCCAATAGATTGATTAAGCAAGCTTCATCATATGGTTTGAATTCCACTCATAATGTGGACTAACCATGTAGTAAGTTCTAAATACTTTCTACAGATGTCGCTGGATCGTCGCTTGGAGACGAGCATCAAGAGATAGAAAATTTGGCGTTCATCGGCCGTGTATCGATAGCTCAGTGGCAGAGCGGTGGGGCGTTTACCCATGCGGCCCGGGTTCGATCCCCGGTCGATGCATGTCATATTTTCTATTTCTTATTTTCACTTATTCTCAGATATTATGAAGGCGGCAAATAAGATCCTAGGTCACACGAAACCAGGTAGACGAACATCCAAGGAAACTTGGTGGTGGAATGTCGATGTCCAAGCTGCTCTTAAAGCAAAGAAAGAAACTTTTAAGGTTTGGCAGTCCACCGGCACAGATGAGGATAGAGAAAACTATAAAGTCCACAAAAGAAAGGCCAAGAAAGCTGTAGCCATAGAGCGGCACAAAGCTACGGGAGAACTCTACTCGGCACTCGAAAGTCGTGAAGGACAAAACGAGATTTTCAAATTATCCAAAGCTCGGAGTAAGGCATCACAAGATCCAGTTAAAACCAGGGTTGTAAAAGGCACAGACAGTTCGATACTTTACAAAAGCAAAGACGTGTTGGGAGCGTGGCACGCTTATTATGAACAACTTTTGAGCACAACCACTAGAACAGTTACTCTTTCTGAAGTAAGCAGTAACCTTGGTCTCGTACCACTAATAACACCCCAGGAAGTTAAATCAGCGCTCAAAAAGATGGCTAACAAGAAATCACCGGGGAATCCCTATAGAAGCCTGGAAATGCCTTGGAGAGAAGGGTATTTATCTCCTTACACACCTCTTCCTTAAAGCTATGGAAACATCCAAAATACCGGATGCGTGGAGACGAGCACCATAATTCCACTGTACAAGGGTAAAGGTTGCAGATATGAGTGTAATAACTACCGCGGCATAAAATTGATGAGTCACACAATGAAACTCTACGAGAGAATTATTGATGCCCGATTAAGATCAGAGAGTTCTCTATCTGCAAACCAATTTGGCTTTGTTCCTGGCTTATCCTCCATCGACCCAATGTTTGCAATCAGCATGATAGGACAGGAGTTTCGAGCTAATAATAAGCCGCTATTTCTGGCGTTTTTGGACATGGAAAAGGCATTCGATCGCGTACCTCGTCCTACAATCTGGTGGAGTCTTCGCAAGAAAAATATCCCAGAAAGGTACGTTGAGATCATAGCTGACATGTACAAAGACGTCAAGTCAGTAATAAGAACCACGGTGGGGCAGACGAAACCAATAGCAGTAACTGAAGGAGTACATCAAGGTTCAGTCCTAAGCCCGTACCTCTTCTGTTTGGTGATGGATGCCCTTACAGAAAAAGCTCAAGCTCAGGTTCCATGGACGTTTATTTATGCAGACGATGTAGCTATTTGTACAACATCCCAAAGTGAGTTAGAGCACGCCTTGTACGAATGGAAGCGTCAGTTGCAGGCAGGTGGTCTTATGTTGAGTGTTGCTAAGACCCAGTACATGGTGTGTAACAATCCAGGTGCTTCCGAAGACCCTCTCGTTATCGATGGACAACAAATAAAGAAATGCGACGAATACAAATACCTAGGCACTATGTTGCACACCACAGGAGACCTGGAAGCAAACATTCAGCATCGAATTGCAGCCGCCTGGCTTAAATGGCGGGAAGTGACTGGCGTAACCTGTGACCGGAGAATGCCCGTAAAACTAAAAGGCCTGGTATATAAGAGCATGATCAGGCCTGTTCTAACTTACGGTAGCGAAACTTGGGCCCTAACTCAACGCCAAGTCCAATCCATGCACGTGGCTGAAATGAAGATGCTTCGTTGGATGTGCGGAGTGACGAGACTCGACAAAATACGCAACGAGTACGTTCGCGGTAGTCTCGGCGTACGCGACATTGCCGACAAGTTGCAGGAGAGTAGACTGCGGTGGTTTGGCCACGTGAAAAGAAGACCTCCTGACTATATAGGCAATACAGTAGCCAATCTAACCACCCAGGGGGTCCGGAGAAGGGGGAGACCGAAGACCAGATGATTAAACGTGATCCGTAAAGATATGAGTTCCTGCGAAGTTACTGAAGAAGATACGTCCAACAGAGCGAAGTGGAGAGAGAAGACGAGAAAGGCAGACCCCACCATCAGATGGGAATAATAATTGCCAAGGAGAGAGAGAGAGAGAGTATGGTGAGCGTACCACTAAATATCTCGTACCGAAGCTATTTAATGACATACCACAAGACATCATCAATTGTATTAGTAAAAATATATTAAAAAAAAGGTTTGGTGAACATTTGTTGTCGAAAGTTGAAAAATGCGTAAATAATATCAATAACTTATTTTAGTGCTTTAATTTTTCATTCAAAAATATTTTGCATGTTTTCTTTCAATTAATTTACTTACTTACTTTACTTAACTTTAGATCATTTTTAAGCAATGATTGTTAAATACAGTTTTATTAAGGGGAGCTATAATTTCTGCCAACAAACTGTTATACAGTTCGGCGGAATGTAATCTTGTTAAAAGGGAACTGTTTTTGTGAATAAACGATTTATTTATTTTATTTTATTTTCTGTCGTACTTAGGCCCGCCGCTCCCCAGATGGCGTGGCGCTCGTGTCATTATTTTTAGAGTAAGAGAACAGGGCGCCTTCTGCAATAGCAATAAGGGTTTTACGAAGTAAAGTCGGGAGGGTGGGATCTTAAATCTCTACGAATGCAGCAACTCGTTTAATTTAGGTTGAAGTTCACTTAGGTAAGTTCAATTAACTATAAATTATTGATTTGAGATACTTTGCGTGATACATTATTATTTAAAATAAAAGCCTGTACCTATCATTACCTTCTAAAAAATATATGTGTTGCAGGGATATTAAAAAAGCCGTGATATTGTAATTTCACTAGTGCCATTATAATTGCACTGATTTATTGTCAATCGTTTGCATTACTTACAATTTAACGGGCTAGTTTTAGTGACATTATAATTTCACTAGACCGATATAGTGAAATTGTAAGGCAGCCATATAATGACAATAGCACTGGTTTGAGAAAGCCGTTAGATTATCAGACCGATCGCTGATTGGTCCGCTTTCGTTACCGACATTAGTTACTACCTATACATTAAAATATAAGCATCAAAATATACTGAAAATGTTATTGCACTTACTAATCATTAAATTGATCAATTGTAAGTATTTAATATTAGTAGGTAATACTGGTCATAACAAGTTGATAACTAGCCTCAATTTATGACTCTGAATAAAGATTACATAATAATAAAGAATTAAAATGTACTAATAATCGAAATAAATATGTTACTTAAACTCAAGGTTACATAATTATGTAACTAAAATGACATATCAAAAACATAATAACAAGTTAAACATTAACAATGTTAGGAAGTAAATGTCTGGAGACTAGTATGTAGGTATATGAGCACAGACATAACTCATAATAAACCTAGATTTATTATAATATCACTTTTGCGGTCCAGTGTTATTACAATATCACTGAAATAAGCCCGTGAAATTATACGAATCTGTCGTTATTGACAATTATCAGTGTAATTACAATTTCACTAGTGAAATTATAATATAAGGTCTTTGACTAAATCCCTGCGACATAAATATGCAACACTGTTGTAGGAAACCAAACAAACGATTTATGACTATTACAATGTTAATTAATTCACTTCACGTTCGTACGTCGTAGAGCAAGCAAGTGTATAGATTGTGTACTAGAGATCTCCGGCATCTACCCTCATCATGAAAAAGTGTTCAAAGTGTTCTAAAAATCTCACTAAAAAGCTCCCGGGAATAGAGTGCAGCATGTGTGAAATAGTGGTGCATGATAGCACTGCATGCAGTGGGCTGACCACCAAGCAGCTTGTTGCCTTACTTGCTGCCGAGATGCTAGACTGGGTATGCAACGATTGTCGCATGTCAACCTCTAGAAAGAAGTCCTATCCCGCAGAAAGTGATGATGATGAGAACGAAAATGAACAGGAACATGATCCTGTAGTAATGGAGATTTTAGATAAGATTTCCAAGGAAATACACAAAATCGTGATGAAGGAACTGGCGTCCGTTATTACATCAGTAGAATTTAATAGTAAGAAAATAGACGACTTCTGATATCTACTCCATCAAGATTAAAGACTTGGAACGGAAACAAACCTCTCTCAAGAATCAAATTACCCACCTGGACACAAAAATTGCGTCTTATGAACAAAGACTAGAAATCCCAAGCAAACTCAGCTATCAAAATGTATAGAGATTGCAAACTTGCCAACTACAGAGACCGAAAATCCATTAAAAATTGCTCAAGAAGTCGGTAAGTTACTGCAAACTGATGACGCCGAGAAGGAAGTATTAACAGCTAAGCGACTACCGAACCGCAAGGGCAAGTTGTCTCCTGTACTAGTAGAGCTGAGATGCAAAGAAGATTTGTATTACTATAATCGATGAGAAATTAAAGAGTTTTAATAACTTTTAACAATATATTCTTCAGTTTTACCAGTTTTCAACAAACACAATTTTCCTACTACAAAAACCAAACACAAACGCGACGCCGCCAAATCGGCCATCGTTCCTCTAATGTCAAAACTAAACGCGCCACTAAAGCTTCAAAACAAACTTGGAAAATAATTTCTAATAATAAAACGCAACTTCCTTCACTCTTCTAAGTCACTTCCTAATTCCCTTTGGTTGGTATAGAGGGCGCAGAGGCGGGAATTTTATAAGGCTGTAACACTCGGCCATCCTGCAGCGGTCGTGTCCCACGGTCTTCCGGCGAACTCTTGTTGTCCAGGCTCTGAAAGAAGGAAAGGAGAAGAAAACAGAAACAGGAAAATATATATCTATATACATTTTGGTAAAATAGCTTTGTATGACTATTGTAATAGTAATATTAGTAGGTGCTCGATGATAATTATAATTAAATTGTAGGTATTACACATACATACTCTACTCAGATGTTATTATGACTCATATCTTGTTAATGTGTCACAGCAACAGCATAGCCACTTAGAAGTTTTTATGATTTGAATCTAGTTGCCGTTTCACACAGCATAGCAACGAATAAACTATTGAGATTCTGATCTAGTTGCCGTTTCACACAGCACAGCAACGAAGAAACTATTGAGATTCTGATCTAGTTGCCGTTTCACACAGCATAGCAACGAAGAAACTATTGAGACACTGATCTAGTTGCCGTTTCACACAGCATAGCAATGAAGAAACTATTGAGATACTGATCTAGTTGCCGTTTCACACAGCATAGCAACGAAGAAACTATTGAGATACTGATCTAGTTGCCGTTTCACACAGCATAGCAACGAATAAACTATTGAGATACTGATCTAGTTGCCGTTTCACACAGCATAGCAACGAAGAAACTATTGAGATACTGATCTAGTTGCCGTTTCACACAGCATAGCAACGAAGAAACTATTGAGATACTGATCTAGTTGCCGTTTCACACAGCATAGCAATGAAGAAACTATTGAGATACTGATCTAGTTGCAGTTTCACACAGCATAGCAACGAAGAAACTATTGAAGTTCTGAGTTTCACACAGCATAGCAACAAAGAAACTATTGAGATTCCGATCTAGTTGCCGTTTCACACAGCATAGCAACGAAGAAACTATTGAGATTCCGATCTAGTTGCCGTTTCACACAGCATAGCAACCTAGAAACTATACTAAATAAGTTGTCTGTTATTTCAGCTAAGTATTCTATGTGTAAATCATCAATATGAAGTTTGAATAAAGTTTTGCCCAATGATTTGAATAGGTTCCTACTGACCACCAAATCCTCTCACATCAAATGATATTATCTTTATAATATTTTCTTTGCTGCCGGTGTCCAGGTAAGCCTTAACTGCATAATCATGCCTGTACTTTACATGAATTAGAAATTATTTTAACTATCAAATAAAATTGAATAATTACCTGTGGTAATCGCTGAGAGGTTTGTTGTTGGTGAGCTGTACTAGCAACAAACGAGCATGCAGATGCTACATGTCCCGGTCGCTGACAAATCTGGCATGGTGTGCTCCTGCAGTCCCGTGCTTGGTGCCCTGGCTCCCGGCACAAGTAGCAGATCCTCGATGCAATAGGTGTAATAGCAGCTCCTCGACGCCAGTTACCTTCTGGTTTGGTTTGAACCCTTTCAAAGTTTTCAAATGTTTTGATTTCTACTTCTTTGTAGTTTTCAAGTGATGACAAGAATCCATAATAAAGCTGATCAGGACTCTCACAATTGAAGGCTTTGGCATTTGTTTGCAATTCCACTGGTAAACCTCTAATCAAACATGATGTTGCATTTTCACCATTAAGTCCACACTTCTTCAACAGGGACATCTTGTCGTGATAATATTGGGTCATTGTTTCATTATTGTTCTTTTTACGGCCAAGCATTTCTTCTAATCTGTCTACATAATCAATCGATCTTGGAAAAGCCCTTATTAGCATATCTTTCCAAACGCTCCATGAATCAGCATATTCTTCCAAGTCATCGTACCACTGCCTCGCAGCTCCTCGGAGCCGTATTTGCATGACAAAAATGCGGTCACGTTCCTCCCAATCATATAAATCTCCAAGTTGATCAATTTTATGAAGCCAACCTCACATTAGTAGACTTCTCTCCAGGGTCGAATTTTGGTATGACTTCAGCTTCCAGTTGAGTAATTCGTCTTTTACTGGGCGCGGGATAAAATATTTTTGGGGCAGGAGAAAAATTTTCTTCCATACACGGATCTTCCGATTTTCTCTTGCCGAGTCCGTGATAGTACGGCCCCAACATTTCTGCATCCCACTTCTGAGGTATAATCGATGAGAAATTAAAGAGTTTTAATAACTTTTAACAATATATTCTTCAGTTTTACCAGTTTTCAACAAACACAATTTTCCTACTACAAAAACAAAACACAAACGCGACGCCGCCAAATCGGCCATCGTTCCTCTAATGTCAAAACTAAACGCGCCACTAAAGCTTCAAAACAAATTTGGAAAATAATTTCTAATAATAAAACGCAACTTCCTTCACTCTTCTAAGTCACTTCCTAATTCCCTTTGGTTGGTATAGAGGGCGCAGAGGCGGGAATTTTATAAGGCTGTAACATTACGATGGGTAACCGCTGCGCGAGCTGCCAATATATCAATTAAAAACGTTTTTCCTAACTTAGAAGGTGAATTCGCTGACGAAAAGGTATTTGTACGCGAGGCCCTCACTAACCGAAACAAATTTCTACTGGGAAAAGCCAAACACGAGCTAAAAAGTACCTACAAATATATCTGGTGTAAATACGGTAAAGTTTTCGTTAGGAAATCGGAAAACTCAAAGATCTACTGGATTCGTAATGAAACTGATATTTCATCATTGATAAATGCTAATTAATTAATACCTACCCAAGTCTACTTTCTAACTTGAAATAATGGTTTAGTCGCATAATGTACGATTCGCAAAATGTATACTCACTACAAAATGTCGCTTTCGCACAAAGACGCTTTCGCAAAATGTCGCTTTCGCATAATGTCGCTTTCGTAAAATGTCGCTTTCACATAATGTCGCCTTTCGATATGATAGCGCAATATCGTTCAGTTGATCATCACTATTATTATTACTAGGTTTCCGCCCCGCGGTTTCACTCGCGCATTAATATTTTTGTGTGCTATGTGGATAAAAGTCTTTAGATCTAGAGCCCTAGCCTGAAAAACCTCGAAAAACCTGACTTCGAAACCCTATTTGTGGGGGTGTCTGACACCCTCTTGGCCGGTTTTTAAAATTAATAAGAGATATTCATTGGTGGCATAAGTTGCCAAGTAACACCAATGAATATCTCTTATTAATTTTAAAAACCGGCCAAGAACCACATTTTCGAAGTCAGGTTTACAAACTTAATTTTGTTGCTGGTTTGTTTGGAGCTGTATGGTTACCAACCGCAAATAGAAAAACTCATTTTTTTTCTGAATCCTTTAGGGGTACAGTATCCGTTAAAGTCTCGTAGTAACTTCAGATTGTAAGCTATATTCCATATTTTTTTTTAAGATTTAGCGTTTATACTTTAGCAGTTACAGCAGGAACAAATTATGGGTCAAAAACGCCCCTTTTAAAAGCGAATATCTCGTGACTGAAACATTTTAGTGACATTGTTTCAAAGTAACCTCTCCTTAGTTTTAAAAGATCTATTCAACGATACCCTACTTAATATTTCACGAGAATAAAAATGTTTTTGCCCCCCTATCACTTGTATGGGAGAAGGGTTCAAAAAACATTTATTATAATTTTCTCTCAATTTCCATATTTGTGTCAACACGATCTATCTTTTCACTAAATTTCATGTCGATAACTCTAAGATATGAGGGCGCGGCATACAAACAGACAGACAGACATACAGACAGACAGGCAGACAGACAGACAGACAGACTTGACGAAATGATAAGGGTTTCTAGTAAACTACGAAACCCTAAATATTATGCATTAGAAAGAAACCAATTAGTATTATGTAGATAAATAATTATTTTTTTTTGCTTAACTTATATTTTGTAAATATTAAAGTTATCTTTATTTTTTTCTTTGTTATTTATTAATTAAGATAGACTCATAGGTTTAATATTTTATTCGGTGTGCAAAGTAAATGGTTCATTTGGAGGAGCATTTTCTGCGTACGGGCTCATATACGATGGTCAAATTATAAAATTTAGGTATGCATGTATGCACTATTGTCCACCCGCTGTGTGTTTGCTTTACTGGTCAATTAATACAGTATTTTCTATACCTTTTGTATTTAAAAATATACTATAATGAAATTAAATGTCACAGATTAATTTTCTTAATTTTTTTTGTGTTTAGCGTCAAAGTTAGTACATTATTTTGAAAGATTTTAGACTGATTGATATATATCCGATAAATATATAATGAACCGTTCACGGTAAATGTAGCTCCAGTGTGAAGTTAGAACTAATGTTGATCCACCTTTTTGGCGTGTATACTCGGCTCCGCACGGCGCGATCTGATATACTTTGATCCGGCCTTCCTGCGCGTGTGACGTCAGTGGATCTGCACTGACACGATTTCAACATACTCGTCAGCGATTTGACCGACATTCGTTGATCCATCAACGGTCAAAAAAATCACACTGAAAAGGATTTTTTAGATCCAGAGTATAGTTGATTTATATGCCACATTTACTTAGACTAAGTAGATCCGGAGCCAAACTTCACGAATAGGTACTTGATCACAAAGCGGCAACGTCGCGTTTTTCGTGTGACAAAGAACACAGTATGCTTTTTCGTTTGAGTAACAAGGTAAGAAAGATAGCTTTCGCGGACCAAATATCCATTCTTCCAAATTTAATATTATGAATTGGCAAATAGACATCGAAGGTTTGAAGTACCTGATGTAGACCAGGTGTACCCACACGAGCCCTCCTAAACTATAGGAGATACCGATATGACTCCAAGGTAAAAGTTGTTCAGCTTGATAGGACGCTTCTGCTGGCGAATAGATATCGAAGGTTTGAAGTACCTGAAGTAGGCAACCAGGAGCACTGCTAAACTATAGGAGATACAGTTATGACTCCGATGTAAAAGTTGTTCAGCTTGATGAGATGCTGCTGCTGGCTAAAAGACATCAAAGGTTTAGAGTGCCTGATGTAGACCACCAGGTTCGCCAACAGGAGCCCTACTAAACTATAGAAGATAAAAATATAATTCCAATGCAAAAGTTCTTCAACTTAATGAGACGCTTCTGCTGACCAATAAACTTCGAAGGTTTGAAGTACATGCTTGATTTAGGCCACCAAGTGTACCAACAGGAACCCTGCTTGACTATAGGAGATTCAGATATGACACCAAAGCAAAAGTTGTTTAGCTTAATGGGACACTTCTGCTGGCCAATAGACATCAAAGTTTTGAAGCACCTGATGTAGGTAGACCACCAGGTGCAATAATAGGACTCCAGCTAAACTTTAACGTATGCAGATAACATTTCAAAGCATTTTTTCAGCATAATGGGACGCTTCTGCTGGGAATTAGACATCCTAGATTTTGGGTATCTGATGAAGACCACCAGGACTAGCTCTGCAACTAAAGGAGATACAGATATGACTCCAAAGCAAAACTTGTTCAGTTTGATGGGATACTTTTGCTGGCCCATAGATATCGAGGGTTTGAGAAATCTGGTGAAGACCACCAGGTGCAATAACAGGAACCCAGCTAAACTTAAGGAAATACAGATAACATCTTAGAGCAAAAGTTTTTCAGCTTGATGAGACGCTTCTGCTGGCCAATAGACAACAAAGGTTGGAGTACCTAATGTAGACCATCAGGTGCTCTAACAGGAGCCCAGCTATACTATAGTATAGGATATACAGATAATCAAAACAATAGTTGTTTAGCTTGATGTGACGCTTCTGCTGGCTTATAGACATCAAATGCTTGAAGTACCTGACGTAGACTACAAGTTGCACCGCCAGAAGCTCAGCTAAACTATAGGAGATATTTAAATGGCTCCAAAGCAAAATTTCTTAAGCTTCATGGAACGCTTCTGCTGGCAATGCAACTATGGTTTAAGAAATGTGGTAACAAATTTGTGTGATGGGTATTCAGACTTTTTCCCGTATCTCACGGGTTCTGCACCCTAATCTAGCTAGGGGATTGAATGATGATACTGGCTTTTACACAAAGCAACTATTATGTGACCACAACCCAAAGAAAACCGGACCCAATCCTTGATTAAACTTTTGCCAGGCTAATGGCCAACCCAGCTGTCAGAATTTTCAAGCAGCCAAACGGTCTCCAACATAACAGTTTTACGTTTCTTCCAAATTACTTTAACGCATTTTCTTAGCAGTTTTGGCTCAGGTATTGTATGGAGAAGTTCCTCTGCTTTTTAAATCTGTGCAAGTCAACCTGAAGCCAACAATGCCATACCATACCTTACTGGAAACATTTCGCCTCATTTTAAAGCCCCTGTCTTAAAACCCTTGATAAGACCGGAACTATAGCTATAATCACATGCCTAAAACCCAAAATTTCAAGTTTGTAGGTCATTAGTTCCGAAGGCCATTTATGACAGACATTCACTCACTTTCGTTCGTCAAAAGAGAACTAGTACTTTCCATAAACTTAGAGAGCTGTTGCCGTTCTTCGTCGCCTTTCGTCATTGTCGTTCGCCGTCACCCATCGCCAACGCCTTTTGCCGTCGCCGTTCACCGTCGCCCTTCGCTGTCACCCTCATTTTCACCGTTCGCCGTCACCCTTCGTCATCGGCGCTTGCCGTCACCCATTGCCATCACCGTACTATATCTATCTATATCCGCCTATTGCAGTCCACTGCTGGCCGTAGGCCTCCCCCAGGGAACGCCATAAGGCACGATTTCCCGTTTTTGCCATCCAGTCGCTACCAGCCGCCTTTTTAAGTCATCGTGATTTCAGTCTCATAGTTGTCTCTACTCATCTGCAAAGTTTGCCCAAGGTACACATATTTCTGGACAAGTTAAAGGGCTACACTTTCGACGGAGATCGGTTCGGAGATTCTGTGTTGATTGAACATGACCTTCGTCTTATCCATGTTGATCACAAGTCCAACACATCTTGGGGCAGAGTTAAGACTAGATAGTATTATGACTATGTCGTCGGCAAAGCGGAGATGCGTGAGAATTTTTTAGTCAACATTGATGCCCAGTCCTTCCCCCTGTAGAGTCTTGAAGACATCCTCCCGCGCTTTGGTGAAGAGTTTCGGATTTCGGGGATATAACGTCCGTCACCGTGTTTTTAGTGGCTGCTTATACTTCTTTGTCTTCTGTTTAACCTGCCTTATAGTTTGGATGCTAAAGCCCTTACGAAATCCGGACTGTTCCGGTGGCTGAAAGGCGATAATGCCAGGTGATTCTTGATGACTCTCGAGAACAGCTTATAGACGTGGTCCAGAAGTGCGATCGGCCTATAGTTTTTGAAAAGTGTTTTGTATTCTTTTTTAAAAAACAATGCCCTACACCTCTGCTCTGCGCCTTTCGGGGTTGTCTCATTGGTTATTTATTACAGAGTTGAAAAGCCTTTTCAGCTCCTCGAGGACAGGTATTCTTTCGGCCTTATGTAGCTCAGAGGCCACCCCGTCTTCCCCGAGAGCCTCCTCATTCTTAATCTGTATGAGAGACGCCCCGATTTCATCTATAACTACGATCGTCTGTGAAGTGGCGGGAGAGAGCTCAAGGGTCTGGGATCGCGTCAGATGGAGGTATTTTCGCATGCAAGGCATACAGATTTCCATAGAAGTCCCAATTTCAGCGAGAATCTCTGTAACCGATGTTACAGTATACCATTCGAGGTAGTTAGCTTTGTCAGATGACTCCTTCCCAGTGTCTTGGTAAAAACTTTCGACCCTCGGGTGTTCTCAATCGCCTCCTTTACGAGTTGAGTATAGCATCGGAGGTCGCGTCTTACCACACTTCGGATCTTTTTGTTAAGTAACTGGGGATCTGGCAATGCAATGCAATGCCTCTGGTGTTCCCGTTTAATTCGCATCAGTTCCAGGACGTCCTCGCTTGTAAGTTTGCTGTTCGCATTTTACGACAGTACTTCGTCCCTACTTCACAAACAACCTCTGCTGTCTAGGTCCTTGTCAATGTTTGTCGGGGTTTCCAAGGCAGTGAATCGATTTTTCAGTTCATGTTGAAACTCCTCATGTCCGGCTTGGGGCAGATTGGGATGGAATACTGGCTTTACCATTCAGTTTCTTTCTAGCTTGAAGTTGATATTTAGGGTGCCTCTTACGGTGATCGCTTCCAGTATTAAACCTACTGATCACTGAGACATCTTTAAGTATTTGCCATTTATACGTCATGATGAAGTCGATCTCGGTCGTCGTCCTGCTGTCAGGGGTCCACTTGTTGGTCCACCACTGGGGCTTTTTCTGATAAAAGTTGTTCATACAGAACAGTTCCTGCCTGCCACAGAATACATAATCGTACAGAAGACGCACTCCGCCATAGCGATTCAACAAATATAAATCTTTATGCGCGATAATAAAGTACAATTTCCTTCGCACCGGCTTTGAATACCTACTTTTATATTAGCCTATTGATCGCTGCCGCAGAACACCTCTGAAGGTCACAGCTGGTGCACTTTGTAGGAATGCGAATTTCGAGATTTATATGAAAGTAAATACCTACGAAAAGTTGACTGGAGTACATTTCTACACCCAAATAAAACATAAATAAAATGTTTCGTTAAACGTAGGATATTGAAAGAAAATCAAAGCACAAATATTAGAAAAATTATTAAAATCGCATTATTATACAAAATTTTCGAATGAGGCAGGAAGGTGAGTTATTTAATACACAACTGATAAAATAAAATAAATCTCGTAAAGAAATGCAAACGGCATCGCAGCCGCACGGCGGCAACCAACTGATTTCTCCCCTCGCCGTCGTCGTAGTTGCCTTCTCGAAGGCCGTGAGGCCGTCGTGGAGACGCCTTATGGGAAAAACCTGCTGGGGTTGTTTCTTTCGCTGCCCGCGAAGACGGGCAGGTCATGGGGTAGGGGGCCGTGGTAAGTGTGGGAACACTTCACCACGGCCCGAAGAAGGCCACGAAAAAAATTAAGGCCCGTGTGCAGCCGGACAGAACCGGCCGAAGACGGACCAGCAGTACCGCCAGCGAGTCGCCTACCGGGTGGGACCCCAATGCCCGGGGAGGCCCAGTGAGCGCCTTCTAGCTTGCGGTAAAAGAGAAATATCCTGGGAGCCGGCGAGCCTGACCCGAAGGAGAATCGGGCCCGCGTCAGCCGGCTGGTCATGGTCAGGTAAAGTCACTTGGTCAGTGAAAACAATCCTGCGCGGGACGCCGACTGGTACGCGCTATCAGCATGACAGCGCGCTACCAGCCGGCGGCCAAGGTCAGTCCGGTGTGTCAGTACCCTCCACGAGCTCCTGCACCACAGCGAGCTTGCGGGGATACGGTTTCCAATCAGGAGGGCGCGTGTGGTACGGGGCGGCCTCGGATGTGTCCGAAGTCTGACCTGTCTGCGCGCGTGAACATCCTAGTCAGAAGCTTGGAGACGAACTCATCCAAGGTCTCTACTTTTAGGTTCGTCCGAATGACTTCATTGCGGATGAACATCGGTGCGTCGGCAATGTTACGCAACGCCTTGGACTGCTTGGAGAGCGATCCTTCGGACTTGGGAGAGGGCGTCGGGGGCCGCCGCATGTACTTGCAACTCTATACCTACGCCGCGGAGTGCACCAGGCCTGTGTCTGCTAAGAAAGTTGTATAGCATTTGGCCCCTCTGGTTTCTGCTCCCGTAGCCATCTGACCCAAGCTTGATTCGCCGTGCTCCTGTTTCATTTTAGCGTTAAAGTCCCCCATGACAACAGTCAAGTGGATCTTAGTGGTTTGGTGTATGGCCTTCGACACGTCGTCGTATAGGGCCTCTACCTCTTCGTTTGAGCTGCTCGAAGTCAGCGCATAATGTCTGTTGAGAGAGTACCTCTCGGTCAACTTCAGTACGAGGTACCCTATCCTGTTCGAGACGCTGCAGATCTCCTTCAGGTTGTCACAGAGAGCTTTATTGACGAGGAAACCTACGCCACCCTGGGACTGTGTGCTCCTTTCACTGAAGTAAAAAAGGTGACCTGATTCTAGGGTTATCGTGTCCTCTCCCTCTCTTCGGACTTCTGACAACCCCAGAAAATGCCAGCGTATCTTATCTTATTCTACCCCAAGGATTTGGAGGCTGTCGCCTTTGACCATCGCCCTTTTTCGTCGCTCTTGGCCGTCACCCTTCGCCGTTGCCCTTCGCCCTTTGCCATCGCCCTTCGACGTCGCCTTTCGCCGTCGCTCTTTACCGTGGGCCTTTGACGTCGTCCTTTACCCTGGCTCTTCGTCGTCACTATTCGCCTTTCGCTGTTGCTGTTCGCCGTCGCCCTTCGCAATTGTCCTTTGCTGTCGCCCTTCGCACCTCGCGGGTGCCTCGCGACATTTTTTTTTACATCCTGTATACAGATTCCCAACTAATACGAGCGCTTTCGCCCGAATTAGTTGGAAGGTACTCCTTTTCGCTCTTGTCTTCTTCGAGGACCGTCGGCAAGTCAGGCCACCAGGTGGGACCCTGTTCAGGGAGGCCCAGTGAGCGACTTCCAGCCATGCGGTGATGATGTTGACCGGGGAAGATCGATGAGCTTGACCCAAAAGAATTCGGGCCCGATAGACCGCTGATTATCACATCAGGTAGTACAAATCCGGTGGTGGCCATAAGTACAAAGTGTACGTACAAAGCCATCAACCAGCGGCGGAAGTAAAGTCTATTAAGAGTCAAATCAGGTGGAACCCTCATCAAGCTCCTCCAAACCGGTAGTCGCGCGTGGCACCAGATCCCTAAGATGCGGAAAATCTGATGCGTAAGCACCCGCGAACATGTTAGTCAAGTGCCGGAAGATAAATTCTAAGTTTGTGCGGCCAAATGTACGAAATGGCAACGTCGCGGCTGATTTCAGCCAATCCAATCATTACTGTGCTCTGATTGGCTCATTCAAATCGGATCAACATTCGCCAAATCTACTGCAGGGTGGATTCGTATATCGGATCAACATTTCCATAGACTTTATTTTAGTCCTCTTTTAGTCCCCTGAGTGCAGATGTTGATCCGATCGGAGCCACATTAGTTACCAGACATGCACATTGGATCAACTTAAGACGTCGGATCAACATGTGTTTTCGGATCAACAAATAACTCGCGTGAAGTCGCGCCTGATCAACATTTACCGTGAAGGTATCTCTATCAAAATATGGATATATATCCGATTTATTGGATATATATCGGATATTTTGATATTTATTATAAATATCGGATATTTTCGAACCCTGATAAGAATGCTCGTGTCAAACTATTATCACACGAGGCGCACCTCGGTCGCCTGATTACACCGTCTCTTACACCCTGTATAGCGCACGGCTACTGCGTTTCAGGAGACTGAGATGTATGTGGAGCGCACGCACATGAAAATAGGGTTCAGTCGCATAATGTACCATTCGCAAAATGTATACTCACTACAAAATGTCGCTTTCGCACAATGACGCTTTCGCATAATGTCGCATTTCGCATAATTTCCATTAACCAATAATCTAGCACGCATAGTTTCCGATATAAACGACTTTTTAGTATGACAGCTGACACCTGTCATGTAGATCTCGTTGAGGCCTACAACTATCCCAAAGAAACCAATAGTCTAGCACGCATAGTTTCCGATATAAACGACTTTTTGGTATGACAGCTGACACCTGTCATGTAGATCTCGTTAAGGCCTACAACTTTGCCAAAGAAACCAATAGTCTAGCACGCATAGTTTCCGATATAAACGACTTTTTAGTATGACAGCTGACACCTGTAATGTAGATCTCGTTAAGGCCTACAACTTTCCCAAAGAAACCAATAGTCAAGCACGCATAGCATCCGATATAAACAACTTTTTAGTATGACAGCTGACACCTGTCATGTAGATCTCGTTGAGGCCTACAACTTTCCCAAAGAAACCAATAGTCTAGCACGCATAGTTTTCGATATAAACGACTTTTTAGTATGACAGCTGACACCTGACAAGCGGTATTGGTAGTGAATGCGAAATGGAGGCGGATTCTTAGCAAATATATTGTGGTCGCGCCGCGCGACGATATTCGCAACAAAACGTTGCAAATCCGCCGCGCGTCATTAACGAATTTGCTTCAGTTCCGTCTCCGCTCCGCATCCTCTCCCAAACCGCTTGTGTGATAAGAGCCTAGACGGAGGTAAATATTTTCCAAAACGATGAAACGAGCAATGCAAAGCGAAGTCATGTGGTGGCAATTAGTTCCCATTCATCACTAGTGGCGACTGGGAATTTTTCGTCCCATTCGCCACTAGTGGCGATTCAAGTAGTGGCCAATGGGAACATAGGGCATCTCATTGCATTAATTTTACTTGGGTCTGGATGCAGTCCTTCTTTATCTATAATAAAACCAACATAAGTAATACTGTCCTGCATGAATGAACATTTTTCTAACTTAATCCGTAACCCCACCTCACTTAAACGGTGAAATAATGCTCTTAGGTTTTCGATATGTTCCTGTTTAGTTTAACCAGTTACAGCAATATCATCTAAAAAACATGTAACACCCCGAAGGCCTCTAAGTGTCTCTTCCATAAATTTTTGGAACTTTTCAGGAATACAAGTCAATCCAAATGGCGTGCGCCTGTAAACAAATGTTCCAACGTGTGTCGTAATCGCGGTAAATGGTTGCGAGGTATCATCCAAAAACAACTGCTGAAAAGCGTTTGTGAGATCGATTTTTGAGAATTGCTGCCCACCGCTTAATGCAGCAAACAGCTCCTCGATTCGGGGCAGAGGGTAGGGTTCGCGCACCAATTTAGGATTTATCGTGACCTTATAATCACCACATATGCGAACGTTACCGTCTTTTTTAATAACCGGTACTATCGGAGTTCCGTACTCAGAATAATCCACTTTGTAAATAGTACCCTCTGCTTCGAGTCGCCTAATCTCCCGTTCTACAGGCTCACGTAAAGCCAGGGGCAATGACCTCGCTTTCAGAAACACTGGAGTAGTATCAGTTAAACGCAAACTTATTTTTTTTGTACAGGTACCTAAGCCAGGGGCGAATACAGCCGGGAATTCCCTTCGAAATTGATCAATGAAATCAATTTCGTGAATATTATTAATTTGTAAATAATGCATAATTTCAATTGAATCAACTTGAAGTGATCTTAACCATGACCTACCCAAAAGTGGTGGTCCCCCGTCTTTAATAACAAATAATTTAAGATTCCCAGTTATATGCTTTCCCAAGGCTACATCAACCTCAATATAACCCATAGGTTCGATCATTGTTCCAGTATAAGCACGTAAACAAACACTATTGTTTATGATTGGCAAGTCTTTGAAGTACTTCTCGTAATAGTCAAAGTTAATGGTGGCTAACTTACTGCCAGTGTCCAGTTGAAAGGTGAAGCTCGTTCCGTTAATAAGTAATTGCACCCAATAAGGTTTGTCGTCCTTACCGCACACTTTCAGGTTATAAAAATCGCACTCTGAATCATCATCACTCTCCGTAATGTAATGATGGCTTTTATTTACACTACGACGTTCCGCACTTTTATTACCGCACATCACTTTTAGGTGTCCTTTTTCATGACAAATATAACACGTATAATTACGAAACCGACAACTATCTGCACGGTGTAAGCGATTACAACGCCAGCATGGCCTCGGCGCCGCTGCCGGCGCGCGTGCTGCAGGCCCGGCCGGCCGGCCTGGCGCCGCGCTCGCTGCGCCGCGCCCGCCGCCACCGCCGCCGCCACGCGCCGCCGCTGCTCCGCGCCGCGCCGTCATAGTACCGTGATAAAACGTTTCGCCTGCTTCACTTTTAATTGAAGCCCTGCTGCTTGTGCCCGAGCTGCTCGCTTGAGCATGCCGCTCAGCAGCCTCAAGCGCGAACGCCAACTCCACCGCTTTCTTGTAGGTCAATTTCGGTTCAGCAAATAAACGCGACCTCATGTCGTCACTCAATAAACCAGAGACAAATTTGGTCACGCAGGTTTGTTTCCAGCTGATCACCAAAGTTGCAGGTGCTAGCTAAATGTTTCAACGTTTGAAGATAGTCATTTAGCGATTCGCCTACTTGCTGCGGTCTCTGACGAAAAATATGGCGTTCCGCTATTTCCGATCGCTGTGGTTCAAGATGGTCGCCAACTATTTTGATCAAATCCTTGAAAGTTTTACTCTCTGGAGTGTCTGGTGCACACAAATCGCACATCAAGTCGTAAGTTGGTTGACCGACAAGGGTAACTAAGGTGGCTACGTATAACTCTGCTTTTATTTCATTTAATTTGATGAACTGTTCCACGCGTCTGACGTAAGCCGACTATTTTTTACTGGATAGGTGGAACTCTTCCACTTTTCCGATAGGCATTTTGTTAATTACGCACTACAACATTTAAACTCGACAACACACACTTTGCGCGAATTTATCCTCGTCGCCAGTGGGATTTAAGGGAATTTCGGGAGCTGGCGACAATGATAGAACCGAATCAGCGATTAAACTGGTATTATTTTGCTACCCACAGTAAAGTATTACAGTACTACCTACAGTATCCAACACCGAGTTTATAATCCGAACATAACGAAATAAGTGTAGACATATATAAAAAATATTAATTCGCGAGTGAAACCGCGGGGCGGAAACCTAGAAATAATATAGTAATGATCAATTGAACGACATTGCCCTATTGTATCAAAAGGCGACATTATGCGAAAGCGACATTTTGCGAAAGCGACATTATGCGAAAGCGACATTTTGCGAAAGCGTCATTGTGCGAAAACGACATTCTGTGATGAGTATACAATGGCTAACACGGATTTCATAGATAACAACGTAGTTGAATTGTTTGATTGTACTGATATTAATAATTTTTGTAAACGCCTACCCTTCCAAAACAGTTCGAAATTAATTTGTATCCATGTAAATATACGGTCTACGCATAAAAACTTTGTTGTTGGTCTTGCCAAGATCTACATTTTAAGTGACAGCTTAAAAGCTAGTAGTGTAGCATTCACAGTTAACGAGATAAACGAGTTTAAAGTTTGACAGCTGTCACCTGTCATTTTGATCTCGTTAAGGCCTACAACTTTCCCGAAGAAACCAATAGTCTAGCACGCATAGTTTCCGATATGAACGACTTTTTAGTATGACAGCTGACACCTGTCATGTAGATCTCGTTAAGGCCTACAACTTTCCCGAAGAAACCAATAGTCTAGCACGCATAGTTTCCGATATAAACGACTTTTAAGTATGACAGCTGACACCTGTCATGTAGATCTCGTTAGGGCCTACAACTTTCCCAAAGAAACCAAAAGTCTAGCACGCATAGTTTCCGATATAAACGACTTTTTAGTATGACAGCTGACACCTGTCATGTAGATCTCGTTAAGGCCTACAACTTTCCCGACGAAACCAATAGTCTAGCACGCATAGTTTTCGATATAAACGACTTTTTAGTATGACAGCTGACACCTGTCATGTAGATCTCGTTAAGGCCTACAACTTTCCCAAAGAAACCAAAAGTCTAGCACGCATAGTTTCCGATATAAACGACTTTTTAGTATGACAGCTGACACCTGTCATGTAGATCTCGTTAAGGCCTACAACTTTCCCAAAGAAACCAAAGTCTAGCACGCATAGTTTCCGATATAAACGACTTTTTAGTATGACAGCTGACACCTGTCATGTAGATCTCGTTAAGGCCTACAATTTTCCCAAAGAAACCAAAAGTCTAGCACTCATAGTTTCCGATATAAACGACGTTTTAGTATGACAACTGACACCTGTCATGTAGATCTCGTTAAGGCCTACAACTTTCCCAAAGAAACCAATCGTGAAACATTCACAGTTAACGAGATAAACGAGTTTAAAGTTTGACAGCTGTCACTTAAAATGTAGATCTTGGCAAGACCTATAACTTTTCCAAAGAAACTAGTAGTGTAGCATGCACAGTTGATTGATTTCTTTGGACTGTACTTTTTGATACCCTATCTTAGGCAGGCCCGACGTATAGGGAACAAAGCGGCGGCTCGACGCAATGGAGCTCGAAACAGAGAGGCTCGACGTAAGGAGAAAACGACGCCCGGGTAAAAATTCAAGTAAACGAGTATAGATGTTATTGTGCTAACGGAGGCAAATATTTCGAGTCAAATAAGCTACCTTTATAATTTGGAGAACTATGCAATGCACACACAACTTAGAAAAAACAAAAAAGGAGGTGGTATTATACTGTATGTCTTAAAAAAACATAAATTTAATATAATTAAGAGCTATCAAAAACACTATCACTAACGCCAGGAATAGATTTTATTTTACTAGGTGATATTAACATTCCACTAAACTGTACCAACTCCGTCATGAGGTCATACATTAACACCTTATACTGACACGGTCTTGTAAGCGGGATCACTGATTGATTACACGCGTATTGAATTAAGGAAAGGTGTAGTTACGAAATCCTGCATAGATCACATATTTACTCGATCACGCTTACAAGATGTGTACACTGGGGCGCTAGGAAAAGTACTGGCGGACCATAGAATGACTGCCGTCGCACTGCTCAGAGTACCGCATATACAGAGTGTCCCGTTATTAGTACCCAAAATCAATAATAAATTACTCAGAGCACAGTTGGATAATGTTGATTGGAAAGCTATTTCTGACATAGATTGCCCAAATAAGATGTACAACTCATTAAATATGAATTTGCAAGAATGTTATAAAAAATCGCAGTATTTAAAGAGACAAAGTACTAGTTCAAGAAGGACGGACCCATGGATAAGTAGGAAAGTGCAGTTGGAATGCGAAAAAAGAGATGAATTATTCATTGAATGGAAAAAAGATACCAATAATAAAATAGTTCGGATCGAATATAATAAGCAGAGGAACAAAACCCATAAATTAATAGAAAACAGCAGAAACAAATACTATAAATCTATGATACTAAAAAACAGTGATAATATGTTAAAATTGTGGGAGTTATTAAATCAAATATCTGGCAAAATTACTAAATCAATAGATTCTATTATCAAAAAGGCATTTGATACATACCTATGTTAATGAAAAGAGTATTGCTGATAAATTTGCTAATCAGTTTAAACAAAATGTTGAAAATATTGTACCAAAGTGTGGCATTAAAATGCTTGACGAAAAAATTTATAGTTCTGCTTGTGATCGGTCGTTTTTATGTCCAAAAGCCACACATAAAGATATCCATAAAATAATTACGAAACTCAGTAACAAAGGCACCAGGTTGTGATGGGATTAGAACGATAGACATTAAATATGTTGCGGACAAAATTTGTAATGTTATTGTTAAAATAATTAATACTAGCCTTGCCAAGGGTATCTATCCAGATGAGCTGAAAAAGGGTTTAGTAAGACCTTTATTTAAAGGCGGAATTAGTAAAGATTTTTCAAAGTACCGGCCGATAACCATTCTTCCTGTTGTTGACAAAGTGGTTGAAAAATACTTTAGTAATAACATACACAAGTTTTATCACGAAAATTACATCTTGTCTAACAACCAGTACGGGTTTCAACCAAATAAAAGTACATCTCAACTTTTAAGTAAATTTTCAGATGAGATTAACGGTTATTTGAATAATAAATTACACGTGCTTATTGTCTTCATCGACTATAGCAAAGCATTTGACACACTTCGACATGATGTACTGTTACAAAAATTGGATGATTCTGGCGTACGTGGACCTCTATTAGAATTGTGCAGTAGTTAACTTACCGATAGAACATATCAAGTTAAAGTGGTTTCATCTCTTAGTGAAAAGATGCATGTTGATGTAGGAACGGCACAAGGCTCTGTTTTAGGGCCGTTAGGGTGAGAATCCACCAGAGCTGTGCGAGTAAAATGTGTCGTACTGTTACGCGGGCTACCCTGGCTAGGTTTTTAAAAAAAACTCACAAAATACTACACTACTTAATTTATTGGAAAACAGACAGAAAGTCTTATCCTAGGGTGCCTCAGCTCAAAGCGCGCGACGCGACGGTAAGAATTGGAAACGATGTAAACGCGAAGAAAGTCTAGCTGCAACTGTCCATGCATATGCGAGCAATTGGTTTTTATAGAATAGTACCGCATGGCAGTAAATAAGGCATGGTGCAAAGACAGCAGATTTAGGGATAGAAATACAGGGTGTAACACGCCCCCCCTTAGAATGGAGCTTTAGATTTTAAATTAAATAAAGCGAAATTGAAGATAAGAAAGGCGATTTGAACTGAGTTAGAAACTTAAGATATAGAAAATAAGAAACTTGAAATTAGAACTAGAAATATTAAGAAATAGAAAGATTTAGAAATTGATTTGAGTTACAAGTATCGCAACGGTTTATGAGCGCTGACCTTGAATGCGCAGTATTCATATTTTGGGTCTGTTTGGCATTCGGCTGACGTCTCGAGTCCCTGAAGTACACTTGCGCACAGTTACTTTTTGTCGAATATTTATTTTGTTGATTTTTGTTATCTGTTCATTTTTGTTTATTAAATCTTTTGTTTTTATTGTTGTTGTTTTGTTGTGCGGTGTTGGTAAAAATGCCGAAAGAAAAAAATATTGACCCGGCAGGCCAGAAAATGGTGTATGATGTAAACAATCATATTAAAAAAAAACAGAAGAACTTATTGGCGGCTTGAAAGAGATCAAAAACAGAACGGCCGGGATGATTACTTCTCTCCAAAAAAATTTAGACGCGGTAGTTCAATATCTTGAGCTTCATAAGAAACGAGCTCATTCTGCAGCACAACCAATATTCACTGACATTTGCAATCAATTAAAGAAAATAGGCGTGTTCGTTGCGTATGGCTTTAATATTGTAAAAAAATCGGATATACACATTTTTGTGCGCGAGTGTACACCTGCGCAAACATCCCCTCCACTTTGGCCGAGCGCTCATAAACCGTTGCGACACTTGTACTTAATTATTAGCTAAGTTTCTGTTTGACAATACATACAGTATCATAAGATTTGGCTCTAGTCTTATTAAACATTACATTTTCTGGAAGAGACTTGATTGACTTATTATCGTTATCATTTTCAGATATACCAGTTAATTCAATTGAGTTATGAAATTTAGATTCTGTTCTAACTAGTCGCTTAGTATTACATTGATTGAATATTTGAATACAACATGAAGAATTAGAATGATTCCTGTTACAATATTTATACAGTTTATAAGCAAGATATAGAAACATAGAAGTAATAGCAATGATTGATAAAGAAGAATAGTAAGAGCCATATTTTACAAAGTGAGATTCTTGTTGAACTTTGTTAACAATATGTTCTAAGTTGTCTAACTGTTGATAAGAATGCTTCAGTGACTCTAAGTCAACGTTACTTAAAGAAATAGGAGACAATAGTGGAATAGTATGATTTAGAGTATCTTTGTTACAACAATCATCATTTAAAATATCAAAATCGATTCTAAACTGATTATTAGTTAATACAATATTATCAGTAGAGCTAGGAATAAGTTGAATAGTTTTTGAATAACCAATACAATCTTCAGTAAGACTTAGAATACCTGTACCTGAAATAGGATATTCTTGAATATTTTCATTACACTTAACAGTTATAAATACCTGATTTCCTAGATTTATACAAATGGTGCCTGGTTTTTTACCTATTGTGTTAACTTTGTATTAGTTAATTTACCCACATTGAAATTTAATTATTTTTTGGTAGAGTAAACCTATTTACTTTCATCATATCGTGATTATTATTGTGTCTCCCTCCCATTATAACTATTTGGGCAAATTAGTTATAATGGGAGGGAGGGATGCTAATCTCTTCGGACGAAGCCTTCGTATAATTATGATCAAACTTCACATACAATGACAATAGCACTGGTTTGAGAAAGCCGTTAGATTATCAGACCGATCGCTGATTGGTCCGCTTTCGTTACCGACATTACGAGGGGTGTTCAATAAAAAGTGATAATGACATATAACCTCCTTAAATAACAAAAAAGTAAAAACTGGCAGGTAAAGCCCAGACATTAGATAAAATAAAAAAATAAAAATAAATAATCTGCTCTTCTTATTTTAAAAATAGAAGTCATTTGTTTTCATCGTATCGGAGCGTGGTGAGCAAAATGGATAAAATTGAAATTCGAGCCGTGATAAAATATCTCTGCCTGAAAAATTTTACTACTGAGCAAGTAAATCTTGATTTGCAAGCAACCTTAGGAGTTAATGTTCTTCCGTATTCTACGGTTGCGCGGTGGTGTGCCGAATTTAAGAGAGGAAGAACTTCAACTAAAGATGACCCGCGCTCGGGTCGCCCTACGACGGCAGTTACCGAACAAATGGTTAAAAGAGTTGAAAAAATTGTTTTGACAGACCGTCGTGTTACAGTTCGTTTTATAGCTGAGGAACTAAAGATTTCGATTGGAAGCATCCATACTATAATACATGAACATTTGGGCATGAAAAAAGTATCGGCGCGTTGGGTACCTTGAATGCTTACAGACGTGCAGAAACAAACAAGACTGAGGGTTTCTCAAACCAATTTGAAATTGTTACAACAAGATCCTGAACGATTTTTGGCTCGTTTCGTAACTATGGATGAAACATGGCTCCATCATTACGATCCTGAGACAAAACAACAGTCCATGACTTGGAAAAGGCCGTCATCTCCAACGTCTAAGAAATATAAGGTAATTCCATCCGCCGGTAAGATCATGGGCTCTCTTTTCTGGGATTGCCAAGGGGTGATAATGATTGATTATCTCAATCATGGAGCCACTATTACTGGGGCTTTATACGCAGAACAAGTAAAAAAGTTGCGTCAAGAAATACGCGAAAATCGCCGCGGCAAACTTGCTAAAGTTGTGTTGTTTCACCAAGATAACGCCCCCGCACACAAGTCCCGAGTTGCTCCCATGGCTGCTATCCAAGATGCTGGATTTGAATTGATGGAACACCCTCCATACTCACCAGACCTTGCACCCAGTGACTTCTACCTGTTTCCACGGTTAAAAGAACACCAGAGAGGTCACAGATATGCCAACGACGAGGAAGTGATCGTCGCCGTACATGATTTTTTAAGGGATCAAGATGAAGATTTTTTTAAGAAAGGAATCTTAGGTTTAGAAAAGCGATATATCAAGTGCATAAACCTTAATGGTGACTATGTCGAAAAATAAAATAATAATAAATAAAATATTACTGCTTCATACTCATTATCACTTTTTATTGAACACCCCTCGTAGTTACTACCTATACATTAAAATATAAGCATCAAAATATACTGAAAATGTTATTGCACTTACTAATCATTAAATTGATCAATTATAAGTATTTAATATTAGTAGGTAATACTGGTCATAACAAGTTGATAACTAGCCTCAATTTATGACTCTGAATAAAGATTACATAATAATAAAGAATTAAAATGTATTAATAATCGAAATAAATATGTTACTTAAACTCAAGATTACATAATTATGTAACTAAAATGACATATCAAAAACATAATAACAAGTTAAACATTAACAATGTTAGGAAGTAAATGTCTGGAGACTAGTAAGTAGGTGTATGAGCACAGACATAACTCATAATAAACCTAGATTTATTATAATATCACTTTTGCGGTCCAGTGTTATTACAATATCACTGAAATAAGCCCGTGAAATTATACGAATCTGTCGTTATTGACAATAATCAGTGTAATTACAATTTCACTAGTGAAATTATAATATAATGTCTTTGACTAAATCCCTGCGACATAAATATGCAACACTGTTGTAGGAAACCAAACAAACGATTTATGACTATTACAATGTTAATTAATTCACTTCACGTTCGTACGTCGTAGAGCAAGCAAGTGTATAGATTGTGTACTAGAGATCTCGTGTCCATCAGAATGGCGGGTGTATAATCTCGAAATAAATCAAGATTAAATGTATTAAATGTACACTAAATGTACGTATTTGTACTTAAATATCCATGTCGTACATTTATCAGATGCTTAGATATAACGATTTCAAAATGACCAGCCATTCTGACGTCAGGATGGCGGGTGTATTTTAAACGGATGCACTAAACCTGACAATTCCTGTATCAAATAAATGTACACTAAATGTACGTATTTGTACTTAAATATCCATGTCGTACATTTATCAGATGCTTAGATATAACGATTTCAAAATGACCAGCCATTCTGACGTCAGGATGGCGGGTGTATTTTAAACGGATGCACTAAACCTGACAATTCCTGTATCAAATAAATGTACACTAAATGTACGTATTTGTACTTAAATATCCATGTCGTACATTTATCAGATGCTTAGATATAACGATTTCAAAATGACCAGAATGGCTGGTCATTTTGTAAACGGATGCACTAAACCTGACAATTCCTGTATCAAATAAATGTACACTAAATGTACGTATTTGTACTTAAATATCCATGTCGTACATTTATCAGATGCTTAAATATAACGATTTCAAAATGACCAACCATTCTGACGCCAGGATGGCGGGTGTATTTTAAACGGATGCACTAAACCTGACAGTTCCTGTATCAAATAAATGTACACTAAATGTACGTATTTGTACTTAAATATCCATGTCGTACATTTATCAGATGCTTAGATATAACGATTTCAAAATGACCAACCATTCTGACGCCAGGATGACGGGTGTATTTTAAACGGATGCACTAAACCTGACAATTCCTGTATCAAATAAATGTACACTAAATGTACGTATTTGTACTTAAATATCCATGTCGTACATTTATCAGATGCTTAGATATAACGATTTCAAAATGACCAGCCATTCTGACGCCAGGATGGCGAGTGTATAATCTCGAAATAAATCAAGATTAAATGTATTAAATGTACACTAAATGTACGTATTTGTACTTAAATATCCATGTCGTACATTTATCAGATGCTTAGATATAACGATTTCAAAATGACCAACCATTCTGACGCCAGGATGGCGGGTGTATTTTAAACGGATGCACTTAACCTGACAATTCCTGTATCAAATAAATGTACACTAAATGTACGTATTTGTACTTAAATATCCATGTCGTACATTTATCAGATGCTTAGATATAACGATTTCAAAATGACCAGCCATTCTGACGCCAGGATGGCGGGTGTATTTTAAACGGATGCACTAAACCTGACAGTTCCTGTATCAAATAAATGTACACTAAATGTACGTATTTGTACTTAAATATCCATGTCGTACATTTATCAGATGTACATTTAATACATTTAATCTTGCTTTATTTCGAGATTATACACTCGCCATCCTGGCTGATCATTTTGAAATCGTTATATCTAAGCATCTGATAAATGTACGACATGGATATTTAAGTACAAATACGTACATTTAGTGTACATTTATTTGATACAGGAATTGTCAGGTTTAGTGCATCCGTTTAAATACACCCGCCATCCTGGCGTCAGAATGGTTGGTCATTTTGAAATCGTTATATCTAAGCATCTGATAAATGTACGACATGGATATTTAAGTACAAATACGTACATTTAGTGTACATTTATTTGATACAGGAATTGTCAGGTTTAGTGCATCCGTTTAAAATACACCCGCCATCCTGGCGTCAGAATGGTTGGTCATTTTGAAATCGTTATATCTAAGCATCTGATAAATGTACGACATGGATATTTAAGTACAAATACGTACATTTAGTGTACATTTAATACATTTAATCTTGATTTATTTCGAGATTATACACCCGCCATTCTGATGGACACGAGATCTCCGGCATCTACCCTCATCATGAAAAAGTGTTCAAAGTGTTCTAAAAATCTCACTAAAAAGCTCCCGGGAATAGAGTGCAGCGTGTGTGAAATAGTGGTGCATGATAGCACTGCATGCAGTGGGCTGACCACCAAGCAGCTTGTTGCCTTACGCGCAGCCGAGATGCTAGACTGGGTATGCAACGACTGTCGCATGTCACCCTCTAGAAAGAAGTCTTATCCCGCAGAAAGTGATGATGATGAGAACGAACATGAACAGGAACATGATCCTGTAGTAATGAAGATTTTAGATAAGATTTCCAAGGAAATACACAAAATCGTGATGAAGGAACTGGCGTCCGTTATTACATCAGTAGAATTTAATAGTAAGAAAATAGACGACTTCCAGGAGACTATTGATATCTACTTCATCAAGATTAAAGACTTGGAACGGAAACAAACCTCTCTCAAGAATCAAATTACCCACCTGGACACAAAAATTGCGTCTTATGAACAAAGACTAGAAATCACAAAGCAAACTCAGCTATCAAAATGTATAGAGATTGCAAACTTGCCAACTACAGAGACCGAAAATCCATTAAAAATTGCTCAAGAAGTCGGTAAGTTACTGCAAACTGATGACGCCGAGAAGGAAGTATTAACAGCTAAGCGACTACCGAACCGCAAGGGCAAGTTGTCTCCTGTACTAGTAGAGCTGAGATGCAAAGAAGATGTATTACCATAGACCAATAATACTAGAGGACTTGCAACCCTATATGCAAGAGCGTAATGTCGTTCATTAGTTCACGAGAAAAAAATAGATGGCTCTAGTAGTAGCATTTGTAACAAATTGTAAACAAAATTCGACTTTTGAAATTGAGCCGCCATGTATGACCTACACAAGTGCGAAATAGTGCAACATTTTTATGATAGATGATGAACCTCCATAGCGGATGTACTTAAACGGTACACCCGCTATGGAGGTTTAAACTTTTTTTTACATTTACCTACTATTGTCACAAAATTGTTGTTGTGATTTCAGCGTTATAAATTTATTTGGTACATAGGATCGTAAAGGAACATTATCCCGCCTAGCGCGTCGGATACGGTGAAGATACTTTAATATTTTCAAACAAACATACCTAGGTTTTACAATATCTTAAGATACAAAATATGTATGTAGAAATACTAGTGACCGATAGCGAAGCTCAGAACCGGCTGGTGATAAGGAAGAACTTTCCCCAAGGAACATATGCCCAAAATATGAAAAGAAAACGTTATTGCCCATTTTTGTATGGACTTTAGACCAAACAGAGACCCGCATAGGGACATAGTGCATAATGTTTCTAAGACTAATACTAGTCTGAAACCCAAACCACATCAAAATCTGTCGCTGGAGTCTTGAGAAAAATGAAAAATCAGGTTTCCCATAAACGAAAAATCATAGCCAACAGCTTATTTCTAGAATAAAATACGGTAATCATTGAATCAATCAACCACTATAATCAGTCTATTACTTCCTGAACAGCTATTACCACCGGTGTTACTCAGGGTGTCGATTTATCCCCTTTTCTTTGGTACAGACGTTGAACCAAGTAGCGACCCGCATTGAAACTTAGTGCATAATGTTTCTAAGACTAATACAAGTCTGAAACCCAAACCACATCAAAATCCGCTGCTGGAGTCTTGAGAAAAATGACATTCTGTTTCAGGTTTTCCATTAACGAAAAATCATAGCCAAAAACTTAGCAAAAGTGAGGGGTACATTGAAAATGCAATCTTATGGTATATTTCTCAAGTCTGTACGTGGTAAATATAAAAAGTAGCCCGCTGGATAGAGAAATCTTTTGTTGTGGTGTGTATCTATCTAGCGGGGTCCCCTGAGGTATAACGATGAAATATATGAAAATGAATAGGCTTTTCAATGTACTTCACGACTTTGATAATGAAATCCAATGTACCTCATTCATTTTTGGAAAAAAGCCAAAAAACTACGTGATCTGGCTAGCGGGCTACTTTTTCATTTCAAAACAAAAATAAATTATAATTATACAGTTCGATTCGCCTTCCAATGTACTCACCAAAACAGGTATTAAATCTTTAAAAAGTTTGTTATTTTACGCGAAATACCACAACAAAAGATTTCTCTATCCAGCGGGCTACTTTTTATATTTACCACGTACAGACTTGAGAAATATACCATTTGGTTGCATTTTCAATGTACCCCTCAGTTTTGCTAAGTTTGATGTGAGATAATATCCTGATGCAAAAATATTTTGAAAAAACGATAATGCCTATATACAGGATGCTGTACAAACGTAAAACTCCATTATGGTTATGTGTGTGTTCAAATGTCAACCATTTTAGCAAGGAATTAGAAATGAAAGTAAGGAACATAGTTGACGTTCACACGAATTTACCATATCAATGATCACCTAACTGATTTACTACCAAATTTACAATATTTTTTATCATGCTTGTAGGTGTAACCCCCTGTAGTAAAAAACTCTGAGGCATGTAGGTATGGTTTGCAAAAATGTTGCAGTGTTGTTGTTAAAAGTGGCCTCTGTCAAGAATGGTCAATTTTGCCAATGTCCAGTTAGAGGTTACAAGCTTATAAAAAGGGTTCAAACGAAAATAAAATTAGGTCGGTCGTGACGTGCACGTCATCACGCGCGTAACTATGATGTTGTAATGCATGGGATCGTACGAGACACGGCACGTGATCAACTGACGGCGACATGTGATGACGCCGTCAGTCAATGTGCCGCCTCTCATGCAATTGCGTACATTTAAATCGGTACGCAGCACGCATTTGTTCGTTCTGCATACGGAGGTGGTGTGTTCTGCCCTTCAACCTCGCCACACACTGCCTCAGTGTGCAGGATGTATGCGTCACGCGCGTACCGGTTGGAATGTAGATATGGGATTGTAGGAGGGGCCGCACACAGCCTGAGTACGCGTGCACGTAATCACGCGCGTAGCGCGGTGTGTGGTGTATCGGCCGTGTCGGGCGGGGTTGTCTGCCGTAGGCTTAGCCGATTTGAGGAAACTTTTTCGGCTCTTCAATCTTTGTCCACTCTCACTGGCGTTGAAGAGTGGGTGCCTTGGGTCAGATTCCTGTTTATTTTTCTCCACCAAACAAGCGATCTCTCTTCGAACTTTTGGAGGGACTATACCTGCTAGAGGGTAAAACAGTTTCACTGGGGTCGGCTTAAGGCAGCCTGTAATGTTCCTACAAGTTTCATTTAAAACTGGACTCAAACTCACCCTTAACCTTAACAGCCACAACAGTCCACTGCTGGACATGGGCCTCCCCCGTATTGGGGGGTATTGCCATACTCACCACGCTTGGCAGGCGGATTGGCGAGTGCAGTGCAAGATGTTTAATTCACAGGGAACGCTGCTGCCCGTTCCCTGGATAATTATCCCTTAGTCGCTTTTTACGATTCCCACGGGTAGAATTGGGGTGATGCTATTCTAAGCCGGCCGGCATTACACGGCAAACTCAAGCATTTTGGTTATATTCCTCATTAATAAGAAATTCCAACCGATACCTACTATTACATAATATTACCATATCTAGACACACGGCAGTGTGTCCGCCAAGTTCGAGCGACACACCGGCCGTGGGTTATATTACACGAACCATTTCGGGCCAAGTTCGACCCACCTATAACTCAAAATCTATTTTATCTACGCATATGAAATTTCTAGTATCTGTTGAGATCTACTTACTCATCTAAAATACAAAATTTCATTAATGTACCTATTGTAGGTCTTGAGATATTGACGTCAGAAAATCGCTATTTTTACTATACACTCACTGACTGACTGACTCACTCACTCATCAAAAACCTAGACCACTTCCAGTGGTCGTATTGACTTGAAATTTGGCATAGGGGTAGGTCTTTAGGTCAAGGTAAAGGAAAAAATCTGAAAATGGCCAAGTGTGAGTCGGTTTTAAAAATAATGAAGGTGTAAATTCATACCCCTAAGGAACTAATACAAAAAATTATCTATATCTTCCAATGGTCGTACCGACCTAAAATTGCAACCGACCGAAAACCTTACAAAAATAAATGAAATCCCACCCAAAACATAAATGTGAAAGGCTGCCAAGTTCGACAATATTGGAATGCTTCGCCTATAAAAGAAGTGAGATCTAAATAAGTACCAAGTTCCATACACAGACCTCAGTTAAAAATAGTTACAGGAATGCACACTTGATTTTCCGCAGTTTGGAAAGTAGATTCTGAATAAATATCATATTAATACCTAAAATTCTAATACTTACAAAAACGCAAACCTGTTTTTCAGCAGTTTCCTTTCCTACTTTTAATGATATAACTTGGCAAGTTTTAATAGAAAATTATATACTTGACTCATTGCGTTTTGTAGGTTTATAAATAACAAAGTGTGTGAAAACTTGCCAAGTTATATCATTAAAAAGTAGGAAAGGAAACTGCTGAAAAAACAGGTTTGCGTTTTTGTAAGTATTAGAATTTTAGGTATTAATATGATATTTATTCAGAATCTACTTTCCAAACTGCGGAAAATCAAGTGTGCATTCCTGTAACTATTTTTAACTGAGGTCTGTGTATGGAACTTGGTACTTATTTAGATCTCACTTCTTTTATAGGCGAAGCATTCCAATATTGTCGAACTTGGCAGCCTTTCACATTTATGTTTTGGGTGGGATCGATTGTTCCAAACTATACGGTAGATAGTAACTATATTATCGATTGTTTTGTTCTGTAGGAAACCAGTACTATCGATATTATCCATAGTTTTCAAATCATGAGCCACGATACTATTCAGAATATTGCACTTTGTCGATAGTATTGCTTCGTTTCGAACTATTGATAGTATATATATACCTACCTACTATCGATAGTGGGATGCCGATAGTATATCGATAGTATCGATAATGAAAATCATTGGATACTAAAAACTATCGATAGTGTGACAAAACTAGCAAGCAAAATTTTGCAGAATTCCTTTGCTGGAGTTCATTCAAGCAAATTCGTATATACGCTAAACCCATTTCACTGATTTAAAAATAATATTTCGATGAATCACATAGTAGCAACGCAACGTAACTTTGTATGCATGCAACATTTTTTTTATTAATGGCTGCATATAAAAAATTTCTTTGCCTTTTTACCGGCGGATTTATTTAAAAGTATACTCGTAAAATTGGCGGAAACTCATTGCCAAAATCTATATATATTCAGTGATGTTTATTTTGTTTTTACGTAATATTATGTTTATTTTAAGTTTAAACAGTGTTATAAATTATTTGGTACATTATTTTACTTCCTTGCGCTGTTTTAAGAAAAGCACTATGAAAGCCAGAGGGAAAAAGGGTATTGACCGGGGCGCCGCTCCGCCGTTATTTCGACTCGTATGTAGGTATCATAGTAGGCATAAGTACAGGGCAAGTGTACCCACTTATTAAATCTATGTTTGTTTGACCTCTGTCATATACCTACTGTCTAGCTTACAATTTGCAATTTTAGCTTGAATATCGCAATTTCAAAAATTCCGAGAAAAGTGATGAGGATGGGTGAGGAAGTGATGAGGATGGGTGAGGATGTGATGAGGATGGGTGAGGGAGGAAGTGATGAGAATGGGTGAGGATGGGTGAGGATGTGATGAGGAAGTGATGAGGATGTGTGAGGAAGTGGTGATGAAGGGTAAGGATAGGATCATGAGGATGTGATGAGGAAGTGATGAGGATGGGTGAGGAATTGATGAGGATGGGTGAGGATGTGATAGGGATGGGTGAGGAAGTGATGAGTATGGATGAGGTTGGGTGAAGAAGTGATGGAGATGGGTGAGGATGTGATGAGGATGGGTGAGAATGGGTGAGGATTGGTGAGAAAGTGATGAGGATGTGTGAGGAAGTGATGAGGATGGGCGAGTATGGGTGAGAAAGTGTTGAGCATGGGTGAGGAAGTGATGAGAATAGTCATCTTCGGCTAAAGGGTCTACTGCTTTCTCATCGTCTTCCATTGTCACAACAACATAACACAACCAAAATCACAATTTATTCACGACCACAAGCCAAAATTCCGCCAAATGAACAAAACATCAACCAAAACAAACTTCGAAACTTCTTCAAATCACTTGTCAAATTCAAAATGTAAGGTTGCTCTGGCAAATAGCTAGATCAGTGACAGACGGCTATCGAGCGGGGCGCCCTGCTCCTTAGACTAATTATCTATCTAGCGGGGCGCCCCGCTCTATAGACACTTCCAATAAATAAACATTGAATGTTTTTTTGCTGATCTTACAGATCTGTTTTTAGATATTTTACAATTATTCAATGCTTTTATAAATAAAACTTAGCAAAACTGAGGGGTACATTGAAAATGCAACCAAATGGTATATTTCTCAAGTCTGTACGTGGTAAATATAAAAAGTAGCCCGCTGGATAGAGAAATCTTTTGTTGTGGTATTTCGCGTAAAATAACAAACTTTTTAAAGATTTAATACCTGTTTTGGTGAGTACATTGGAAGGCAAATCGAACTGTATAATTATAATATATTTTTGTTTTGAAATGAAAAAGTAGCCCGCTAGCCAGATCACATAGTTTTTTGGCTTTTTTCCAAAAATGAATGTGGTACATTGGATTTCATTATCAAAGTCGTGAAGTACATTGAAAAGCCTATTCATTTTCATATATTTCATCGTTATACCTCAGGGGACCCCGCTAGATAGATACACACCAACTTTCCCGACGAAACCAATAGTCTAGCACGCATAGTTTCCGATATAAACGACTTTTTAGTATGACAGACAGCTGACACCTGTCATGTAGATCTCGTTAAGGCCTACAACTTTCCCAAAGAAACCAAAAGTCTAGCACGCATAGTTTCCGATATAAACGACTTTTTAGTATGACAGCTGACACCTGTCATGTAGATCTCGTTAAGGCCTACAACTTTCCCAAAGAAACCAAAAGTCTAGCACGCATAGTTTCCGATATAAACGACTTTTTAGTATGACAGCTGACACCTGTCATGTAGATCTCGTTAAGGCATACAACTTTCCCAAAGAAACAAAAGTCTAGCACGCATAGTTTCCGATATAAACGACTTTTTAGTATGACAGCTGACACCTGTCATGTAGATCTCGTTAAGGCCTACAATTTTCCCAAAGAAACCAAAAGTCTAGCACGCATAGTTTCCGATATAAACGACGTTTTAGTATGACAGCTGACACCTGTCATGTAGATCTCGTTAAGGCCTACAACTTTCCCAAAGAAACCAATAGTGAAACATTCACAGTTAACGAGATAAACGAGTTTAAAGTTTGACAGCTGTCACTTAAAATGTAGATCTTGGCAAGACCTATAACTTTTCCAAAGAAACTAGTAGTGTAGCATGCACAGTTGATTGATTTCTTTGGTGCGGGTAAGAGGCTGACAACTTGTCAGTATTACTATACAATGTAGTTATTGCCTAAAAACAATAATTTCTGTAAAATATTTCTGCGGACTGTACTTTTTGATACCCTATCTTAGGCAGGCCCGACGTATAGGGAACAAAGCGGCGGCTCGACGCAATGGAGCTCGAAACAGAGAGGCTCGACGTAAGGAGAAAACGACGCCCGGGTAAAAATTCATATTTTTTATCATGCTTGTAGATGTAACCCCCTGTACTAAAAAACTCTGAGGCATGTCGGTATGGCTTGCAAAAAAGTTGCAGTGTTGTTGTTAAAAGTGGCCTCTGTCAGGAAAGGACAATTTTGCCAATGTCCAAGTTAGAGGTTACAAGCTTAAAAAAGGGTTCAAACGAAAATATTATTAGGTCGGTTGACCCTAAAACTGCTGCTACTACTAACTAACCGAATAAATAAATGTGCTGACATAGTTAACAAAAAAGCTAGGTGGGGCAGGGGGGACTAGGTGGATGCCCTGGTGTAGCGTCGTACGCCCTGGAGGTAACGGATGACCTTGAGGGAGCGGGATAGCGTCGTATACTCTGGAGTCGTTGGACGGCCTGGGATAACGTCGGAATAAGACGTAGGGAGAGGGAGAGAGAAATAATCACAATACAGCTGGTACACTTGCTGCTCAAACACAATACTTTGTTAATCCCCTACGAGCACGCGGGTGAAGCCATGGGTAAAAGCTAGTATTTTTATAATAACACTTAACAATTTTCTGATTTTATCCCTTACTTTAATGCTAACATCTATGTCGATGCTCAGTTTCAGATTTCTAAGTCTAATCTCTGCGCTTTGATCTAGACTTCCTTCATCTTTTATGTTCAACAAAAGTTTTTGTAAAGCTAGGCAGTATAGTCTTTCATCTTCGCCTGTCCTGAATGGACCACCATGTCAAAAAAGAAAAGCATTTGTGGACGGGGCGTCGTTTTCCCCTTACGTCGAGCCTCTCTGTATCGGGCTTCTTTGCGCCGTGCCTCGTGGCATCGTGCCGCTTAACATCGAGTACAGTTCTCAACAAAATCTATTTTGATTTGATTTGTTTAATACTGTCAGTGTCTTAGAAAAAGTTTAACATCTTGACGAGACCTACAATTTAGGTGACAGCTGTCAAACTAAAACCTCGTTTATCTCGTTAACTGTGAATGCTTCACTATTGGTTCCTTCGGGAAAGTTGTAGTCCTTAACGAGATCTACATGACAGGTGTCAGCTGTCATACTAAAAAGTCGTTTATATCGGAAACTATGCGTGCTAGACTATTGGTTTCTTCGGGAAAGTTGTAGGCCTTAACGAGATCTACATGACAGGTGTCAGCTGTCATACTAAAAGTCGTTTATATCGGAAACTATGCGTGCTAGACTATTGGTTTCTTCGGGAAAGTTGTAGGCCTTAACGAGATCTACATGACAGGTGTCAGCTGTCATACTAAAAAGTCGTTTATATCGGAAACTATGCGTGCTAGACTATTGGTTTCTTCGGGAAAGTTGTAGGCCTTAACGAGATTTACATGACAGGTGTCAGCTGTCATACTAAAAAGTCGTTTATATCGGAAACTGTGCGTGCTAGACTATTGGTTTCTTCGGGAAAGTTGTAGGCCTTAACGAGATCTACATGACAGGTGTCAGCTGTCATACTAAAAGTCGTTTATCCTCCTGAGTCCTGAGCTTTCTAATAGAATGTAGTCATTAAGGCCTAATGTACTTTATATAGAACAAATTAACAGGGAGTGAATTTTTTTTGAGTACTAATTATAATTATTTTTCAAATTAGTAACACATTATTATTTAATAGTTTTGATTATTCATTTTGTGTAAAAACATATTCAAAGGTAAAATGTTATATTTTTGTTTAAGTTTTCCTATACATTTACAAAATTATAGACTAGCATGATGTAATGTTGCAAAAGCGTCAGGACTTAACACAGTACAGGAATTTGTTCTTTGTATAGGACGCAGGGACTCAGGAGGATCGGAAACTGTGCGTGCTAGACTATTGGTTTCTTCGGGAAAGTTGTAGGCCTTAACGAAATCTACATGACAGGTGTCAGCTGTCATACTAAAAAGTCGTTTATATCGGAAACTGTGCGTGCTAGACTATTGGTTTCTTCGGGAAAGTTGTAGGCCTTAACGAGATCTAAATGACAGGTGTCAGCTGTCATACTAAAAAGTCGTTTATATCGGAAACTGTGCGTGCTAGACTATTGGTTTCTTCGGGAAAGTTATAGGCCTTAACGAGATCAAAATGACAGGTGACAGCTGTCAAACTTTTAAACTCGTTTATCTCATTAACTGTGCATGCTACACTACTAGTTTCTTTGGAAAAGTTGTAGGTCTTGCCAAGATCTACATTTTAAGTGAGCTTAAAAGCTAGTAGTGTAGCATTCACAGTTAACGAGATAAACGAGTTTAAAGTTTGATAGCTGTCACCTAAACTGTAGATGTCATCCAGACCTACAACTTTTCCAAAGAAACTAGTAGTGTAGCATGCACAGTTAAAGAGATAAACGAGTTTAAAGTTTGACAGCTGCCACCTGTCATTTTGATCTCGTTAAGGCCTAAAACTTTCCCGAAGAAACCAATAGTCTAGCAAGCATAGTTTCCGATATAAACGACTTTTTAGTATGACAGCTGTCACCTGTCATTTAGATCTCGTTTAGGCCTACAACTTTCCCGAAGAAACTAATAGTCTAGCATGCATAGTTTCCGATTTAAACGACTTTTTAGTATGACAGCTGACACCTGTTATGTAGATCTCGTTAAGGCCTACAACTTTCCCAAAGAAACCAATAGTCTAGCACGTATAGTTTACGATATAAACGACTTTTTAGTATGACAGCTGACACCTGTCATATACAACCTGTTACATAACTAACCAAAAAAAAGAATATTTTTCATTATCATCAGTCGATGAAATAATCACATCACTATACTCTGGTTACTCGCAGCTTGCGGAGTCGGTCATAAATCATTATGAGTCTAGGGTTGTGCGTTAGCGGCGCGGGCGCAAGGCTGTCATCAATCATGAGCCATCAAAGAATGCCACTAACTAATGCAATTAAAAGATACAACATCCCCGGGAAACATAAGCTACTTTTTAAGAAGGGAAAATATCTCATTCACTAGGCTGGCTACGAAATCAAAAATCTCAATCAATCACACACACTTGCTGGTCTTGACAACCGAAACTGAACGTGTAACACCTCTAGCTCAGCTAATAAGAAATGTTGAAATGGCTCTATCGATAGTAAAAATTTCCTGCATGATGCTGTAGATTCTAGAGTGGCTAACATAAAAAAACTCTAGTCTAGATATTCCGCAAAGCTTAGCTAAATTCTAATGGTTTAAGCTTCAAAGCGGAAATTTATTTAAGTAACGAGTAAGTTAATTTTGTCGATAAACAAGTTTATCGAAACACGAAGTAAATAAAATATCTTGAAATAAAACAACTAGTATAAAATAAATAAGCTGTTTCTTAGAAGTTTGAATAGTTCGATGGTCTAAATAACCTTTCTATAATATTTTCGTATTTAAAGTTACACGTTTTACAAATAAAAAATTAAGAAAAGGTACATTTAAATATAATGAGAAATGACAATATTTTTAATCTATTATGTACGTGTTTTAATATTTGCACGTGCAGTTTAATGTAAGTCTTTCAAATATTATCCTTCATCAAAGTATTTTTGTTTAAAAATTAAGCATAAGAACAATAAATAAACAAAAATACTTTGATGAAGGAAGCGGCTAACTGTGGAAGTTAGAAACTTAACGATCTTTTAGTCTAGTTTGATCCAAGTCGAACCCGTTTTTACATTATAAAACTAAACAATAAGGCAGCTAAGTTAAAATACTAAACTAAAAAGCCGCTAAAGTATACTTAACTGCCTTAATGCGTCTGATGAATTTATAAATATTGCCCGTAGTAAATACATTAAGTACATGTTGCCATTTTTCTAAAATACTGTGCAACATATTTAAACAATAGCAATGGCAAATGATGCTTAATATATTTTTCATTATTTTGTTATAAATTTTTAATTTTTATCTGCAACAGAATTCAAGAAAACTGATTTCGCGGGTTTTTCCATTTTTCTCAATATTTACTTTTGTGGCTTAGTGGCCTTCTTTCATATCACGACAGTATTGTTCGACACAAAATAATAACAAAAGGAACAAAATACAATTATTTTATTGTAGATCCACCTAAAAAAAACTCCAAATCAGTCATTTTGTACGACTTACTGGCAACACTTATGTACAAGTTTCAATCGCTTATTTTATATATGTCGCAGGAATGTAGCGAAATCCGGTAATTCGCGAAATCCCTAGGCCCTTCGCGAAGAGCCGGATAATAGCGAAATGCATCGATTTATACGCACATTTCCCGGAAATCTGCGAATTCGTTATTTGCATGGACATAAATCCAGGAAAACTGCGTATAAGGCGACACGCGGCTACGAAGTCGCCTACGCACCTGCTACGAAAGGTTCCATATGCTGATCAGGTGGTTCAGCCTGCAATTGCCTACTCATTCATGACCATGACCATGCCTAGACTATGACCATGACCATGACCATGACTAGACCATGACCATGACCATGACCATTACCATGACCATTACATGGTAATAATTACCATGTAATTACAATGTAATTACCATGTAATTACCATGTAATTACAATGTATTTACCATGTAATTACAATGTATTTACCATGTAATTACCGTGTAATAACCATGTAATTACCGTGTAATTACCATGTAATTACCGTGTAATTACCATGTAATCACCGTGTAATTACCATGTAATTACCGTGTAATTACCATGTAATGCCCGTTTAATTACCATGTAAGTACCGTTTAATTACCATGTAAGTACCGTGTAATTACCATGTAATTACTGTGTAATTACCATGTAATTACTGTGTAATTACCATGTCATTACCGTGTAATTACCATGTCATTACCGTGTAATTACCATGTCATTACCGTGTAATTACCAATGGTACACGGTAATTACACGGTAATTACATGGTAATTACACGGTAATGACATGGTTATTACCATGTAATTATGGTAATTAATAGTTATTACCATTAATTACCATGTAATGGTCATGGTAATGGTCATGGTAATGGTCATGGTAATGGTCATGGTAATGGTCATGGTAATGGTCATGGTAATGGTCATGGTAATGGTCATGGTAATGGTCATGGTAATGGTCATGGTAATGGTCATGGTCATGGTCATGGTAATGGTCATGGTAATGGTCATGGTAATGGTCATGGTAATGGTCATGGCAATGGTCATGGCAATGGTCATGGCAATGGTCATGGTAATGGTCATGGCAATGGTCATGGCAATGGTCATGGTAATGGTCATGGTAATGGTCATGGTAATGGTCATGGTAATGGTCATGGTAATGGTCATGGTCATGGTCATGGTCTAGTCATGGTCAAAGTCTAGGCATGGTCATGGTCATGAATGAGTAGGCAATTGCAGGCTGAACCACCTGATCAGCATATGGAACCTTTCGTAGCAGGTGCGTAGGCGGCTTCGTAGCCGCGTGTCGCCTTATACGCAGTTTTCCTGGATTTATGTCCATGCAAATAACGAATTCGCAGATTTCCGGGAAATGTGCGTATAAATCGATGCATTTCGCTATTATCCGGCTCTTCGCGAAGGGCCTAGGGATTTCGCGAATTACCGGATTTCGCTACATTCCTGCGACATATATTATTTAGTGATATTGTACTGGAGGAATGCTTTCAGATGAAAAGTGATATTGTTCTGTTGTAAATTGGTATTTTTACATATTTTTTTAGGCATTATTAGCTCTACAATTCCGCTTTTTATCGGAGCTCATTTGACATGCGCGACTGGGATCGTTCTAGGAAATAATCTGACAGCAACTGGTTTTTGTAGTAAGGTAAGCCCCCGTGGGCAAAGGCCGTGACAGAGGGGAAGTGCTTCGTATGTCGTCTCCCTACCCCAGCTTTCCTCCAAGGTAAGCCTTAACGAAATCTACATGACAGGTGTCAGCTGTCAAATTAAAAAGTCATTTATATCGGAAACTATGCGTGCTAGACTATTGGTTTCTTTGGGAAAGGTGTAGGCCTTAACGAGTAGTTTGGCATCTTCGGCCGACAAATGTAGATCTTGGCAAGACCTACAACTTTTCCAGAGAAACTAGTAGTGTAGCGTGCACAGTTAACGAGATAAACGAGTTTAAAGTTTGACAGCTGTCACCTGTCATTTTGATCTCGTTAAGGCCTATAACTTTCCCGAAGAAACCAATAGTCTAGCACGCACAGTTTCCGATATAAATGACTTTTTATTATGACAGCTGACACCTGTCATTTAGATCTCGTTAAGGACTACAACTTTCCCGAAGAAACCAATAGTCTAGCACGCGCAGTTTCCGATATAAACGACTTTTTAGTATGACAGCTGACACCTGTCATGTAGATCTCGTTAAGGCCTACAACTTTCCCAAAGAAACCAATAGTCTAGCACGCACAGTTTCCGATATAAACGACTTTTTAGTATGACAGCTGACACCTGTCATGTAGATCTCGTTAAGGCCTACAACTTTCCCGAAGAAACCAATAGTTTAGCACGCATAGTTTCCGATATAAACGACTTTTTAGTATGACAGCTGACACCTGTCATGTAGATCTCGTTAAGGCCTACAACTTTCCCAAAGAAATCAATATAGGCCAAGTTGTCGTTATGGGAAATAGATCAATTGGGATGTTGTCCTTATGGGAAATAGATCATTTGGGATTTATGTCCTTTTGGGAAGTAGGCAAATTGAAACAGTTGTCCAACTGACACAGTCAGTGAAATGGCACAGTTGTCCAAATAGTCCGGAAGGCACACATAACCATAATGGAGTTTTACGTTTGTACAGCATCCTGTATAAGGCATTATCGTTTTTTCAAAATATTTTTGCATTAGGATATTATCTCACATCAAACTTAGTAAAACTGATGGGTACATTGAAAATGCAACCAAATGGTATACTTTTTAAGTCTGTACGTGGTAAATATCATGGTATAATAAGATACTCCGCCTGGTATTTCTTTCCGAGACTCGTGAACCACGTGACCAACACAAGACTACGTCATCATGCTTGTGGGTTACCAGAATTACCCACTCTTATGATGTTTTTTGTAAATCATATAAGATACTGTTAACAAATAAATAAAATTTAAGTGTTGCTGTAAAGTTAAAGTTAATACACACGTAAATCTAAATTATAAATTTTTTAAGAGTAAATATAAAAAGTAGCCCGCTGGATAGAGAAATCTTTTGTTGTGGTATTTCGCGTAAAATAACAAACTCTTTTAAGATTTAATACCTGTTTTGGTGAGTACATTGGAAGGCGAATCGAACTGTATAATTATAATTGATATTTGTTTTGAAATGAAAAAGTACCCCGCTAGCCGACCCTAGCAACTATCGACCGATCGCCATCACTTCCGTACTCTGTAAGGTTATGGAAAGAGTTCTGAACTGCAAACTGCTTTCGTACCTCGAAGACAATGATCTTCTCAGTGATTGTCAATATGGCTTCCGCCGAGGGCGTTCCACGGGAGATCTTCTAGTGTACGTAACGCATTGCTGGGGCGAGGCCATTGAAAACCACGGCGAAGCAATAGCAGTGTCGCTGGACATTTCAAAGGCCTTCGATAGGGTGTGGCATGCGAGTCTGTTGAGCAAGCTTCCAGCGTACGGCATACCCACTGGCTTCTGTAGCTGGGTGGCTGACTTCCTGAGTGAACGGTCGATCCGAGTGGTCATAGACGGCTGCTCCTCTGACCTCAAGGCTATTGACGCCGGAGTTCCTCAGGGGTCTGTACTCTCCGCGACGCTTTTCCTGCTGCACATCAATGACCTTCTATCTTCAGGAATTGTTGGGTACGCAGATGACAGTACTGTCACCGAGAAATATCTGTCCGGCGCAGGAGCCAGTGGTGATGAAATCCAAAGATTGAGAAAGGCTATGATTGAGCGTACGAGCCTGACGTTAAGTAACGTCTCCCAGTGGGGCGATGACAATCTCGTCAGCTTCAATGCTTCAAAAACGCAGGCGTGTCTTTTCTCCGCAAAAAGGAGTCCTTTCACCTTTTCTCCTACTTTTCGGGGTACATCTGTTCCAGTGACCAACACTCTTCAACTCCTTGGCATGAAGCTGTCCTCTGACCTCAACTTCGGCACCACCATCGAGTCCAAGGCTCAAATTGCAGCTAGAAAGTTGGGCGTCCTGAATAAAGTCAAGCGGTACTTCACGCCTGAACAGCTTCTTACTCTTTATAAAGCTCAAGTCCGATCTTGCATGGAGTACTGCTGTCACCTTTGGGATGGCTCGGCTAAATACCAACTTGTTGCAATGGATTCGGTGGAACGCAGAGCCAAGAGATTAATAGGCGATAAAAAACTGGTGGCGACCAAGCTTCACAGCCTGGCTCACCGCCGCAAGGTTGCTTGCCTATCGGTCTTCTACAGATTGTACTTCGGAGAGTGTGCGCGTGAGCTGCATGAGCTCATACCACCGTCTCCTTTCTTCCATCGGACATCCAGACGCACGGCCGGCTACCATCCGTTCTTAGTTGATATACCCACATTACGCACTAAGCGCTTCAAATCATCTTTCATTATGCGCACGGCTAAAGAATGGAATTCCCTGCCTGCGTCTGTATTTCCGAGTGCATATAACCTGAATCTCTTTAAGTCTAGAGTGAATAGGCATCTTCTGGGCAAGCTCGCTCCACCGTAGATCCCATCTCTGCTCTAGGGTAAGATTGGGGTCAAGAGTAAGCCCATCATAGATAAAAAAAAAAAATGACTTTTTTATCAATCAATGTCTGAATATCCGACAATAACGTTAATACAACTCCATTTTAAAATACCGAAATAAAATAAACGGAAAGTAATTAGATACTTACTACACTAAAAAAAGTCCTACCCTATTGCTTAATAAATTTTCTGTAAATAGTACCTTAAGTACCTGCTTACTAACACCTATTATCTATGTATTCTGTGCTAACACTGCGAAATATGAATCACAAAAGAAGGTACTACACAGGCAGTCGTGACATAATACTCACTAATTTAGCTCTACTGTGGTTGTCATACAGCCGCCATCTTTGAATAGCCGCTACGCTGCTGTCCATCGTTCAGTCTGTCACCCACCAGGCTATCTCATAAGCGGTTACCTATACCGGGAGTAACAGAAAGGGTGTAACAAGCCGAAAGGAGGTCAAGGTACTCAGAACAACTTTCCCCATGGAACATGGGTCGAAATATGAAAAAAAAATTTGGACCTTCCATACAAAATCTCCGATCAGCTAATTGATTTACTATGGGAGGCCCAAATTTTTTTTCATCTTTCGACCCATGTTCCATGGGGAAAGTTGTTCACTTTCATGAGTACCTTGACCTCCTTTCGGCTTGTTATACCCTTTCCGTTACTCCCTGTATTTATGAGAATTGATGGAGTTGATGTATTTCTGTGAGATTCTCACTTCCTTAGGTCTGCTGTAAGAAATTTCCTGTTGTGTCTTTTTTCGTTGTATTTGTCCTATTACTGTTCTGTGTAATATAAATAATATTTCCAGGTCTCGAGGCGGAACAAAAGATTATGACACACGCGGTTACGTGTTATAATATCTATGGAAGGAAGATAAGTGAAATACATTATACATCCGAAGTCAGCAGAGCGAATCTTATATCAATATTAGCTTGTTTCAAAGCTGAAGCTAAAAAAGCGAAAGATGAAGATCTTATTTGGGATACGTATTCCAGTTACATGCTGCATTTATTTGAACTTGGCCGTCTAGCCTCTGTATCAGCGTTATGGGAGTTTCTTGAGAATTATTCGCCTGTTCCACCTATCCCTACTGGCCTATCCCCCCTAGTAGGGAAGAGCGGAATTTTTTTCCTTTCTTTTCTACTAGGGGGGATACGTCTTCCACATAGTTCCACCATAATAAGGTATAGTCAGAGAGAAAAGTATTCAGTTAAAAGAATTATAGAACTAATTTATTGGACAAAAATCGAACCTCCGTCTAGGCTATTATCACACAAGCGGTTTAAGAGCAGATGCGCAGCGGAGGGGAGGCGGAAGCGCAGCAAATTTGTTGCGGACGCACGGCAGACTTACAACGTTTTGGTAAATATCGCTGACATCCGCTGCGCGTCCGCAACATTTTCGCTGCGCATCCAACTCCGTTCCGCATCCGCTACCCCAATTCCTCTTGTGTACAAAAGCCTAAGGTACAGCCAAGGCCTAGCCAAGATCTACTAAATGACAGCTGTCAAACTTAAACATGGTTTTTCTCGGTAAACATTATAGATTACAAGTTCCTTGGAAATAGACGAGACTATCATTTCGAATGACAGCTGTCAAACTCTAAACGTGTTTTTATCAGAAACTATGCATGCCAGACCACTAGTTTCTTAAGGGAAGTTGTTGGTCTTGAACAAATCTACATTTCAGGTGACAGCTGTCAAACTTTAAACACGTTTTTCTCGGAAACTATGCATGCCAGACAACTAGTTTGTTAGGGGAAGTTGTTGGTCTTGAACAAATCTACATTTCAGGTGACAGCTATCAAACTTTAAACACGTTTTTCTTAAAAAGTATGCATGCCAGACAACAGCTAGTTTTAGGGGAAGTTGTTGGTCTTGAACAAATCTAAATTTCAGATGACAGCTGTCAAACTTTAAACGCGTTTTTCTCGAAAACTATGCTTGCCAGACAATTTATTTTTAGAGGAAGTTGTTGGTCTTGACGAGATCTTCATTTGATATGACAGCTGTCAACTTATTAACTCGTTTTTCTGGGAAACTATGCATGTTAGGCTACTAGTTTCTTTGACAAAGTTGTAAGCCTAGATAAGTTCTATTAAATGACAGCTGTCAAACTGAACAATGCTTTTTCTCTAGTTGTCTAGCAAGCATAGTTTCCGAGAAAAACACGTTTAAAGTTTGACAGCTGTGACCTGAAATGTAGATTTGTTCAAGATTAACAACTTCCCCTAAGAAACTAGTTGTCTGGGAAGCATAATTTTCGAGAAAAACGCGTTTAAAGTTTAACAGCTGTCACCTGAAATGTAGATTTGTTCAAGACCAACAACTTCCCTTAAGAGACTAGTTGTCTGGCATGCATAGTTTCTGATAAAAACACGTTTAAAGTTTGACAGCTGCCATTCGAAATGATCATCTCGTCTATTTTCAAGAAACTTGTAATCTATCTACACTAATATAATAAAGAGGAAACTTTGTTTGTTTTTTGTTTTTTTGTTTGTTTGTTTGTTTGTATGTAATCGATAAACTCCGAAACTACTGGACCGATTTCCAAAATTCTTTCACTATTAGAAAGCTACAACATCCCTGAGTAACATAGGCTACTTTTTACCACGGGAAAATTCCTCATTCCTACGGGAAAACGGTTAGCAGCAGGAAAACGGGGAAATAAAGCAGATATTACCCAAATTAGCCAAACCGCTTTACCGATCCTCGCGAATTTTGGCACTGATATTACTATCATATAAAAGACGGACATGGTCAGCCCTCGAGGATCTGGAGTACCTGATGAAGACCACCAGCATCCCATATAAACTATAAGAGATACGGTCATGGCTTCATAGAAAAAGTTGTTCACCATGACGGGCCGCTTCTGCTGGCACATGGTCATCGAGGATCTGGAGTACCTGATGTAGACCACAAGCATCCCATCTAAACTATAAGAGATAGGGTAATGGTTTCAAAGTAAAAGTTATTCAGCACGACAGGCTGCTTCTGCTGGCACATGGTCACGAGGGTCTGGAGTACCTGATGTAGACAACCAGCATCTCGTCTAAACTATAAAAGATTCGGTAATGGCTTCAAAGTTAAAGTAATTCAGCATGACGGGCCGCTTCTGCTCGCACATGGTCACGAGGGTCTGGAGTACCTGATGTAGACCACCAGCATCCCATCAAAACTATAAGAGATACGGTAATGGCTTCAAAGTTAAAGTTATTCGCCATGACAGGCCGCCTCTGCTGGCACATGGTCATGATGAGTAACTTCAGCTAGAATGGATTAATGGACTTTTTACTACGGGCAAAGATCCCATTTCTACGGGAAAACAGGTAAGTAGCAGCGAGTGAAACCGCTGGGCGGGCCGCTAGTCTATAATAAATGTTTACCGAGAAAAACCATGTTTAAGTTTGACAGCTGTCATTTATTAGATCTTGTTTAGACCTTGGCTGTACCTTAGGATTTTGTACACAAGCCGTATTGGGGTAGCGGATGCGGAACGGAGGTGGATGCGCAGCGAAAATGTTGCGGACGCGCAGCGGATGTCGGTGATATTTACCAAAACGTTGTAAGTCTGCCGTGCGTCCGCAACAAATTTGCTGCGCTTCTGCCTCCCCTCCGCATCTGCTCTTAAACCGCTCGTGTGATAAGAGCCTAGACGGAGGACCGATTTTTGTCCAATAAATTAGTTCTAATTCTTTTAACTGAATACTTTTCTCTCTGACTATACCTTATTATGGTGGAACTATGTGGAAGACGTATCCCCCCTAGTAGAAAAGAAAGGAAAAAAATTCCGCTTTTCCCTACTAGGGGGGATAGGTCAGTAGGGATAGGTGGAACAGGGGGAATTATTTTCATCCCGCATATTTACAGGCCCCCGATCCTACCGGGATTTATTTCCTTGCATCATGGGACTTTTGGGAGTTTTATGCTATGTGTGGTTATCAAAAACCATTGACTACACACTCGCCCATTGCTATGATTACAGAACTTGCCAAATATACAGTGAAAGAAACAGTTAAAGAGGGTATAAAACTCTTATTGCAGAAAAATGAAGACATGAAAAAAGTACAAGGCGATATTAAAAATTTAACGTCACGAGTTGTTAATAAAAGTGGCGTATTTGTGGTCGAACCGATACGTAACGTATTATAGTCCCGTTTCATATTTCAACGGCAAACCAAAAATTTATACTTGCTTATGTGAATAAACGTTCTTGACAGAAGCTCGAAAAAATAATTTAAATAAGCGGCCAAGAGCGTGTCAGACACGCTCACAAATAGGGTTTCGTACTCAACGTTTAAATATCAGGTCTTTCAGCATTACAAAGTTAATTTTGTTGCTGGTTTGTTTGCAGCCCCTTTCTTTATACTATGGCTGTATGGTTACCAACCGCAAATCAGTACGGTCAGTTTTGAGCAAAAGTGCTCTAGAAATGGATTTTATTTGTAATTTCTCCAAATACCTACGAATGGTATCGTTAAATTCCTTGTGATAGTACGGTACGTTTTGAGCAAAAGTGCTCTAGAAACGGATTTTTATTTGTAATTCCTCTAAATACCTACTAGTCTAAGCGGGTACGGTCAAATATCACCCGAAAGCTGTTTTGCCGGCACAGTTGATGCCGCTCTGCTCAGTGATACTAGGGACCATCGTGAATGATTCCATCCAAGGAAATGAAAAATCCATCCACTGGATTTCAAGATGGCGGACCTTCGTTTTTTTGTATGGCACTAAAAAAATAATTCTTCTGGAGCCCATCGTGTGGGGTATCAAATGAAAAGGCTCGTGTGTATCTATCTAGCGGGGTCCCCTGAGGTATAACGATGAAATATATGAAAATGAATAGGCTTTTCAATGTACTTCACGACTTTGATAATGAAATCCAATGTACCTCATTCATTTTTGGAAAAAAGCCAAAAAACTACGTGATCTGGCTAGCGGGCTACTTTTTCATTTCAAACCAAAAATAAATTATAATTATACAGTTCGATTCGCCTTCCAATGTACTCACCAAAACAGGTATTAAATCTTTAAAAAGTTTGTTATTTTATGCGAAATACCACAACAAAAGATTTCTCTATCCAGCGGGCTACTTTTTATATTTACCACGTACAGACTTGAGAAATATACCATTTGGTTGCATTTTCAATGTACCCCTCAGTTTTGCTAAGTTTGATGTGAGATAATATCCTGATGCAAAAATATTTTGAAAAAACGATAATGCCTATATACAGGATGCTGTACAAACGTAAAACTCCATTATGGTTATGTGTGTGTTCAAATGTCAACCATTTTTAGCAAGGAATTAGAAATGAAAGTAAGGAACATAGTTGACGTTCACACGAATTTACCATATCAATGATTACCTAACTGATTTACTACCAAATTTACAATATTTTTTATCATGCTTGTAGGTGTAACCCCCTGTAGTAAAAAACTCTGAGGCATGTAGGTATGGTTTGCAAAAATGTTGCAGTGTTGTTGTTAAAAGTGGCCTCTGTCAACAATGGTCAATTTTGCCAATGTCCAGTTAGAGGTTACAAGCTTATAAAAAGGGTTCAAACGAAAATAAAATTAGGTCGGTCGTGACGTGCACGTCATCACGCGCGTAACTATGATGTTGTTATGCATGGGATCGTACGAGACACGGCACGTGATCAACTGACGGCGACATGTGATGACGCCGTCAGTCAATGTGCCGCCTCTCATGCAATTGCGTACATTTAAATCGGTACGCAGCACGCATTTGTTCGTTCTGCATACGGAAGTGGTGTGTTCTGCCCTTCAACCTCGCCACACACTGCCTCAGTGTGCAGGATGTATGCGTGCGCGTGATCACGCGCGTACCGGTTGTAGGGATTGCAATCCCGCATCTGATTCAATCCCGCGGGATTCATTTGCGGGATTGGTCCAATCCCAATACCAATCGGGATACCGCATCTTTGTAATCATGTTAAAAATCTTATTTGAAATACAATTTTTTCTTTAAAAATCGACTTTACTTCAATAAAAGTTGTCGTTCCTGTCATGTGGAGCTAAAATAACTAAACAAAATTGAGATAAGTGTAATCAAATTTATTTCGTATTTAGAGCTGTGTTCAATATTACCCTTTTTTCTTACTACTGCTAATATTAACTTGTTTAACCCTCTCTCATACATGTGACAGGGGGGCAAGAATTGTTTTTATTTGTCTACAATATTTAACAGGGTATCGTTGAATAGGTATTTTAAAACTACGGGAGAAAATGTTACTATCTCAAGATATTTGCTTTTAAAAAGGGCGTTTTTGAGTCATAAATTGTTCCAGCTGTAAGTACTAAAGCATATAGCTATAAATTTGAAAAAAAATAATAATATAGGTCTTAATCTAAAGTCATCATAAAAATATGTACAATGGATACTGTACCAATTAAGTTTTAAGAAAAATATAAAAGGTTTTCCATCTGCGTTTAAAATTAACTTTGTAACTCTAAAACCTTAATATTTAACCCTTAAATGCATGATTTTTCCTATTTTTACCAAATTTGTGTATTTTATAGTAAAAAGTATATAAAACATGGGAAAAATACTTAAAAAAATATTTCTTAATTTTTTCTATTTTTTTTCTTAGATTTTCATTGAAATGACGAATTTTAAATTCGTTATTAAAAAAATAATTAATTAATATTTACGAAATTTATAAACAATGTTTCTAAATTTGTTTCAAAAGTGATCTATTCTGTTTTATTTGAATTTTCTATCTAGTACGGTAATTTTTTAACGATTTTTTCAAAAAAGGTCGATTTTCAAAATTTTGACCACTTTTTGGCTAGTCTGGGCAATATTTGCTAAGAATGTAATAATAGAAAAATCTAAAATATGTATTAATTTTTTTTCTGGCTTTTACATTTTTTATTGATTTGTTGAATATTTTTGATTGTCTAAAACTAAAAATATATGTCTTAAGTATTCAGAAAAAAAAACAAAAGTGTATGTAGACAAATGGCAACAGTATGCATTTAAGGGTTAAACTACAAAACCCTATTTGTGGGCGTATCTGACACACCCTTAGCCAGTTTGTTTTAATAATATAAATGAATTCTAATATTGTATTGACTAAAAATCAGAATTAGGGGCACATTTAATTCAAAACTTTCATCATACTTATCAAATAACAAATTTCCAATTTACTACCAACAGCTGGGACTACCTATGGTGATAACATAACTTCTTCTTTTCGTGTGGGACACCGAGTCGTTCAACGACACGAAGAACCCTGGTGTCAGAGATTTTTAAATCTAGCGTCTAGATAACTGATAAGTTATAAGAGTATTATTGGTTTTACGAGTATTACCCACCCTACGTCTCAAAGAACTACATTTAACAGATACTCTTTCACCTTCTACGCTAATAGTTTAGAATGTTTTGATAGTTAAGACATATTTTTAGGTAATGAATGTCGAGTTTATGCCATTCGGAAGCAAAAGTTGACTTGTTTTTGGTGCGAGTTTTCAATGTGCGGGATCCGCGGATCCGCGTTTTGAAGGTGCGGGATTCCGCAAAGCCAAGCGTGGTGAGTACGGCAATACCCCCCGATAGGGGGAGGCCCATGTCCAGCAGTGGACTGTTGTGGCTGTTATGGTAACATTGGCTATGAATGGCATCAATTTAGAATGAAAATTTTGTAGTTCCGTTTTATGTAATTTCTACTCTTTTTTTCTGGACTGTAAGTGTAAACATTGAATTAAGAATTTCAATTGAAGAGTTAAAACTAAATATTCAATCATCACGTATATAATCATGACTAATTTAGTGACTGAATTTTTAGTTTTATTCGTCAATCGATTGAAAATATTAGTGATTGTTCCTGCCAATACTGCTATCGCCTTCCATTGTCACAACAACACAATTTATTCACGACAATCACGACCACAAGCCGAAATTCCGTTAAAATGAACCAAACATCAACCAAAACAATCTTCGAAACTTCTTCAAATCACTTGTCAAATTCAAAATGTGAGGTTGCACTGGCAGATAGCTAGATCAGTGACAGACGGCTATCGAGCGGGGCGCCCTGCTCTATAGACTAAATAACTATCGAGCGGGGCGCCCCGCTCTATAGACACTTCCTATTATAAAATAAAAATGAATAAATAAACATTGAATGTTTTTTTGCTGATCTTACAGATCTGTTTTTGGATATTTTACAATTATTCAATGCTTTTATAAATAAAACTTAGCAAAACTGAGGGGTACATTGAAAATGCAACCAAATGGTATATTTCTCAAGTCTGTACGTGGTAAATATAAAAAGTAGCCCGCTGGATAGAGAAATCTTTTGTTGTGGTATTTCGCATAAAATAACAAACTTTTTTAAGATTTAAAACCTGTTTTGGGGGGTACATTGGAAGGCGAATCAAACTGTATAATTGTAATTTATATTTGTTTTGAAATGAAAAAGTAGCCCGCTAGCCAGATCACGTAGTTTTTTGGCTTTTTTCCCAAAAGGAATGAGGTACATTGGATTTCATTATCAAAGTCGTAAAGTACATTGAAATGCCTGTTCATTTTTATATATTTCATCATTATACCTCTGGGGACCCCGCTAGATAGATACACACAAAAGGCTCGACGAGACGATTTCAAAAATATATCGTTTTAATAAATTTCAGTTGCCGTCTTAGAAAAAAACCAAAAACAAAATACTTACTACTTGCAAGATATATTTTGTTAAAGACAGCCAAGTCCGCCACTCCACCATAAAAGTTGTGCAATCCACGACGTCGTCGGTACAAAATAACTTTAGAATCATTGAATTTCATATTTATACACAAAACACTAACATGATTCTACAATTAAAACTGCAATGAATGCTGTTTCGCTGTAAAGAAGATTGCCCACGGGGCAAAGGATTCCCGTCTAAAATGCCTCAAAGCTGAAGTACTTCTAAATGGATAATAAATAACCACTTATTTTCATTCAGTTTTTCTTTTCTATAAAAACCCGGCATTCAAAGTTATTTATAAAAATAATACATAACCTAAAAACAGATTGATCTCATTACATATCACTTTGACATTTAACACGTGCATTTTAGATTCCCATAAATAGCAGGGAATCCTATTGGATACTGGAAACACTGTAAACATATGTTTATCGGGTAAAAATATTATGAGATAATTCCAAAACACTGCACAGAATTTCCTCCTGATCCAGTGACGAACACTAAGGTACTTGTGTAGCATAGCTACAAAAAGTCAACGATTAAGAGTTGACGACTTCTTGCAAAGACACACGGATTATATAACAGGAGAGTTAAAAATTGCACTTACTAAAGAAAAAAACAAAGATGACAACCCGAAAATAAAAATAGACAGAAAAATAAAAAAGGAACGAAAAGTACAAATTAAAAAACAATATAAAGATGAGTCAATTTTTAACGAAAATCCGACACTAGTAGAAAATTGGAAAAGACTTGGCATTCATAAAACGGAAACTCATAAACCACAACCCATTCCTTTATTATTAAATGGAAATAAAACAAGATCCGGTTTAAGAAACGTACTAACAAGAAACACATGTGCCTTTGATGCGGTTTCACATATCGTTGCTGTGGGTTGTGTTGATGGCGGCTTCGATTTAAGTACAACTGTCATAAATAGTGAAAACTTATTTCGTAAATTTATTAAAGATATGATTAATCCTAAAAATTCTAAACACTTTTTATACAAACGTAGAGCCGGGCTGTTGGAGCTATATTTTACAAAGGAAAATGAATCTAAACTAACTTACATAAACTGTAACTGTCCTGTTACTTATGTTTTTGAAAAAATATTAATAAATGATTTGTACAGTGCCGATCAGACAGAATCGTGTACTAATGAACATTGTGCAGTGAACAATGTACAAAGTAAAACGGTGTTTTTATCCCTTGATTGGGGATCAATAAAAAAAAAAGAAGAAGAGTACAAAAGAAGAACAGATAGATTCAATGAAGGAGGAAATAATACAGCAAAGGAAAAGTACAGAAGAAGACATAGATGCAGGGAAGCAGAAATGTACAAAAGAAGAACAGATAGATTCAATGAAGGAAGAAATAATATGTTTCTGTCACGAGATATTTGCTTTTAAAAAGGGCGTTTTTTACCCATAATTTGTTCTAGCTGTAATTTCAAAAGTATAAACGCAAAAAATTTTAAATAAATATGGAATATAGCTTACAACCTGAAGTTTCAATGAAAACTATAACAGATGTTGTACCCTTAAAGGTTTCAGAATAAATTAAGTTTTTCTATTTGCGGTTGGTCATCATACTGCTGCTAACAAACCAGCAACAAAATTAAGTTTGTAATGCTGAAAAACCTGATATTTAAACGTTGACTACGAAACCCTATTTGTGGGCGTGTCTGACACGCTCTTGGCCGGTTTTTTTTATTTCGTTCTGTAGATACTTATAAAATTATAAAATAATCAAAATGATGACAAATGCGAGTAAAAAACGTGTAAAAACGATATAGGGGAAACTGGGGGCACTTGAGCCCTAGGGGAGGCTTTGTAAACGTTATTTCCAGAAAAGCAGAAGACTTAGAGAGCTACTTTCCTACAGGATGGTGGTACTTGCAGTGTACCTTAGTGTACCTTCAATGATATCCAGTGTACCTCTTTAGATAAAAAGTTATTTGATGAAATATGCTCACCCGCCATTCTTACGTTAGGATGGCGGGTGTACAAGTTTATTTCGGTCTGTAGATACTTATTTCGCTTTTCGTTTATAGTAATTTGGTGTACCTGCAGTGTACCTGTCCATAAAATTATAAAATAATCAAAATGATGACAAATGCCAGTAAAAATCGTGTAAAAACGATATAGGGGAAACTGGGGGCACTTGAACCCTAGGGGAGACTTTGTAAACGTTATTTCCGGAAAAGCAGAAGACTTAGAGAGCTACTTTCCTACAGGATGGTAAAGAGCTACTTTCCTACAGGATGGTGGTACTTGCAGTGTAAGGTACACTGCAAGTGCCTTACACTGTGCGTTAGGATCGCGGGTGTACAAGTTAGGATTGAGCTGCTTATCTACAGGATGGTAGTACCTTCTGCTTTTCTGTAAATAACGTTTACAAAGTCTCCCCTAGGGCTCAAGTGCCCCCAGTTTCCCCTATATCGTTTTTACACGTTTTTTACTGGTATTTGTCATCATTTTGATTATTTTATAATTTTATGGACAGGTACACTGCAGGTACACCAAATTACTATAAACGAAAAGCGAAATAAGTATCTACAGACCGAAATAAACTTGTACACCCGCCATCCTAACGTAAGAATGGCGGGTGTGCATATTTCATCGAATAACTTTTTATCTAAAGAGGTACACTGGATTTCATTGGAGGTACACTGAGGTACACTGCAGGTACTACCATCCTGTAGATAAGCAGCTCAATCCTAACTTGTACACCCGCGGTCCTAACGCACATGATTTCAATATTTAGTACAAACAAGCGCCGATCGCAGTTTGTTACACGTATACCCCTGGTTGACCGAGTTACCTCGGTTAATCAATAGATGTCATGTTAGTTTTTAAACATACAGCTGATGAAAAAACGATTTTTGAGACATGAAACTCTAGATCGATTAATTGGCCCCGAAAACCCCGGGATACTAAATTATGAGAAAATCGATAAACTCATTTCCGAGATCCCGATTCTTGCTCGTGTAAAGGTATTAGATACGAGTATCATTTAGACTTTGAGATTCAGAGAGTTGGAGTTATACTTAATAAATAAGCCACTTATCGGAAAAACACTTCAAAGGCAACTTCAGTGGCTTATTTGTCAACTACATGCCACTGCTGCATTTGTTCCAGCATTTTGCTGGTCAAACCCCTGGACCTACGTGTCCATCAGAATGACTGGCCAAAGTTATAAAAAGACATTTGAATATTGCCATAATTTAGTACCTATTTAGTACTATTTGGTACCTATGCTTAAATATTTAGTACCTAAATAATAAAAAAGATATTGAACAAATAAAGTGGTCAGTCATTCTGATGTCTGAATGACTGGCCACATTTATGATTTCCACGATAACGGCTTTATAATAATGCATTTATCTGTGAATTATTTAGTACCTAATTAGTACCTAAACATATCTTTTTTCCAGGTTTTTAAAGCAAGTCGAACAGTTTTTTTTTCATCCGTATGACAATGAATAGACATTTAAATATTGCCATAATTTAGTACCTATTTAGTACTATTTGATACCTACGCTTAAATATTTAGTACCTTAATAATAAAAAAGATATTGAACAAATAAAGTGGTCAGTCATTCTGATGTCTGAATGACTGGCCACATTTATGATTTCCATGATATCTTTTTTATTATTAAGGTACTAAATATTTAAGCATAGGTACCAAATAGTACTAAATAGGTACTAAATTATGGCAATATTCAAATGTCTATTTATTACTTTGGCAAGTCATACGGATGAAAAAAAAACTGTTCGGCTTGCTTTCAAAATCTAGAAAAAAGATATGTTTAGGTACTAATTAGGTACTAAATAATTCACAGATAAATGCATTATATTAAAGCCGTTATCATGGAAATCATAAATGTGGCCAGTCATTCAGGTGTGTATCTATCTAGCGGTGTCCCCTGAGGTATAACGATGAAATATATGAAAATGAATAGGCTTTTCAATGTACTTCACGACTTTGATAATGAAATTCAATGTACCTCATTCATTTCTGGAAAAAAGCCGAAAAACTACGTGATCTGGCTAGCGGGCTACTTTATCATTTCCAAACAAAACTAAATTATAATTATACAGTTAGATTCGCCTTCCAATGTACTCACCAAAACAGGTACCGTACGGAGGGGCTTTTTGGGATTTTGGGGGCAATTTGGGCCGAACGGCGCAAAAACATTCAATGCAGAATAATTTCCGAACGATTATTGTGAGGATTTTGTTTTATTGAAATAGCAACACTGCTATATGTGTTTAAAAAAACAAAAGAATCGTTTGTCATTTTACCCTTGTCAGGTGTGAAAAAAAGGCCCGCAAAAATTTTCACAAAATTTTGGTGGATTTGTAGTCGGTAAAACTTGCTCGATTGTACGTTTCCTTCAATGGGTAAGTGAATTTTTATACTTTTAACTTAGAAAAGGTTTTATTTTGTTATCCATCCGTAGTCAAAAACTCATTTTCGTTGTAAAATATTAGAAGTCGATCAAAAAATATCGATCGGCTTATTTGGGACACTCTTATGGGGCTTTTTGGGACACCGGCCTAAATAGCCCCATTTCATAAATAACGCCGTAAGTCCAAAATACCTTAAATATTTTTTTTGTATTATTGCAGATTTATATCCGAAATGGTGCGAAAATATAACAGAAGTTTTCGAAGTGTCAGAAACGGTAAAACTTTTAAGGCATATCAATCATATTGCAAAGAAAATTTAGAAAAAGCTGTAAGTGATGTGAAAAGCAAGAAGTTAAGTCTCCGAGAGGCTGCTCTGAAATACAATGTTCCTAAATCAACGATAGAGCGGCATTCTAAAGGCGCCACGACCTATGAGTCAGCCGGACATCCACCTTTATTTACAAGGCATGAAGAAAATATTTTCATCCAATTTATACTACTGGTTGCGGAATGGGGATTTCCCTTTGATTTGATCGATCTGAGAGTTTTTGCCCAACGATATTTAAATCGCATAGGAAGGAAAGTCTATGCATTGAAAGATAATTTGCCGGGCAGAGACTGGGCTGCGAATTTTCTACATCGTCACAAATCAGTTTTATCTAATAGATTGTCATCTAACATATCATCAGATCGCGCAAAAGTTTGTGAAAAAGACATTGATGATTTTTTTGACAATTATGAAGTAACTAGTCAGGGAATTGATCCTGACTGCATAATCAACTACGACGAGACAAATCTCACTGACGACCCAGGGTCTCAGAAATTTATATTTCGGAGAGGCACTAAATATCCTAAAAAGATTGTGAACAATTCAAAAACAGCAATAAGTTTAATGTTTTCTTGGACTGCCGATGGTAAACTTTTACCAGTGTACACTGACTACAAGTCTGAAAATCTTTATGACACATGGGTATTAGGAGGTCCTACCGATGCCCATTACAACAAATCCCGGAGTGGGTGGTTTGATTCACTCTGCTTCGAAGATTGGTTTAATTCAACAATCATACCATACGCTAAAACAAAAAATGGAAAACGCATTCTAGTAATCGGAGACAACTTATCATCTCATTTTTCAAAAAATGTTTTAAAGTCCTGTGAGAAGTACAATATCACCTTTGCATGCCTGCCACCAAAAGCGACACATCTGATGCAACCACTCGACGTTGCTTACTATGCGCCTCTGAAACACTATTGGAGACTGATTCTGACAGAATGGAAAAAAAAAGAAGGCCGGAAACAAAAAACATTAGCAAAAAATGTTTTTCCAGCTTTATTACAGAAACTGCTTACTAAACTTGAAGTTACTGGCTCGGTATCACAAAACCTGATTTCAGGTTTCGAAAAAACGGGTTTATATCCAGTAAATAGGGATAGGCCAAAGACAAGACTGCCACAAATACAACAAAATACTTCTGAAATAAATCAAAATGCATCAGCGGTCGTAGTTGAGATGTTGCAAGAGTTGAGAGGTTCACAATCTGATGTACCAAAACCAAGGAAAAAACGTTGTAACGTACCTGCAGGAAAAAGCATCACTGTAGCGGACGTATTATTACAGAAAGAGAATAAAGATAAGGGTAAAGCAAAAGGAAAACGAACTAGGAACACAGACAATATAGATAAAGAAAATGAAAATACGAAACTTGAAAAGAAGAAGAAATCAAAACATATACAAAAAAGAAAGCCTGATGACAGTGACACAAGCAACAGCGACATTGATATGAGTGTTCACACAGATTCTGACATAGTTAATATAGACATTGAAATGCCCAAATCTCCGCCAGAATTCGAGGAATTCATACCAGAGCTGACTGACGCAGAGCGTAAACAAATGAATTCTACACCACTCCCGTCAGAACAAGTAATGAATGATGAAGATAATTCAAGTGTAATCCCATTAGTGCCCACTGAATTGCCTAAGGAGGTTTCCACTAACACTTCTGGAGTAAGCCAAAATGCTTCAGCGGTCGTAGATGAGATGTTGGAAGATTTGAGAGGTTCAGAATCTGATGTACCAAAACCAAGAAAAAATCGTTGTAACGTTCCTGCAGGAAAAAACACAACTGTATCGGACGTATTACAGAAAGAGAACAAAGATAAGGGTAAAGGAAAAGGAAAAAGAATTAGGACAGTAAACAATTTAGATAAAGAAAATGAAAATACAAAACATATAAAGAAAAGGAAGGAGCGTAAACAAATGAATTCTACACCACTCCTGTCAGAACTAGTAAGGAATGATCAAGATAACTCAAGTGTGATCCCATTAGTGCCCACTGAATTGCCTAAGGATGTTTCCACTAACACTTCTGAAGTAAACCAAAATGCTTCATCGGTCGTAGTTGAGATGTTGGAAGAGTTAAGAGGTTCAGAATCTGATGTACCAAAACCAAGGAAAAAACGTTGTAACGTTCCTGCAGGAAAGAACACAACTGTATCGGACGTATTACAGAAAGAGAACAAAGAAAAGGGTAAAGGAAAAGGAAAAAGAACTAGGACAGTAGATAAAGAAAATGAAAATATAAAACAAATAAAGAAAAGAAAGGAGCGTAAACAAACGAATTCAACACCACTCCCCACAGAACTAGTAAGGAAAGATGAAGATAACTCAAGTGTGATCCCATTAGTGTCCACTGAATTGCCTAAGGATGTTTCCACTAACACTTCTGAAGTAAACCAAAATGCTTCAGCGGTCGAATTTGAGATGTTGGAAGAGTTAAGAGGTTCAGAATCTGATGTACCAAAACCAAGGAAAAAACGTTGTAACGTTCCAGCAGGAAAAAACACAACTGTATCGGACGTATTACAGAAAGAGAACAAAGTTAAGGGTAAAGGAAAAGGAAAAAGAATTAGGACAGTAAACAATTCAGATAAAGAAAATGAAAAACAAAATATATAAAGATAAGGAAGGAGCATAAACAAACGAATTCTATACCACTCCTTACAGAACTAGTAAGGAATGATGAAGATAATTCAAGTGTGATCCCATTAGTGCCTGATCCTGGCTGTGAAGTAGCTGGATGCAGCAATCAAGAAAAGGAAATACCCGATTATAACTTACACGATTTTGTTATAGTACGATACATTGTGAAGAAAAAAGTAGAATATTTTGTGGGCCAAGTAATAGAAATTATGCAGGGAAAAGTTAAAATATCCTTTTTTAACAAAGTGAGTAAATATGACAGTACTATTTTTAGAAAAACAAAAAAGAAAGACATAGATACAGTTGACGAAAATATGGTAGTCAGACCGGTTGCCCTGATGGCCATAAATGAAACCGATTTTGTGTTCTATGACGATGATGACTATGTTTATTTTGATTAGGTACTATTGTTGGTTCTCGTCCCGAAACGACTGTGTTGTTAAACATTTATAAATTGTTTATTTTTAGTTTGGATTCTGATTTTAAGTTTTTTGTTTTCTTTGTTTAAACATAGAACTTTTTATGTTAAAAGTATTTTTTATGGCTCAATAATGCCAAAGAGCTCATTGAAAGAATAATTGTAGATTGTAAGGAATACAAGTGCCATTTTTAATTCTTAATATTCTTAATTGATTCTTAAGATTTTAGACTTTCAGTTAAGATTGCATTACCTATGTTGTTAAACACTTTTAAATTGGTACCTGTCTATATTTTGTTTGTACCTACTTAATACTGACTTTTTTGTATTTTTGGTTCATTTGACTTAGAGCGTTATTGTGTGTTGAGCTTTTTTTTATGGTGCAATAATGCCAAAGAGCATACTGAGAGAACAAGGAATGTAAGGAATACAAGTGCTATTTTTGATTCTGTTAGTAAAAATAAACATTAACTTTATATGACTACTGAGATTTTTAATTTTTTTAACTTTTTTTCTAAAGTTATAATTATTAAAACTGAGGAAAACAAAAAGGAAATGAAAGGCCATACTGTCCCAAATATACCTACAGCAGATTTATTTAGAATTTCTTAATAAATAAAGAAATATAGCCTTTGATTCCTGACTGGACAAAAAAGCCCCAACGTGGGGCTATTTGGGACACAGCCGCGAATGACGTTTTGGTTCTCTGTGGGACACAGCAATTTTTATTATTTTTATTTAACATACTCCATATTAGGTAATTAGAAAGGCTCGCTGGATGAAGATATTCGTCTCTATAATCCATAACTTTTTTTTTAGTGCCATGCGTAACACCGTCGGCAAGTTATGACACAGAATTTTGCAAAATCTGTCCCAAATAGCCCCTCCGTACGGTATTAAATCTTTAAAAAGTTTGTTATTTTACGCGAAATACCACAACAAAAGATTTCTCTATCCAGCGGGCTACTTTTTATATTTACCACGTACAGACTTGAGAAATATACCATTTGGTTGCATTTTCAATGTACCCCTCAGTTTTGCTAAGTTTTATTTATAAAAGCATTGAATAATTGTAAAATATCTAAAAAACAGATCTGTAAGATCAGCAAAAAAAACATTCAATGTTTATTTATTGGAAGTGTCTAGAGCGGGGCGCCCCGCTAGATAGTTATTTAGTCTAAGGAGCAGGGCGCCCCGCTCGATAGCCGTCTGTCACTGATCTAGCTATTTGCCAGAGCAACCTTGAATTTTAATTTGACAAGTGATTTGAAGAAGTTTTGAAGTTTGTTTTGGTTGATGTTTTGTTCATTTGGCGGAATTTTGGCTTGTGGTCGTGAATAAATTGTGATTTTGGTTGTGTTATGTTGTTGTGACAATGGAAGACGATGAGAAAGTAGAAGACCCTTTAGCCGAAAATGACTATTCTCATCACTTCCTCACCCATGCTCAACACTTCCTCACCCATCCTCATCACTTCCTCATCACATCCTCATGATCCTCTCCTTACCCTTCATCACCACTTCCTCACCCATCCTCATCACTTCCTCATCACATCCTCACCCATCCTCACCCATTCTCATCACTTCCTCCCTCACCCATCCTCATCACATCCTCATCACATCCTCATCACATCCTCACCCATCCTCATCACTTCCTCACCCATCCTCATCACTTTTCTCAGAATTTTTGAAATTGCGATATTCAAGCTAAAATTGCAAATTGTAAGTTAGACAGTAGGTATATGACAGAGGTCAAACAAACATAGATTTAGTAAGTGGGTACACTTGCCCTGTACTTATGCTTACTACTTATGATACCTACATACGAGTCGAAATAACGGCGGAGCGGCGCCCCGGTCAATAGCCAAACCCTTTTTCCCTCTGGCTTTCATAGTGCTTTTCTTAAAACAGCGCAAGGAAGTAAAATAATGTACCAAGTAATTTATAACACTGTTTAAACTTAAAATAAACATAATATTACGTAAAAACAAAATAAACATCACTCAATATGTATAGATTTTGGCAATGAGTTTCCGCCAATTTTACGAGTATACTTTTAAATAAATCCGCCGGTAAAAAGGCAAAGAAATTTTTTATATGCAGCCATTGATAAAAAATATGTTGCATGCATACAAAATTACGTTCCGTTTCTACTATGTGATTCATCGAAATCTTATTTTTAAATCAGTGAAATGGGTTTAGCGTATATACGATTTGCTTGAATGAACTCCAGCAAAGGAATTCTGCAAAATTTTGCTTGCTAGTGTTGTCACACTATCGATAGTTTTTAGTATCCAATGATTTTCATTATCGATACTATCGATATACTATCGGCATCCCACTATCGATAGTAGGTAGGTATATATATACTATCAATAGTTCGAAACGAAGCAATACTATCGACAAAGTGCAATATTCTGAATAGTATCGTGGCTCATGATTTGAAAACTATGGATAATATCGATAGTACTGGTTACCTACAGAACAAAACAATCGATAATATAGTTACTATCTACCATATAGTTTGGAACAATCGATATGGTAATATTATGTAATAGTAGGTATCGGTTGGAATTTCTTATTAATGAGGAATATAACCAAAATGCTTGAGTTTGCCGTGTAATGCCGGCTTAGAATAGCATCACCCTAATTCTACCCGTGGGTGTCGTAAAAAGCGACTAAGGGATAATTATCCAGGGAACGGGCAGCAGCGTTCCCTGTGAATTAAACATCTTGCACTGCGCTCGCCAATCCGCCTGCCAAGCGTGGTGAGTATGGCAATACCCCCCCAATACGGGGGAAGCCCATGTCCAGCAGTGGACTGTTGTGGCTGTTAAGGTTAAGGTTGAGTTTGAGTCCAGTTTTAAATGAAACTTGTAGGAACATTACAGGCTGCCTTAAACCGACCCCAGTGAAACTGTTTTACCCCCTAGCGGGTATAGTCCCTCCAAAAGTTCGAAGAGAGATCGCTTGTTTGGTGGAGAAAAATAAACAGGTGTCCGTCAGGATGGCGGGTCATGTTGGTATAATAGGTTATATTTGTAATAGGGATTTAGTACTATTTAGGTACTATTTGGTACCTATATGTAAAAAATAGGTACCTCATAGATTACGAGAATATCGCTATATGAAAGTGTGCCCGCCAACCTGATGTCAGAATGGCACGAATGGCGGGTGATGTTGGTATAATAGGTTATATTTGTAATAGGGATTTAGTACTATTTAGGTACTATTTGGTACCTATATGTAAAAAATAGCTACCTCATAGATTACGAGAATATCGCTACCTATATGAAAGTGTGCCCGCCAACCTGATGTCAGAATGGCACGAATGTTATAGAATCGAATCGAACAAGTGGCAATCAAGTAGCTATATTTAAGTATATACTATTTAGTACCTTTTACGAGAAATGTGTCACTACCATGCATACATTCAATAATATTTAAAAAGTAACTGCGATGAAACACCATTATACGAAAGATGATTGGAATCAGTCATAATCTATTTTTACCCGATGACGATGAAGCAAAAAGAGAGTCATAACATTGACCTGTATGTTTGGGACTATATAGGGACTATATATAGGGTGTAATTTTATTAGTGGCGGATCCGTTAAGGGTGTGTTCTGTCAATGAAACTGAACAACTTTCCCCATGGAACATAGGTCGAAATATGAAAAAAAAATTAGCCCTCCCATACTAATTGACCCAGCCGGCCAAAATTTGGTCTCCCCACTTAGTAGAGACCAAATTTTTTTTCCGTATTTCGACCTATGTTCCTTGGGGAAAGTTGTTAAGTTTCATTGACAGAACACACCCTTAATGGATCCGCCACTAATAAAATTACACCCTATATAGGTTGGCGGGCACACTTTCATATAGGTAGCGATATTCTCGTAATCTATGAGGTACCTATTTTTTACATATAAGTACCAAATAGTACCTAAATAGTACTAAATCCCTATTAGAAATATAACCTGTTATACCAACATCACCCGCCATTCGTGCCATTCTGACATCAGGTTGGCGGGCACACTTTCATATAGCGATATTCTCGTAATCTATGAGGTAGCTATTTTTTACATATAGGTACCAAATAGTACCTAAATAGTACTAAATCCCTATTACAAATATAACCTATTATACCAACATCACCCGCCATTCGTGCCATTCTGACATCAGGTTGGCGGGCACACTTTCATATAGGTAGCGATATTCTCGTAATCTATGAGGTAGCTATTTTTTACATATAGGTACCAAATAGTACCTAAATAGTACTAAATCCCTATTAGAAATATAACCTATTATACCAACATTACCCGCCATTCGTGCTATTCTGACATCAGGTTGGCGGGCACACTTTCATATAGCGATATTCTCGTAATCTATGAGGTACCTATTTTTTACATATAGGTACCAAATAGTACCTAAATAGTACTAAATCCCTATTACAAATATAACCTATTATACCAACATGACCCGCCATCCTGACGGACACAATAAACAGGAATCTGACCCAAGGCTTCGACGCCAGTGAGAGTGGACAAAGATTGAAGAGCCGAAAAGTTTCCTCAAATCGGCTAAGCCTACGGCAGACAACCCCGACACGGCCCGGGACCGTATGATACACCACACACCGCGCTACGCGCGTGATTACGTACACGCGTACTCAGGCTGTGTGCCGCCCCTCCTACAATCCCATATCTACATTCCAACCGGTACGCGCGTGATCACGCGCACGCATACATCCTGCACACTGAGGCAGTGTGTGGCGAGGTTGAAGGGCAGAACACACCACCTCCGTATGCAGAACGAACAAATGCGTGCTGCGTACCGATTTAAATGTACGCAATTGCATGAGAGGCGGCACATTGACTGACGGCGTCATCACATGTCGCCGTCAGTTGATCACGTGCCGTGTCTCGTACGATCCCATGCATTACAACATCATAGTTACGCGCGTGATGACGTGCACGTCACGACCGACCTAATTTTATTTTCGTTTGAACCCTTTTTATAAGCTTGTAACCTCTAACTGGACATTGGCAAAATTGACCATTCTTGACAGAGGCCACTTTTAACAACAACACTGCAACATTTTTGCAAACCATACCTACATGCCTCAGAGTTTTTTACTACAGGGGGTTACACCTACAAGCATGATAAAAAATATTGTAAATTTGGTAGTAAATCAGTTAGGTGATCATTGATATGGTAAATTCGTGTGAACGTCAACTATGTTCCTTACTTTCATTTCTAATTCCTTGCTAAAATGGTTGACATTTGAACACACACATAACCATAATGGAGTTTTACGTTTGTACAGCATCCTGTATATAGGCATTATCGTTTTTTCAAAATATTTTTGCATCAGGATATTATCTCACATTAAACTTAGCAAAACTGAAGGGTACATTGAAAATGCAACCAAATGGTATATTTCTCAAGTCTGTACGTGGTAAATATAAAAAGTAGCCCGCTGGATAGAGAAATCTTTTGTTGTGGTATTTCGCGTAAAATAACAAACTTTTTAAAGATTTAATACCTGTTTTGGTGAGTACATTGGAAGGCGAATCGAACTGTATAATTATAATTTATTTTTGTTTTGAAATGAAAAAGTAGCCCGCTAGCCAGATCACGTAGTTTTTTGGCTTTTTTCCAAAAATGAATGAGGTACATTGGATTTCATTATCAAAGTCGTGAAGTACATTGAAAAGCCTATTCATTTTCATATATTTCATCGTTATACCTCAGGGGACCCCGCTAGATAGATACACACCACAACAAAAGATTTCTCTATCCAGCGGGCTACTTTTTATATTTACCACGTACAGACTTGAGAAATATACCATAAGATTGCATTTTCAATGTACCCCTCACTTTTGCTAAGTTTTATTTATAAAAGCATTGAATAATTGTAAAATATCTAAAAACAGATCTGTAAGATCAGCAAAAAAACATTCAATGTTTATTTATTCATTTATTATTTTAAATATCGATTTTTACCCATCTTGGGTAATTCTGCCAGTGTCAGTAATACAACGTATTACAGAACAACCAATGAATGTCTCATACAAATTGAGGTAATTTTGTATGGGAGGTATTTTTTTTTCATATTTCGACCCATTTTCCATGGGGAAAGTTGTTCAGTTTTTTGACCTACTTTAAGCATTATTGGTTGTTTTGTAACACGCAGTATAAGATTCCAGCGCTGCTGCGCCGGATGAGTGATGGCTCCAGCAGGGAGATAATACTGTCTTCTGCAGGTGCTAGGAACATCCTCTTGATCTATCCCGAAATATCTTGTTAACTCTTCAATTGAAATTCTTAATTCAATGTTTACATTTACAGTCCAGAAATAAAGAGTAGAAATTACATAAAATGGAACTACAAAATTTTCATTCTAAATTGAAGCCATTCATAGCCAATGTTGCCATTCAATTTTTAAATTTCATACATAGTGGCGCCCTCATTTTTTGTCTATTCTTTTTTGCTGCACTGTAGGGCACTTCACTGCTTATAATACAATTTAAGTTAATCATTGAATATCCGAGTAAAAATAAAATAAATAATTTGATTTGAAAATACATCTGCCATTGACGGATAAATAGTTATTTGTTCAACAAGAAAGCAAAGTTGATTTTTGCTGCGAGTGCTAATTTTGAAACCCGAGGTAGCGAAGGATACTAAAATTGAATCACAAGCGTAGCGAGTGATTCAAAAGTAGTATCCTGAGCTCAATGAGGGATTCAAAAGCACGAGTTGTGAATGTGTTTGCTTTCGTGTGGTACACACAACTTTTCACCTCTACCAGTAAGAAAATTGTTTTTTAAGGTTTTGTTCTTTATGGTTAGGCGAAGGGTGTGACTATACCGCCTAGAATTTAATCTATAAATATTCCCGCCAAATAATTTTTCAAAGATGCGTTCGGTAATTTTACAAAATGTCAAAATTTAGAAGTTTTCGTTCTGAAATCGCCGCCTTAATTACGACTAGTTTTTCAAAACTTTAGTGTTAAATTAGATGTTCGAAATTCAAATTACTTTTCTCCACTACTTTTCTCAACAAGTTGAGAAATGTGATTTGAATTTCGAACGATGGATAAAGACGACCTTTGCCGACTAAATTTACGCAGTAAAATAGTCTTTTTCAAGCTGGCGAGGTGAAAACAAAATGTTTATGAGAAGTAAAAGAAAAATACCAGTGCAATGTCTCTCCATTCAATGTCTACAGTTTAAGGATACTTCACTGCTTATAATACTATCGAAATAATCATTCGGCCCGGGACCGTATGATACACCACACACCGCGCTACGCGCGTGATTACGTGCACGCGTACTCAGGCTGTGTGCGGCCCCTCCTACAATCCCATATCTACATTCCAACCGGTACGCGCGTGATCACGCGCACGCATACATCCTGCACACTGAGGCAGTGTGTGGCGAGGTTAAAGGGCAGAACACACCACCTCCGTATGCAGAACGAACAAATGCGTGCTGCGTACCGATTTAAATGTACGCAATTGCATGAGAGCCGGCACATTGACTGACGGCGTCATCACATGTCGCCGTCAGTTGATCACGTGCCGTGTCTCGTACGATCCCATGCATTACAACATCATAGTTACGCGCGTGATGACGTGCACGTCACGACCGACCTAATTTTATTTTCGTTTGAACCCTTTTTATAAGCTTGTAACCTCTAACTGGACATTGGCAAAATTGACCATTCTTGACAGAGGCCACTTTTAACAACAACACTGCAACATTTTTGCAAACCATACCTACATGCCACAGAGTTTTTTACTACAGGGGGTTACACCTACAAGCATGATAAAAATATTGTAAATTTGGTAGTAAATCAGTTAGGTGATCATTGATATGGTAAATTCGTGTGAACGTCAACTATGTTCCTTACTTTCATTTCTAATTCCTTGCTAAAAATGGTTGACATTTGAACACACACATAACCATAATGGAGTTTAACGTTTGTACAGCATCCTGTATATAGGCATTATCGTTTTTTCAAAATATTTTTGCATCAGGATATTATCTCACATCAAACTTAGCAAAACTGAGGGGTACATTGAAAATGCAACCAAATGGTATATTTCTCAAGTCTGTACGTGGTAAATATAAAAAGTAGCCCGCTGGATAGAGAAATCTTTTGTTGTGGTATTTCGCGTAAAATAACAAACTTTTTAAAGATTTAATACCTGTTTTGGTGAGTACATTGGAAGGCGAATCGAACTGTATAATTATAATTTAGTTTTGTTTTGAAATGAAAAAGTAGCCCGCTAGCCAGATCACGTAGTTTTTTGGCTTTTTTCCAAATCAAGCAGGAAATCAGTCATACTTACATGTAAAAAAATCTGTTCGGAATGCTTCAAAGATCAAAAATATAAATAATGCACAGATAAATGCATATTAAAAAACCATTTTTATGGAAATTTAAACGTGTATTTATTATTTTGGCCAGACATTCTGAAAAAATATATGTTTAGGTACTAATTAGGTACTAAATAATTCACAGATAACTGCATTACTATAAAGCCGTTATCATGGAAATCATAAATGTGGCCAGTCATTCAGACATCAGAATGGCTGACCACTTTATTTGTTCAATATCTTTTTTAGGGTTTCGTAGTCTACTAGAAACCCTTATAGTTTCGTCATGTCTGTCTGTCTGTCTGTCTGTCTGTCTGTCTGTCTGTCTGTCTGTCTGTCTGTCTGTCTGTCTGTCTGTCTGTATGCCGCGCCCTCATATCTTCGTCAGTTTTAGAGCTATCGACATGAAATTTGGTGAGAAGATAGATCGTATTGACCCAAATATAGAAATGTTAAGAAAAAAATATTTTAAATATTTTTTGGACCCCCTCCCATACAAGTGAAAGGGGGGCAAAAAAAATTTTTTTCTTCTGTAATATTGAGTAGGGTATCGTTGAATAGGTCTTTGAAAACTAAGGTGAGGTTTATTTGAAACAAAGTCACTTAAATGTTTCTGTCACGAGATATTTGCTTTTAAAAAGGGCGTTTTTGACCCATAATTTGTTCCAGCTGTAACTTCTAAAGTATAAACGCTAAAAATTTGAAATAAATATGGAATATAGCTTACAATCTGAAGTTACAATGAAAACTATAACGGATATTGTACCCTTAAAGGTTTCAGAAAAAATTGAGTTTTTCTATTTGCGGTTGGTCATCATACTGCTGCTAACAAACCAGCAACAAAATTAAGTTTGTAATGCTGAAAAACCTGATATTTAAACGTTGACTACGAAACCCTATTTGTGGGCGTGTCTGACACGCTCTTGGCCGGTTTTTTTTGTTTAGGTACTAAATATTTAAGCATAGGTACCAAATAGGTACTAAATTATGGCAATATTCAAATGTCTATTTATTACTTTGGCAAGTCATACTGATGAAAAAAAAAAACTGTTCGGCTTGCTTTAAAAATCTAGATAAAAGATATGTTTAGGTACTAATTAGGTACTAAATAATTCACAGATAACTGCATTACTATAAAGCCGTTATCATGGAAATCATAAATGTGGCCAGTCATTCAGACATCAGAATGGCTGACCACTTTATTTGTTCAATATCTTTTTTTTGTTAAGGTACTAAATATTTAAGCATAGGTACCAAATAGTACTAAATAGGTACACTCATAATAACTACTCCATATAGACATTCCAAAGTTATGCACTTTTAAAATCGTTTGCACGTTGGGACGATTATTCAACTCACACACTTGCAACATCAATGCGTAAACTCAATACTCACTCTAATAACAACGTCTTTAAATTCAAAATCACAAAATCCTTTTATTCTTAAGCATGTGGTAAGATTCTGATGCCTTAATTCGACATTAGAAGTCATAGTCACCGTGGCTTAGCGTGTAAGCGCGTTAGGCTATGAATTACTTTTTGTGAGATCGATCCCCACCGATCTAACATGTCTTTTTTAATTTTTAATCTTTTTTTGTAATTCTTTTATTTAACTACCTACCATGTTTTAGTTTAGTTAATTTAAATTTGTAGGTCTTATATTTTGAATGAGGTTAGTATTTTCTTTTATAAAATATCTTTATTTAACAAGGCAATAAACAAAAGCACGAGTAGGTAGGTCAAGAAAGTAAAGTGTCAAGAAACTTTAAGCTGAAAGTAGATATTTAACTCACTCCCTGTTAGTGATCCAATAAGAATCTTACATTTTAATTATTAAACCGAGCATAAATTGGCGGGACCCACAGGTAACGACTATTAGTGCGTAATTTTAGCACATCGCTAACGCATGCGTCCCTCAGACTAAAAAAAACGAATTTCCCGTACTAAAAACCGACTTCAACGAAACGAAAGCACTGACGCATGCGTTTGTTTGTCATATGCAAGTTAATTTCAAATTCCCCATACTATAATGTATGCAACTGCATATTATTATAAGTGTCTACGTTGCGTTGTTTGACAGACGCACCCGTCGACGCAAGTTTCTGCGTTTTTTTTACAGTATGGGGTATTTGAAATTTTCTCGCATATGACAGACGCATGCATCAGCGCTGCGCTAATAATGCGCAGTAATGGGCTTAACGTGAGGGCCCCATTATAATGGTAGGTAAATGCAATCGTAATTTTTCTATTGCTAACCAATATAAAATGTAACGACGCCTGACAATTAGTCAGTATTCAGTATTTTGTAGGACCACCGTTATTATGTTTTTCTCCAAATTAATATTTGCCTGAATTTTGAACAGTTCATATCATAGGTTAAGGTGGTTAATTGAACATAAAATTTTGGTCCTTAGTTTAGTTTAGTTAAAATAAAAACTCACATAAAAAAAGAAAACAAAAATATACTGTGACCTTTTCGGATACGAACCACCGACATCTTAATTTAAATTCCGCTCTCTTAACCATTACACCACACGAGCAGTTGTGATTGGGTGCGAATATCTGTAACCCTTTAGCTGTTTGTCGTTATCAGAACCTGTTTGCTTAGTCATCCCATTCTTTTACTTCACGCCGTGTCGTACACGGTTCTTTGACTGTGTGAGTGGGGTAGTGGCTCAATTGACTTTGAAATCAATGACGATGTGCATAACTTTGGAATGTCTATATGGAGTAGTTATTATGAGTGTACTAAATTATGGCAATATTCAAATGTCTATTTATTACTTTGGCAAGTCATACTGATGAAAAAAAAACTGTTCGGCTTGCTTTAAAAATCTAGAAAAAAGATATGTTTAGGTACTAATTAGGTACTAAATAATTCACAGATAACTGCATTACTATAAAGCCGTTATCATGGAAATCATAAATGTGGCCAGTCATTCAGATGTCAGAATGGCTGACCACTTTATTTGTTCAATATCTTTTTTTTGTTTAGGTACTAAATATTTAAGCATAGGTACCAAATAGTACTAAATTATGGTGTCAATCAGAATGGCGGGTGTATAATCTCGAAATAAATCAAGATTAAATGTATTAAGTGTACACTAAATGTACGTATTTGTACTTAAATATCCATGTCGTACATTTATCAGATGCTTAGATATAACGATTTCAAAATGACCAGCCATTCTGACGTCAGGATGGCGGGTGTATTTTAAACGGATGCACTAAACCTGACAATTCCTGTATCAAATAAATGTACACTAAATGTACGTATTTGTACTTAAATATCCATGTCGTACATTTATCAGATGCTTAGATATAACGATTTCAAAATGACCAGCCATTCTGACGTCAGGATGGCGGGTGTATTTAAACGGATGCACTAAACCTGACAATTCCTGTATCAAATAAATGTACACTAAATGTACGTATTTGTACTTAAATATCCATGTCGTACATTTATCAGATGCTTAGATATAACGATTTCAAAATGACCAGCCATTCTGACGTCAGGATGGCGGGTGTATTTAAACGGATGCACTAAACCTGACAATTCCTGTATCAAATAAATGTACACTAAATGTACGTATTTGTACTTAAATATCCATGTCGTACATTTATCAGATGCTTAGATATAACGATTTCAAAATGACCAACCATTCTGACGTCAGGATGGCGGGTGTATTTTAAACGGATGCACTAAACCTGACAATTCCTGTATCAAATAAATGTACACTAAATGTACGTATTTGTACTTAAATATCCATGTCGTACATTTATCAGATGCTTAGATATAACGATTTCAAAATGACCAGAATGGCTGGTCATTTTGTAAACGGATGCACTAAACCTGACAATTCCTGTATCAAATAAATGTACACTAAATGTACGTATTTGTACTTAAATATCCATGTCGTACATTTATCAGATGCTTAGATATAACGATTTCAAAATGACCAACCATTCTGACGCCAGGATGGCGGGTGTATTTTAAACGGATGCACTAAACCTGACAGTTCCTGTATCAAATAAATGTACACTAAATGTACGTATTTGTACTTAAATATCCATGTCGTACATTTATCAGATGCTTAGATATAACGATTTCAAAATGACCAGCCATTCTGACGTCAGGATGACGACAGGAACTGTCAGGTTTAGTGCATCCGTTTAAAATACACCCGCCATCCTGGCGTCAGAATGGTTGGTTTTTTTGAAATCGTTATATCTAAGCATCTGATAAATGTACGACATGGATATTTAAGTACAAATACGTACATTTAGTGTACATTTAATACATTTAATCTTGATTTATTTCGAGATTATACACTCGCCATCCTGGCGTCAGAATGGCTGGTCATTTTGAAATCGTTATATCTAAGCATCTGATAAATGTACGACATGGATATTTAAGTACAAATACGTACATTTAGTGTACATTTATTTGATACAGGAATTGTCAGGTTTAAAGCATCCGTTTACAAAATGACCAGCCATTCTGGTCATTTTGAAATCGTTATATCTAAGCATCTGATAAATGTACGACATGGATATTTAAGTACAAATACGTACATTTAGTGTACATTTAATACATTTAATCTTGATTTATTTCGAGATTATACACTCGCCATCCTGGCGTCAGAATGGCTGGTCATTTTGAAATCGTTATATCTAAGCATCTGATAAATGTACGACATGGATATTTAAGTACAAATACGTACATTTAGTGTACATTTATTTGATACAGGAATTGTCAGGTTTAAAGCATCCGTTTACAAAATGACCAGCCATTCTGGTCATTTTGAAATCGTTATATCTAAGCATCTGATAAATGTACGACATGGATATTTAAGTACAAATACGTACATTTAGTGTACATTTATTTGATACAGGAATTGTCAGGTTTAGTGCATCCGTTTACAAAATGACCAGCCATTCTGGTCATTTTGAAATCGTTATATCTAAGCATCTGATAAATGTACGACATGGATATTTAAGTACAAATACGTACATTTAGTGTACATTTATTTGATACAGGAATTGTCAGGTTTAGTGCATCCGTTTAAAATACACCCGCCATCCTGACGTCAGAATGGCTGGTCATTTTGAAATCGTTATATCTAAGCATCTGATAAATGTACGACATGGATATTTAAGTACAAATACGTACATTTCGTGTACATTTATTTGATACAGGAATTGTCAGGTTTAGTGCATCCGTTTAAAATACACCCGCCATCCTGACGTCAGAATGGCTGGTCATTTTGAAATCGTTATATCTAAGCATCTGATAAATGTACGACATGGATATTTAAGTACAAATACGTACATTTAGTGTACATTTAATACATTTAATCTTGATTTATTTCGAGATTATACACCCGCCATTCTGATGGACACTTCGATTCGCCTTCCAATGTACTCACCAAAACAGGTATTAAATCTTTAAAAAGTTTGTTATTTTACGCGAAATACCACAACAAAAGATTTCTCTATCCAGCGGGCTACTTTTTATATTTACCACGTACAGACTTGAGAAATATACCATTTGGTTGCATTTTCAATGTACCCCTCAGTTTTGCTAAGTTTGATGTGAGATAATATCCTGATGCAAAAATATTTTGAAAAAACGATAATGCCTATATACAGGATGCTGTACAAACGTTAAACTCCATTATGGTTATGTGTGTGTTCAAATGTCAACCATTTTTAGCAAGGAATTAGAAATGAAAGTAAGGAACATAGTTGACGTTCACACGAATTTACCATATCAATGATCACCTAACTGATTTACTACCAAATTTACAATATTTTTTATCATGCTTGTAGGTGTAACCCCCTGTAGTAAAAAACTCTGAGGCATGTAGGTATGGTTTGCAAAAATGTTGCAGTGTTGTTGTTAAAAGTGGCCTCTGTCAAGAATGGTCAATTTTGCCAATGTCCAGTTAGAGGTTACAAGCTTATAAAAAGGGTTCAAACGAAAATAAAATTAGGTCGGTCGTGACGTGCACGTCATCACGCGCGTAACTATGATGTTGTAATGCATGGGATCGTACGAGACACGGCACGTGATCAACTGACGGCGACATGTGATGACGCCGTCAGTCAATGAGCCGCCTCTCATGCAATTGCGTACATTTAAATCGGTACGCAGCACGCATTTGTTCGTTCTGCATACGGAAGTGGTGTGTTCTGCCCTTCAACCTCGCCACACACTGCCTCAGTGTGCAGGATGTATGCGTGCGCGTGATCACGCGCGTACCGGTTGGAATGTAGATATGGGATTGTAGGAGGGGCCGCACACAGCCTGAGTACGCGTGCACGTAATCACGCGCGTAGCACGGTGTGTGGTGTATCATACGGTCCCGGGCCGTAACGGGGTTGTCTGCCGTAGGCTTAGCCGATTTGAGGAAACTTTTTCGGCTCTTCAATCTTTGTCTACCCTCACTGGCGTTGAAGAGTGGGTGCCTTGGGTCAGATTCCTGTTTATTTTTCTCCACCAAACAAGCGATCTCTCTTCGAACTTTTGGAGGGACTATACCTGCTAGAAGGTAAAACAGTTTCACTGGGGTCGGCTTAAGGCAGCCTGTAATGTTCCTACAAGTTTCATTTAAGACTGGACTCAAACTCAACGTGTGTATCTATCTAGCGGGGTCCCCAGAGGTATAATGATGAAATATATGAAAATGAATAGGCTTTTCAATGTACTTCACGACTTTGATAATGAAATCCAATGTACCTCACTCCTTTTTGAAAAAAACTCAAAAAACTACGTGATCTGGCTAGCGGGGTACTTTTTCATTTCAAAACAAATATAAATTATAATTATACAGTTTGATTCGCCTTCCAATGTACCCCCCAAAACAGGTTTTAAATCTTAAAAAAGTTTGTTATTTTATGCGAAATACCACAACAAAAGATTTCTCTATCCAGCGGGCTACTTTTTATATTTACCACGTACAGACTTGAGAAATATACCATTTGGTTGCATTTTCAATGTACCCCTCAGTTTTGCTGAGTTTGATGTGAGATAATAGCCTGATGCAAAAATATTTTGAAAAAACGATAATGCCTATATACAGGATGCTGTACAAACGTAAAACTCCATTATGGTTATGTGTATGTTCAAATGTCAACCATTTTTAGCAAGGAATTAGAAATGAAAGTAAGGAACATAGTTGACGTTCACACGAATTTATCATATCAATGATCACCTAACTGATTTACTACCAAATTTACAATATTTTTTATCATGCTTGTAGGTGTAACCCCCTGTAGTAAAAAACTCTGAGGCATGTAGGTATGGTTTGCAAAAATGTTGCAGTGTTGTTGTTAAAAGTGGCCTCTGTCAAGAATGGTCAATTTTGCCAATGTCCAGTTAGAGGTTACAAGCTTATAAAAAGGGTTCAAACGAAAATAAAATTAGGTCGGTCGTGACGTGCACGTCATCACGCGCGTAACTATGATGTTGTAATGCATGGGATCGTACGAGACATGGCACGTGATCAACTGACGGCGACATGTGATGACGCCGTCAGTCAATGTGCCGCCTCTCATGCAATTGCGTACATTTAAATCGGTACGCAGCACGCATTTGTTCGTTCTGCATACGGAAGTGGTGTGTTCTGCCCTTCAACCTCGCCACACACTGCCTCAGTGTGCAGGATGTATGCGTGCGCGTGATCACGCGCGTACCGGTTGGAATGTAGATATGGGATTGTAGGAGGGGCCGCACACAGCCTGTGCACGTAATCACGCGCGTAGCGCGGTGTGTGGTGTATCATACGGTCCCGGGCCGCAACGGGGTTGTCTGCCGTAGGCTTAGCCGATTTGAGGAAACTTTTTCGGCTCTTCAATCTTTGTCTACTCTCACTGGCGTTGAAGAGTGGGTGCCTTGGGTCAGATTCCTGTTTATTTTTCTCCACCAAACAAGCGATCTCTCTTCGAACTTTTGGAGGGACTATACCTGCTAGAGGGTAAAACAGTTTCACTGGGGTCGGCTTAAGGCAGCCTGTAATGTTCCTACAAGTTTCATTTAAGACTGGACTCAAACTCAACCTTAACCTTAACAGCCACAACAGTCCACTGCTGGACATGGGCCTCCCCCGTATTGGGGGGTATTGCCATACTCACCATGCTTGGCAGGCGGATTGGCGAGCGCAGTGCAAGATGTTTAATTCACAGGGAACGCTGCTGCCCGTTCCCTGGATAATTATCCCTTAGTCGCTTTTTACGACACCCACGGGTAGAATTGGGGTGATGCACGGCGCTCCCTCGTGGTCCTACTGCACGGCGCCCCCTCGTGTTCCTGCTGCACGGCGCTCCCTCGTGGTCCTGCTGCACGGCGCTCCCTCGTGGTCCTGCTGCTGTAAAGCTAGGCAGTATTAGTCTTTCCCCTTCGCCTCTCCTGAATGGACCACCACGAAAAAAATTGCCAACTCGAACCATTGGACTGGTATTTTCAAAGGTACCTATTTTTTAGATAGGCTATTGAGCGGGGCGCCCTGCTAAAAAGCGTTTTGCCTGTGGTTTGCCTATTGACCGGGGGCCGCTCCGCCGTTATTTCGACTCGTATGTAGGTATCATGGTAGATATAAGTACAGGGCAAGTGTGCCCACTTTGATTTGATTTAGTAAATCTGTTTGTTTGACCTCGCTCGCATATACCTACTGACTAACTTGCAATTTGCAATTATAGCTTTTACCCGCCTGCCTCAAAAGGAAGAAACCTTACGACACGAAGAACCCTTACGACACGAAGAATCTTAATGACCCGAAGAACCATTACGACCCGAAGTAACTTACAACCCGAAGAACCTTTACAACCCGAAGAACCCTTACGACCCGAAGAACCCTTACGACCCGAAGAACCCTTACGACCCGAAGAACCCTTACGACCCCAAGAACACTTACGACCTGAAGAACTCTTACGACCCGAAGACCCCTACGACCCGAAGAACCCTTACGGCCCGAAGAATCCTTACGACCCGGAGAACCTGAAGAGAACCCTTACGTCCCGAAGAACCTATACAACCCGAACAACCCTTACGACCCGATAAACCTTTACGACACGATATACACAAAAAAACAAAAGGTTCAAGGAGTGCAAAAGGACAAGCAATTCTAAGTATTGTTTCATGTACTATCAGCAGCACATTGACCTATCCTTTGATAGGTCAACATGCACTGGTTTGACATACAGTTACTTAGAATAACCAGTGTAAGTTGGTCCCTTAAAGGTTGACTAAAAACTAACACAAACCAGAACAAAATTCATCACTTCTAAAACTAAATCTTCAATCATCACTAATTTAATGATGACTAATTTAGTGACTGAATTTTTAGTTTTATTCGTCAATCGATTGAAAATATTAGTGATTGTGCCTGCCAATACTGCTATCGCCTTCCATTGTCACAACAACACAATTTATTCACGACCACAAGCCGAAATTCCGCTAAAATGAACCAAACATCAACCAAAACAGTCTTCGAAACTTCTTCAAATCACTTGTCAAATTCAAAATGTAAGGTTGCACTGGCAGATAGTTAGATCAGTGACAGGCGGCTATCGAGCGGGGCGCCCTGCTCTATAGACTAAATAACTATCGAGCGGGGCGCCCCGCTCTATAGACACTTCCTATATAAAATAATAAATGAATAAATAAACATTGAATGTTTTTTTGCTGATCTTACAGATCTGTTTTTAGATATTTTACAATTATTCAATGCTTTTATAAATAAAACTTAGCAAAACTGAGGGGTACATTGAAAATGCAACCAAATGGTATATTTCTCAAGTCTGTACGTGGTAAATATAAAAAGTAGCCCGCTGGATAGAGAAATCTTTTGTTGTGGTATTTCGCGTAAAATAACAAACTTTTTAAAGATTTAATACCTGTTTTGGTGAGTACATTGGAAGGCGAATCGAACTGTATATTTATAATTTATTTTTGTTTTGAAATGAAAAAGTAGCCCGCTAGCCAGATCACGTAGTTTTTTGGCTTTTTTCCAAAAATGAATGAGGTACATTGGATTTCATTATCAAAGTCGTGAAGTACATTGAAAAGCCTATTCATTTTCATATATTTCATCGTTATACCTCAGGGGACCCCGCTAGATAGATACACACAAACTCAACCTTAACCTTAACAGCCACAACAGTCCACTGCTGGACATGGGCCTCCCCCGTATTGGGGGGTATTGCCATACTCACCACGCTTGGCAGGCGGATTGGCGAGCGCAGTGCAAGATGTTTAATTCACAGGGAACGCTGCTGCCCGTTCCCTAGATAATTATCCCTTAGTCGCTTTTTACGACACCCACGGGTAGAATTGGGGTGATGCACGGCGCTCCCTCGTGGTCCTGCTGCACGGTGCCCCCTCGTGGTACTGCTGCACGGCGCTCCCTCGTGGTCCTGCTGCACGGTGCCCCCTCGTGGTACTGCTGCACGGCGCTCCCTCGTGGTCCTGCTGCACGGCGCTCCCTCGTGGTCCTGCTGCACGGTGTTTCCTCGTGGACCTCTATTACAGCGCTAGAGTCTGGCCAGCGAGTCTTTGGACACGGAAATGGCGCCAATTTTAAAAATCTTTTACATGTCAACACTGAAAAACTACAATAAATCAATTTTGATACTTACTATTTTTTTGTTTTCTGCTCTTCAGTTTGTGTTTACCTTGCCTACCAGTATGTATGTATGATGTATCTACCGGGAGTAACAGAAAGGTCACAAGCCGAAAGGAGGTCAAGGTACTCATGAAACTGAACAACTTTCCCCATGAAACATGGGTCGATATATGAAAAAAATATTTGGACCTCCCATACAAAATCGCAGATCAGCTGATTGATTTACTCTGAGAGGTCCAAATTTTTTTTCATATTTCGTCCCATGTTCCATGGGGAAAGTTGTTCAGTTTCATGAGTACCTTGACCTCCTTTCGGCTTGTTATACCCTTTCTGTTACTCCCGGTATATACATCATACATACATACCGGTAGGCAAGGTAAACACACACTAAAGAGCAGAAAACAAAAAAATAGTAAGTATCAAAATTGTTTTATTGTAGTTTTTCAGTGTTAACATGTTGCCATTTGAAATATTTGACTTATTTGACGTCCAAAGACTCGCTGGCCAGACTCTAGTCTCGTTGTCTTCCTGCAAGGCGCCTCCGAGTGGTTATACTGCATATTTCCCGATTTTATCCCTTACTTTTATGCTAACGTCTATCAGTCTGCTGTCTGCGCTTTGATCTAGAATTCTTTCATCTTTTACAGTTTCTTTTTTTATAATTTCTTCCGTTTTATGTTCAACAAAAGTTTTTGTAAAGCTAGGCAGTATTAGTCTTTCACCTTCGCCTCTCCTGAATGGACCACCACGAAAAAAATTGGCAACTCGAACCATTGGACTGGTATTTTTAAAAGTACCTATTTTTTCTTTTCCTTTTCATGAACAATGAAGGACTCCTTTTGTTTTATCCGTCAATGGCAGACGTATTTTCAATTATTTTCTTTTATTTTATTTTTACTTGGATACGAAATGATTATTTCGATAGTATTATAAGCAGTGAAGTACCCTTACTGTAGACATTGAATGGAGAATTTCAATTTAAGAGATTACAAGACATTTCCGGATGGTTCAAGAGGATGTTTCTGGCGCCTGTGTAGAAAACATGTTCTCCTTGCTGGAGCCACTTACCGTCCGGCGCAGCAACGCTGGAATCTTAATTATACGAGCACGCGGGTGAAGCCATGGGTAAAAAGCTAGTATTTTTATAACACTTAACTATTTTCTGATGCTAACATCTATGTCGATGCTCAGTTTCAGATTTCTAAGTCTAATCTCTGCGCTTTGATCTAGACTTCCTTCATCTTTTACAGTTTTTTTATAATTTCTTCCGTTTTATGTTCAACAAAAGTTTTTGTAAAGCTAGGCAGTATAGTCTTTCATCTTCGCCTGTCCTGAATGGACCACCATGAAAAAAAAAGTGGAAACTCTAACCATTGCACTGGTATTTTTCTTTTACTTCTCATAAACATTTTGTTTTATCCGTCAATGGCAGATGTATTTTCAAATCAAATGATTTATTTTATTTTTACTCGGATATTCAATGATTAACTTAAATTGTATTATAAGCAATGAAGTACCCTACAGTGCAGCAAAAAAGAGTAGACAAAAAATGAGGGCGCCACTATGTAAGAAATTTAAAAATTGAATGGCAACATTGGCTATGAATGGCATCAATTTAGAATGAAAATTTTGTAGTTCCATTTTATGTAATTTCTACTCTTTTTTTCTGGACTGTAAGTGTAAACATTGAATTAAGAATTTCAATTGAAGAGTTAACAAGACATTTCCGGATAGATCAAGAGGATGTTCCTAGCACCTGCAGAAGACAGTATTACCTCCCTGCTGGAGCCATCACTCGTCCGGTGCAGCAGCGCTGGAATCTTATACTGCGTGTTACAAAACCATCAATAATGCTTAAAGTAGGTCAAAAAACTGAACAACTTTCCCCATGGAATATGGGTCGAAATATGAAAAAAAAAAAATTACCTCCCATACAAATTATCTCAATTTGTAAACATTCAGTGGTTCTGTAAAACAATATCATTTACTAGACGGAGAACACCAATCCATTATACTTACTCTCTAGGAAACAATCCAATCGAACGTTTAAATTCCATTAAGGATCTCGGTGTCACTTTTGATTCGCAATTAACCTTTAACGAACACATAATCTCACTCGCAAAAGACAGTTTCAGAAAGTTAGGCTTTATTATGAGGAATGCAAAAGATTTTAAAAATCCAAACGTAGTGAAATTGCTTGTGTGTATCTATCTAGCGGGGTCCCCTGAGGTATAACGATGAAATATATGAAAATGAATAGGCTTTTCAATGTACTTCACGACTTTGATAATGAAATCCAATGTACCTCATTCATTTTTGGAAAAAAGCCAAAAAACTACGTGATCTGGCTAGCGGGCTACTTTTTCATTTCAAAACAAAAACAAATTATAATTATACAGTTCGATTCGCCTTCCAATGTACTCACCAAAACAGGTATTAAATCTTTAAAAAGTTTGTTATTTTACGCGAAATACCACAACAAAAGCTTTCTCTATCCAGCGGGCTACTTTTTATATTTACCACGTACAGACTTGAGAAATATACCATTTGGTTGCATTTTCAATGTACCCCTCAGTTTTGCTAAGTTTGATGTGAGATAATATCCTGATGCAAAAATATTTTGAAAAAACGATAATGCCTATATACAGGATGCTGTACAAACGTAAAACTGCATTATGGTTATGTGTGTGTTCAAATGTCAACCATTTTTAGCAAGGAATTAGAAATGAAAGTAAGGAACATAGTTGACGTTCACACGAATTTACCATATCAATGATCACCTAACTGATTTACTACCAAATTTACAATATTTTTTATCATGCTTGTAGGTGTAACCCCCTGTAGTAAAAAACTCTGAGGCATGTAGGTATGGTTTGCAAAAATGTTGCAGTGTTGTTGTTAAAAGTGGCCTCTGTCAAGAATGGTCAATTTTGCCAATGTCCAGTTAGAGGTTACAAGCTTATAAAAAGGGTTCAAACGAAAATAAAAATAGGTCGGTCGTGACGTGCACGTCATCACGCGCGTAACTATGATGTTGTAATGCATGGGATCGTACGAGACACGGCACGTGATCAACTGACGGCGACATGTGATGACGCCGTCAGTCAATGTGCCGGCTCTCATGCAATTGCGTACATTTAAATCGGTACGCAGCACGCATTTGTTCATTCTGCATACGGAAGTGGTGTGTTCTGCCCTTCAACCTCGCCACACACTGCCTCAGTGTGCAGGATGAATGCGTGCGCGTAATCACGCGCGTACCGGTTGGAATGTAGATATGTTATTGTAGGAGGGGCCGCACACAGCCTGAGTACGCGTGCACGTAATCACGCGCGTAGCGCGGTGTGTGGTGTATCATACGGTCCCGGGCCGTAACGGGGTTGTCAGCCGTAGGCTTAGCCGATTTGAGGAAACTTTTTCGGCTCTTCAATCTTTGTCTACCCTCACTAGCGTTGAAGAGTGGGTGCCTTGGGTCAGATTCCTGTTTATTTTTCTCCACCAAACAAGCGATCTCTCTTCGAACTTTTGGAGGGACTATACCTGCTAGAAGGTAAAACAGTTTCACTGGGGTCGGCTTAAGGCAGCCTGTAATGTTCCTACAAGTTTCATTTAAGACTGGACTCAAACTCAACCTTAACCTTAACAGCCACAACAGTCCACTGCTGGACATGGGCCTCCCCCGTATTGGGGGGTATTGCCATACTCACCACGCTTGGCAGGCGGATTGGCGAGCGCAGTGCAAGATGTTTAATTCACAGGGAACGCTGCTGCCTGTTCCCTGGATAATTATCCCTTAGTCGCTTTTAACGACACCCACGGGTAGAATTGGGGTGACGCCCCCTCGTGGTCCTGCTGCACGGCGCCCCCTCGTGGTCCTGCTGCACGGCGCCCCCTCGTGGTCCTGCTGCACGGCGCCCCCTCGTGGTCCTGCTGCACGGCGCCCCCTCGTGGTCCTGCTGCACGGCGCCCCCTCGTGGTCCTGCTGCACGGCGCCCCCTCGTGGTGCTGCTGCACGGCGCCCCCTCGTGGTCCTGCTGCACGGCGCCCCCTCGTGGTCCTGCTGCACGGCGCCCCCTCGTGGTCCTGCTGCACGGCGCCCCCTCGTGGTCCTGCTGCACGGCGCCCCCTCGTGGTCCTGCTGCACGGCGCCCCTCGTGGTCCTGCTGCACGGCGCCCCCTCGTGGTCCTGCTGCACGGCGCCCCCTCGTGGTCCTGCTGCACGGCGCCCCCTCGTGGTCCTGCTGCACGGCGCCCCCTCGTGGTCCTGCTGCACGGCGCCCCCTCGTGGTCCTGCTGCACGGCGCCCCCTCGTGGTCCTGCTGCACGGCGCCCCTCGTGGTCCTGCTGCACGGCGCCCCCTCGTGGTGCTGCTGCACGGCGCCCCCTCGTGGTCCTGCTGCACGGCGCCCCCTCGTGGTCCTGCTGCACGGCGCCCCCTCGTGGTCCTGCTGGACGGCGCCCCTCGTGGTCCTGCTGCACGGCGCCCCCTCGTGGTCCTGCTGCACGGCGCCCCCTCGTGGTCCTGCTGCACGGCGCCCCCTCGTGGTCCTGCTGCACGGCGCCCCCTCGTGGTCCTGCTGCACGGCGCCCCCTCGTGGTCCTGCTGCACGGCGCCCCCTCGTGGTCCTGCTGCACGGCGCCCCCTCGTGGTCCTGCTGCACGGCGCCCCCTCGTGGTCCTGCTGCACGGCGCCCCCTCGTGGTCCTGCTGCACGGCGCCCCCTCGTGGTCCTGCTGCACGGCGCTCCCTCATGGTCCTGCTGCACGGTGTTTCCTCGTGGACCTCTAGTACAGCGCTAGTCTCGTTGTCTTCCTGCAAGGCGCCTCCGAGTGGTTTAACTGCATATTTCCCGATTTTATCCCTTACTTTTATGCTAACGTCTATCAGTCTGATGTCTGCGCTTTGATCTAGAATTCTTTCATCTTTTACAGTTTCTTTTTTTATAATTTCTTCCGTTTTATGTTCAACAAAAGTTTTTGTAAAGCTAATCAGTATTAGTCTTTCACCTTCGCCTCTCCTGAATGGACCACCACGAAAAAAATTGGCAACTCGAACCATTGGACTGGTATTTTCAAAGGTACCTATTTTTTCTTTTCCTTTTCATGAACAATGAAAGACTCCTTTTGTTTTATCCGTCAATGGCAAACGTATTTTCAATTATTTTCTTTTATTTTATTTTTACTTGGATACCAAATGATTATTTCGATAGTATTATAAGCAGTGAAGTACCCTAACTGTAGACATTGAATGGAGAATTTCAATTGAAGAGATTACAAGACATTTCCGGATGGTTCAAGAGGATGTTTCTGGCGCCTGTGTAGAAAACATTATGTTCTCCCTGCTGGAGCCACTTACCGTCCGGCGCAGCAACGCTGGAATCTTAATTATACGAGCACGCGGGTGAAGCCATGGGTAAAAAGCTGGCATTTTTATAACACTTAACTATTTTCTGATGCTAACATCTATGTCGATGCTCAGTTTCAGATTTCTAAGTCTAATCTCTGCGCTTTGATCTAGACTTTCTTCATCTTTTACAGTTTTTTTATAATTTCTTCCGTTTTATGTTCAACAAAAGTTTTTGTAAGACACGATATACACAAAAAAAAACAAAAGGTTCAAGGAGTGCAAAAGGTCAAGCAATTCTAAGTATTGTTTCATGTACTATCAGCAGCACATTGACCTATCCTTTGATAGGTCAACATACACTGGTTTGACATACAGTTACTTAGAATAACCAGTGTAAGTTGGTCCCTTAAAGGTTGACTAAAAACTAACACAAACCAGAACAAAATTCATCACTTCTAAAACTAAATATTCAATCATCACTAATTTAATCATGACTAATTTAGTGACTGAATTTTTAGTTTAATCGTCAATCGATTGAAAATATTAGTGATTGTGCCTGCCAATACTGCTATCGCCTTCCATTGTCACAACAACACAATTTATTCACGACCACAAGCCGAAATTCCGCTAAAATGAACCAAACATCAACCAAAACAACCTTCGAAACTTCTTCAAATCACTTTTCAAATTCAAAATATGAGGTTGCACTGGCAGATAGCTAGAGTCCCTACAATGTATAACATAGTATTGTACACCATAATACTGGCCGTCAGAGTAATGTACGACGTGATGAAGCACGACATGGTGGATGGAATCAAAACAATGTCGCCATCCATCACCCCGTACCGAAAGTGCACGGGGGTGGATTGCACGACATGATGGTTGGAGACATCACGTGTTGTGGTAGAATAGTGATGTGACTAGATCGATAATATTATATGCATTTCTAGCTTAATCGATATTGTTTTTATATTAAATATGTTCATTAGTAAGCTTGGTCGCTCACTTCGTTCGCTCCAGGGGGTCACTGTTCTAACCTAACCTAACCTACTGTGTCGGATTTGCTTTAAATGTGTTTTTTTTAATGCGGGGGGCTTCGCCCCCCCCCATCCCCCATCCATCATGTCGTACAATGATCTGCTGTACAATACGCTGCCGTGCCTTAACCTGCTGTGCATTGAGTTTGTCGTACATTGTGGTTCCCCGATAGCTAGATCAGTGACAGACGGCTATCGAGCGGGGCGCCCTGCTCTATAGACTAAATAACTATCGAGCGGGGCGCCCCGCTCTATAGACACTTCCTATTATAAAATAATAAATGAATAAATAAACATTGAATGTTTTTTGCTGATCTTACAGATCTGTTTTTAGATATTTTACAATTATTCAATGCTTTTATAAATAAAACTTAGCAAAACTGAGGGGTACATTGAAAATGCAACCAAATGGTACATTTCTCAAGTCTGTACGTGGTAAATATAAAAAGTAGCCCGCTGGATAGAGAAATCTTTTGTTGTGGTATTTCGCGTAAAATAACAAACTTTTTAAAGATTTAATACCTGTTTTGGTGAGTACATTGGAAGGCGAATCGAACTGTATAATTATAATTTATTTTTGTTTTGAAATGAAAAAGTAGCCCGCTAGCCAGATCACGTAGTTTTTTGGCTTTTTTCCAAAAATGAATGAGGTACATTGGATTTCATTATCAAAGTCGTGAAGTACATTGAAAAGCCTATTCATTTTCATATAATTCATCGTTATACCTCAGGGGACCCCGCTAGATAGATACACACAAATTGCTTTATACATCATTGGTCCGAAGTAAGCTCGAGTCTGCCTCTATTGTGTGGAGTCCTCATGAGGATAAACAAGTACATTTTGCTTTTAGAGAAAGTACAGAAGGCCTTTCTTCGTTATCTATATAAAATAAAGTATGGATACTACCCATTTTTGTATCCCACGAAATTTGTTTTGGGAATGTTAGAAATAAATTCCCTAGAGGTTCGGCGTAACTTTGAGAAGTTGTGCACAGCATGTCAGTTGTTGCGGGGTGAGTCTGACTGCCCAGAACTAATCTCGAGGGAGTGCACTCTCAACGTCCCAGACAGATATCTTCGTGGTCGCAGCCACCGGCTGCTGGCGGAAGAGTCGGTCCGTACGGAGGCGCACAGGGCTTCCCCATTAGTAAGCGCGCGCACTCAGCTCAACCAGCTCCTCTCTGTGGCACCAGACTGAGACCTATTTGCCGACCCGTGGACCAAACTAAGAGTCACTTTATTAAAATTTTGTGAAGCTTTAGATTGTAGTGTAAGCTCTGTTATGTACTAAGTACTTTATTTAAGTTTTTCAGTGCCTTGGCATATTACTGCTGTAATGCTGACAAATCTTGTTTGTAAATAATAAATAAATAATAAAAAATGCTCAGGAGATGCACGGCAGCGTATTGTAAAACAGAACATTGTACGACATTATGGATGGATGGTCTTGAAATACGATCCCGGCGGGCCCCGGACCAAATGTACAGGCGGAATCTTGACTAGCTTGCTAGCTTCGGCTTGCTTTGACGCCATACGTCCTCGGTTTCTGTTCTGAACGGCCGCCGCCTGGAGACTCCATGTCCCAGTCATCCGCACGTCATGGTCATCAGGCCTCGTGGTAGTTTAGGTACTCGTTTATCATGTGGGCCGTGTCTTCTAGTAGGTTTTTATCCCACTCTTCTGAAAATATAAACACTAAATACTGAATAAAATACTTTTATGCTAAAACAACCACTTTTTATTATAGCCTTAGCGGCTCGCTGGCCGAATGTATGGAACATGCTGCACCTGAGAGAAGAGTTCTGAAATTTGGTACACTTTATCTTTAGGGTCAATGAATCGATTTGACCCGTAGTACACAATTTTTAAAAAATCCTATGAGGAGTAATGACGTCATCTTTTTTTTGTATGGGAAAAAAAATTTTTTTGTTCCAAAACCTATCGTGTGTGGTATCAAATGAAAGGCCTTGCTAAGCCGATTCTAAAAATATATTACATTATTATATTTAAGTCACTTGTATAAAATTAAATAGGAAATAATTCTCGAAACATGCCACGTTTGGGCTTCTCCAGGTATGATACGGTTGAATCATTACTTATGAAATATACGTAATATAATGTGTAATATCCTCATCTCTAACCTCAAAAAAGGTACTACGGATTTTTTGTCTTTAAGTATTTTTTTTTTGAATTTTAAAGTTAAAGAAATTTATGAAAACACACTTAGTTGAAATTTGGCATCGAAAGTTCAATTTTGGACACCGAGAATGATAAAAATATAGCCAGTTGAGATTACAATCATATTATTGGGTGCTTCTTCGAAATCGCGTTCTTCGGCTGATTCCCGTAGTCGTTTTCATTTTGACATAGGCACTAATTTCAAAATAAAGATTTTCGAAATATTGACATTACAAAATTTACTGCCTACGGGAATCAGATTTACGAATACGGGAATCAGAAATATGATTATTCAATATGACAAACCATTAATAAACTTAACATATATTTATTTTTCTACTTATTTATTGCAATTTAATGTCACCGCTAGATTACTTAGGTGTTCTGGTTTAGGCACATAATGTCTCCTTCGCAGAATGTCGCTGTAGCAAAATGTTTCTCGGCGTAATGTTCTAATACAAGTTATATGATATTATCAATATAGTAAAGTACGTAGGTAGCTAGGTAATCAGGTAGGCAAGAAAATGGGTTGATAAGTACTTAGGTAGGTAGCATTCAGACGCATAATGTCCCTTTTGCAGTACTTTGCAGTCGTAAAATGTCCTTGTCACGTAAAATACCATTTTTATGTAATATTATGATATCAGTAGGTAAATAATGTCATAAAGTAGGTAGTTGAGCAGTAGGCAGGTAGATAGGTAAGTAAGTAGGCAGGTAGGTAACCAGCTAAGTACTTAGGTGAAGGTAAGTAAGTAGGTAGCTAACTTGGAAAATACCTACACATAAAACTACTAGTAGGGCTATGACATGGTTGTGTAACGACCGCCGTGTAAGAAATCATACACAACAACTAAGATTAATGATTTGGCGTGCCCTCTGAAGTACTAATCACTGATTCCCGTGTCAAGAAGTACACGGGAATCAGTGTGACGGAAGTCAGAAAAAATCGAAAAATTGAGATTACCTCCAACCTTTTGCGTCTCACACAATAGTATTAACATATAAGGTAGTAAACCTAAAGAGCTTTAAATTAAGTATAATGGGTCCATTTCGTGACTTATACTTCAATTTAAAATCGACAAACGGGAATCAGTTTTAAGTGAAACCAAATGCACGGGAATCAGATTCTTGGCCTCGTAGTGGGGTGATGCTGCACGAGCGGCACGTTCTGCTTTCTATGGCACTTGGAGCACTCCTAGGGGATAGCTATGGTGGATAGACCACACCTTAATGTTGGTTTAATAGGAAGTTTTTTGCGGTTTAATGACGTTAGACGGGAATCAGTTCTAGGTACCGGACATTTTTAAAATGATTTATAAAACAAAATGGACCTTAATTACACGTTTGAAATATTTTTTTCCCGTATCATTGTACATCTGTTAAGGTTAAAAAAAATAGTTTATGTAGATAAATCATACAGTAAAAAACATATAAGCCGTTTTGTATCAAATTTTGGGGCGCGGACACGTTACGGGAATCAGATTTCAGCAGTTTGATTTTTTTTTAACTGTCTTGTTTAACTAAAATACAAAAGTTTCATTGTGTCCCAGTTAGATACAAGTATGAACTATTAATAAAAAAATAGTCCATACCTAAGTTTTTAAAAAAAAGGTGTGTTTTGTTCTTGGACAACGAAAATTTAGGCTCCGAAAAAGCACCCTATTATGTACATCACATTATATTCGTTTTGCAAAAAGAATGTTATGTGCTTCGGAGGGCACGGTTAACCCTCGGCCCCATCGCAGTCGCTCTCTATGAATAATTAGACGGCGGCGGTCGGTCAGGGTCGATAGATAGGGGCCGAATAGTAACCATGGTTTATCGGGTCGTTCGTAGACTCATTGTCCCACTTGACAGAACAAGATTTATTAATTATAAGATGATAAATACAGATGCGAGAGGAGTTTTGGTTCATCTTTATAATTTTCATTTGTTTATACACACATTATTCCCACACCAGCATCCTTACATTTATTCCCAGGGTATCCATCACCTTCATTAGCTATTTGCCAGCAAAAATGTCCCGCCATGCTAAATATTCTTTTCCTTGAGGCCATATGTATATCACTTGTACCTATTTAAGCTGGGCTATTTTTGGTACTCCTGATGGTCTACATCAGGTTTTCAAAACCTTTGATTTCTAATTGCTAGCAGGAGGGCCCAATCAAGCTGAATTATTTTTTCTTCGGGGACGTATATGTATCTCCTGTAGTTCTCCAAACCTTCGATTTATATTTTCCAGCAGACACGTCCCATCGCGCTAAACAATTTTTGCTTTGGGACTATATAATATGTGTCTCCTGTAGTTTAGCTGGGCTCTTGGAGGTGCACCTGGTGGTCCACATAAGGTTCTCCAAACCTTCGATCTATGTTTGCCAGCAGGAGCATTCCATGATGCTAAACAATTCTTGCTTTGGTGCCATAAATGTATTTCCCATTGTTTAGCTGGGCTCGTGGTTGTGCTTCTAGTGGTACACATCAGGTACTCCAGTCTCTCAAGTGGAGAAAAAAAGTAGCCTTTACCTTCTTCAATGCGATAGCAATCTTTGTACCAAATTTTATCAAAATCCGTTCAGTAGTTTTTCAGGATGCTGTCACATACAAACATCTAAACGGAAAAAATATGTAAAAACTTTTGAAACGTGTTTTGTTATCAATTTCAAGTGTTCGCTGACAATTTATTTTCCAATATCTTTTATGTACAGGCTTTCGACCCTCTACAACTTTATTATTATGTATAGATTCCGTTTATTTTGCCGGTGTGTATATAATGTGTGTATAGAGAAATGATCACTTTAACCATCAATCGAAAACTTCTCTCGCATTTGTATTTATCATCCTATTATTAATAAATCTTGTTCTGAAAAGTGGGACACCGAGTAGAACGTAGAACGACCCGATGAACCATGGTTACTATTAAGCCCCTAACTGACGACCCTGACGGACCACCGCCGTCTAATTATTCATAGAGAGCGACTGCGATGGGGCCGAGGGTTAACCGTGCCCTCCGAAGCACATAACATTCTTTTTGCAAAACGAATATAATGTGATGTACATAATAATATGATTGTAATCTCAACTGGCTATATTTTTATCATTCTCGGTGTCCAAAATTGAACTTTCGATGCCAAATTTCAACTAAGTGTGTTTTCATAAATTTCTGTAACTTTAAAATTCAAAAAAATTACTTAAAGACAAAAAATCCGTAGTACCTTTTTTGAGGTTAGAGATGAGGATATTACACATTATACAGGGAGTAACAGAAAGGGTATAACAACCCGAAAGGAGGTCAAGATACTCATGAAGCTGAACAACTTTCCCCATGGAACATGGGTCGAAAAAAGGAAAAAAAAATTGTCCTCCCATACAAAATCGCCGATCATCTAATTGATTTACTATGGGAGGTCCAAGTTTTTTTTTCATATTTCGGCCCATGTTCCATGGGGAAAGTTGTTCAGTTTCATGAGTACCTTGACCTCCTTTCGGCTTGTTATACCCTTTCCGTTACTCCCGGTATTACGTATATTTCATAAGTAATGATTCAACCGTATCATACCTGGAGAAGCCCAAACGTGGCATGTTTCGAGAATTATTTCCTATTTAATTTTATACCAGTGACTTAAATATAATAATGTCATATATTTTTAGAATCGGCTTAGCAAGGCCTTTCATTTGATACCACACACGATAGGTTTCGGAACAAAAATTTTTTTTTTCCCATACAAAAAAAAGATGACGTCATTACTCCTCATAGAATTTTTTTAAAATTGTGTACTACGGGTCAAATCGATTCATTGATCCTAAAGATTAAGTGTACCAAATTTCAGAACTCTTCTCTCAGGTGCAGCATGTTTTGAACTACCGCTAGGACTATTACCAAACTTCAATAGCAAGAGCGAAAACTACTGTCTTTTGTTTTACAAGCGTTGTTCGAACAAAATTCAAATATTTGAGACCCGAAGGCCGGCTGGCTGGCTAGCCCACAGAATGAGGCCTCATTCTGTGAACCACGTCGGCTTGTCTTCAGCTCCGGCTTGGCTGGCTCGGCTGGCTTGGCATGGCATGGCATATACCCTGGCATGGGCGGAGCTGAGACATTGCCGGCTAAGGCTAGGCTGGCTTGCAACTCGCGGCGGCATTGCGAATTGGCAATGGTCTTACACTTGTTTATGAATGCTTGTATTCAACATAGTTACCTTCCTGCTGATTTTATGAGAACAATAGTAGTTCCAATTGTGAAAAATAAAACAGGTGATATTTCTAGCTTAACTAATTACAGACCTACCTATTAGCCTGGCTACTATCTTATCAAAGATTATGGAGAGGATCATCTACCCTGAACTCAGTGCAAATATTGAATTAAGTGGAGCGCAGTTTGGTTTTAGGACTAATCTTTCGACTGATGTACGTATACGCAGCGGGACCCTAAGCCAGAATGGAATGAAACTTATGTGGTCTTGTAGGTATTAATTTGTACCTACAGAAATGTGAAATAAAAAAATTTGTACCTCTGAAAAAAAAGTTTTGGAGCAATTTGCAAAAATGTCAACCCAGAGCGGGGGCCCCACTTAAAATGACAGTTTAGACTCAAAGTAAGCATATATTCGGAAAGCCCTGAATTTGTACCTTCCAAATATTATTCGATCATTCTCCTGAAGCGAATAGTCTAGGAGCTATAACCGATTAAAGTCAGCGTCAAGCCAGCGGGACCCTATGTCAAAGTACAATCCACACTAAAAAAAAACATTTTTGGAGAGCCCTGAATTTGTACCTTCCGAAAATACCTATAAACAGCTTGTAACATTAATATTTCACGAGATATTAACGATTAAAATTTTATAGTCTAAGAGTCAGCGTCCAAAATAAAATTGTTGATTTATAGTTACCATATTATGTTCCCCTACAAACAGAGTACCAAGCTAGTATTCTAGGAAGGAATACTGACATTTTACCGTGACAATCGATATAAAGGATAAACTTCTACTGGTTTTTCATACAGTTAGTAAGAGTAACCAGTGTAGTTTGATCCCAGGTAATAATATCACGAGGCAAGTTCATCATGACATGCAATGTAGGTGCATCGTCTGTACCGTACGGCCACAGAAGTAGGAATATGTAAGCCCCAAGCTCCACAAAGAGGACATAGGACGTAGGGCGTTGTCACTTGATGTTTGACATCGCGACGCATGAAACAGTTTCCATATAAAATGTATGAAAAAATATTGACAAAGGCACACAGAAGCGTCGCCAACTCGCCAAAGCGTCGCATGTATTCCTTCTTAGAATACTATCTTGGTACTCTGTTTGTAGGCGAACTTAAGATGGTAACTATAGTGTGAAATTTTACTAGTGACCGATAGTGAAAGAAAACTCAGAACCATACCGTAACTAGTGATAAGGAACAACTTTCCCCAAGGAACATAGCTCGAAATACGAAAAAACTTTTTGGACCTCCCATATAATCTTGCCGATCAGCTGATTTCTGTTACTATGGGAGGTACAATTTTTTTTCGTGTTTCGACCTATGTTTCCTCGGGAAAGTTGTTCCTTATCACTAGCCGGTTCTGACTTTTCGCTATCGGAAACTAGTAAAATTTCAGCCCATATAAATCACCAAAATTTTTTTGGACGCTGACTCTTAGACTATAAAATTTCAAACGTTAATATCTCGTAAAGTATTAATGTTACAAGCTGTACAAAGGTATTTTTGGAAGGTACAAATTCAGGGCTCTCCAAAAATATACTTTTTTTATGTGTAGATTGTACTTTGGCATGGGGTCCCGCTGGCCTGACGCTGACTTTAATCGGTTATAGCTCCTAGACTATTCGCTTCAGGAGAATGATCGAATAATATTTGGAGGGTACAAATTCAGGGCTTTCCAAATATATGCTTACTTTTAATCTAAACTGTCATTTTAAGTGGGGTCCCGCTGGGTTGACGTTTTCCAAATTGGCCCGTAACTTTTTTTTCACAGAGGTACAAATTTTTTTATTTCACATTTCTGTAGGTACAAATTAATACCTACAAGACCACATAAGTTTCATTCCATTCTGGCTTAGGGTCCCGCTGCGTATACGTACATAGTGGCCTCGGTAAGCGTAGCGTTGGACGCTCACCGGCCAGATGGACCGCTGACGCTGACTTAAAAAAGGCGCGGCTGGATGGTAAAAATGGGAGATCGTGCTTTATGGGGTTCCCTACGTTCAGCAGTGGAATGTAATAGGCTGAAATAGAATAGAAATAGGCTCCTACAGGTAGAACATGAAATATGGTTTATAAAGAATGCGCGTAAAGACCGCGGGTGTACAAGTTAGGATTGAGCTGCTTATCTACAGGATGGTAGTACCTGCAGTGTACCTCAGTGTACCTCCAATGAAATCCAGTGTACCTCTTTAGATAAAAAGTTATTCGATGAAATATGCACACCCGCCATTCTAACGTTAGGATGGCGGGTGTACATTTTTATTTCGGTCTGTAGATACTTATTTTGCTTTTACTCTTTTGTACTTTTGTGTACCTGCAGTGTACCTGTACATAAAAATATAAAATAATCAAAATGTTAACAAATACCAGTAAAAAACCTGTAAAAACGATATAGGGGAAACTGGGGGCACTTGAGCCCTAGGGGAAACTTTGTAAACGTTATTTCCAGAAAAGCAGAAGACTTAGAGAGCTACTTTCCTACAGGATGGTGGTACTTGCTGCGTACCTTAGTGTACCTTCAATGAAATCCAGTGTACCTCATTTAATAAAAAGTTATTTGATAAAAATATTTACACCCGCCATTCTAACTTTTTATTCAAAGAAGTATAGTTATATTAAAATCCAGTGTACTTCTTTGAATAAAAAGTTAGAATGGCGGGTGTAAATATTTTTATCAAATAACTTTTTATTAAATGAGGTACACTAGATTTCATTGCAGGTACACTGAAGTACACTGCAGGTACTAACTGCCATCCTCTATAAAAGTAGCTCAATCTTATCATGAACACCCGTGGTCCTAACATAGACGAAAAAGTTGCGTTAGGACCACAGGTGTTCATGATAGGATGGTGGTACCTGCAATGTACCTCAGTATACCTGCAATGAAATCTAGTGTACCTCAGTTAATAAAAAGTTATTGGATGAAATATGTACGAAAATCGAAATATGTATCTACAGACCGAAATAAAAATGTACACCCGCCATCCTAACGTTAGAATGGCGGGTGTGCATATTTCATCGAATAACTTTTTATCTAAAGAGGTACACTGGATTTTATTGGAGGTACACTCTTCCCCCTCGGACCCCGTCCAGTACGGTCGTGTGCAACCTCTCCGCGCGCTATTTCGTTAAATATTCTTTTTCCAAATAAATATATTAGCCATAAGCGATACGGCGATATTTGGCCAGAAAGCTGCATTTTTGTCTAAAAGCAAACCGCTTTGTACAGTTATAGTAGGGACCAAAATAAGCAATTTCAGTCGCAGCAGTCGAAGTTTCCTCCATTGGGAACAGAGATGGCGCCACTTTTACATAAAAATCTTTAAGAAATTCTACAAGTCCAACGGGTCAACCGATTTTAATGTTTAGTATGTCAAATGAAAGCTAATTACTTGAAGCAATATAAAAAAAATATAAGAGTTACGGAAAATTATTAGAAATGTGCATAAATTCGATTTTTTTAAACTTTTTTCAGAAAAATTTAAGGTTTTTGCTTAAAAATAATGATAAATCATATGAAAAGGGTATGTTTTTATGGCATAAAAATATAAATAATTTGACTATGCGTTATATAAAAAAAATTGTAAGTCAATATCTTTATTACTTTCCGAAATATAGAAGTTTAAAGATGGCGGCGGACTTTAGATTAATAAGTGGCACTCGAAAGATATTCTTCTGCAACCTAACGTGTGGGGTATCAAATTAAAGAGCTCCTCGAGATGGTTTAAAACTATATCGCTTTATACATTTTAGCCGCATTTTTGAAAAAAAAAAACATGAGGAAAAGAGATGGCGCCACTTATTTTAATTATTTATAAACTTCTGAATGTTAGATATTAACCGATTTTTGGCATAACATTATTATTTCATTAAAAACGTGATTGATATGAAGAACCGGCCAAGTGCGAGTCGGACTCGCACGTAGGTTATCAATACAAACTATCATACAAAACACGTTTATTGTATGGGAGCCCCCTCTTAATTATAATTCAATTCTGTTTTTAGCAACATCGTTGTAGTAGAAATAGTATAGAAAGGTATTTCATGAAAGGAGCGCATGGCATGCGTAACGAGTGGCGCGCGGCAACCAACTGATTTGCCCCCTCGAGGTAGCGTCTGCACGTACTTGCAACTTTATACCTACGCACAAGGCCTGGTTCAGGTGAGGTGATTCATTCAAACCTCATAGTCAGGTCACTCGAATTAATTTATTGATTCCCTACAAAACAAATTGACTCCCGATACAAAAATGTTGAAAAAGTATGTCATTTAGTAAGGAGACACATTTTCTTTATTTTCATATTTTGAAGAAATATTTCTAATACATGTACCTAATTCAGTTTTGTGAGTAGAACAAGACCTTATAATTATTATTTATTGTACTTATTACACGTATATTGTACCCGAATATATTTAGTGATTTAATTGATGACGATCTCTCCGGCCGATTTCGGCCAGGGCGACCACTTCTACTCCTGAGTCCTGATCAAGTCGGCGCTACTGATGCGCCCGTAGGTGGCTATTGTAGCCGATTTTGGCAGTAAACTCCCGTGCACAGTGTGGGCACGTGAGTTTGCCATTGATATAATTGTAGTTAATGGCGGCGGCAGTACGGGACTTCAATTTATCGCGTTTAGCCTCAACGTCAGTTTTACGCTGCTCCTCAAAGTCTCGGATTCACCTCTTTACAAGATCGCGCCATTCTGGCCGTAGTGCTTCCAAAAACTCAAATTGAGGGGCTTCTTTCATGTGTCTCTTCTGAACATCTTTAAATCAAAGTAGTTGACCGCCATGCTTTCGCTTGCTCTCCTCTAGCTTAAAATAGAAGATGCGTTTCGCCACTCGCTCATCCGCCATCCGGGATAAGTGACTGCACCACCGAAGCTGTCAAATATCAAATAATTTATTGTTCTGTCGACGCATTAAGTAGGATTCAATGCCACCAACATTGGCTCGTCTTAGAACTTCGGTGTTGCAAACTCGGTCGGACCATCTGATCTTCATGATGGTACGAAGGCATTTGAGGTGAAAACGATCCTCAGTGCGTATGTGGTGACGAACACACACCAGGTTTCGGAAGAGGACAGATGGTTTGGCAGCACAATCGCCATATATACAGATATATTCGTGGCTAGTTTAAGATCGTGCGAGCATTAAACCTCGGAATGTAGCTTCCTAAATGCTGCAGCTGCAGCACTGATTGTGCTATTGATCTCAGCATCAAGGTCACACTTAGTTGTTATAGTATTCCCCAGATATCGGAACTTGTCAACCTGTTTCAACAAATCTTTACCAAGCTTAATTGTCAGTGTCTCACGACCTTGTGTATCCAGACACATCAATTACGTCTTTTTAACACTGATCTTTAAGCCGAATTGCAGGTCTTCTGGTGATTCTGCAATAAAGCACAGATCATCGGCATACATAATTTCGGTAATAAGTGCATGCGAGCCTTAAGTCTAGCCAAATTGAAAAAACTACCATCTGTGCGGAAGCGGATTCCATCGGAGACAGTATTTAGGACCTGTTGACTACTACCGCAAAGTATAAGGTGAACAATGTGGGCGCTAGAACGCACCCTTGTTTTACCCCACACGTGACGGGGAAGAGACCAGACTGTTCACGGTTCACGGAGACTCAGCACTGTATATCGTCATGCAAGAGTCTCAGGAGGCGCACAAACTTCTCCGTGCTCACTAGTTTTCCTAGCACCATCCAGAGAGCTACACTGTCGAACGCTTTCTCTAGGTCAACAAAGCAAAGGTACAACTGACGACCTTGTTCTCTGCATTTTTCCTGCAGTTGACGTACCGAGAAAATAGCTTCACAAGGGCCTCGGGTGGGGTTGGAAGCCAAACTGGGTTTCAGGCAGAATCTTTCCTGATAAGTCCTTCAAGCGGTTTAATAGGACTCTTGCAAAGACTTTTCCGGGGACCGATAATAACGAAATACCGCGGCATGAGTTGCAGTCAGAACGGTCACCTTTGTTCTTGTAGAGGGCACTAATGCGAGACACTTTGAAATCATCCGGAACTCGCTCCTCCTCCCACATTCGAACAAAAAGTTTCCAAACCAACGAGTGCAGCTCCGCACCTCCATATTTAAGTATTTCACCTGGTATAAAATCAATGCCAACCGCCCGCTTATTATGCTGCTGTCTAATGGCAGTAACAATAACAACTTCATCACACGACAAGGGCTCGTCCAGCTCGGTGGCTAGGGGGAGTTGAGGTGAAGCTGTTGCCATCAAATGAGACAGATGATGTCAATGCTGCTTGGCGAGCTTTTCATGTCATTTCATGTTTTATAGTTTATGATATACCGTCATGAGATACCGTTCTGTGAAAATTTCAACCATATTATTATCTACTATTAAGTTAGATTTTCTGCTTATTTCAAGTATCTAACTTAGTTATAGCTGATTTTTTATATGATAGAAGGCGTTATACTGTTTCTACTACAACGATATTGCTAAAAACAGAATTGAATTATAATTAAGAGGGGGCTCCCATACAATAAACGTGTTTTGTATGCTAGTTTGTATTGATAACCTACGTGCGAGTCCGACTCGCACTTGGCTGGTTCTTCATATCAATCACGTTTTTAATGAAATAATAATGTTATGCCAAAAATCGGTTAATATCTAACATTCAGAAGTTTATAAATAATTAAAATAAGTGGCGCCATCTCTTTTCCTCATGTTTTTTTTTTCAAAAATGCGGCTAAAATGTATAAAGCGATATAGTTTTAAACCATCTCGAGGAGCTCTTTAATTTGATACCCCACACGTTAGGTTGCAGAAGAATATCTTTCGAGTGCCACTTATTAATCTAAAGTCCGCCGCCATCTTTAAACTTCTATATTTCGGAAAGTAATAAAGATATTGACTTACAATTTTTTTTATATAACGCATAGTCAAATTATTTATATTTTTATACCATAAAAACATACCCTTTTCATATGATTTATCATTATTTTTAAGCAAAAACCATAAATTTTTCTGAAAAAAGTTTAAAAAAATCGAATTTATGCACATTTCTAATAATTTTCCGTAACTCTTATATTTTTTTTATATTGCTTCAAGTAATTAGCTTTCATTTGACATACTAAACATTAAAATCGGTTGACCCGTTGGACTTGTAAATTTTTTTAAAGATTTTTATGTAAAAGTGGCGCCATCTCTGTTCCCAATGGACGAAACTTCGACTGCTGCGACTGAAATTGCTTATTTTGGTCCCTACTATAACTGTACAAAGCGGTTTGCTTTTAGACAAAAATGCAGCTTTTTTTTCATAATGTGTAGTACTATATCAAAAAAAATCACCACTATACCAGGAAATCATAAAAGTGAAGATATCGGTGCCCAGTGAGTGAACGAGACACAGCCACTGCAACACAGCTGCTTTACTGCTCTCGCCCCGCCCAGATCGTGAGAGGAAGACAGCGCTAGACAGACCTGCGAGACAACTGGCTGCGCCCGCGGCTGTCGTTGTAAGTGCGCCGAAACCACGCCCCTTCGCAAGAGAGAGACCAACATATCCGGAGTGAGCGGGATAGCTAGCTGCGCCCGCGCCGGCTTGAACTGACACCACTGCCCTCCATCTCCTGCGCTGGAAGCTCCGCCCACCGGTAAATTCATCTGCCGTCGGCAAGAAAAACATTTAGGCCTACACGTATTTCATCGCTATGGGTACAGAGTCGCCACTATTCAAATCGCCGATTCCTGTTGATCAATTTCTTGATTTGAATGATTCGTCGTCAGCACCTACGCATTATTCATCTGATCCACAAATTTTTAAAGCGGGTTTTCATGAGTATGGAGACTTACACCAACAAAACTCTGAGTATGTGTCCCACCGGAACAAACGGTTTAGAGACGACAGTTCAGAGCCCTCGGAGTTTGATCTGTTCAAAGAAGAAATTAATAATATGATCTCATCATTCATGCAAGACCAAAAACTACGTTCAGAAGCAATTAAAAACGACTTGAACGAAATTAGGGAGACGAATACCAGAATCGACGCCTCCATGGCATTACTCAATGCGCAGAACGAGGAATTTCGTAAAAAAATCCATCAACTCGAACAGCAAACCCAAAAAGACAGGGAATATATATACATTCTCGAAGATAAGATAGAAGACTTACAAAGAAATTCGCGAAAATCCTGCTTGGAGCTGAAAAATGTGCCGAAATTAGCCCAAGAATCCCAAAGCGACCTAGTAAAGTTTGTAACCAACCTGGCAACCACAATCCAGCTAGACATGTGTGAACGGGATATTGATGACATTTTTCGAGTAAGACCCAAGAACAACGAGGAGACCAAACCTCCCATTATCGTGGAGCTACGTTCATCGATCCTCAGGTCCGACTTCTTAAAAAAGGCCAAAAACTTTAACATCGCCAACCGAACTCGGCTACAGGCTGAACAGCGGACAACGGCTGTTGTTCTTAGCTCGTGAGCTCAAGCGGAAAAACAAGGTCAGGTTCTGCTGGACATCACACGGGAAGGTGCTGGTGAGAAAAGACGAGACTTCGAAAGCTATCCACATTCAAAATGAAGCTCAAGTGCATGCGCTAAGCCTGGAAACGTGACTATCTAGCCATTTATTAAGTACTGTGCTCTTTTTCGCTTTTATTATGTTACTCACTAACGTTTCGATAGCGTTTACTATTATTACCTATTACAAACCTTGTATCACATATTCACATTCCACATACACACACTCAGACGTACATCTAACTCACTACGTGCCTACAAAAAGCGTGCAACCTACTCTAAATATTTCAAAATTATTTACCTACCTAAACTTGCGTAATCAGTGCATTCACTCTTATTTACCTACCACTAGAATCAACACAAACCCCCCCTGCTACATCTCGAAGTATTTCTACACACATCTAAATGGATAGTTTCAATAACTTATTAGAACTAGATTCGCTTAAGCCGGCGGAATCTATAAAGTGCAATATTCAAGACCTAAAATTAAAAAACTCAACTAATATTTTTTCCATCCTCACTCAAAACATAAGAAGTATATACAAAAACATTGACGACCTACAAATAACTATCTCGCAATTAATTTATGAAGTCGATATTCTTATCCTAACCGAATGTAGATTACACTTAAATAAAAATATCCCCCAGCTTATAAACTACACCTCGTACCAAACTACTAACCTACTGAATCAAAACGACGGAGTTGTTATATACATAAAAAATACTCTTACGAATAAATGTAAAGAACTTAATCTTCTGGATGCCACCGGGTTACAAATTGAAACTAAAAACTATGTTATTATAGGTATATACCGCTCCCCGTCGTACCTAAACGCCAGTAATTTCATCGGGTCCCTTGACTCTCACCTCGAAACGTTAAATACCTACAAAAACATAGTCATACTCGGCGATATCAACATTAACCTTATTCCATCACCTAGGGAGAAATCAAATGAAAAAAGTAACAGACTTTCCTACCTAAACGTACTTTCTGTTCATGGACTAATGTCTGCTCATAACTTACCTACAAGATACGACAGCTGCCTGGACCATGTTTTCCTAAAGTTGGAAACAAACAATTCGGCTTACGTCGCCGTTTTAAACACCACCCTAACGGACCACAATCTGGTTGCATTATTCATCACTCAGAAAAACAAACAATTATCTCCCCCTAAATACAAAACTGTGACTAACTATAACAAAGCCATTGACGGTCTTATCTCCACAGATGTTTCTTATTTTAATATTTACACGGATCCTAATACTTATGCAACATACCTACTCGCCCGCGAGCCGGCTCGAGCACAAAGAAGATGGAGATTGCCCCCATCACCGTGATTCTACGTGACGGTTCGCGTGACGTCTGGCTGGACTCTGGAAAGAAGACCAATATAACAGTCAGTGACCTCGGTAGGGAAGGAACAGATAAAGTTTACATGCGGGAATCTATCACACCGTCTACTGCCCACCTTTTATGGAAAGCCAAAATGCAGCTCCGTGAACGCTTCCAATTTAAATACGTCTGGTGCAAAAATGGAACTGTTTTAGCAAGAAAAGGCGAGAACGAGAAGATCATTGCTATCCATTCACTTCAACATCTAGAAGACTTCACAAAAACCCTACAAACCGTCAACTGACTAGGCAGCGATTATAGCAATAGTAGGTACAATAGTATGTATACCCATTAGTTATCATAAATGGATGACATAACGCCTAATATAACAGAACTAACTTGCCGTAATTGGAACGATTTTACAAATAAATTACCTAATAAAAATAAATCATTAATTGTTTTTCATGTAAACATACGGTCAATGCTTAAAAATTACACTGAATTAGAAAACATTGTCTTAAACTCAAATAGTATCATACACTTACTAGCAGTGACTGAGGCTAATATTAAGGAGGAGTATGTAAATATGTTTGAACTCACCGATTACACAATGTACCATGAGCTACGATCAAATAGAACAGGAGAGGTGTCCTGCTGTACGTGCATAATTCACTTTCATTTATAAGAAACAATGTATGTACTAAAGAGTTCGAATGCATCACAGGTGAACTATGTGCTAACAGTTATAAACTAGGTATATGTGCAGCTTACCGACCGCCAGATTGCAATAAAGAAAGATTCATCACAGAATTAAATACAACCTTATCCATAGAACTGACTGGTCAAAGCTGACAAGACGTGCCTGCAGCAGATTTTACCGACCAAGCGGCGCAGTGTGCTTCCTACGGCAATGGGCCTAATCCCGCCATCTGGCTTTTTGAGTGCGCAGAGGTTTGCACCGTATAGAATTTCCGTGATTTCAGGTGGAACTTTACCGGCCAGCATTAGGTTTACCACGTTTACTAAGCTGCTGAGTAAGGATCCTTATCCTATTATAATATTCGTAGCAACTATATGTTAATCGGCGACATAAACCTAGACATAACAAAAAATAAACCTATATTTAAACGCTACTTAAACTCCTTATCTGAAATAGGTTTTGAAAAGGGAATATCCCAATACACAAGAATTGAAAAACGTGGTAATATAATATGTAAATCCTGTGTAGACCACATTTTTATTCGCAACAATAGTGAAATGGATATTTACACCAGTGTAGTTAACGTCGTCCCGGCCGATCATCACATAATTGGCTGTGCGATAATAAATGCATGCGAAGATGACTCACGCTCGACGCGCGCAGATCAGCTGATAACTAAATACAATAACGATATTTTGCACAGTGAGTTATCTATGATCGACTGGAGCGAGCCGCTAAAATATGATAACCCTAATGATATATACAACTATATACATGAAAAATACTCTATCGCATACAACAAAAGCAAATTTACTATGAAATACATAGGAAAAAGAAAAAAATGTGTATGGACTAACCAGCGCCTTAAAAACATGTGTGAAAAACGCGACGAACTATACAATATCTGGTTAAAAGATGAAAATAATGCTAAAAAAAGATTACTCTATAATACTTACAGAAATAAAACCAATAAGTATACACAATATTTAAAAAATTGGAAAACTAAGTCAGATATATGTAACAACTTTAATAACCCACGACAAGTCTGGTCTATTATTAACAACTTAACGGGCAAAATTTTACAGTGCATAGACAATATCTTAATTAGAAACTTTAAACTTCCGCCCGAGACCTTATCTAACTCGTTTGCGATAGAATTTGATAAAAATGTTAAAAACATAGGGAATAACTGTTGCGTACCCCTGCTAGATTGTAGTTTATACGAAAACATACCCGATAAGTCGATCAGAGTGGGATATGCACGTGAAGAAGAAGTCGAGAAAATAATTAGACAATTAAATGACATAAAAAGTCCGGGTTATGACGGTATAAGGGCCGTGGACATTAAATACGCGAGTACGCACTTAGTGCCAGTAATAACTCATCTCATAAACCGATGCCTGACTACGTCAATTTACCCGGATTTACTGAAAATTGGTGTCATAAGGCCTATTTATAAAAATGGGAAACGCGATGATTATAATAATTATCGCCCCATTACGATATTATCATGTGTAGACAAAATTTTAGAACGGTATCTAAGTAACAAGATTAATAAGTACTTACAGTCGAACAACGTCATAAATAATGAACAATACGGCTTTCAAAAAAATAAAAGCACTACTCAGCTTTTATGTAAATTTACGAATGAAGTCAACACTTATTTAAACAAGAAACTTCACGTGCTTGTCTTACTGATTGATTTTAGCAAAGCATTTGACGTCTTAAGATATTCTACGCTGTATGAGAAGCTTTCGCGAACTGGTATATGCGGACCACTATTAGAACTACTTAAAAACTATCACTCAAACCGATACACGACGGTTAAAATATCTAACCAAAATAGCAACTTATTACTTACCACACAGGGCACAGCCCAAGGCTCAATTATTGGACCTACTGAATACTTGCTATACGTTAATGATATGGTTAACATACTTACGGAGGGTTCAATATACCAGTTTGCGGACGACACATGTCTCCTGGTCGCAAATGATGACTTAAGTAACGCTCAAACTATTATGCAACATAACTTCAATCAACTTAGTAAATGGGCGCACGATGTGGGTCTGATAATTAATGCACAAAAAACAAAGTTCTTGCATATCCATTCCTCCCACATAAAATCTGACATCATACCTACCATCGTCGCTCATAGTCATACCTGCCTGCACTCCGCGCCAAGCAGCTGCTCATGTGAAAAACTAGAATTAGTCCGTAATCACATGTACATAGGCTTGATAATTGACGATAGATTCAGTTGGGTATCGCATATACAGCATGTTTGTTCTAAATTAAGATCAATAATGAGCAAACTAAAAATCCTCAAATATAAACTACCTTACAAAACACTTAGACTGCTGTATATGGCCCTAGCTGACTCAGTCATTAGTTACGGTCTGAGCAGTTATGGTAGAAGTTGTAAAACTAACATGAAGGATATTTATGATTTGCAGATAAGACTACTCAAAATAATTGTACCTAAACATATAAAAAATAAGTATAAAAATGATTACGGTCAATTATTTAAATATTGCCAAATTATGAGTGTATACGATAAAATTAAATTTAATATATTAACCGAAATACAAAAACCATACCTATTAAATGAAGTAAAGAGAAACGAACGTTTAAGAAACATATACACAAATCATAAATATCACTTCCCTATAGTCAATAATAAGTACGGGATGAGAATGGATAGTTATATTCTTACTTCCTATATTAACGAACTACCCGTAGAACTACAAGAAATGTACGTAAACAAACAAAAATATAGGTCAAAGTTAAAGAAACATTACCTAACCTGCAATCTGTACAATGTATTATCTTAAGTTTGTCACGACTCACCTGTACCCAGATAAACCTTAAAGGTTTTCGTGGTATGTGGTTTTTATCATGTTTCTATATATAAGAATTTGTATTGGAAAATAAACAAAAAAAAAAAACCGGCCAAGAGCGTGTCAGACACGCCCACAAATAGGGTTTCGTAGTCAACGTTTAAATATCAGGTTTTTCAGCATTACAAACTTAACTTGTTGCTGGTTTGTTAGCAGCAGTATGATGACCAACCGCAAATAGAAAAACTCAATTTTTTCTGAAACCTTTAAGGGTACAATATCCGTTATAGTTTTCATTGTAACTTCAGATTGTAAGCTATATTCCATATTTATTTCAAATTTTTAGCTTTTATACTTTAGAAGTTACAGCTGGAACAAATTATGGGTCAAAAACGCCCTTTTTAAAAGCAAATATCTCGTGACAGAAACATTGTAGTGACTTTGTTTCAAGGAAACCTCACCTTAATTTTAAAAGACCTATTCAACGATACCCTACTCAATATTACAAAAGAAAAAAATTTTTTTGCCCCCTTTCACTTGTATGGGAGGGGGTCCAAAAAACATTTTAAATATTTTTTTCTTAACATTTCTATATTTGGGTCAACACGATCTATCTTCTCACCAAATTTCATGTCGATAGCTCTAAAACTGATGAAGATATAATAATAATAATAATCATTTATTTTCAGACACAAGATCCACAAGAAACAGTACATACTATAGAAATAAAATATCTTATATACTAAAAAAACATACAATACAAGATTAAAAGTAAAATAATCACTAGACTAATAAATGTAGCCATTGTCTATAACAGCTACTGCTGTACAGTCTTTCGCATAGCCCTATAACTATTGAGTTATGAGAGTGACGGAGTGTATTCAGAAAGGAGGCTATCCTATGCCTCACCACAGCATTGAATGTGTTGACGCGAGCCTCAAAGAACATGCCAGAGGCGCTGCAATACCTTTTTAGGCCCATCAGGTACCTAAAACAGTTATTGTACTGTACCCTAATGATGTCATGAGACTTTTTTGTATCATTAGTCCATAACTGGCAAGTATACAGTGACTGACAGAAGGTCTTGAACAATAAGACCTTCACATCATTTTCACACTTACTAAACCTCCTAGCCAGCATATTACCGACTATGGAAAGCCCCCTTCGCTGTCTCTCCATATCCACATCATCTTTCAGAGAAGACGTCACGATGTGGCCAAGGTACTTGAAGGACTCCACGACTTTGATCGGCTCTCCTTTGAGTGAGACAGCAGGAATGGTTTCAGGACCACGACCAGATCTAAAGACAACTATTTCAGTTTTCTTTGAATTGTATACGAGGCCATGACTGTTAGCATAGTCTTCGCATATCGCTAATAGTTTCTGTAAACCCCTGACTGAGGGACTGAGCAGCACCATGTCATCCGCATAACTCAAATTATTAAGATATCTATTATCGATTTTAAGCCCAACATTAGTGCTGCTCAGTCTCACAATCAGGTCGTTTACGTAGATGTTAAAAAGATCTGGTGAGGTCAATCCGCCCTGTCTTACCCCGCACGATAGACCAAAACTCTCAGAAAGCGTGTTAGCCCAGCGCACGTTATTGGTCTGATGCTTATACCAATAAGCCAACAAATCCACAACGCTACTGGGAGCCTGAGCCTGACGTAGCTTGTTCCACAGAGTGTTATGATCGAGGGTGTCAAATGCACGGCTGAGGTCCAAAAAACATCCGTATACTGACGTATTTCTGTCACGATACGTGTTAACTATTTGTTTTAGGGAAAAGATAGCCGTGTCAGTTGACAGCCCCGGTCTAAACCCAAACTGCGCATCATCAAGCTTAAGGCACGGGGTTAGTTTCTTTTGCATTAATCTTTCAAGCACCTTGGCCACAACAGTGGCCAATGAAATCGGTCTATAATTATTTATGCTAGATAAGTCACCAGTTTTATTTTTTACTACCGGTACCACAACAGTTTGGATCAGACTAGGGGGTAAATATCCATATCTAATACACAAACTGAAGAGATGCGCCAATATTTTACAGATGTGTGTTCCTGCGTATTGCAGGTGTTCCAGGCTTAGGCCATCGTGACCCGGCGACTTTCCACGTTTCATTTTCATGAGAACATTACATACTTCCTCTTCTGAAAATTGAATAGGCTCCGGGTCACCCTGACCCTCACCTTCCACATAATCACATTTGGCCGTCGAAGGCATACAAAACTTATCTTTAAACAAGTTAGCTATTTTCGCTTTGTCACTCTCTTTTTCTATATGAGGGCGCGGCATACAGACAGACAGACAGACAGACAGACAGACAGACAGACAGACAGACAGACAGACAGACAGACAGACAGACAGACAGACAGACAGACATGACGAAACTATAAGGGTTTCTAGTAGACTACGAAACCCTAAAAACAGCATTAATTAACCTAATTAGAACAATTATACAAAATAACTCTAAACTAGTGCTTATCCCAAATGGTAAAAGGTCTAAAAAACCATGGATAAACGAGGGTACTCTAAAAATGTGCGTTAGGACCGCGGGTGTACAAGTTAGGATTGAGCTGCTTATCTACAGGATGGTAGTACCTGCAGTGTACCTCAGTGTACCTCCAATGAAATCCAGTGTACCTCAGTTAATAAAAAGTTATTGGATGAAATATGTACACCCGCCATTCTAACGTTAGGATGGCGGGTGTACATTTTTATTTCGGTCTGTAGATACTTATTTTGCTTTTCGTTTACAGTAATTTGGTGTACCTGCAGTGTACCTGTCCATAAAATTATAAAATAATCAAAATGATGACAAATACCAGTAAAAAACGTGTAAAAACGATAAAGGGGAAACTAGGGGCACTTGAGCCCTAGGGGAGACTTTGTAAACGTTATTTCCAGAAAAGCAGAAGACTTAGAGAGCTACTTTCCTACAGGATGGTGGTACTTGCAGTGTACCTCAGTGTACCTCCAATGAAATCTAGTGTACCTCTTTAGATAAAAAGTTATTTGATGAAACATGCGCACATGCCATTCTTACGTTAGGATGGCGGGTGTACATATTTCATCCAATAACTTTTTATTAACTGAGGTACACTGGATTTCATTGGAGGTACACTGAGGTACACTGCAAGTACCACCATCCTGTAGGAAAGTAGCTCTCTAAGTCTTCTGCTTTTCTGGAAATAACGTTTACAAAGTCTCCCCTAGGGCTCAAGTGCCCCTAGTTTCCCCTTTATCGTTTTTACACGTTTTTTACTGGTATTTGTCATCATTTTGATTATTTTATAATTTTATGGACAGGTACACTGCAGGTACACCAAATTACTATAAACGAAAAGCAAAATAAGTATCTACAGACCGAAATAAAAATGTACACCCGCCATCCTAACGCTAGAATGGCGGGTGTACATATTTCATCCAATAACTTATTATTAACTGAGGTACACTGAATTTCATTGGAGGTACACTGAGGTACACTGCAGGTACTACCATCCTGTAGATAAGCAGCTCAATCCTAACTTGTACACCCGCGGTCCTAACGCACATCTCTAAAATGCATAAATTTACGTAACAAAATGCAACTTAAACTAAAATCTGAACCACATAACAAAATCCTATCGATTTACTTAACATACTACCCTGTCAACAATTAGCAGTCAACCACGTAAATAAATACTTTGCCAATATCGGACGTAGCCTTGCGGAAAACATTGTTACTAGAATAGGCCCCCCCGCGCATACTACAATGACCTCCTATACTCACTCAACCTCCTTTGTGCTACTTGACTGCACCCCTAGCGAGGTCAGAGCTATCCTTATGAGTCTGGACTCGGGAAGTGCGCCGGGCTGGGACGCGATCTCTACTCATTTCTTGAAAATATCATGTGATTTTATTGTCCCATTAATAAGTAACCTAGGAAACTTAATCTTTAAAACCGGTATTTTTCCCTCTGACCTGAAGCGAGCCATAATCACCCCTGTTCACAAGAGTGGGGACAGAAACGACGTAAATAACTATCGCCCTATCTCGGTACTTACCTCAATCTCCAAAATTATTGAGAAGCTCCTAAATTCCAGACTAGTTAGTTACCTGAATAAATATAAACTTTTAGCTGACTCTCAGTATGGTTTCCGTGTAGGGAGATCAACTCAGGATGCCATTATTGATCTCACTTCTCATATAACAAAAGAAGTCGATAAAGGTAATAAATGCGTAACAGTCTTCCTTGACCTCAAGAAGGCTTTTGATACTGTTTCTGTGCCCATTCTTGTTGACAGGCTAGAGAATATGGGAGTACGTGGAATAGCCCTTTCTCTCTTCTCCAGCTACCTCTCAAATAGAAAGCAGGCAGTTAAAATTGGTCAGTGTCTTAGTGAAGAGGAAATGGTAACATTTGGAGTCCCGCAGGGGAGTGTCCTCGGTCCAACGCTCTTTCTTATATATATTAATGACCTATGTAAGCTTACTGGCGTTGGAGGGAGGATACTCTCCTACGCAGACGATATGGCTATTATTTTCTCTGGAAAAACATGGGATGAAGTAAAACAAGTTGCAGAAAAAGGACTTGAAAAGGTCTCTAAATGGCTAAATACTAACCTTCTAACCCTCAACGTACTAAAAACTAATTATGTATGCTTTGGACCTTACATAAACTCACAACCGAGTACCAACTTCAACATTACACTGCATAGCTGCTTGAATAACAACCCCTGTAACTGCCCACTTTTACAGAAAGTTACCTCTATAAAGTACCTCGGCATCATGGTGGACCAGAGATTGAGCTGGCACCCACACTTGGAACTTACCATGAGTAGGGTCAGAAAACTTATATGGGTTTTTAAATCGCTGAGGCATGTTATGAACAAAGACATACTTTATAATATCTATGTTGCTATGGTCCAATCGGTCTTGGTTTATTGTATCCCGGTCTGGGGAGGAGCTAATAAAACGAATTTCCTGGATCTTGAGAGGGCTCAGAGATCGCTTGTGAAGGTTATGCTATTTAAGCCATACAGGTTCCCTACTGACACGCTATACACTATCAGCAATATACTGACGGTCAGAAAGCTGTACGTCGTAAACTTAATTTTAAAATATCATAAAGACCTGTCCTTTGATCATAACATCCTTAGTAAAAGACGAAACTACATGGTGGCTCCTACTTGTCCTGTTCGTACTGCGTTCGCCGAACGTCAATATATAGCACAAGGTCCCTTCCTATATAATAAGATAAACTGAACACTGCAGTTATACCCAATGCCTTTACACCCTTGTAAACACGCCCTGATCGAATGGTTGAAAACCCTTACCTATGATGAGGTCGAGGTACTTTTTTTTTAGATATGCACCTACCAACCCTTCTGTACTCCTCCTCCTGCATGTGGCAAATATCACCGATCCCAAGGAAATTTATATATCCGTAGGGCATGTAGGAGGTGGAGACAAACGGTCTATAAATCAGCCAGTAATTCTACCTACGTATATAATACGCACGTATACACTATGTAAAGCCTACGTATTGCACACCCATTTTTAACCATGGTTTGCACGTCTTCTCCACTTGTCGTTTTTAAACAACGATCCCAAGGCCACAAACCGTAGGGCAGGTGGGATGGCTCATGCAAACCATGTTGCTTTTCATATACTAGCCGGTGCAAACAAACAATCAACTCACTATTTTCTTCCGTTAGAATTATTTAACCTTATCGATATAAGAAATAAGTACCTATAGTCGAATGCCTACCTACTTAGTACCACTGTCGCATGATGGTCGCATGCACCCTAATTTGCACGCTACTACTTTTACACACACACACTCACGCTCACGCAAACGAGTACGTCTTAACCTAATCACACTCACACCTCAACAATCAAATCTATCTAATACCTATGTTTAGTTTCGTACCATACGCGCGCGAATACGTTTTGTTGTTTCGCGCCATTTCGTCTGATAGACCGCGTGGCCTGAGCGCCAGCTGGTCGGCCGGCGCCATCTTGGTTTTGTTCGTTCGGTTCCCGTGAACCACGCGGCCGGCGCCATTATCATTCACATTCCGTTCTCGCCGGTACCCGTGCGCGCCGCGGCTCTGTTAGGCACATATTTTAATGTAATTTAGTATTTATTATTCGCATGCGCAATTGCTGCCAGGGAAGAGTTCCCTGTTCGGAGCGGAAGTAAAACCAAGTGAATAGTGGTTTTGCGCTTTGTATGCGAACTGGGCAGGTTTCTTGATTGGGGGCCAACGTGGCTGATTTCTTGTGCGGGAGAAATCTTTTGTTATTTGCAAAAACAGCGAACGTTTAAATGATATCTATATTTGCTGTCGAACTGTGAACAATAGTGAACTAAGGTGAAAGCAAAATTGTTGGAAGGACGGAGCACCACACGAGCTGGTGTCTGGAGGTCGTGAGTTTTGATTTACTTTCCCATCCTCGGTGTTCCTAGTCCAGAAACCTGTTTCCCTTCATATCTTGACTCACGAGGGGCGGTGACATACTTACCACACGGTGAGCAATTCGCTGGTAGTTTTGTATAAGTACTTTATTTGTAGTGATTAGCAACATTACGTGGAGGTCACCACCTTGATGACCTTTAGTACAACCGGAACTTGGTACATTTACTTTAGATATCAGCTGCAGTAGTGCGGTAAAATATTAGTCATCTTGTAGGAGATTAAGGGCCGTCGCAGACATCGGAAACAAAAATTTCTCAACAGGAAATTTTCCGGAACAGAAAATTTTCTCATTAAATTTATTTTATTTAGCTATAGTAAAGAGCACTACGAATCGTAGTCAAATGTTGTTCCGAGGCTGATCGACCATTTAGTTTTAGATTTTAAGATAACTTTAATTTGCTTCCACTGCGCTAAGATCAGCTTCGGAATCAAACAACCTACTTGAGATCTGTTTTTATGCACGCTAAACGACCACATAGTTTGCTACCTATGGACGTCTGTAAATGATCTGCATTGTTATATTTTTAAGTTATTATAAGTAAGTGTACCTAACTACTACCTTCTGTAATACACATCCTAAACAAAATGTAAACATGGGAAGAGCGGGGTATTCCCACCACAAGTGTCTTTGACTACTTAAAGGGAAGCCTCCAGCAACTTTGTGAATAGGATTTATGGAAATAAAGAATTTTTAATTTAATTTAATTTAATTAATTTAACACTGAGGTACACTGCAGGTACTACCATCCTGTAGATAAGCAGCTCAATCCTAACTTGTACACCCGCGGTCCTAACGCACATTATAAAGAGATTCTTTAGGTTTGCGACGTTTATGACGTTTGGTATGGTGGGAGTAAAAAGTGTCATGTGATCAACATCTATGTGAAGTGATTTTTTTAAGGCTCTGGAATCTGTCTGCCTACCAAACTAGCAAGCAACACCAAGAGCACGGCTTCACTTAAGGCTGCTATCAACTTTTTCTGGCAAATTACCGAAAATAGGCGTTATAAAAATCAGTTTTTAAGTTAATCTTTACGGTAAAAAAATAAAATATCTTATACATCGAGTCAAACACATCTTTATCTAAAAAATGTATTATGAACATTGTAACATTTTAATTTATTACTTATAGTAAAACAGCGAAAACTAAAACAAGTTACTGAAAATATAGGAGAAGACCTCAAATTAGGCCTGAGTTTTAGATCTATGGTACACTGTAACAAAATACCAATTTTACATGTGCATAGAAGATATCTTCGAGAACAAACTTTATTTTGTACATTTTTCAATTTCATTCCACAACCTAGCTAAAAAATACGTTTTCGCATTCGAATTTTGGCAAAATATTTCTCTATTTTAATGGTTTCTGTATGAAAAACTACCAACAGGATAAATTCGAAAAAAATATATGTGTTAGAAGAAAATGTATTTAGTTAAATTGCAAAAGAAATGAATTTTTATTCATTAAAATGTTATTGTTAAAAATATTCAAAAACACCTCTAAATTCCGCAAAATGACACTCCGTGCTTGAGTCGCGCGTCCGCTACCACGGGAAATTCGACTCAATGCGTATAAATTTATGTTCAAATTTGAGTGGCGCACATTTTTGTTTCTGAGTAAAACGTGAAAGCCCTCTTAAAAAACATACGGATATGACTCTAATATAATAGTTTTTTATCTTCTGTTGGCGCATGAACATATTCTTGGCGAGACGAAGTTCGCGGGCACCAGCTAGTAAAGTTATAAAATAAAATAGACGTAACTAATTCATTTATTTAAAATCAATTCAGTGTGTTCCTATTGGAAAAACCTTTTTTCCTATATTTGGGTCATTATTCAGATTTCGATTCTCCGCGTAAGCTGCGTGGCAAATTTTAATTTAAGCAATTTGAAGATGATGACAATGAAATATGCAATTTTTACCCGGGCGTCGTTTTCCCCTTACGTCGAGCCTCTCTGTTTCGAGCTCCATTGCTTCGAGCCGCCGCTTTGTTCCCTATACGTCAGGCCTGCCTAAGGTAGGGTACAGTCCGCAGAAATATTTTACAGAAATTATTGTTTTTAGGCAATAACTACATTAAGTAACATTTTCAGTGACAGCTGTCAAATTTTAAACTCGTTTATCTCGTTAACTGTGAATGCTTCACTATTGGTTTCATTGGGAAAGTTGTAGGCTTTAACGAGATCTACATGACAGGTGTCAGCTGTCATACTAAAAAGTCGTTTATATCGGAAACAATGCTTGCTAGACTATTGGTTTCATTGGGAAAGTTGTAGGCTTTAACAAGATCTACATGACAGGTGTCAGCTGTCATACTAAAAAGTCGTTTATATCGGAAACTATGCGTGCTAGACTATTGGTTCCTTCGGGAAAGTTGTAGGCCTTAACGAGATCTACATGACAGGTGACAGCTGTCAAACTTTAAACTCGTTTATATCGAAAACTATGCGTGCTAGACTATTGGTTTCTTCGGGAAAGTTGTAGGCCTTAACGAGATCTACATGACAGGTGACAGCTGTCAAACTTTAAACTCGTTTATCTCGTTAACTGTGCATGCTACACTACTAGTTTCTTTGGAAAAGTTGTAGGTCTGGACGACATCTACATTTTAAGTGACAGCTGTCAAACTTTAAACTCGTTTATCTCGTTAACTGTGAATGCTACACTACTAACTTTTAAGCTGTCACTTAAAATGTAGATCTTGGCAAGACCTACAACTTTTCCAAAGAAACTAGTAGTGTAGCATGCACAGTTAATGAGATAATCGAGTTTACAGTTTGACAGCTGTCACCTGTCATTTAGATCTCGTTAAGGCCTACAACTTCTCCGAAGAAACCAATAGTTTAGCACGCATAGTTTCCGATATAAACGACTTTTTAGTATGACAGCTGACACCTGTCATTTAGATCTCGTTAAGGCCTACAACTTTCCAAAAGAAACCAATAGTCTGGCACGCATAGTTTCCGATATAAACGACTTTTTAGTATGACAGCTGACACCTGTCATGTAGATCTCGTTAAGGCTTACAACTTTCCCGAAGAAACCAATAGTCTAGCACGCATAGTTTCCGATATAAACGACTTTTTAGTATGACAGCTGACAGCTGTCATGGAGATCTCGTTAAGGCCTACAACTTTCCCGAAGAAACCAATAGTCTAGCACGCACAGTTTCCGATATAAACGACTTTTTAGTATGACAGCTGACACCTGTCATTTAGATCTCGTTAAGGCCTACAACTTTCCCAAAGAAACCAATAGTCTAGCACGCATAGTTTCCGAGATTAACGAGGTTTTAGTATGACAGCTGACACCTGTCATTTAGATCTCGTTAAGGCCTACAACTTTCCAAAAGAAACCAATAGTCTGGCACGCATAGTTTCCGATATAAACGACTTTTTAGTATGACAGCTGACACCTGTCATGTAGATCTCGTTAAGGCTTACAACTTTCCCGAAGAAACCAATAGTCTAGCACGCATAGTTTCCGATATAAACGACTTTTTAGTATGACAGCTGACAGCTGTCATGGAGATCTCGTTAAGGCCTACAACTTTCCCGAAGAAACCAATAGTCTAGCACGCATAGTTTCCGATATAAACGACTTTAGTATGACAGCTGACACCTGTCATTTAGATCTCGTTAAGGCCTACGACTTTCCCGAAGAAACCAATAGTCTAGCACGCATAGTTTCCGATATAAACGACTTTTTAGTATGACAGCTGACACCTGTCATTTAGATCTCGTTAAGGCTTACGACTTTCCCGAAGAAACCAATAGTCTAGCACGCATAGTTTCCGATATAAACGACTTTTTAGTATGACAGCTGACACCTGTCATTTAGATCTCGTTAAGGCCTACAACTTTCCCAAAGAAACCAATAGTCTAGCACGCATAGTTTCCGAGATTAACGAGGTTTTAGTATGACAGCTGACACCTGTCATTTAGATCTCGTTAAGGCCTACAACTTTCCCGAAGGAACCAATAGTCTAGCACGCATAGTTTCCGATATAAACGACATTTTAGTATGACAGCTGACACCTGTCATTTAGATCTCGTTAAAGCCTACAACTTTCCCAAAGAAACCAATAGTCTAGCACGCACAGTTTCCGATTTAAACGACTCTTTAGTATGACAGCTGTCACCTGTCATTTAGATCTCGTTAAGGCCTACGACTTTCCTGAAGAAACCAATAGTCTAGCACGCATAGTTTCCGATATAAACGACTTTTTATTATGACAGCTGACACCTAAACTGTAGGTTTCGTCAAGTTAATAAAAATTTTCTAAGACACTGATGTGCTGGCATGCACAGTTTCCGAGATAAACGAGATTGTATTTTGACAGCAGTCACCTTAATTGTAGGTCTCGTCGAGATGTTAAACTTTTTCTAAGACACTGACAGTATTAAATAAATCAAATCAAAATAGATTTTGTTGAGAACTGTACTCGATGTTAAGCAGCACGATGCCACGAGGCACGGCGCAAAGAAGCTCGATACAGAGAGGCTCGACGTAAGGGGAAATCGACGCCCCGTCCACAATTCGAAATATGATTCTGTATACTTTCACGATTATAGAACAGTTTGGTGCTCCTTGCTAGCACAATTACTTTTCGAGAAATTGAATTTTAAAATTTTGTGTGCCGCGCAGATTACAAATCAAGCCACGTAGATTACATAGCCAATTTTATCTTTGTATTTTCATTAGTTTTCTATAAGTTTTACTTGAAACATGATTATTCTTGACTTAAGTCTAGGTTATAAGGCAAAGATGGAGTCTGTGATGGAGACAGGTCATGGAAAATAAGTCTTTATTTACTACTACCATAAAAATAGAATCGACAGATGCAGGTAATTAGTTCCTGTCTTTCAGTGTGCATAATGAAAGACGATTCAGAGTGCTTAGTCCGAATTGGTGGATTGGCAACTAAATATGAATGGTATCCCGCCAAATATACTTACAGGTGTTCTATGGTGGAAAAGTGCTGGCGGAATAAGGTCGTGGGAGTCTTGGTTCAGCATAATTTTGAATAAAAATATGATGAAGACTGCTAGGCAGGCCATCTTGCGACAAACAGCAAGGCTGTGTAGATTGGTATTGACCAGATATGTGTCGTATTGAGTTCCATCAAATCAAGAGCAACTTATTGACTAAGTCATCCAAGGGATGGCTGGATTTCTACACACAGGATGAGTTTTATATGAATTCTTTAATGCAAATATAATAAATAACAATTGGTGATACTTAAATTTAGTTACAAGGGTGAGCTTGTAAGCTTAATTTTATAAGAAAGTAGTGATTTTTAGGCTCCAAAGTGAAATCAAAGTTCAGGATTGATGACAACTCAATGCCCAGTCAAGCTATTCGCAATGACAGAAATGTGTACTTCAGAAAAGTAGTTGTCTAGTCGAGAGGACTACTTTCAGATGCAATAAAGCTCCTGTGTCGTGGTAGCATTGAATAAGACCAGGGCTTTCTCTGTAGAACGCAATTTGCGCTCTGCCGATTTGGACTTGACTATGTTTCTGTGACGGTACTGTCCTGCATACCTATGAATACCAAACTAAAGTAGTTAAAAGCTGTTCTGAAGGAAGAGCCTAGAACTTTGAGGACCACAGGCATCAATGGCCATGAGGTCAGAGAGATAGCTGTTATTGATTACAAAAACCAGCTGGGTTGTCATAAATAGGAAGCTTGCTGAGGTGCCAGGTCAAGGTTTCTGTCAGACCTTGTCCAGCTAAAAGCCTCCCTGGCTGGATCCGCAAGAAAGACAGGTCAGCTGCAGGTATTTGCTGCACATTAGACTTATATGACACGCGTCTGATGGAGACCTACTTCCTCACCATGACGTAACAGTACATCGAGTTAACGCTATCGCCCTGTTTATGAACCAATGATACCTACATAAGCAAGTTAGGGGTCGTCCACAAATTGCGTAACGCACTTAGGGGGAAGGGGGGGTTCTGACCGGGCGTTACGGTCCCGTTACTATGGGGGAGGGGGGGTCAGCGTCAAGCGTTACGTAACGCTTTATTAAAGACTTTTTCAGGTATTTTTATACCTAATTCGGTGTCAGTGTCAGGAACGCAATTCTTCAGAAATTATCAAAAAAAATAACTGCCAAAGGTAGGATCTGAATGTACGACTATCGAAAGTAGTACTGATAATGCTTCTTCCATCTGGGCTACTGCGGCTTAATCGTGAGTGAGTTTAATATCCTATTTGTAGCAGGTTTTCATCGTTTTGGCTACATAACACAAACTGGAACCAAAAAATAATTGTTGGAAACTAGTCGCAAAACTCTCCCTGTAAATAGATCCATTGCCACGCGTTATTAGCCTACAAACATATATACACTTTTATAATTTCGTAGACAATGATTGAGCCGCAGTAGCTCAGAAGGAAGAGGCGTCGCCAGTACTAGTGCCGAATTTCGCAGTTTCAAATTCAGTCTAATTGTAGAAAAAATTGCAAGTTTTCTAAAAAATGTTTCATTGCTTTATCACAAAAAAATTAACTGAAAAATATTACAAAATAAGCGTTACGTAACGGAAAAGGGAGGGGGGGAGGGGTCATGACCAAGCGTTACGGTCCCGTTACGTGGGGGGAGGGGGGGTTCAAAATTTGTGATTTTTGCGTTACGTAATTTGTGGACGATTCCTTAAGGGGGCTTTGGCATTGTACTTCTTTTAGAAATAGGTAGTGCAAGCGGAGATAAATTTAGCAAGATTGTCAGCACAAGAGATAAATCAGGAGCAATATGTCTGAATACAGTCGCTGGCATATTATCGGATCTACCTTATAGTTTTGTCTTTTGGCCTCAAAATACACATCAAGCCTATGAAACAACGATCACTGGAATCGAAAAATTGCTGCGAGACAGTTAGGTGGTTGAATAGAGCCAACGTCCAGTATGTTTTGACATAACATGCACTCAATTCCATCAAAATTGGTAAAAATTCTTTGTCCAAGTATGGTCCAAGTATAATGATATGAAAACTCAAAACTTGATGATATTTGCCAAAAGAATTCTTTTTATGTGTTTTTTAATGAATATTAGGTAAAATAATAGTATTTAAAATGGTTATTTCAACTTTTTTTCAACTCTTAGAACCATTGTGTAATCTGCGTGGGAAGAATTGTAAGCTGCGTGGGTGTATTGCCACGCAAATTACTCCACGCAGATTACAAAAACCGAGTATTTTTGATAATAACTCGGCCATCTGTTATTGAATCTAAATAAAATTATAGACCAATAGTCCCGACTATATTACAAATCAGCCCTGTAAAAGACGAATCTCTAAGCGTAATAATTCTAGAAGCAATTTGAATCCACGAAACTTACATGCAAGGGTAGTAAAACTTGTGTCAGACCTTATTTTTGGAAATATTTTTATTTCTGGGCACTGAGGTGCCCATTCACTGTGTTTGGTTATTGAAGCATATTATAATAATTTGAGGAACAAAAACTCAGCTGGATACGGTTATAATCTTAGAAGTTATGAGCGATTTTACCACGCTTGGGCTAACTGTCCGAAATCGTGTGACCGATACATATATTCGGGTTTATTTTTAAAATTACACGCATTACATATTTTCTTCATCATTTACCTAATATATTGCTTTATGACGATTATTTTGATGTACAATAGATACGTACAAAACATAAGGAAAGTAGTTAAATCATAATTTGTAAAAAGTTAGTGCGAGGTGTGACACGCGGAGAACACCAATAATCCTCCCGTTTTCAACTTTCAGACTGGGTTTTGAAATACTAAGTGAATATAAAATAAGACTTTTTAATCGATTCCAAATAGGTATTGAAGTGTTAAATCATGTCCAATCGATCGATATGTCCAAACTTGTATAGTTTAGCATTTACAACACTGTGGCCGAAATTTTCACCCCTTTGAGGAATGACCCATCTTTAATCTTGTCTTGTAGTTTTTGCAACTCTGGATATTTCTTGAGTAAAGACTTTATACCCGCCGCAATTGCTATTTTTCCTACCTCTTTCACAATACCAAATTCAGCGGGTTGAGTCAATGGTTTTGGAAAACCACAAAGACCCATGAATTCCCAGAAGTCCCATGAATTAAAGAAATATATGAGGGTAGGATCAGGGGCCTGTACATATGCGGGATGAAAATAAATCTCAATAAAGTCCTATATCCCCTCTACGGTGGTAACACGGATTATTTCTAATGCATTCCCAACGTAACTGGAATACGTATCCCAAATAAGATTTTCGTCACCTGCTTCTTTGACTTCTGTTTTGAAACAAGCAATTATAAGTATAAGTTCCCGATTGGAAACTTCGGTTTTGTAATGTGGATGAGATATCTTTCTGCCAATCCTATTAAAACACGTAACCGCGTGTTTCATAATCATTTGTTCCGCCTCGAGACCTGAAAATATAACCTAGGTGTTAGATCATGATTTATAAACCCACTAGCTTTCCGCCCGCGGTTTAACTCGCGGTATTTATCTGTTTGGTCTAATAAAAGATCACGAACTGGAGGTGGTGTTCGACTTCTCGTGTGTATCTATCTAGCGGGGTCCCCAGAGGTATAATGATGAAATATATGAAAATGAATAGGCTTTTCAATGTACTTCACGACGTTGATAATGTGTTATGTTTTACTGTGTTGTGTTGTGTTGTGTTGTGTTATGTTTTACTGTGTTGTGTTGTGTTGTGTTGTGTTATGTTTTACTGTGTTGTGTTGTGTTGTGTTGTGTTATGTTTTACTGTGTTGTGTTGTGTTGTGTTGTGTTATGTTTTACTGTGTTGTGTTGTGTTGTGTTGTGTTATGTTTTACTGTGTTGTGTTGTGTTGTGTTGTGTTATGTTTTACTGTGTTGTGTTGTGTTGTGTTATGTTTTACTGTGTTGTGTTGTGTTGTGTTGTGTTATGTTTTACTGTGTTGTGTTGTGTTGTGTTGTGTTATGTTTTACTGTGTTGTGTTGTGTTGTGTTGTGTTATGTTTTACTGTGTTGTGTTGTGTTGTGTTGTGTTATGTTTTACTGTGTTATGTTGTGTTATGTTTTACTGTGTTGTGTTGTGTTGTGTTGTGTTATGTTTTACTGTGTTGTGTTGTGTTGTGTTGTGTTATGTTTTACTGTGTTGTGTTGTGTTGTGTTGTGTTATGTTTTACTGTGTTGTGTTGTGTTGTGTTGTGTTATGTTTTACTGTGTTGTGTTGTGTTGTGTTGTGTTATGTTTTACTGTGTTTTACTGTGTTGTGTTATGTTTTACTGTGTTTTACTGTGTTGTGTTGTGTTGTGTTTTACTGTGTTGTGTTGTGTTGTGTTGTGTTGTGTTGTGTTGTGTTGTGTTGTGTTGTGTTGTGTTGTGTTGTGTTGTGTTGTGTTGTGTTGTGTTGTGTTGTGTTGTGTTGTGTTGTGTTGTGTTGTGTTGTGTTGTGTTGTGTTGTGTTGTGTTGTGTTGTGTTGTGTTGTGTTGTGTTGTGTTGTGTTGTGTTGTGTTGTGTTGTGTTGTGTTGTGTTGTGTTGTGTTGTGTTGTGTTGTGTTGTGTTGTGTTGTGTTGTGTTGTGTTGGGTTGTGTTGTGTTGTGTTGTGTTGTGTTGTGTTGTGTTGTGTTGTGTTGTGTTGTGTTGTGTTGTGTTGTGTTGTGTTGTGTTGTGTTGTGTTGTGTTGTGTTGTGTTGTGTTGTGTTGTGTTGTGTTGTGTTGTGTTGTGTTGTGTTGTGTTGTTTTGTGTTGTGTTGTGTTGTGTTGTGTTGTGTTGTGTTGTGTTGTGTTGTGTTGTGTTGTGTTGTGTTGTGTTGTGTTGTGTTGTGTTGTGTTGTGTTGTGTTGTGTTGTGTTGTGTTGTGTTGTGTTGTGTTGTGTTGTGTTGTGTTGTGTTGTGTTGTGTTGTGTTGTGTTGTGTTGTGTTGTGTTGTGTTGTGTTGTGTTGTGTTGTGTTGTGTTGTGTTGTGTTGTGTTGTGTTGTGTTGTGTTTTACTGTGTTGTGTTGTGTTGTGTTGTGTTTTACTGTGTTGTGTTTTACTGTGTTGTGTTGTGTTGTGTTGTGTTTTACTGTGTTGTGTTGTGTTGTGTTTTACTGTGTTGTGTTGTGTTGTGTTTTACTGTGTTGTGTTGTGTTGTGTTGTGTTGTGTTTTACTGTGTTGTGTTGTGTTGTGTTGTGTTTTTTAGTTAGTTCAAAAATCTTTATTAGATCAAAAAATATTCGGTCTCATGAGGTCAAAAATTATATTGAAAAAATCTTAAGCATTTTTCACGTTAGCTATTAAGTTTTATCAGAAACTAAAGTCAAACAACGAAAATGCAAGAAATATTCATACTTCGCTGCAAACAAACCAGCAACAAAATTAACTTTGTAATGCTGAAAGACCTGATATTTAAACGTTGACTACGAAACCCTATTTGTGAGCGTGTCTGACACGCTCTTGGCCGTTTTTCTTTATTATTATACCTTGTTAAAGTTATACGACTGGCCGTTAAACGTTACGTTTACATACGTTTTGTGGATACAAGTTAACGGCCAGCGTCCCAACAAGCTGAACAACTTTTGCTTTGAAGTCATACAAGCACATAACACACATACAACACTCACTCAAACACAAACCACACACACAAACGCACACACACACACACACACCACGCACACACACATACACACAAAAACACACATTCTTCGTATATAGTGGGAAGTTGGTGAACTGGGAAGTTGTGAAGTGAGGAGTTGGTGAAGTGGGAAGTCGGTGACATGGAAAGTTGGTAAAGTGGGATGTTGGTGAAGTGGGATGTTGGTGAAGTGGGATGTTGGTGAAGTGGGATATTAGTGAATTGGGACATAGAATTGGCGAGTTGGCTATTTGGGAAGTTGTCTTTTTGGGACAGTTGTCCAAATGCTCCGGAAGCTTATTTTTGACATTATGTTTTTGGAGAAATGACTAAAACCACAACTACACCTACACACTTAGAAATGAGCTGCCATCCTCCCATACATTGAATCGTAAAATGAGCGCAAAAAATTGCAAAAGTGAAATATTTGCTTTGATGTCTATAACTATCGTACAAAAAACATTATACTATGCCAACGGGACCAGACTAACTGCGTAAAAAAAATTTAACTTACCTCTTCTGTGGTTGTTTTGGAAGATTTTTCGTGTCATTCGGTAAAAATATTCATAGCTCGAAATGTTCAAGTATATCTGGGCATCAACATATCTCCAAAAGCAGACCATGGCATTAACTACACGATCATCCCAATTCTTAACCTCATTTAGAGGATTAAAAAACGTAAAATATAAGAGACGAAGATATTTCGATGAAACTTGCACTTCAAACAATCGTTTGGCCCTTATAAGAAGAGCAAGGGGCAAAGCATAGACTTCAATTCTCCACGGAAAATATTCTTCCCATTCGTTCTAAAAATAAACAATTTGGTAATTCTGTGCACAAAATAGAGAATTTACAGAAGGCGAGCTCGCCCCTTCTTTCGATCACTTATGCCTACTCTTTAGGGTTGCTACTTTTACTTTCTGGTTTTTTTTAATGAAGTTACCTATCGTTTGTAAATGAATTAGGTAGTTATAATGCAATTGATAAACTCCTAAATTACCTAGCCGATATGAAATGTTTTTTACCATATGGAAGTAGGTACCTACCTGAGTAGAAAGTCATATATTTCCAATAGGAAATAAGTAGGTCCCCACCTAAATCGGTAGATAGGCAATGGGTATGGGTTTGGGTTACGAGACTAGGTGGTAAGCAAAGCGACCCATGGCCATAGGTAGGCAGGTAGGTACGTAGGTAGGTAAGTAGGTAGTAGGTAGGTAGAGGACCGGCCGGCGGCGATGACCGACACGTCTAAGTGTTCCTCACGTCGTTCGTCGGTGTTTCCCACGGAAAAGAAGTGTAGGTATCTAATAGAAAGGCCTAAAAAATACCTATCTTGCCGTCACGAACTTTAATAGGTTAGTTACCTATGGCTAGAAGGTAGGTATTTTTGAACAGGGAGTCAAGCCATCATGAAAATCATACGTACCGACTACCGTCACTAGTCAGTCGCACACAGATTACCTACCTACCAATTTATTGGCGGGCAGGCGATACGTGCTGGGAACGGTAGGTAGGTAGGTTGGTAAGTAGGTACCTATCATGACATGAACATGACGACATGACAAACGCGGAGACGCGCCCGGAAAAAAATCGGGCATGGACGCTGTATCTGTAGCAGTGTAGCTGTAAGTTTCCTTCCGGACCATAAAGTTGAATTCCCATTAAGTTCAATTTTTTGAACGTCGGCTTCCCATTAAGTTGAGTTTTTCTAAAGTTGGATTCTTATTACTTTTAATGTATGGAACTCTCGGTGCGCGAGTTAATATCGCGCTCATAGTACAATCTGTAGGGATATTTTGCCTACAAAAGGTGGTGCGGATTATGTTTTTGCATTATCTTGTAAAGGTATCAAGGACAAATAATACCCCAAGTTTTCGACCTCGAGACTCCCAGGCTCCAGCCGCCATCTTGAATTTAAAGTTCTAAAAACAGATTATTTGCGAATAACTTGTTAAAAATTAATTTTATGACAAAAATATGTATGAAAAGAATAAAAAAAATATTATTTCCCAAATTTCATCCCTACATGTATACTAGCTAAGTCTACACCGCACGAAATGGGGGTAGAAAAAATATGCGTAAATTTTTCTATTTTTTTGATATGTTACGTATAATTATGGTGTATTAAAAAAATATGTGACGGGTGAACACTTTCTATGTCTGGTTTCGGAGATAATGGCGTTTATGTGGACGACTTCCCATCATACAAATGGCAAAATTCGCCTGTTTTCAAATAAGTCGATTTTCTCACCTTTTTACAATAAAAACTGTTATTTTTTACTTTTGTAATTTATTAACAGTTTGTTTCGCGACATTTTTTCAATACAAAGATAGCCTGGCTGGCTTATGGTTTCTATGATATTTCGCACAACGTCAATATAGGGTGAAATTTTTCTAGTGACCGATAGCGAAAGCTCAGAACCGGCTGATGTTAAGGAACAAATTTCCCACAGGAACGTAGGTTGAAATACAAAAAAAGAAATTGACCTCTCATAGTAACACAAATCAGCTGATCGGCAATTTTGTATGGGAGGTCCAAAAAATTTTTTCGTATTTCGACCTATGTTCCTTGGGGAAAGTTGTTTCTTATTACCAGCCAATTCTGAGTTTTTGCTATCGGTCACTAGTAAAGGAAATTTCTTCACCCCGTATTTTTGGGGGAAAAAAATAGGTGAACCTGAGTTATTTTTAAAATGAGTCAAGATTTATTTTTTATTTTTTCATTCGATAAACGACATGACAGTTAATAAAAAATGATGAAAAAAAACATTCTATGACTAGTTTTTTTGTTTTTCATATTAAAAGTATTTTAGCTAGTCGCCCATACATACATTCAAACTCATATCCTACCATAAAAACTAGATATACAATGTTTTTTTTCATTATTTTTTATTGACTGTCATGTCATTTACCGAGCGAAAAAATAAAAAATAAATCCCACCGATTCATTTCAAACATAACTTAGGTTTACTAATTTTTTCCCCAAAAATATTGTCATTTTGCGAAATATCATAGAAACCATAAGCCAGCCAGGATATCTTTGTATAGAAAAAAATTTCGCGAAACAATCTTTTAATATATTTCAAAAGTAAAAAATAACAGTTTTTATTGTAATGAAGTGACAAAAATCGACTTATTTAAAAACAGGCGATTTTTTCCATTTGTACGGGAAGTCGTCTACCCGTCACATATTTTTTTTTAAATACACCATAATACGTAACATATCAAAAAAAGGATCATGCCGTGGTTTGGGCCCACCACCCCCGCCTCCCCCATACCAGTCGTTTAGGAACCCTTATTTTAAAATCTTGAAATACGCACAGTACCATAAATTCGCATTTTATGGCAAGTTAATTTGATTTGTGTGATCCTTTGCTCTTAATAACAATGAGCCACACTGAAGGAATAATTAGTAGAAAATAAAAGTAATATTATTCTCTCAAGATTTTCTTCATTTCCCGTGTCATGAAAACATCCGCTCGATTTGACTTATTTCTCTGTCAAAGTATGAGTAATGAAAGTCCTTGGAGTAATGCGAGTAACGTCATAGCTACGTTTTCCTTAGGTCTAAGGAGGTCTTATGTCAAGTCATTACATTTTTTTCGCAAAAAGAATTTATGAATAAGATTTTAAATGTCAAAATATTATTCACTATTCAAAATAATCTTTTCTAAAGCTGGTATGAAACATGACAGCGTCAAAATCGGTCTATGACATTAATGTCACATCAATTCATGATTGACATTTGACTGACTGAGATAAATTTCTTAAATTCCTTTTCTGGTGTTAATTCACCCAATCAAAATAAACTCTGCGCAAAATTTCAAGATGCTAGGTCCAGTGGTATTACCTGGTGTCCATCAGAATGGCGGGTGTATAATCTCGAAATAAATCAAGATTAAATGTATTAAATGTACACTAAATGTACGTATTTGTACTTAAATATCCATGTCGTACATTTATCAGATGCTTAGATATAACGATTTCAAAATGACCAGCCATTCTGACGTCAGGATGGCGGGTGTATTTTAAACGGATGCACTAAACCTGACAATTCCTGTATCAAATAAATGTACACTAAATGTACGTATTTGTACTTAAATATCCATGTCGTACATTTATCAGATGCTTAGATATAACGATTTCAAAATGACCAGCCATTCTGACGTCAGGATGGCGGGTGTATTTTAAACGGATGCATTAAACCTGACAATTCCTGTATCAAATAAATGTACACTAAATGTACGTATTTGTACTTAAATATCCATGTCGTACATTTATCAGATGCTTAGATATAACGATTTCAAAATGACCAGAATGGCTGGTCATTTTGTAAACGGATGCACTAAACCTGACAATTCCTGTATCAAATAAATGTACACTAAATGTACGTATTTGTACTTAAATATCCATGTCGTACATTTATCAGATGCTTAGATATAACGATTTCAAAATGACCAGAATGGCTGGTCATTTTGTAAACGGATGCACTAAACCTGACAATTCCTGTATCAAATAAATGTACACTAAATGTACGTATTTGTACTTAAATATCCATGTCGTACATTTATCAGATGCTTAGATATAACGATTTCAAAATGACCAGCCATTTCAAAATGACCAGAATGGCTGGTCATTTTGTAAACGGATGCACTAAACCTGACAATTCCTGTATCAAATAAATGTACACTAAATGTACGTATTTGTACTTAAATATCCATGTCGTACATTTATCAGATGCTTAGATATAACGATTTCAAAATGACCAGAATGGCTGGTCATTTTGTAAACGGATGCACTAAACCTGACAATTCCTGTATCAAATAAATGTACACTAAATGTACGTATTTGTACTTCAATATCCATGTCGTACATTTATCAGATGCTTAGATATAACGATTTCAAAATGACCAACCATTCTGACGCCAGGATGGCGGGTGTATTTTAAACGGATGCACTAAACCTGACAATTCCTGTATCAAATAAATGTACACTAAATGTACGTATTTGTACTTAAATATCCATGTCGTACATTTATCAGATGCTTAGATATAACAATTTCAAAATGACCAGCCATTCTGACGTCAGGATGGCGAGTGTATTTTAAACGGATGCACTAAACCTGACAATTCCTGTATCAAATAAATGTACGAGAAATGTACGCATCACCTCACATAATGAACACTACTTTACTCTCAAAATAAGGTCTTTAAATTAGGTATCAAAAGTTAAACCAGAGCTCTGATCTATAACCGCCATATAAGGTGTAAAAAAATCGACTGCAAACATCATAACGAGTGAACCAGCCCCTGAAACTGAACGAATTTCCCCAAGGAACATGAGTCGAAACATGAAAAAAAATTGGGCTTCCCATACAAATTGACCCGGCCGGCTGAGATCCATTTTTTTTATTATTATTACTGATGTTCCTTGAGGACAGTTGTTCAGTTTCATGGGTTGTTTCACCCCTGAAAATATTTGCAGTTGATTTTTTTACATCTGCATAATAGTGTACATTTATTTGATACAGGAATTGTCAGGTTTAGTGCATCCGTTTACAAAATGACCAGCCATTCTGGTCATTTTGAAATCGTTATATCTAAGCATCTGATAAATGTACGACATGGATATTTAAGTACAAATACGTACATTTAGTGTACATTTATTTGATACAGGAATTGTCAGGTTTAGTGCATCCGTTTAAAATACACCCGCCATCCTGACGTCAGAATGGCTGGTCATTTTGAAATCATTATATCTAAGCATTTGATAAATGTACGACATGGATATTTAAGTACAAATACGTACATTTAGTGTACATTGATTTGATACAGGAATTGTCAGGTTTAGTGCATCCGTTTAAAATACACCCGCCATCCTGACGTCAGAATGGCTGGTCATTTTGAAATCGTTATATCTAAGCATCTGATAAATGTACGACATGGATATTTAAGTACAAATACGTACATTTAGTGTACATTTATTTGATACAGTAACTGTCAGGTTTAGTGCATCCGTTTAAAATACACCCGCCATCCTGGCGTCAGAATGGCTGGTCATTTTGAAATCGTTATATCTAAGCATCTGATAAATGTACGACATGGATATTTAAGTACAAATACGTACATTTAGTGTACATTTATTTGATACAGGAATTGTCAGGTTTAGTGCATCCGTTTACAAAATGACCAGCCTTTCTGGTCATTTTGAAATCGTTATATCTAAGCATCTGATAAATGTACGACATGGATATTTAAGTACAAATACGTACATTTAGTGTACATTTATTTGATACAGGAATTGTCAGGTTTAGTGCATTCGTTTACAAAATGACCAGCCATTCTGGTCATTTTGAAATGGCTGGTCATTTTGAAATCGTTATATCTAAGCATCTGATAAATGTACGACATGGATATTGAAGTACAAATACGTACATTTAGTGTACATTTATTTGATACAGGAATTGTCAGGTTTAGTGCATCCGTTTACAAAATGACCAGCCATTCTGGTCATTTTGAAATCGTTATATCTAAGCATCTGATAAATGTACGACATGGATATTTAAGTACAAATACGTACATTTAGTGTACATTTATTTGATACAGGAATTGTCAGGTTTAGTGCATCCGTTTACAAAATGACCAGCCATTCTGGTCATTTTGAAATCGTTATATCTAAGCATCTGATAAATGTACGACATGGATATTTAAGTACAAATACGTACATTTAGTGTACATTTATTTGATACAGTAACTGTCAGGTTTAGTGCATCCGTTTAAAATACACCCGCCATCCTGGCGTCAGAATGGCTGGTCATTTTGAAATCGTTATATCTAAGCATCTGATAAATGTACGACATGGATATTTAAGTACAAATACGTACATTTAGTGTACATTTATTTGATACAGGAATTGTCAGGTTTAGTGCATCCGTTTACAAAATGACCAGCCTTTCTGGTCATTTTGAAATCGTTATATCTAAGCATCTGATAAATGTACGACATGGATATTTAAGTACAAATACGTACATTTAGTGTACATTTATTTGATACAGGAATTGTCAGGTTTAGTGCATTCGTTTACAAAATGACCAGCCATTCTGGTCATTTTGAAATGGCTGGTCATTTTGAAATCGTTATATCTAAGCATCTGATAAATGTACGACATGGATATTGAAGTACAAATACGTACATTTAGTGTACATTTATTTGATACAGGAATTGTCAGGTTTAGTGCATCCGTTTACAAAATGACCAGCCATTCTGGTCATTTTGAAATCGTTATATCTAAGCATCTGATAAATGTACGACATGGATATTTAAGTACAAATACGTACATTTAGTGTACATTTATTTGATACAGGAATTGTCAGGTTTAGTGCATCCGTTTACAAAATGACCAGCTATTCTGGTCATTTTGAAATCGTTATATCTAAGCATCTGATAAATGTACGACATGGATATTTAAGTACAAATACGTACATTTAGTGTACATTTATTTGATACAGGAATTGTCAGGTTTAGTGCATCCGTTTAAAATACACCCGCCATCCTGACGTCAGAATGGCTGGTCTCATTTTGAAATCGTTATATCTAAGCATCTGATAAATGTACGACATGGATATTTAAGTACAAATACGTACATTTAGTGTACATTTATTTGATACAGGAATTGTCAGGTTTAGTGCATCCGTTTAAAATACACCCGCCATCCTGACGTCAGAATGGCTGGTCATTTTGAAATCGTTATATCTAAGCATCTGATAAATGTACGACATGGATATTTAAGTACAAATACGTACATTTAGTGTACATTTAATACATTTAATCTTGATTTATTTCGAGATTATACACCCGCCATTCTGATGGACACATTTTGGTAACCCACAAGGATGATGACGCAGGTAAATGTTAGTCACTTGGTTCACGAGTCTCTGAATGGAATACCAGGCGGAGTATCTTATTATACCATAAGTCCAGCCAGGATATCTGGAAATAACCATCTTCAAAATGTTCTTATAACCAACTCAGTAAACACTTTTCGTTTCATCTGTATTTTCCATTTTTTGGCGTATTCAAAAAAGGTAGCATAGCGGGACTAGTAGCATACCGGCACTAAGGGGTTTTCTCTTGTAGTTTCAAAGTCACACTGACGGTCGCCGTTTGCGTACCTAGGTAATTTTACCTAGGTTCGGAGCTAAAGGGGTAAAGGGTAAAATGTCATTGAGTCGCGTCCAGAGGTTGATTTGTCCAAGGTATGACTTCATTTTCTAACCCTAAGATATTTGCTTGTAATATTTTATTTTATAGTTGAACGAAGTATAAAACAACATAAAGATTAAAGATGTTACCTACTTCTTTTTTCACCGGAAAAAAGGTACCAAACAAATAATCAAATACCAAGAACATGCCATAATATATTTTATTTCATATGATTATGATATAACTACATAATATTTATCAGAATCTACTATTATGCAGATGTAAAAAAATCAACTGCAAATATTTTCAGGGGTGAAACAACCCATGAAACTGAACAACTTTCCTCAAGGAACATCAGTAATAATAATAAAAAAAATGGATCTCAGCCGGCCGGGTCAATTTGTATGGGAAGCCCAATTTTTTTTCATGTTTCGACTCATGTTCCTTGGGGAAAATCGTTCAGTATCAGACCTTATTTTGAGAGTAGAGTAGTGTTCATTATGTGAGGTGATGCGTACATTTCTCGTACATTTATTTGATACAGGAATTGTCAGGTTTAGTGCATCCGTTTAAAATACACTCGCCATCCTGGCGTCAGAATGGCTGGTCATTTTGAAATCGTTATATCTAAGCATCTGATAAATGTACGACATGGATATTTAAGTACAAATACGTACATTTAGTGTACATTTATTTGATACAGGAATTGTCAGGTTTAGTGCATCCGTTTAAAATACACCCGCCATCCTGGCGTCAGAATGGTTGGTCATTTTGAAATCGTTATATCTAAGCATCTGATAAATGTACGACATGGATATTTAAGTACAAATACGTACATTTAGTGTACATTTAATACATTTAATCTTGCTTTATTTCGAGATTATACACTCGCCATCCTGGCGTCAGAATGGCTGGTCATTTTGAAATCGTTATATCTAAGCATCTGATAAATGTACGACATGGATATTTAAGTACAAATACGTACATTTAGTGTACATTTATTTGATACAGGAATTGTCAGGTTTAGTGCATCCGTTTAAAATACACCCGCCATCCTGGCGTCAGAATGGTTGGTCATTTTGAAATCGTTATATCTAAGCATCTGATAAATGTACGACATGGATATTTAAGTACAAATACGTACATTTAGTGTACATTTAATACATTTAATCTTGCTTTATTTCGAGATTATACACTCGCCATCCTGGCGTCAGAATGGCTGGTTATTTTGAAATCGTTATATCTAAGCATCTGATAAATGTACGACATGGATATTTAAGTACAAATACGTACATTTAGTGTACATTTATTTGATACAGGAATTGTCAGGTTTAGTGCATCCGTTTAAAATACACCCGCCATCCTGGCGTCAGAATGGTTGGTCATTTTGAAATCGTTATATCTAAGCATCTGATAAATGTACGACATGGATATTTAAGTACAAATACGTACATTTATTTGATACAGGAATTGTTAGGTTTAGTGCATCCGTTTAAAATACACCCGCCATCCTGGCGTCAGAATGGTTGGTCATTTTGAAATCGTTATATCTAAGCATCTGATAAATGTACGACATGGATATTTAAGTACAAATACGTACATTTAGTGTACATTTATTTGATACAGGAATTGTCAGGTTTAGTGCATCCGTTTAAAATACACCCGCCATCCTGGCGTCAGAATGGTTGGTCATTTTGAAATCGTTATATCTAAGCATCTGACAAATGTACGACATGGATATTTAAGTACAAATACGTACATTTAGTGTACATTTATTTGATACAGGAACTGTCAGGTTTAGTGCATCCGTTTAAAATACACCCGCCATCCTGGCGTCAAAATGGTTGGTCATTTTGAAATCGTTATATCTAAGCATCTGATAAATGTACGACATGGATATTTAAGTACAAATACGTACATTTAGTGTACATTTATTTGATACAGGAACTGTCAGGTTTAGTGCATCCGTTTAAAATACACCCGCCATCCTGGCGTCAGAATGGTTGGTCATTTTGAAATCGTTATATCTAAGCATCTGATAAATGTACGACATGGATATTGAAGTACAAATACGTACATTTAGTGTACATTTATTTGATACAGGAATTGTCAGGTTTAGTGCATCCGTTTACAAAATGACCAGCCATTCTGGTCATTTTGAAATCGTTATATCTAAGCACCTGATAACTGTACGACATGGATATTTAAGTACAAATACGTACATTTAGTGTACATTTATTTGATACAGGAATTGTCAGGTTTAGTGCATCCGTTTACAAAATGACCAGCCATTCTGGTCATTTTGAAATCGTTATATCTAAGCATCTGATAAATGTACGACATGGATATTTAAGTACAAATACGTACATTTAGTGTACATTTATTTGATAAAGGAATTGTCAGGTTTAATGCATCCGTTTAAAATACACCCGCCATCCTGACGTCAGAATGGCTGGTCATTTTGAAATCGTTATATCTAAGCATCTGATAAATGTACGACATGGATATTTAAGTACAAATACGTACATTTAGTGTACATTTATTTGATACAAGAATTGTCAGGTTTAGTGCATCCGTTTAAAATACACCCGCCATCCTGACGTCAGAATGGCTGGTCATTTTGAAATCGTTATATCTAAGCATCTGATAAATGTACGACATGGATATTTAAGTACAAATACGTACATTTAGTGTACATTTAATACATTTAATCTTGATTTATTTCGAGATTATACACCCGCCATTCTGATGGACACTATTACCTGTGCATAGATTTACAATTTGTAAAAAAAAAACCACCAAAAACATTTACTTGTAAAAAGAACCAAGTCTCGCATCTCAGTTCTTCTACTATAAAAAGTTGTGAGATCCATGTGATGCCAAGTCGGTTATTGGTTTATTCAAGGACTACATCAGGTAACTTTCATCTTAAGGTGGTTCGTTACGTCATACAAACGAAAAACTGCACTTCAGTCGGGTTACACATGAGCTGTAGAGTTTCTTTTTAAAGAAACTTTATTCTGAATGATGAAGGCACACGTAAATTTGTCGCAAAACTACTTATAGTTAAAAGATAATCAGTATTTTCTGCACAATAAAATTAAACGTATTTATTGCAGCAGTAACTCCATCTATTTTCGTAAAGTAGCGACTCGCTTTTTACGGGGAAATCTGATGATTTAAAAATTCTTTTTAGTGTTTTGCGACAATCTTATATACCCACGCAACGAGGTCTATTACTATAGAGCGGACACCAATCTCCACCACGGAGTTTCAATCCACTGGATCCAAGTAGGCCCAGCACACTCAGTTTGTTTCTAGCCTTGAAGCTTGTTGGTCTCGTTTGTTTTGAGCTGATTTTTATACAAAATCTCACGAAATCTTTCTGAAAATGCCGTCGTGCGTATTACGATATTGCAATAATAATGCAAAGAACACTTCTAAGTGCAGAGGAATAAGTTTTTATCGATGAGTAGCTAGAAAATCATTTGAAAACTTTATTCGAAAATAATATTTAGCGTAGACGCCATGTTGCGTCATTTGTCATAGATGAAATATTCAGAAGTTTCATTGTGTACGCAACAAAATGTACCTACGTAGGTAGTGTAAGTTGATATTTCCTTTCATAGCGAAATGTAATATTAATATACATGCACTATTTAGATCAGAAAATTATTGTCTTCTGTAACAAAGAAAATCTTCAGTAAAGATGACGAAAACTGTGATTTTTGTTGGGAATGCTTATTTTGTTTTAAGGTATGATGGGACGTAAGAGACAGTGTACTAAAAATTCTGCTATAAAACAACTACTTTTTATATGTAAGCGGTATTACTAGGTAGATAAATGAAAAAGATCTACTGTAGGTAAAATATATATTCCCATTCAGTTGAATGAAACTCGAAAGAATAAATCCCGAATAAAGGTCCTAAAGTTTTTGGTGCACCATCTCTTACATCCGGTATAAGAATTATTAGGTATCGATGAATAACAAGCATAATTTAATTTATTTTACAACGTCACCGTAGGTATTAAACTTGTACTAAACCTACATAAGGAAAAATATAAACGAATTGTCGCGTCTATGACGGTGACATCGAATCTTTGTTTCATAACTTCCCCCCGTGGACCCCCCAACCCTCCGCTTGCTGCTCCGGCTTTTGTTAGTACCAGCGCTTCTAGGACGTAAGTTCATATTATAGTCTGATTTTTATTCAGGTGGACTAAACTGACAGCTGAGATCGGCCTTTTGTTTTTAAAATGTTGCAAGCATTAGGCTAGTGTTGTGGTTTGACTCATTCATTTTATTCATTGAACTGTTGTCCCATGATTCCTCGATGTATTTGTTTTTGTAAATAAATATAATCAATAAATACTTGCGTATTTATTACGTACCTACATACTTTACGTTACGTAAAAGAGTATATGTAACGCGTATACTTTACGTTTATTCGCAAAGTTTTCGTTTAGTTTATAGAATTCAAGAATAATATTGAAATTTAAAATGTAGGTACCTACTGTTCAATAAATTCACATTAATGAATGTTACTAGTTATGTTCTCATTAGCTTTCAAATAAAATTTTCGTCAGACAGGAAATAAATGTGAAGTTAGTTTGTTATACACATAGTAGTATGTTTGTCTTATAGACCAATTTAATATTGAAAATTGAAATAAACTTAATTCATAAAGATTCAATCACAATCTTTGAATCTTACAACTTGATAATTTGGGTACAACACTATTTTTTTATTATTTTGAAATACAAAAACGTGGCAACCCACCAAACGTCAGTTCAGTCCATCTGTATAAAAATCCTACTATAGTTCGATGTACCCACGGGACTCCCCATCAAGTTTTTTAAACAGACTCTTGTCTCCTTTACATACATAACTCCATTGAACTTTTGTATGGAAAACGGAACGCCTTAAGCTAATGCGTAATGAGGTAACAGACATCATCTCATAGTAACCATATCGATATTTAAAAACTTTTGTATTTACAATAACTAGAATGACCTGGCCATCGCACCAGACCATCGTATCTCTCAAGCACATAGTGTGCGATTGCCAAGTCATTCTAGTTATTGTAAATATAAAAGTTTTTAAATATCGATATGGCTACTATGAGATGATGTCTGTTACCTCATTACGCAATAGCTTAAGATGAAAGTTCCCTGATGTAGTCCTTGAATAAAGGCTAAATATCAGGCACCCATACAGCGAGTGATTCTTAATCCCAAACTTCACTACTTAATTCATATTTTAGATTTTGTGAGTTTTCAGCAAAAACTGCCATGTTGTGCGGCGTTTTTCTCGCAAACTATTGCATTATGAAAAAGTTATTGATAGCATGCATATGCAGAAATTTACGCTTAACATATCTTCCATACAATAGTTACTTGTAGCTCTTACCATTTTTGAATTATTACAAAATAACAAAATTTTGTCCAGTAAAAATTTTTTGAAACGGCTGCCATTTTTTTTTGTTAGTAGGCCAGCAAAGCCACGGTTCGACATAGCTATAGAAAAGCCTAAAGATTAGTTTCCAAAGCGGGACCAACCTGGTACACGCACGGGAAATCCCAAATTTTTTTTGTATAGAAGTTCTCACTTACTACAATCAAGAGTCTTTTGGAATGCAATAACTGTAAGTACACTTTTGATGGAATTTCCAAGCTGGAGTCTACTGAACTAAATCTGCTTGTAAAAACAAATGCTGTAATAACTCCAGAAGTCCTAGGCCGCCCGCTGATCTGAAGCCATCGCGAGTCTTGTTCTGAGCTGGCAGCGTTGACTCGATGAGCTCGTAGTCTTACACGGCCTAACGGTCCTTTCTTCGTGAACGGCTGCTTTACCTGTTTTATTAAGGGTAAAAAAAAACAATAATATCACGGTTGTGCGATGGTCGACTCGAACGGCGGTAAGTTACGCGTGCTGTAAGAAAAGGGTATGACACGACTTCCCAGGGAAAGGTTAGGTTTTGATAGAGACCTCTAGGTCTAGAAAAGGAATAACGAATAGGAATACCCGGATCTCCCAGCACACCTTTAATAATCCGGCCAACACGCAAAACCTTAAGAGGTTTATCTCTAGCCAACCCATACCTACTCTTTCTAAAACATACAAACCTTCGTCAAACATTCTGATCACCTCAAAACACATCAATCTTTTCGCTAATCTTTCATTCATCCTTCCAGAGTACTCTTTCATAACAATTACCTACAGACTGCAGTCCATTGAACAATTTGAGACTTTTCAAAGTTGCGTAGCTATTCACATATGTATCTGATCGATTCTATGCTCTATCACAGAGCCCAAAGGGCAGAACACCTGGATAATCCGAAAGATATCGGGTTGCAGGTGCCCATATCTGGCTGAACATAGCTCGCCAGATGTCTATGTGCATATCGATGCTTCCCGCAACAAAGGTCGTAACCACCATTTCCTCAAAAATACGATTTTAATGCAGACTTATTCAATTTTTCACGCTCTATCGATCTATATTGGTCATATTTCACTGCGATCAAAAAAGTTGCTTTTACGACCCATATATTTTGTGACTCTAAACATAATAATGCGACCAAAAGTAGACGTAAAAGTCATTTTTATTTAATTGACACGTGACACTTAGCGTATAAACCAATTTGTTTTTTAAGTAACGGCGTAACTCGCACTTGAAAATGAAAATGTGACTTACGCCCTATGATTTTAGATGATATATTTAATATTTTATTATTCTTGAATGGCGTATCTCCAAAACCTAAGTAAAATTATTATATACGACGCTAATTTTAATATAAAGGTAATTTAATTAACACAAAAATAGCCCTCCGGAACGTTCTGTCTACTTTCCCGATCGGTCTACTTTCACAAAGCGTCTATTTTACCAAACAGTCAACTTCTTTTCCCAAAGCGTCTATTTCCTAATGCGTCTACTTTCCCCATCGGTCCATTTTCTTTCATTGTTTCATTTTGGTTCAAAGTTTCCAATATGAAAAAGTTCTAAAAGTTGAATTTGTAAATCTTATTTTTTCGAAACGTTGTAGGTCTTCGCGAGATTTACATTTTTGGTGCCAACTGTCAAACTCATAATCCGTTTATCTCGGAATCTATGCATGCTAGACTATCAGTTTCTTAGAGGAAGTTGTAGGCATTGCCGAGATCTACATTTCGAATGACAGCTGTCAAACTTAAACCTCGTTTATCTCGGTAACTATGCGAGTTATACTACTAGTTTCTTAGTAAAAGTTGTAGGCCTTTACGAGATCTACATTTCAAATGACAGCTGTCAAACTTAAACCTCGTTCATCTCAGAAACTATGCATGCTAGACAACCAGTTTCTTAGAGAAAGTTGTAGGCCTTGACGAGTTCTACTTATCAAATGACAGCTGTCAAAATTAAATATGGTTTACCTCGGAAACTATGCAAGCTAGAAGGAAACTGAACTGAACGACTAAATCAGAACAGGGCCTTTACTTTGCATGTAATAAATAACTAACACTGCGCACGCTAAACAAGCGTGGCTAGTCAGTCTTTCATCTACTTTTGAGAGAGTAGACCGATCAGGAAAGTAGACCGATCGGGAAAGTAGACCGATCGGGAAGTAGACCGATTAGGAAAGTAGACCAATCGGGAAAGTAGACCGATCGGGAAAGTAGACCGATTGAGAAGTAGACCGATCGGGAAAGTAGACAGAACGTTCCGGAGGGAAAAATAGTGTCGTATCTCCATAAGCTGAATAATAATAAACAGAATTATAACACCATTTTACTCGTAAGTACATAACCTAAGTCGTTCTGCTGGCTTTTACGTCCTTTTATACACGACCAAGTAGTTTGAGCTATATCCGATAGATGGTATTGCATATATACCATCATCTCTCATGCTGGCCGCTACCACCCATGGTTCACTGATTACTTTAGATGAAAACTGTTATACAATGTTTTAACGATTTTTGAAAGGCATTCGAAGCATGATAGAGTCCGAAACATTATGGTTGGACCTGTGGAAAGTCAGCCGGACATTTACGTGTTACATTGTTAATATTCTCCAGCGTACTGTCTGCACTGGAGCCTCTGGACTTAAATTGAGTCTTTCATTTATACGGTTGCCGGCTTAGTTCAGGACGCTATTGTCGAGTATAACATGCATTAAAGCCGCTATAGAGGTTTTCACGAAGCTCATACAATTTTGACGGCCAGACTGCTCGGAGCGTCGTTTTGCGAAAAATATGGGGATATCTGAATATTTTTTACAATGGTATTATGAATGAAAAAAAAATATTTTGCTGCAATTAAATTAAATACAATATCTTTCTGAATAACACATAGGTATATTTTTTAAATCTTCACCACGGTTACTTTTTCATGTAGAAGCGTCTATAATAGCGCATTATTTTGCAAAAATTCGGCTATAAAAACGTAGTTTTATTCTATATCTTTGAATAAAATTCTAAAGTGTTCATTATACACTTTCTTTTCAAATTTTCTATTCATTTGTATAATAAAATTGATATTTTTTACAAAGAACCAAAACTCTAAAACTCACGTTCGATTTGAGGTCGTTTCCTGAATTTCAGTTTTGTCGCTTTAGATATCGCGTTTTATTACAGGTTATAAACTAAATTGTTAATATTTCCATAATACATTTATTGTATGAGGGAAGATATGTTTGACTAGATGAACATTTTTTTTTTAACATAACTGCTTTCGAGAAAATTGCATGTTTATTAAGTCAATTTTTGCTAATTTACTGGAAAAAATTTAATGCCCTCTTAAGCGGTAGGTGCTCCTATGCGCCATAAACAACAAAATTTGGTCAGGAAAGTCACTCAGTGGTGTGGGACAGTAGAACGCGACGTTCGGCAGCAATGAAACATAGGAAGTATAATAAACATTAAACGTAGATGAAATTGTACAGCCGAAGTGGTGCAGTGCTTAGTACGACTGCCTGCACGCAGAAAAATCCAGGTCCAGTTCCCAATTAATCAATTTGTGCCCAGAAAAGCAAGATGGTTCCGTGCTTCTAAAGGGCACGTTAAGCCGTCGGTCCCGGTTGCTGTCTATGATATGATCACTTAGACTGCGGTCGTTACATGACACAACCATGTCAGATGCCTGCTACTTGTAGTAGGCGGTTGTAAAACTCTGACACCAGGGTTGATCGGGTCGTTGCACGACTTGGTGTCCCACTTGAAGAAGAATAAGAATTAAAAACTGTTTCCTTTTAATCATTCGTTAAATTTTTCAAACATTTTTGTTGATATTAACACGGGCAATGGAAACTGTATCTCGTATTACGATAATTTACAGAAATAAGTAAAATGAGAGGTTTTAGACATATTATTCGTTACAAATTATGACTCTTACATCTAAAATTTTGACGGTTATATTTTTAAATGACGTTTACGGCCTAAGTTTAGTGTGAGATCTTTAATATGAGGGTTTAGGAAAGGGCGTAAACACCACATTATTCATATTTTAAGGGTGTATGTCCAAACTATCTTTTAATCTAGTAATCTGACGGTAGTGATATTAAATGGAGGAAATCTTTGTCAAAATTTAAGTATTTTGTTCTTTGGGTGTTACTTATAAATATTAGGAACAAAAAAGTTACTATCATTTTTCTTTTTTTATTACTGTTTTTTGCTGATTCCCTAAAGTTCATAATATGGACTTACGACCTTTGTTGCGGGAAGCATCGATATGTCAGAATAGCTATACATCAATTAGTCAGTCTCTAACTCCTATTCGAGAAATTGTTGTCGAAAAATAATTCAAAAAGAAAACCGTCAACTTTAATATTCAGTGCCATTTTTAACGTGTCAACACCAAATGTTAAAGTGTACAAAAAAAAGGAATACGTTTAATATCGAACGGAAGATATAAAATAAATAAATAAAAGAAGGTCAAATGATTCACCCACCACATTCAAACCCACACAGTAACTCTGTTTTACTTCCCTAAACCCTAGCCACAATAATCTGGAGTCCCTATTTTCTACCCATAACCAAATGCCTCAGGCGGCTTCCTGGCGGACCTGTTGAAACAATAAAAAAAATGTTAACCACACGACAGGAATTTTCTAAGGAGCCTAACACAAATCTACCGTTGAAACTCCGTCCGACGCCCCGCTGGACTTCTGTTAAAAATACAACAAAACCCCTTCGACGACGAATCTGCGGTCGCAGGTTCAAATCCTGCCTGCGGTGAAAATTTTGGAAGTTTTCCAAAAATTGTTTACCTAACACGAGAAGTGTTTTAAAATTTGGTATTCAATTTATCGCGGGTTTTCATCGCTTTGACTACATTCAATCTGTAAAGAATGAATTAGTCGCTGGGAATTAGTTGCAAAACTATCCCGGTAGATGGAGCCCATCCACGCGATAGTGGACAAGATATACTTCCATAATTTCGCGGGCTCGATTAGAACCGCAGTAGCCCAGTTGGTTAGGGCGTCGGCAGTACTGATGCCGAAGGTCGCAGGTTCTAATCCTGCCTGCGGTGAAAATTTTGGAAGTTTTCCAAAAATTGTTTACCTAACACGAGAAGTGTTTTAAAATTTGGTATTCAATTTATCGCGGGTTTTCATCGCTTTGACTACATTCAATCTGTAAAGAATCAATTAGTCGCTGGGAATTAGTTGCAAAACTATCCCGGTAGATGGAGCCCATCCACGCGATAGTGGACAAGATATACTTCCATAATTTCGCGGGCTCGATTAGAACCGCGGTAGCCCAGTTGGTTAGGGCCCTTCCGGACTATTTGGACAACTGTGCCATTTCACCGACTGTGTCAGTTGGACAACTGTTTCAATTTGCCTACTTCCCAAAAGGACATAAATCCCAAATGATCTATTTCCCATAAGGACAACATCCCAATTGATCTATTTCCCATAAGGACAACTTCCCAAAAGGACAAAATTCCTAGTAATATTAAATTAAATTAATAGGCTGAAGGGAAGATGCCAAACTACTTATACCTACTTTTTTCCGTAGAAAAAAAATGTTCTGACGAGATCATCATTTCGTATGACAGCTGTCAAACTGTAAACGTGTTTTTCTCGGAAAATATGCATGCTAGGCAACTAGTGTCTTAGAGAAAGTTGTTGATCTGGACGAAATCTACATTTTAGATGACAGCTGTCAAATTTTTAACGTTTTTTTCTCGGGAACTATGCATGCGAGACAACTAGTTTCTTAGAGAAAGTTGTTGGTCTTGACAAAATCTACATTTCAAGTGACAGCTGTCAAACTCAAAACCCATTTTTCTCGGAAACTATGCATGCTAGATAAATAGTTTCTTAGGGAAAGTTGTTGGTCTCGACGAAATCTACATTTCAGATGACAGCGGTCAAACTTGAACATCGTTTTTTTCGGTAAACCACACTCACATACACCGCACACACACACACACACACCACACACACACACACACACACACACACACACACACACACACACACACACACACACAACCACACAACAGACACACACACACACACATCACACACACACCACACATACGCACACACACACACACACACATTAAAACACATACACACTCACACACACAAACACACACCACACATACGCACACACTCACACACACAAACACACACCACACGAACGCGCACACACACACGCACCACCGACATTTGGGGGGTTTTCCTGTCCAGGGGGTCCGGCTAACCTTCCGGACTATTTGGACAACTGTGCCATTTCACCGACTGTGTCAGTTGGACAACTGTTTCAATTCGCCTACTTCCCAAAAGGACATACATCCCAAATGACCTATTTCCCATAAGGACAACATCCCAATTGATATATTTCCCATAAGGACAACTTCCCAAAAGGACAAAATTCCTAGTAAATAGGCTGAAGGGAAGATGCCAATCTACTTGTACTTTTTTCCGTAGAAAAAAAATGTTCTGACGAGATCATAATTTCGTATGACAGCTGTCAAACTGTAAACGTGTTTTTCTCGGAAAATATGCATGCTAGGCAACTAGTGTCTTAGAGAAAGTTGTTGTCCTGGACGAAATTTACCTTTAGTATGACAGCTGTCAAACTTTTAACGTTTTTTCTCCGGAACTATGCATGCGAGACGTCTAGTTTCTTAGAGAAAGTTGTTGGTCTTGACAAAATGTAAATTTCAGGTGACAGCTGTCAAACTCAAAACCCGTTTTTCTCGGAAACGATGCATGCTAGACAATTAGTTTCTTAAGAGAAGTTGTTGGTCTCGACGAAATCTACATTTCAGATAACAGCTGTCAAAATTGAACATCGTTTTTTTCGGTAAACACCCACACTCATATACACCGCACACACACACACACACACACACATACACAAACACACCACACACACACACACACACACACACGCCACAACACACACACACAGACACACGCCAAAACACACACACACACACACACATACACAAACACACCACACACACACACACACACACACGCCACAACACACACACACAGACACACGCCAAAACACACACACACACACACACACGCGCGCAACACACAATCACACCACACACACACAGACACACGCAACACACAAACACATCACACACACACACACACCACCAACACACCACACACACCCACAAACATACACTCGTATTGTGGGAAGTTGGTGAACTAGGAAGTTGTGAATTAAAAAGTTGGTGAAGTGGGAATTCGGTGAAATGGGAAGTAGGTGAAATGGGATGTTGGTGAAGTGGGATGTTGGTGAAGTGGGACATAGAATTAGCGAGTTGGCTATTTGGGAAGTTGTCTTTTTGGGATAGTTGTCCAAATGCTCCGGAGGGCCGGCTAACTATACACATGTAACTAACTAACACCTTTCTTGTCTTAAATATTGACTTAGTGATTATTTCCATTTACTTGTTATTTATTAAGGCATAAAGATACATGCTGTGTGGTTAGCCTGGCCAGCCCCGAGGCAGTGCCTTTATTTTTATTTTTTTATCCCGCCCGAGCCGCGTTTAGAGTAGGAACACAAATTGTCATAAAAAAGAGAAAATTATGCACTACAAATTTTCCCTTTTTTAATTTTGAATTAGAATGTGACTTTCTTAAAGTGAATCTTGTAATTCCTACTGAGAAATAAATGCTTTTGATTTTTGATTTTGACACACCACACACACCCACAAACATACACTCGTATTGTGGGAAGTTGGTGAACTGGGAAGTTGTGAAGTGGGAAGTTGGTGAAGTGGGAAGTGGGAAGTTTGGGGTGGGTGGGGTCTACCTCCTAGCGGTCCACCCCGGGCAACGTCCTCACAATACGTGTTGGCGGCTGAAGATCCCAAAAGCGGTGGTAGGCCATGAAAGGGGCCGCCTGGCTCGCGACCACCATCCCGCCGGAGTCCGGCGCCAAACAGCCTTGCTGTGTTCCGTCGGTGTGCGGGACTGCCAGTGCCATTGGGGGGTAGCAATGTAGTCAGTTGCGCTGCCGGAACCGGTCTTTGTCTTTAGGTGATGCTGTATCCGGTAACTCGTTTTGGAGGGTAGCGGGATCCGAGGCACGGTCTTAGCCGTTGGCCGACCGCAGTCAGTAGGGGGCCCGACTTGCGCGCTAGCCACGCGCAAAGGCTGCCCCGCCAACTGTGAAAAATCCCGGTATACTCCACCGTGCCAGTTGGCGGCTGGATGGGGAGGACCCGGTGGAGTGTTATCGGGGGGGCTCGGGCGTCCCCGCAGTCTCCAAGCGAGTTCCCTCTCTGATCAGTTGAACCGAAAGGTACGAGTAGGGTTTCTAAGCAGCGCCTCGACTATCTTTTCTTTCCCCCACAAAAACTCTTTTAAAAACATGAAAAAGCTAAAAAAGAAGAAAAAGTTTGACCAACGGCAACACTTCCTCCCAGTCAAAGTGCACCTCACGAACATCCGAGGTCTACACACAAACCTAGACCCGGTCCATCACCACCTGGAGACCGAGAAGCCGCACTTATTCTTCTTAACGGAGACGCAGATAGCAACACCGTTGGACGTGGCATACCTCAACTACCCTGGTTACACTCTTGAGCACAAGTTTAAGAAGCGTGCAGGGTCTGTGTGTATGTTCGCGATGACGTTTGCTGTAAGCGTCTCCGTGGCTTTGAGAATTCAGGGTTTCCCGTGCTGTGGCTTTTGGTTGACACTGGAGTATAGAAAACTCTCTACGCCAGTGTTTATCGTTCGCACAGCGGAGATCAGGAGACGACTAGACTCATGGAGTACCTCTCTGAGACGGCAGATACAGCAATTCAGCGATATCCAACAGCAGAGCTTGTTTTTCTGGGGGACTTCAATGCTCACCATAAAGAGTGGCTGTTCCCATACCAGAAAACTGACCATGCTGGGCGAGAGGCGCGTAAACTAGCATTGGCGCTAGATCTCACCCAGCTGGTGGAACAAGCGACGCGAATACCAGATATCACAGACCACACACCCAATTGCCTGGACCTTCTGCTGACAACTGATCCGCACAGACATTCGGTTTCGGTCTCGGCTCCGATGGGATCATCCGACCACTGTGTGGTGAAATCCGTGTCCATCTGCTCTCCTCCGGATTACACCCCTAGGGGCACGAGGAGAGTATGGCGATACGAGTCAGCAGACTGGGACGAGATGCGTGCTTTCTTTGCTTCATACCCGTGGCGGCAAATGTGTTTCTCTTCGGAAGACCCTCATACGTCGCTGATGCGATCACAGCTGTAATCCGGCAGGGAATGGAATATTTCATTCCTTTCTCCGATATCCCGCTCGGTTATAAAGCCCAACCTTGGTTCAATGCGGACTGTGCTCGAGCTGAGGCTCGTAAACAGTCCGCTTACCAAGGGTAAAAGCTCGTGATCGAAAAGTGCGAGCGAGAAGAGTGCGAGCAAAGAAGAGAGCATATAATACCGCCGCCAGGTATTGCAAACGGGTGCTACGAAAAGCTAGGTTCGACCATATTAGCCGTATTGGGGCAAAGCTTGCATCACACCCACCGGGTAGTAAGCAGTTCTGGTCCCTTTCGAAATCAGTCGAATCCAACTTCTGCCGTCCCTCACTACCTCCAATGCAGAAACCTGATGGGTCGCTTGCCCACACCGCGGCAGAGAAAGCAAATTTATTTGCCGATCTGTTTGCGAGCAACTCTCGTATAGACGCTGGCTCGAAATATCCACCCACCTTACCTCACTGCGATTCTTTGATGTCTGAGATCACAGTGCACAATAAAGAGGTCCGTAGAGCCCTTCGCAGTCTGGACGTGAACAAGGCCAGTGGTCCTGATGGCATACCAGCAAGATTGTTGAGGTATTGTGCGCCTGAGTTGTCTCCTGTACTGACACGCTTGTACCGCCTCTCTCGTGTCAAAATTGTACCAAAATCTTGGAAGCTTGCCAATGTGCAACCTGTGCCCAAGAAGGGTAGCCGTGCCGACCCTAGCAACTATCGACCGATCGCCATCACTTCCGTACTCTGTAAGGTTATGGAAAGAGTTCTGAACTGCAAACTGCTTTCGTACCTCGAAGACAATGATCTTCTCAGTGATTGTCAATATGGCTTCCGCCGAGGGCGTTCCACGGGAGATCTTCTAGTGTACGTAACGCATTGCTGGGGCGAGGCCATTGAAAACCACGGCGAAGCAATAGCAATGTCGCTGGACATTTCAAAGGCCTTCGATAGGGTGTGGCATGCGAGTCTGTTGAGCAAGCTTCCAGCGTGCGGCATACCCACTGGCTTCTGTAGCTGGGTGGCTGACTTCCTGAGTGAACGGTCGATCCGAGTGGTCATAGACGGCTGCTCCTCTGACCTCAAGGCTATTGACGCCGGAGTTCCTCAGGGGTCTGTACTCTCCGCGACGCTTTTCCTGCTGCACATCAATGACCTTCTATCTTCAGGAATTGTTGGGTACGCAGATGACAGTACTGTCACCGAGAAATATCTGTCCGGCGCAGGAGCCAGTGGTGATGAAATCCAAAGATTGAGAAAGGCTATGATTGAGCGGACGAGCCTGACGTTAAGTAACGTCTCCCAGTGGGGCGAAGACAATCTCGTCAGCTTCAATGCTTCAAAAACGCAGGCGTGTCTTTTCTCCGCAAAAAGGAGTCCTTTCACCTTTTCTCCTACTTTTCGGGGTACATCTGTTCCAGTGACCAACACTCTTCAACTCCTTGGCATGGAGTTGTCCTCTGACCTCAACTTCGGCACCACCATCGAGTCCAAGGCTCAAATTGCAGCTAGAAAGTTGGGCGTCCTGAATAAAGTCAAGCGGTACTTCACGCCTGAACAGCTTCTAACTCTTTATAAAGCTCAAGTCCGATCTTGCATGGAGTACTGTTGTCACCTTTGGGATGGCTCGGCTAAATACCAACTTGCTGCACTGGATTCGGTGGAACGCAGAGCCAAGAGATTAATAGGCGATAAAAAACTGGTGGCGACCAAGCTTCACAGCCTGGCTCACCGCCGCAAGGTTGCTTGCCTATCGGTCTTCTACAGATTGTACTTCGGAGAGTGTGCGCGTGAGCTGCATGAGCTCATACCACCGTCTCCTTTCTTCTATCGGACATCCAGACGCACGGCCGGCTACCATCCGTTCTTAGTTGATATACCCACTGTACGATCCACAGGGATCGTATTGATGATTGACTTGACAGGAGTTGGCTCGGCAGCGCACGAGCGCTCATGGACACGGTCGGGTATAGACTGACGGGGCAGACATAGTCCCCACCCCACCGTAGCGACGTATGCGCACGAGACACTGACAGTCAATACACTTACTCATTATACTACAATAGTCAATAGACTTACTCAATACACTACATCCCTTTCTTGTTTTAGTTTTGCTATGGTCTCTTGGATTAGTTTTGATCTTATAAATAATATTTTCTAAAAACCCTTTGTAATAAATAACCATTACTTTTCTAATATTACATTTAACTGAGTTGCATATTTTATTTTCATAATATTCAATCGTTTACTTTACTAGTGGTATAGAGCATATTAAAATAGAGTAGAGTAAACATAGTTAGGTAGGTTTCCTTAATTTCATTTATGTTACGCTTATATAAATAAAACTATAAATTCATTGCATCTAAACAAACTAAGCATTTTGTCTATTTACCGTTTCCCCCTCCTTCGTTTTAATTTCTTTTTCAAGTTTTAACTATATTGGTATTTTAACTAGTGATCGCCTTAGAAGAATAGAATTCAATATATAATTATACCCGATAAAATGTTGCTAGGGTAAAGAAAACAAGTCATTATTCTCCTTGAATTAGGGACATTTTATTTTGCTTGACTCAATCTGCAGTCATTGAAATCTGTAGTGAATAATTCTTAGCTACTTTTTATCATTGATAAAAAAGATACGTGTCGTCAAATATTTTGTACTCGCATAAGGTAATTATTGACTATATACTTATATTGTTATGATTTTGCAGCTTAGTTCAACTTAGTGATAATATTATGATAATTCGGTATTGTATTGTACATGAACTAAGTTAGATACGTACTTAAATAAATAGGCACTATTCTCTAAAGAGGAAATTGACTTTCTGCTAGTTTGATTAGTGGATTTATTTAACCCCAAAATTATCAATTTCGTATTCCAAAATATAATTTAAAAATAAATGAACTTTGCGTTCCATTAGAATAGTTGCAATTAAACACCTATTATTATTAACAGAACAAAATTTATAAAAAGAAGTAAGTAGGTAAGTCACTTACATTACAACCAAAAATGAAATTATTTGCCAGTGCTGATTGATGATATAATTACCTCCATAAGTCAGCAAAGGTAGTGTAGGTTTATGACACTTATTATATCACTCACCAAACATTAGACAGGTCTTTACAAGTTGCTAATGCAGCCGCTGGACTTGCCTTAAATTACTAATGTTTTATTTATTTTTACACTATAAATCAGCTCACATTTTTATCCGACAGTCTAAATCTATAGTTTAGAAATTACTTACCTATGTACTTAAGCACTATGAGTTGTCAGTTCATAGTTCTCGATCGTAGACTGTAACTCACAAAAGGTATGCTGCGCCTACACTGGATAGGTAATTAGGTATATCGGGGTACAAAACTGCTTATTGAGAAATTATTTTGAATTGTGCAAGCTTACCCTCAATTTGCTGACGATTTCCAACGCAGTCACCGTTGCATAGTCTCTATACCTATAGCGGACTAATTATATAGCAATGTATAATATTATAAATAATGTACATAAGTGTACGCCATCTGACTGTTATCGTCGCATGTGGTCCATCTTTTTCCCCTTTTCTTTTTCGACAACAATATAATGAATCCAAACTGCACGAATCGAAATAAAACAAACATGATTTCTTATTTTTTCTGAACGAAAAATCTATGAATATTGTAGGAGGGTAACTTGAAGACTTCTACCTCCGAAAACTTACTTGAAATTTGTACAATATCTATTGGTTAGGTACCAAGCGCAGAAGGACACCTTAAAACAGAGTCAATAAACAGTAATAGATACCTATAAACTACGTCAATATCCACGGGAATTGAACCCGCGACGAAATTCCAAAGCGTGGTAACTTCGCAGTCACACACTATGCAATAATATTAATATTGGTAGGTATCATGATTCACACACCTACCTGTATTACGTCATATCCTGAGTGAAAAACATAGGTACCTACTATACTAGAGAAACCTTTGATCCAAAATGTCGTTTGATTTGATATTTTATATACTGCAACATTTCGTAATAGGTACATCTTCCCATTCAGACCCACTTGTTTCATCCTCCACAAATACACTATTGAAGGAAAGGTAACTCATCCCTCATATTTCAATAACTAGGGTGGGAACCCCCGGTTTCATCCGCTGCTGTATTTATTTACTACTTACATGACTTCCAAAAAAGTAGCCTTTGTCACCCTCCTGCTTCGCAAGTCACTAGCTTTACATAAAAAAATGTTATTTACACCAACTTTGATGTGACGTAAAAGAAGGACAAACAAACACCATTCTCCATTGTGAATAATTACAATTACATAAGTAATTTATTGGGTGTTCATCGACTCGGTCCCACTCAATAGAAGAAGAAGAAGTATGAATTATCATTGTTGTCCTCGTCTACCTAACACTGTTCCAGGCCCTGCTGTGTTCTTACAGAAACACAAACACACACATACAATACATATGTGTATATTATGATCAGTTTTTCGCTTTTGTAACCATTCATCAATTAAATGATCAGTCTTACCTGTTTGCCCAACCTTATAGGTACCAATTTAACTGCTATGAGAATACTTCAAATTTCCATTGATTTCAATCAAGTCTTACCTGTTCTTATCGATTAAACGATCAGGTTATACCTGCTGGCATCGATTGAACGGTCAGGTTATAACTATACCTGCTTTTATCGATTTAACGATCAGGTCTTTACCTGCTGCCATCGATTGAACGATCAGGTTATAGTAGAAGATACGTTCCCTACAAAAGGGCAAAAATTGTGACACATCACCTAGAGCTAACCAAATTTTTACCTCAAATAGAGTAACCCTAGATAATCATTTTAAGATGTGGAGGGAAAAAAAATTCAGTCCGGGGGCGCGGGGGGAGGGCGTCAAAGGGGGCAACTAACGCATTTCTTTGATAATTTTTTGACGGACTCATTTAAGTGAGTATAGCAAGTTTGGTGTCATTTTCATGGTAAACAAACACGAAGAATTCATTTCTGATGCTTAAAAAGTATGATTCCATACTAAAATATTATTTATTTAACAATTGAATGACCATCAATTTTCAAAAAATATTTTCGACACGTTATATTTTATTAAAATCATTGGTCTGTAATAGTCTGTATGAACACAAAAAATACTATAACAAAGCTTATTACATGTAGTTTACAAAAATATACAATAATTGTTTATTATTCATACAAATAGTATAGACAAAAAAATCAAGAGCATGTGTAGAAACTGATGCGCACGATGCTCTGGGGTCAAGTTACTATTTTTAATAGCTCAATAAATGCGACAAGTACCTATGTAGTATCGTTTTTATAGCAAACAAATACAAGGAATTCATTTTTGATGCTTAAAACGTATGATTCCATACATAAAAATATATTTCAATACGATAATAATAACAACACGAGTACAATTACAAGCAATGTTGAGTACAGAAAAAGTTTAACTCGTCATATTTATTAAAAACTTTCATTCATATAATCATCTAGTTTACAATTACTTTTAAGAGGCTACTATACCGAGCTGAAAGTTCGTGAGCTGTCAGTTAATAAAAATATTTCTATCTCATTTATGCATCCCACCCGTCCCGCAGCCGTAAAAGAGACAGTTATAGCTCGCTACCGGAAAATTTGCGTTCTGGGTTTACCAGGTTCCCCGTTTGAAATCGCCACCAAATTTGTTGATAGTGGCATTATTTTGCTGCCAATAAAATATTCTATGCCCGTATCATTTGTTTTGCCTAAATTATTGTCATATTTAGAAGGTACCAAGGCGTAAACTTGGTGATAATTTTAGAGCATTTTGCCACGGCCATATCTTTTTTAAAATGCATTACTACAACCAGAAAAAGAATATGGAGCATAGATCTAGTCCAGAAGAGTTACCGTGCCAAAAATTGAGTCGATCGGTTGCGAATTGGCAGAGAGATACGTTGAAAGCGTTTGTATGAAAAATAATGACTATAGATCCCTCTTAATGGTTGTGTACTTTTTAAATATTAAAAACGCATTGTGAAACAATTTAAGGAGTACCTACTTAGGTACTCCAGACATAGCAAGCTAGCGATGCGATGCATGAGCGATAATTTTTACAGGTTAGTTAATGTATTCTGGTTGAGCGCAGGTAAGGTAGAATCTTTGACTAGAGAAAAAAGGGTAGAATAAATTCATTATCTTTCTTTTTAGGATTTCGTAGTCCCTTATCATTTCTTCAAGTCTGTTTGTCTGTCTGTATGCCGCGCTCTTATATCTTCGTCAGTTTTAGAGCTATCGACATGAAATTATATCAAATGTGGACTCCTCCCATACAAGTGAAAACTCTTTTTTTAACACGTTCAAAGCGGCGGCAATTTTTGGATACTTTCCGTTACAGCGGAACCAGGCGTATTTCACCTGGTGCTAAACTTTCCGTTGTGGCGGTACGGGGTCTGTTAAACCTGGTAACGTTAAAAAAACTAAAATGCTTTTTTTGACATAATTTAAAATGAAAAGCAAAAAAATATCATTTGACATCATTGATTATGAATTGATTTATATGAATCTGAAGGCGTACGTGAATAGCTAATTTGGTTTAGGAGCTGTAGCTAAAACAAAATACCGGATCTTTTGCACCTGGTACCGCACTGCACACGGGCAGATTTTCGCAAATTTTAGTGTTGGGAAATCAAAATATCGATAACTTTTTGTAAGTTTTATAAAAACAGCAATTAAGTAAGTTTAATATTTTTCATTTAAGCTTGAGTACTGATTGGCGTATTCTACCTGGTGCCGCACTGCATTTACATTTTAATTCTTCAGTGCGGAACCAGGTCTAAAAAACCTAGTTATATGCTGACCACTTCTTCGACCTCTACTTTAGTAACACATCATAAATATATAGTTCTCTCCTTCCCACAACGATCAAATCTAAAGTTATGCCCCCCGCACGACAGAGAAGTCTATACTTTTCTTAGCCGCACGCTAAGCAAGTCATAAACCACGTCTTTTTGACCTGGTACCGCACTGAACGTGTTAAAGTAATATTGAATAAGTCTTTTAGAGCTAAGGAAAGGTTTATTTGAAACAAAGTCACTTAAATGTTTCTGTCTTGAGATATTTGCTTTTTTTAATGGTAGATAAGAATAAAATTATGTTATGATTAACAGCGTCTGCTTTAACGAGGATCACAACAAGCAGGTGATTCTTGAGTTGTATAACTCAACCAGTGCAGCTTTCCCGTATTTGCACCTGCCGGTGCATTATTTTTTACAGCCGCACCTTCACATTTTTCCACATGAAGTCTTAAGTGGCTGCCACTCGTCCCTGTCCTTCTTCCGTCCCCAATCAGATGGTTCAGGCATGTCTAGAGCTTTTATTAATGCTTGTGTTCAGACGTGGGCTTGATAAGAGGCGCGCTTTAAGAGCTAAAGGAGTACTGCCATCGTTGGGTGCATGTTTTCAACGGTGCGAGACTTCTGAGGTTAGAGAAAAGAAAGAACAGCTGCTTTCTGGCTTTATCGTTCCCTTTTTTGCATGACATTACATTACAAAAGACGGCCGAAAAAGTGACTATAATAAATTATATTTTCGGCCACGATAAAAACGATGTTTATATGATAAAAACAATGCTGCTTATGTTAACTGCTTATGTTAATAGAAACAAGTGTACCCAATTCCAAAAATGATGCTTCATAGGTTCGGTCTGCGCATTGATATACAATTTTCATCACCTTTCTCATCCATTTGAATAAAAATATGTTAATTAAATACCTTTTTGTCTCTTTCAATAAAAAACTAACTTTAACGTCAAGAGTACAAGGGTAATTTTTAATGAGTTGCAAGGTGGCCGAGAAGTAGTTGATATATCGGCCGGAAACTGAATGAAGTGGCCGAGAACCCCCTAAAAGCTATTTTCGGAAATATTATTTATTTACTCTTTTTTCTTGCAGTTTATAATAAAATGCTAATTCATTGCAAAAACTATAATATAATATCTGCTGAGCTCAAAATATTTTTTTGCATATTTCTCTACCTACCTTTTGATACAAATATATTATCTTAAAGTCAAAAGTTCGCAAGATTGGCCGACAGCCGGCTAATTTACTTATTCTTTAAAAAGAGTAAGGTAATCTATTTATTCTACTCTACCTTCGCTCAACCAGAATACATTAACAAACCTGTAAAAATGATCGCTCATGCATCGCATCGCTAGCTTGCTATGTCTGGAGTACCTAAGTAGGTACTCCTTAAATTGTTTCACAATGCGTTTTTTTAATATTTAAAAAGTACACAACCATTAAAAGTATTTTTTTGTAAACTAGATGATTATATGAATGAAAGTTTTCAATAAACATGACGAGTTAAAGTTTTTTCTATACCCAACATTGCTTGTAATTGTATTGTTATTTTATTATCGTATTGAAATATATTTTTATGTATGGAATCATACGTTTTAAGCATCAAAAATGAATTCCTTGTATTTGCTTTCTATAAAAACGATACTAAGTACATAGGTACTTGTCGCATTTATTGAGCCATTAAAAATAGTAACTTGACCCCAGAGCATCGTGCGCATCAGTTTCTAGACATGCTCTTGATTTTTTTGTCTATACTTTTTGTATGAATAGTATACAATTATTGTATATTTTTGTAAACTCCATATAATAAGCTTTGTTATAGTATTTTTTGTGTTCATACAGACCAATGATTTTAATAAAATATAACGTGTTGAAAATATTTTTTGAAAATTGATGGTCATTCAATTGTTAAATAAATAATATTTTAGTATGGAATCATACTTTTTAAGCCTCAGAAATGAATTCTTTGTGTTTCTTTTATATGAAAATGATACCAAACTTGCTATTCTCACTTAAATGAGCCCGTTAAAAAATTATCATAGAAATGCGTTAGTTGCCCCCTTTGACGCCCTCCCCCCGCGCCCCCTGGCTGAATTTTTTTTCCCTCCACATCTTAAAATGGTCATCTAGGGCCACTCTATTCGTGGTAAAAATTTGGCTAGCTCTAGGTGATGTGTCACAATTCCCGTAAAAATATCTTCTACTATTATAACTATACGCAGGCGTGTCTTTTCTCCGCAAAAAGGAGTCCTTTCACCTTTTCTCCTACTTTTCGGGGTACATCTGTTCCAGTGACCAACACTCTTCAACTCCTTGGCATGGAGTTGTCCTCTGACCTCAACTTCGGCACCACCATCGAGTCCAAGGCTCAAATTGCAGCTAGAAAGTTGGGCGTCCTGAATAAAGTCAAGCGGTACTTCACGCCTGAACAGCTTCTAACTCTTTATAAAGCTCAAGTCCGATCTTGCATGGAGTACTGCTGTCACCTTTGGGATGGCTCGGCTAAATACCAACTTGCTGCACTGGATTCGGTGGAACGCAGAGCCAAGAGATTAATAGGCGATAAAAAACTGGTGGCGACCAAGCTTCACAGCCTGGCTCACCGCCGCAAGGTTGCTTGCCTATCGGTCTTCTACAGATTGTACTTCGGAGAGTGTGCGCGTGAGCTGCATGAGCTCATACCACCGTCTCCTTTCTTCTATCGGACATCCAGACGCACGGCCGGCTACCATCCGTTCTTAGTTGATATACCCACATTACGCACTAAGCGCTTCAAATCATCTTTCATTATGCGCACGGCTAAAGAATGGAATTCCCTGCCTGCGTCTGTATTTCCGAGTGCATATAACCTGAATCTCTTTAAGTCTAGAGTGAATAGGCATCTTCTGGGCAAGCTCGCTCCACCGTAGATCCCATCTCTGCTCTAGGGTAAGATTGGGGTCAAGAGTAAGCCCATCATAAATAAAAAAAAAAAAAAAAAAAAAAAATATACCTGCTTTTATCGATTTAACGATCAGGTCTTTACCTGCTGTCATCGATTGAACGATCAGGTTATAACTATACCTGCTTTTATCGATTTAACGATCAGGTCTTTACCTGCTATTATCAATTAAATGATCAGGTAATACTTATACCTGCTACCATCGATTAAACGATCAGGTTAAATTTGCTTTTATTGCCTTATGGACCAGGTTACACCTGCTACCAAATGAACGACAGAAACAGAGACCTTCCTTCAAATACCTACTTTTAAGTATTTGTATTGTTTTTCTCTTCATTAGAATATTAACAAATTCATTGTACGTTACACTATGTGATTTGCAATTTTGTTAATGATATACTGGAATGTAGGCAGCTACTACTCTTTAAATATTAGTAATAAATTTTACCATACAAATTAAAATAAGTAAAGTCTGTTTTAGGTAAATACTGTACACTGAAATTATTTTGCCTATGACACAACTAACTTTTCGCTTTTACTCTTAATAAATAATTATCATTTAAACATGTGCCTAGTTTTCACACACGTACATACTTGGATGTATTTGGTGGGACATATTTTTATACACTCATTACTAAAAATAGGTGTTTGAGTAAAATTCAGTACTTTGGTTCCTACCGATTCCCAACTTTAACATTTAATTACTTCAGAACTACTGTCATAATTAAATTATTTTCAGTTACAAAATGTTAAACAATAATTAGACTTTATAATTATTTAACTTTGGCTTTGATGCGAGGCCTGCAAGTTGTGAGGCAAGCAATGGACGAACATCCATACTAGAGTGGGCATGATCCTTTCATTTTCTTTTTAATATTTTTCGATAGAATAACATTTCATTATTAGTAGTATTTTTATATAACAAGGCGCTGTTTAAACACCAACGTAGAATCTTATCATGTCGCTGTACAGTACAGTAGACACTCGGCCAGTAGGTAGATCTATAACGTGAGGTAGCAACTCCGTTTAAAACACGTCATACAACATCGGTTGTAAAATTGTAGGTACATAATAAATAGTGACGTTCCGAAAATCAGACTAATGATTATATCTACCTCTGTGCTCACTATGTAACTTATAAAATCTCAATCGTAAGTAATATGATAACATACCTGGATATTACTCCACTTCTAGCACTTAAACATGACCCAATTGACATTCTGGTGTAACTGAATGCTCTGAATAGTTATTCGTTTAATCTATCTGAACTGTGCCTGCGTCGGCGCCTCACTTTCACCTTTTTTTTTTCACTTTTCACCTTCCTTATCAGAATTCTCATGATTTGACTGCAAAACCGCTACAAATATCACAATTGTAATTAAATTCGACAGAGAATGTGTAAGGTGATGCGCGATACAAAACTTGTATGGAATACCTACATTTAAAAAGTGATCATAACAAATATTAATAACTGTATTTTTTTTGTGTAGCTTTGGGCTACTGGGGCTTTAAACGCTGCATGATAGGTGCTGTGGGTGTGCTAAATGATTATTTTGCTGGATGTTTTCAGACAGGCGTGTTAGACTAAGCATTATTTTGCTGGATGTTTTCAGACAGGCGTTTTAGACTAAGCATTATTTAGCTGGACACTTTCAGACAGGCGTTTTAGACTAAGCATTATTTTTCTGTATATTTTCAGACAGGCGTTTTAAACTAAACAGTCTTATTACGGATTTTTCTAAATTTTGATTATCAGATACCGTGAAAACTTACAAGAGTTTGTTAACTTTATTGAGCGTACTTTAGGGAAGCTTTCGATATGTAACGTAGTATTTAGAACACAGTTAAAATTTGGCTTTTCGCCAATCGTTCCAAGGTCAATGACCTCCATCTAAGGTCTCTTAATAGGACATAAAAGAAATACTTTAGCTTATAGCGAAAGATAGATGGTTCATCGCCCCTGGGGCAACAAACAACAGTTACAGCTATAGCAGAAAAACCATTACTGCTATTTGTATTTTGTAGGAAGTTTTCCATCGAAGGATTACTTTTTGCACGTTCAAGATTTTTTGAATTTCAATTATTATTTATACTCCCTAGCCTTTCCCTCCTTTTTCAAAAGGGAAAATTTTGCACTTTACTCACGGTTTTCCAGATTTATCCTCGTCGCCAAAATGTACGATCCACAGGGATCGTATTGATGATTGACTTGACAGGAGTTGGCTCGGCAGCGCACGAGCGCTCATGGACACGGTCGGGTATAGACTGACGGGGCAGACATAGTCCCCACCCCACCGTAGCGACGTATGCGCACGAGACACTGACAGTCAATACACTTACTCATTATACTACAATAGTCAATAGACTTACTCAATACACTACACCCACATTACGCACTAAGCGCTTCAAATCATCTTTCATTATGCGCACGGCTAAAGAATGGAATTCCCTGCCTGCGTCTGTATTTCCGAGTGCATATAACCTGAATCTCTTTAAGTCTAGAGTGAATGGGCATCTTCTGGGCAAGCTCGCTCCACCGTAGATCCCATCTCTGCTCTAGGGTGAGATTGGGGTCAAGAGTAAGCCCATCATAAAAAAAAAAAAAAAAAAAAAAAAAAGTCGGTGAAATGGGAAGTAGGTGAAGTGGGATGTTGGTGAATTGGGACATAGAATTAGCGAGTTGGCTATTTGGGAAGTTGTCTTTTTGGGACAGTTGTCCAAATGCTCCGAAGGGGTTAGGGCGTCGGCAGTACTGATACCAAAGGTCGCAGGTTCAAATCCTGCCTGCGGTGAAAATTTTGGAAGTTTTCCAAAAATTGTTTACCTAACACGAGAAGTGTTTTAAAATTTGGTATTCAATTTATCGCGGGTTTTCATCGCTTTGACTACATTCAAACTGTAAAGAATGAATTAGTCGCTGGGAATTAGTTGCAAAACTATCCCGGTAGATGGAGCCCATCCACGCGATAGTGGACAAGATATACTTCCATAATTTCACGGGCTCGATTAGAACCGCGGTAGCCCAATTGGTTAGGGCGTCGGCAGTACTGATGCCGAAGGTTGCAGGTTCAAATCCTGCCTGCGGTGAAAATTTTGGAAGTTTTCCAAAAATTGTTTACCTAACACAAGAAGTGTTTTAAAATTTGGTATTCAATTTATCGCGGGTTTTCATCGCTTTGACTACATTCAAACTGTAAAGAATGAATTAGTCGCTGGGAATTAGTTGCAAAACTATCCCGGTAGATGGAGCCCATCCACGCGATAGTGGACAAGATATACTTCCACAATTTCGCGGGCTCGATTAGAACCGCGGTAGCCCAGTTGGTTAGGGCGTCGGCAGTACTGATGCCAAAGGTCGCAGGTTCAAATCCTGCCTGCGGTGAAAATTTTGGAAGTTTTCCAAAAATTGTTTACCTAACACGAGAAGTGTTTTAAAATTTGGTATTCAATAGTTTGATTAATTCACTGATTTGACCCGGGGACGCTTAATTACGCTCGAACCGCCCCGTGTTCGTAAATTTTCCGCCGTGGCCTTAAAACAATTCCGCGCGTCGTTGTTTCACCAGGCCCCGGGGTTGACTGCCTTCGCTGCTCTCAGCGACATCAAACCCAAAACAAAATTATTATTGCAATCATGCAGGTAGGCTGTTTTAGTCTTTATTCCCTAGCAAGAAGGTCCAGCCAGATGCGATTGCATCTCCTTTATCCCCGGTGCGTCTGCGCACGTGTTATTTACTGGTAAATGCTGCAGATTCTTAAAGCGGGTCCGTGTTCTTAAGACTTCTTAAGACTTCTAATCAGTCCCGCGTAGAAAATATAATAATCCACTTTATAAAACTGTGCGAATTAATATTTGTTACAGTCCCTTTCCCAGAATGTCCTTTCTTCTTCTTAGCGGAGATACGGGGGTAAGATGCCTTGGATGGGGGTAAACTTAGTTTACACATACATACATAACAGCCACAACAGTCTACTGCTGGACATGGGCCTCCTCCTATCGGGGTTTATTGCCATACTCACCAGGCTTGGCAGGCGGATTGGCGAGCGCAGTGCATGATGGTGCATTAACAGGGAACGCTGCTGTCTATTCCCTGGATGAGTATCCCTTAGTCGCTTTTTACGACACCCACGGGTAGAATTGGGGTGATGCTATTCTAAGCCGGCATCCCTATTCTGAGGTTATGTTACGCATTTAAATAAACACCCTGTATAAACTGAGTCTACCCGCCAGTTATCATACCCCCGTACCTCCGATTCGTGATCAAGATGTGCCTGCACACTTTACAAATAAACATTGAGAAAGGGAAATTATGGTTAGGGGACCTTTTTGGAAAGGGACAATCTGGGAAAGGCAAATTCTGGGTAAGGGACATTCTGGGAAAGGGATGTTTTGGAACCTAGGGACAGTTATAACAATATGACATTCTGGAGATCACCAGAGGGCGCTCCGAAGTAAACATCGGCTCCGCAATATTTAATATACTTGTAAAGGCTGTTTTGCGATATATAACTGTTCAATATGTGCTAACTACCCAGTGAAAACGTTTGTGGCTTCTTTTGTGCAGTAATACTGGAGTTTTTGTACCAAGAACGTGGTGGTCATTATCGTTGGATTTACACGGATGGTGTTCTTCTCAGCCTAATGGAAGTGTCCAAAGGAGTGCGTCCGTGTATTTTGCGTGCAGTTCATGTGTGTCTGAAAGTACTAGCCAGCTTTATAACCATGGATTTCGTCACTTTCTGCTACAAAACATCTTTGTTTTTAATATTATTATAAATACGAGTGACGGTATATAGTGAACGTTTATCCATCGTACCCATCCTACTCGCTCAATAGCAAAGATTGCTGTACTGTACGTTTAAAGCTGGTGGCCTATTTCGTCAATCATCGCAGTGTTGTGCTGGTCAAGCGGTCTAAGTGTCACGATTAAGGGATACGCAAAGTTGTGGAGTTGTGCGATCGAATCCCACCTGACGAAGAATATTATATAGATGAACATTTTATTTTACTTATTTTTTTTTGTTACTTTTGTTATTTGTTTTATCTTTGTGATCTTTTATTAATATGCAATGAATTATGTATGTTTGTTTGTTTTAAATTTTTAGCACTTTTATTTTTTAAATGAATGAAATCTCTTTACAAGTAAATTTAAATTTCACTATGCATAGTTTTATTAAAGTATGATATAAATTATTTATTTTTGAATATTATAATGAAAATTGAATTTTTGAATTAATTATAGGCAGCAAAAGTGGATTTCATTGTTTATGGCTTGTTGTTGATTTTTAGTTTTAATGCTTATAATGTATATACTGTGTATACTAATTTAAGTGTTTGACGAAACTTTAATGTGGATAAATTATTAACTTTATTATAAGTTTTATTTTATTTAACCTCAATAACATATGACATTTTTGCCTTCAATTTTTTTTTTGTGTAATGGCTTAAAGAGTTAGGTATATAATTTTACCCTTTTTTGTTGACTTAAAGGGCACAATGAATAGCCAAATCAGAGCTTCTTGCCCCCATTGCCTTGATTCCTCCAAACAATTTATTGTGCCTAGGGGACTTAGTGTACATATTGCTCATAAGCATAGAGATATTTGGAGTCAAAGTCAGCCAGTTCCGCCTCCTCCAACCGATCCAACGGTTGCTGTTCAATCAGATCCATTGGAAAATCTGCGTAATCTCGCTTCCCTTAAAAGCAAGGTTCCTGTTTTGAAGCATATTCCTAAGGGCGCGCGGAATTTGGTGGCGGCTAAATTGAAATCGGTTATTGACAGCTGTATTCAATCAAATAGTACAGAGGATTGGTACTCTCTCTTATCGTTCGCTTATAGATATCTTCGAGTGCCTGAGCGGACAGATACGCGATCCTTAACGGCTAAGGTGAAGGAAGGTGTGACAGATGGTTCTGCAGATATCCTGGAAGTTGATAATGGGCACCGGCACAGTTCTGTGTATAAGCGAATTGAATCCAAAGTTCATGATGGGGACTTGAGGGGTGCTGTGCGCCTACTAGTCTCTGACGGTACTTTGGCGCCAAATAACGATAATACCTTAATTAGCCCCGTCAATATCGACATAAAAATAAATAAACATTGCAAACGCGCATGTAACTACGATTTTTTTATATGTTGTAAGGTCTCTTGAGAGTAGTTAATACCCAAGTTTGCAACACTGAAAACCTTGTGCTGCCTCCACGGTGCTCAATAAACTGCGAAATTTTGGCCCATATTTCAGTTTTTTATAAAAATCTACCATAACGAAGATTTTTTCAAGTACGTTTCATAGAACTTTATTAAAGATAACTAAATTTGCTACAATTTCAGGGCAACCTGAGCACATTATGTATTTTGGTTGCAAAGATACAGCAAGTCAAAGATGGGCAATTCTTCCGCAGTGCTAAGAAAGCTGTGAAATTACAGAATTTCCGATGTAACAGCTCTTGTTACATTTTTTTTTTTCAAAAAATCATTTTATGTTGTCCGACTTGCACTAAGCCAGTTTTTAGGGTTCCGTACCCAATAGGGTAAAAAACGGGATCCTATTACTAAGACTTTGCTGTCTGTTCGTCCATCCGTCTGTCACCAGGCTGTATCTCATGAATCATGATAGCTACAGAGTTGAAATTTTTGCAGATTATGCATATCAAAATCCGTTCAGTAGTTTTTTCGCGTGTATCTCATGAACCGTGATAGCAAGAGAGTTGAAATTTTCACAGGTGACGTATTTCTGTTGCCGCTATTACAAAAAATACTAAAAACCAGAATACAATAAATAGTAAGGGGGGCTCCCATACAAGAAACGTGTTTTTTTGTTGGTTTTTGTAAATAGTGTTTCGGAGGCTGTTTCTCATGAACCATGACAGTTAGATCTTTTAAATTTTCACAGATGATGTATGTTTATTGCCGCTATAACAACAAATACAAAAAAACTGGCCAAGTGCGAGTCGTACTCGCGCACAAAGGATTCCGTATCATCATTTATAAAAATGACAGAAATATCATATCTGTTGCCCGACTCGCACTTGACTAGTTTTTGGTATTTGTTGTAATAGTGGTAATAGACATACATCATCTGTGAAAATTTCAACTCTCTAGCTATCACGGTTCATGAGATAAAAGCGCAAAAACTTCTGAACAAATTTTGATTTGACGTTGACATTGGCAGCACAGGGTTTTCAGTGTTGCAAACTTGGGAATTAACTACTCTCAAGGGACCTAACAATATATAACAAAATCGTAGTTACATGCGCGTTTACAATGTTTGATGTCGATATTGACCGGGCTATAATATCGTTACGGGCGAAACATCCACAGCCCTCTCGCCCTCTTTCGCTTCCCCAAGCGCCGGGTTTGTCAGATCCTTTTTTAACAGTAACGCCGGATGATGTCCTTGAGGCTATAAGATCTTTTTACAATGGATCCGCTGCTGGTCTTGATGGTGTACGCCCACAGCACCTAAAAGAACTTGTGTCACCTTATGCTGGTGAAAGTTCGATTGGCCTTTTAACCTCTCTTACTAGCCTGTGTAATTTTCTATTAAGAGGCATGTTGAATGTAGAGGTATGCCCATTTATGTATGGCGCAAATTTATGTGCGTTGGATAAAAAGGATGGGGGTGTACGCCCAATTGCAGTTGGCTGTGTTTTACGGCGTTTGGTGTCGAAACTAGGTTGTCGGGCGGTAAAGGATGAGTTATCAAGTTACCTGCAGCCGCATCAACTGGGATTTGGCACTGCTTTAGGTTGTGAAGCGGCTATTCATGCAACCCGGGCATTTGCATTGAAGAGGGAGGGGACCGATAATGTCATTGTAAAATTGGATGTCAAGAATGCGTTCAATTGTGTAGAGAGGGATACAATTCTCCTGGAAGTAAAGGAGAGAATACCATCCCTGTACCCATTTTTGTACCAATGCTACAGTTCGTCATCTCTACTCTTTTATGGCGGGAGTCCTATAGCTTCAGAGGTTGGCGCTCAGCAAGGTGATCCATTGGGGCCTCTCATCTTTAGCCTGGCAATCCACAAATTGATATCAGCCGTAAATTCGCCTCTCAATTTGTGGTATCTCGATGATGGCACGATTGGGGGAGATCCTGTCTCAGTTGAGAATGACATTGAGCAGTTGTTCCCGAAATTGAAGGAAATTGGCTTGGAAGTAAATAGCGGTAAATGTGAAATTTATTTTTCAAACAGGGCGGATGAGGCTTCTTTGCTTCCAAGATTTGATGCTTTGGTTCCCGGGATAAAGGTTATCAATAAAGACAGTTTTTCCCTTCTCGGTTCACCTATTTTTACTGATGGAGTCCCAAGTACGCTGGAAGCAAAACGGCTGCAATTGTCAGTGATCCATGATAAACTGAAGAACTTGTCCTCACACGTGGCTCTTGTCCTTTTACGCAGCTGTTTCTCGATGCCTAAGTTGACATATACCATCAGAACCTCTCCTACCTGGCTTTTTCCTCAAGACGTTGCTCGTCTTGATGATCTGCTAAAAATTACTCTTGAGGGCGTCCTAAATGTCTGCTTGGATGAAAGGCAATGGCGTCAAGCAGGTTTGCCTATACGTCATGGAGGTTTAGGTGTGCGTCTCGTTGAGGGTGTGGGACTGCCAGCTTTTTTGGCCTCGGCGCATGGGGTGGAAGACTTGGTCGCTCGTATAATTCCTTGTGATGGTGACCAGGTTTCTATTCCGTTTGTCAATGAGGCTTTATCAGCTTGGGAAGTTTTATGTCCAGGTGAGGCGCTCCCGGAAGACAAGGATAAACAGCGAAGTTGGGATGACATTCTCTCGAAAATCACTATCAAACTTTTGATGGAGGATGCTTCAGATTTAGACTTGGCACGACTTAAGGCATCGACCAGTTTAGAGTCCGGGGCTTGGCTTCACGCGCTGCCTTCTCCAAATTTAGGTACATTCTTAGATGATGACTCACTAAGAGTGGCAGCGGCTCTACGCCTTGGTTGCTCAATGTGTGAGCCTCACCGGTGTGTTTGCGGAGCTATGGTAGGAGCGGATGGTCTTCACGGTCTAAGTTGTGTGAGGTCAGCGGGTCGTTTGTCAAGGCATCATGCCTTAAATGACTTGATACGTCGGGCTCTCGTCTCAGCTAACATACCTTGTGTTTTGGAACCTTCGGGACTTTCCAGGTCTGACGGTAAGCGCCCTGACGGCCTGACTTTGATCCCCTGGGAGCGTGGAATTGTGGACGGGGCGTCGTTTTCCCCTTACGTCGAGCCTCTCTGTATCGAGTTTCTTTGCGCCATGCCTCGTGGCATCGAGCCGCTTAACATCGAGTACAGTTCTCAACAAAATCTATTTTGATTTGATTTGTTTAATACTGTCAGTGTCTTAGAAAAAGTTTAACATCTTGACGAGACCTACAATTAAGGTGACTGCTGTCAAACTAAAATTACGTTTACCTCGGAAACTATGCATGCCAGCACATCAGTGTCTTCGAAAAAGTTGAATATTTTGACGAGACCTACAATTTAGGTGACAGTTGTCAAACTACAATCTCGTTTATCTCGGAAACTATGCATGCCAGCACATCAGTGTCTTAGAAATTTTTTATTAACTTGACGAGACCTACAATTTAGGTGACAGCTGTCAAACTAAAACCTCGTTAACTGTGAATGCTTCTCTATTGGTTTCTTTGGGAAAGTTGTAGGCCTTAACGAGATCTACATGACAGATGTCAGCTGTCATACTAAAAGTCGTTTATATCGGAAACTATGCGTGCTAGACTATTGGTTTCTTCGGAAAGTTGTAGGCCTTAACAAGATCTAAATGACAGGTGTCAGCTGTCATACTAAAAAGTCGTTTATATCGGAAACTATGCGTACTAGCTTATTGGTTTCTTTGGGAAAGTTGTAGGCCTTAACGAGATCTAAATGACAGGTGTCAGCTGTCAAACTTTAAACTCGTTTATCTCGATAACTGTGCATGCTACACTACTAGTTTCTTTGAAAAAGTGGTAGGTCTTGCCAAGATCTACATTTTAAGTGACAGCTTAAAAGCTAGTAGTGTAGCATTCACAGTTAACGAGATTAACGAGTTTAAAATTTCACAGCTGTCACTTAAAATGTAGATCTTGGCAAGACCTACAACTTTTCCAAAGAAACTAGTAGTGTAGCATGCACAGTTAACGAGATAAACGAGTTTAAAGTTTGACAGCTGTCACCTGTCATTTAGATCTCGTCTAGGCCTACAATTTTCCCGAAGAAACCAATAGTCTAGCACGCATAGTTTCCGATATAAACGACTTTTTAGTATGACATCTGACACCTGTCATGTAGATCTCGTTAAGGCCTACAACTTTCCCGAAGAAACTAATAGTCTAGCACGCATAGTTTCCGATATAAACGACTTTTTAGTATGACAGCTGACACCTGTCATGAAGATTTCGTTAAGGCCTACAACTTTCCCGAAGAAACCAATAGTCTAGCACGCATAGTTTCCGATATAAACGACTTTTTAGTATGACAGCTGACACCTGTCATGTAGATCTCGTTAAAGCCTACAACTTTCCCGAAGAAACCAATAGTCTAGCACGCATAGTTTCCAATATAAACGACTTTTTAGTATGACAGCTGACACCTGTCATGTAGATCTCGTTAAAGCTTACAACTTTCCCGAAGAAACCAATAGTCTAGCACGCATAGTTTCCAATATAAACGACTTTTTAGTATGGCAGCTGACACCTGTCATGTAGATCTCGTTAAGGCCTACAACTTTCCCGAAGAAACCAATAGTCTAGCACGCATAGTTTCCGATATAAACGACTTTTTAGTATGACAGCTGACACCTGTCATGTAGATCTCGTTAAGGCCTACAACTTTCCCGAAGAAACCAATAGTCTAGCACGCATAGTTTCCAATATAAACGACTTTTTAGTATGACAGCTGACACCTGTCATGTAGATCTCGTTAAAGCCTACAACTTTCCCGAAGAAACCAATAGTCTAGCATGCATAGTTTCCAATATAAACGACTTTTTAGTATGACAGCTGACACCTGTCATGTAGATCTCGTTAAGGCCTACAACTTTCCCAAAGAAACTAAAAGTCTAGCACGCACAGTTTCCGCTATAAACGACTTTTTAGTATGACAGCTGACACCTGTCATGTAGATTTCGTTAAGGCCTACAACTTTCCCAAAGAAACCAATAGTGAAACAATCACAGTTAACGAGATAAACGAGTTTAAAGTTTGACAGCTGTCACTTAAAATGTAGATCTTGGCAAGACCTACAACTTTTCCAAAGAAACTAGTAGTGTTTTCTGTAAAATATTTCTGCGGACTGTACTTTCGGATACCCTATCTTAGGCAGGCCCGACGTATAGGAAACAAAGCGGCGGCTCGAAGCAATGGAGCTCGAAACAGAGAGGCTCGACGTAAGGGGAAAACGACGCCTGGGTAAAAATTCGAGCGTGGCCGTAGTCTGTTGTGGGACGCGACCTGTTGCTGTACGTTTGCAGCATGTCATATTTCGGGGACTAGGCAACGAGCAGGGTTTGCAGCTGAGACTGCGGCCAGACAAAAACACGTGAAGTACTCGGCGCTTAAGCAGTCGTATATATTTGTGCCCGTGGCCGTGGAGACAACAGGTGTTTGGGGGTCTGAGGCAAAGAAATTTATAACTGAGATTGGTCGCCGGCTGATGGAAAAAGGGTTAGATCCTCGTTCCGGTTCATACCTTGCCCAAAGAATCTCGATCACAATTCAGCGGGGCAATGCTGCCAGTGTTCTGGGGACTTTTGGGCAAGGTGTGACTCGGGGGGGTCTTTTTGAATAGTTTTTATTTTTATTTTTTATTTCAATACCCACTTGACGACGCGTGATGCTGAAAGTATATATTTTGGTTCCCCTATGACGAAGCTTGTGCTGATCCCTTCTGGAAGTACTATTGAGGGTTTAATTCAATGAGATTCAAATTAATGTGAATTCAACATAATATTAAGATTTAACTTATTGGGAAGCCGACGTTCAAAAAATTCAACTTAATGGGAATTCAACATATTGGGATTCAACTTAGTGGGAATTCAACATATTAGGATTCAACTTATTGGGATTCAACTTATTGGGATTCAACTTATTGGGATTCAACTTATTGGGATTTAACTTATTGGGAAGCCAACGTTCAAAAAATTCAACTTAATAGGAATTCAACTTTAGGCTGCGAATCCACCAGAGCTGTGCGAGGTAGCTAAGCGGTGTAAGAAGAAAAAATCCACCAATAGAATCACTTCATTTTCCTAGCCTCGCTCAGCTCAGCTCTGGTGGAATAGGGTTTAGCGAAGCGAGACCATTCTACATACAAAACAAGTGAGAAATATGTGCGAAGGATGTGTTGCGATGCGACGAATGTGTAGCGAGGAATGTGTTGCGAAAAATGTGCTTGCGAGGTTACCACTGCATCGCATTCCCCCCTGCTCACACTTTTCACAGCTTTGTAACGCATCCTAGCAACTGTAGCGGAGCTGTCAAAATGTGCATTAATGTGCGGTGCTAGGATGCGTTACGAAGCTGTGAAATGTGTGAGCGAGGGGGAATGCGATGTAGTGGAAACCTCGCAACATATTCCTAGCAGCACATTTCTCGCAACACATTCTTTGCAACACATGCTTTGCACACATTACTCGCTTGTTTTGTATGCAGAATGGCCTCGCTTCGCTAAACCCTATTCCACCAGAGCTGAGCTGAGCGAGGCTAGGTAAATGAAGTGATTCTATTGGTGGATTTTTTCCTCGTACACCGCTTAGCAACCTCGCAAGGCTCTGATGGATTCGCAGCCTTATGGTCCGGAAGGGTATGTTGGTAGGTAGGTAGGTAGGTAGGGTCACCTGTCCAACGTTGGAACACAATTTTTTTTCCTTAAGTCGCTGAGTACCTAAAAAGCAGTCAACCAATTTCGCGTTTCGCCAAAATGTCAATAACAATGTTTTTGTCTATGTCGCTATAGACCTACTTCTCGTAGTGCCTAGAAACATTCGCGAAGGATGTAAATGTATGATACAAACTCCTTTGTCATAGTACCTAATTTTATCTTTTGCATAAGTACTTACTGGCCACTTGAAACTGAAATATCCAATCATCCAATATTCTACCGGGAGTAACAGAAAGGGTATAACAAGCCGACAGGAGGTCAAGGTATCCATGAAACTGAACAACTTTCCCCATGGAACATTAGTCGAAATATGAAAAAAAATTTGGACCTCCCATATTAAATCAACCAGCTGATCGGAGATTTTGTATGGATGTTGGTGGTCTACATCAGGTACTTCACACCCTCGTGACCATGTGCCAGCAGAAGCGGCCCACCATGCTAAGTAACTTCTACTTTGAAGTCATTGCCGTATCTCTTATAGTTTAGATGGGATGCTGGTGGTCTACATCAGGTACTCCAGATCCTTGATGACCATGTGCCAGCAGATGCGGCCCGTCATGGTGAACAACTATTTATATGAAGCCATGACCGTATCTCTTAAAGTTTAGTAAGATGCTGGTGGTCTGCAGGTTCTACAGATCCTCGAGGGCTGACAAAAAGTGGTCCATGTCCGTTTTTAATATGCTAGTAATATTAGTGCCAAAATTCACGAAGATCGGTAAAGCAGTTTGGCTAATTTGGTTGGGTAATGTCCGCTACATTTCCCGCTTTTCCTGCTGTTAACTGTTTTCCCGTAGGAATGAGGGATTTTCCCGTAGTAAAAAATTGCCTATGTTACTTATGAATGTTGTAGCTTTCTAATGGTGAAAGAATTTTGGAAATCGATCCAGTATCACAAATCACCTAAGGGTGAGAATCCACCAGAGCTGTGCGAGGTAGCTAAGCGGTGTGCGAGGAAAAAATCCACCAATAGAATCACTTCATTTTCCTAGCCTCGCTCAGCTCAGCTCTGGTGGAATCGGGTTTAGCGAAGCGAGGCCATTCTACATACAAAATAAGCGAGAAATGTCTTGCGAGGAATGCGTTGCGAGGAATATGTTGCGAGGTTTGCGAAGATTCCCTGCCAGTCAATAGACAGCTGATGTTGAATGCTTCGCAACGCATCCTCGCTCCGCACATTAATGCGCATTTTGACAGCTCCGCTACGCATCCTCGTACGACACATTTTACTCGCACAGCTCTGGTGGAAACCCCTACACATTTCCACAGCACAGCTACACATCCTCGTACGACACATTTTACTCGCACAGCTCTGGTGGATTCTCACCCTAATACGATCATTACAAGTCCACCACGCTAACAAGCAAATCAGGGACTTCAAACCAATTGTCAATTGCAAAAAATGTGGTACGGATAGCAAAAAAGTTTACTATACATATACCGGGAGTAACAGAAAGGGTATAACAAGCCGAAAGGAGGTAAAGGTACTCATGAAACTGAAAACTTTCCCCTTGGAACATGGGTCGAAATGTGAAAAAAAAAATTGGACCTCCCCTAAGGACCTCCCATACAAAATCGCCGATCATCTGATTGATTTACTATGAGACACCCAAATTTTATTTTCATATTTCGACCCATGTTCCATGGGAAAAGTTGTCCAGTTTCATGAGTACCTTGACCTCCTTTCGGCTTGTTATACCCTTTCCGTTACTCCCTGTATAACTATGGTTAACCATGTGGTTAACATTATTATTATTCATGTCAGTCCATATAACAATACGGTATGTAAAAAAAATACTGCAAATATTTGAAGGAATGAATCAGTCCATGAAACTTAACAACTTTCTCCAAGAACATAGGTAGAAATAAAGAAAACATATAGTCTATGTTCTTGGAGAAAGTTGTTAAGTTTCATGGACTGATTCATTCCTTCAAATATTTGCAGTATCTACCTAAGCTCCCATTGACAAAGTCTTACCTCTTAAGTCTACCGATTGAAAGTATGCTATAACGATAGATCATGTTTAGGAGGTCATAAAATTGTATGGGTGGCCACCCGAAATCCTAGCAGGTTGTTTTTTATCCGACTTAAAAAACTTATTTGATTTCCAAAATTTACATCACACAGCTTTACCGTTCGAAACGTATACACTTCTAAAGAGACACCTTTGGCGATGAGAACCCGCTTAGGTTGCCAGCTCCAACATTGGCAGTTTCCATGGTCAGCCACTTTTTACAGGCTTAAAAAATGAACTCGCTTGTCTCATCTGGCTACCCATTGAAATTAATATAGGTCGATAGCCCCAGGGATGTCATTGATGATTATAATAAGGTTGCCTGTTATCAGCCTGGCAGTATCCTTGAAAAACTCATTTAAAAAATTTGAGGCGGCTTATCAGAGATACCGTTGTGATGATAACAGGCAACCCTATATATTCATCAATGGCATTCCTAGGGCTATCGATCTGTATTAATTTCATTTAGTAATAAGTGACTTTATTTTTTGGCCTCTAAAATGTGGAGTGTCTTGTGGAGTGTACATCAGGATGGCGGGTGTAATGTGACGAAATGAGATGTATTATGTATGAATATTTAGTACTGAATTGTTACTATTTGTTACCTTAACTGATATAATTATTACCTCCTTATTTACAAAATTACGCGGCATATAAAGTGAGCCGCCATCCTGACGTCAGGATGGCGGGTAAAATCATAAATACGTACTGTAGCTTAATAACACGTACCCACAGCAAGATTAATTAACTATTTGTTACCTCCCAAAAATCAAGTTTACATATAAGGCTTGCATACCAGTTTTTAGTGAAAACTCGAAATAAATAGTGACTAAAATTACAAATCGTATAGTAAAGTAAAAATAATATTACAATTACTTTTATGTATTCACTCAATCCACACACTTTCATACGGCCTATTTCTCACGAAGCAATAACAGAATGTTTTCTTTTTACATGTCCAGTTATAGTTAATGTGAGATAGGATTTTGTAAAATAAATAACACTCCACTTTCATGATATATGGTTAATTAAATAATTTACAAAAGTGCTCACTCAATCCTGATATATTTCAAAAGAAAGAAACACTCGTATTTTTTATTTCGTGTGTATAATAGAAACTATGCATAATGTATTAGATCTAGTATTTTTTTTACTAAAAGTACATCACAACAGATTTTTGTTATTTTGTATAATTTACGAGATGTTTTTTTATCGTTTATATGAAAATCTATGAAGTAGGGTGACCACACGTCAAAATGTAAGACATAGGGGAATTGTGCTCAAGTCAAGATGACATACTCAGATAAGATGACACACTATCAATATCTACTAAAGTATGCTAGCTATCTACTAAAGGGTATATACGGGGTGTTCGTTAGGGACTGTGTAACGAAAACTTTGCAGGCGTGCTCAGACCATGAAATTGAACAACTTTTACTATAGACCACCAATGGGTGGGACACGAAAAAAAATTTCCAACCTCCCATACAAAGTCAGTCAGCTGATCGTGAATTTTGTATGGGAGGTCTAGTCGATTTTTTTTTCGTTTCAAAGTTGTTCAATTTGGTGGTCTGATCATGCCTGTAAAGTTCTCGGTACACCGTCCCTAACACTCTGTATATACCCTTTGGTAGATAGCTATCATAATTTAGTAGATATTGATAGTGTATCATCTTATCTGAGTATGTCATGTTGACTTGAGCACAATTCCCCTATGTCTTACATTTTGACGTGCGGTCACCCTACTTCATAGATTTTCATATAAACGATAAAAAAATCACATCTCGTAAATTATACAAAATAACAAAAATCTGTTGTGATGTACTTTTAGTAAAAAAAATACTAGCTCTAATACATTATGCATAGTTTCTATTATACACACGAAATAAAAAATACGAGTGTTTCTTTCTTTTGAAATATGTGAGGATTGAATGAGCACTTTTGTAAATTATTTAATTTACCATGTTTCGTAAAAGTGGAGTGTTATGTATTTTACAAAATCCTATCTTACATTAACTATAACTGGACATATAAAAAGAAAACATTCTGTTATTGCTTCGTGAGAAATATGCCGTATGAAAGTGTGTGGATGGAGTGAGCACATCAAAGTAATTGTAATATTTTTTTTACTTTACTATACGATCAGTAATTTTAGTCACTATTTATTTCGAGTTTTTACTAAAAACTGGTATACAAGCCTTTTATGTAAACTTGATAAAGGAGAATGGGCAAAATTGTATAGAGCATGGGCGGTCCGCGGCCAAGCATGATTTTATTGTTTATTGATGTACTTAAGTCCGACAATTACTGCTGTGAAGTTTTACTGCCGGTAGATACTTTTAAAGTGAATTAAATCAACGTTCAACGACCCGATGAACCCTGGTGTGAGTTTCTCAACCGCCTACTGCAAGTAGCAGGCCAATGATATGATAATATATGTGATAGGTACTTGTTATTAAGCTACAGTACGTATTAATGATTTTACCTGCCATCCTGACGTCAGGATGACGGTTTACTTTAAATGCCATGTCTATAGAATTGACCTGCGTAAGTCCATAATGGGTAACCAATTGTAATGTAACTTAATATGTAAGCAACAGTACCTAAAGTGGGGAGATACATTTCTGCCTACAAACTATTGTATAGTTTGGCGAATTTAAAAGTTTGTAACTTGTGCTGTTTCTGAAATAAAAGCTCATTTATTTATTTTTTATTTTATATTGGTTGCCGCTATTTGGAATGATTTTAATATACATTTTGGGAGGTAACAAATAGGTACTAAATCTTGCTGTACGTATTATTAAGCTGCAGTACGTATTAAAGATTTTACACGCCATCCTGACGTCAGGATGGCGGCTCACTTTATATGCCGCGTAATTTTGTAAATAAGGAGGTAATAATTATATCAGTTAAGGAAACAAATAGTAACAATTCAACCGCTGCTACTTACCTGTTTTCCCGTAGAAATTGGATCTTAGAAAAAGTCCATTACTCCGATCCAGCAGAGGGAAATGTGCGAGCAGAAGCGGCCCGTCATGCTGAATAACTTTTACTTTGAAGCCATGGCCGTATCTCTTTGGTGGTCTTCATCAGGTACTCCAGATCCTCGATGACCATGTGCCAGAAGAAGCGACCCGTCATATTGAACAACTGGGATGCTGGTGGTCTTCATCAGGTGCTCCAGATCCTCGATGATCATGTGTCAGCAAAAGCAGCCCGTCATGGTTAACTACTTTGTCTATGAAGCCATTGCCGTATCTCTTATAGTTTATATGGGATGCTGGTGGTCTACATAAAGTTCTCCAGACCCTCGTTACAATTGCCAGCAGAAGCGGCCCGTCATGCTGAATAACTTTTACTTTGAAGCTATTACCGTATCTCTTTTAGTTTATATGGGATGCTGGTGGTCTTAATCAGGTGCTCCAGATCCTCGATGACCATGTGTCAGCAGAAGCGGCCCGTCATGGTGAACAACTTTGTCTATGAAGCCATTGCCCTGTATCTCTTATAGTTTATATGGGATGCTGGTGGTCTACATCAGGTACTCCAGACCCTCGTGACCATTTGCCAGCAGAAGCGGCCCGTCATGCTGAATAACTTTTACTTTAAAGCCATTACCGTATCTCTTATAGTTTATATGGGGTACTGGTGGTCTACATCGGGTACCTCCAGCCAGATCCTCGATGGCCATGTGCCAGCAGAAGCAGCCTGCCATGCTGAGTAACTTTTACTTATAAACCATTACCGTATCTCTTATAGTTTAGATGGGATGCTGGTGATCTTTATCAGGTACTCCAGATCCTCGATGCCCATGTGCCAGCAGAAGCGGCCCGATATGATGCACAACTTTTTCTATGAAGCCATGGCTGTATCTCTTATAGTTTAGATGGGATGCTGGTGGTCTTCATCAGGTACTCCAGATCCTCGATGACCATGTGCCAGCAGAAGCGGCCCGTCATGGTGAACAACTTTTTCTATGAAGCCATGACCGTATCTTTTATAGTTTAGATGGGATGCTGGTGGTCCTCATCAGGTACTCCAGATCCTCGAGGGCTGATGAAAAGTAATCCATGTCCTTCTTTACTATGCTAGTAATATCAGTGCCAAATTTCGCGAAGATCGGTAAAGCGGTCTGGCTTATTTGGGTAATATCCGCTGTATTTCCCGCTTTTCCTGCTGCTTACCGTTTTCCCGTGGAAATAAGGAATTTTCCCGTGGTAAAAAGTAGCCTATGTTACTCAGGAATGTTGTAGCTTTCTAATGGTGAAAGAATTTTCGAAATCAGTCCAGTAGTTTCGGAGTTTATCGATTACATACATACAAAAAAAAACAAACAAAGTTTTCCTCTTTATTATATTATTATTATAGTGTAGATGTAGATGTTTAAATATTTGTGTGCGTGCGGATTGAGTGAGCACTTTTAAAAACATAATCCAGTAGCCATAGTTATTTAGTAAAAGTTCTAAAACAATTGTAAAATTAATTCCACTATTTGTAAAAAGTGAAAACTGAAGATAAATAATATTATGTGTGCTCACTCAGTCCTCACGGAGAACTCCCTGATTGTGCAAAGGAGAATGGGCGCCGTTGGGCGCTTAGCGGCCACTTATAAAATTAATATCAAATGAAAGTGCTATTATTAACGAACATTTTTGACTATGAGCGTTAGTCTGTATTTCATTTAGAAATAAAAGTAATCTAGTGTTATCGTTTATAGCAATATTGCATAAAAATACATTATATTATAATTATTAAAATAATTATTTGTTTATTAGCTTTTAGTATTATTCCTACTTTATTATTTTACATTAATGCATAATGATTGTTATAAGTATTATTTAACATTTGTCTTTGTCAAGTGATTAAAAATGCTAACTGCCGAAAATCTTTCACTGGTAGTTTATACTTTGATTACCCAAGTAGTCAAATCCGCCTGACCACGCTAAGTTGAACATTGGAAACAAAAAAGTAGCGATGCAGTTTTCGCGGAGCTAACCCGAAAATCGGTAGTACCGGTTTCAACCCTCTTCTACCGATTGTAACACAAATTATTTAAGTTACAAAAAAAAATTGAGAAGTGATGTTTGGCATATAGATTCTGTAGTGTATCGAGTAAGTCTATTGACTATTGTAGTACACTGAGTAAGTGTATTGACTGTCAGTGTTTCGTGCGCATACGTCGCTACGGTGGGGTGGGGGCAATGTCTGCCCATAGTCTAATAAAACATGGTCTTTCCTTCCCTGAGAAACACAAGAAAACGTCACTTAGTATTGCCACTTTATTTCAATAAAATACGTTATGGGATAAATTCAATCTCAGAACAATGGGTTAAAATATTTCTTAATAATTTTATAATTTAGATTTACGTGTGTATTAACTTTAACTTTACAGCAAAACTTAAATTTTATTTATTAGTTAACAGTATCTTATATGATTTACAAAAAACATCATAAGATTGGGTAATTCTGGTAACCCACAAGCATGATGACGTAGTCTTGTGTTGGTCACGTGGTTCACGAGTCTCGGAAAGAAATACCAGGCGGAGTATCTTATTATACCAAGTGTCTGCCCAGTCAGTCTATACCCGATCGTGTCCATGAGTGGTGGTGCGTTGTTGAACCAACTCCTGTCAAGTCAATCATCAATACGATCCCTGTGGATCGTACATTGGCGACGAGGATAAACCAGGAAAACCGTGAGTAAAGTGCAATATTTTTCCCTTTTGAAAAGGGAGGGAAAGGCTAGGGAGTAAAAATAATAATTGAAAATCGAATTGAACGTGCAAAAAGTAATTCCTTGATGGTTTCCTACAAAAATACTAAAAGTAATAATATTTCTGCTATGGCTGTAACTGTTGTTTGTTGCTTCAGGAGCAATGAACCATCTATCTTTTGCTATAAGCCAAAGTATTTGTTTTATGTCCTATTAAGAGACCTTAGATGGAAGTCATTGACATTGGAACGATTGGCGAAAAGCCAAATTTTAACTGTGTTCTAAATATTACGTTACATATCGTAAATTTGGCTAAAATACTCTTAAAAAAGTTAACAAACTTTTGTAAGTTTTCACGGTATTTGATAATCAAAATTCAGAAAATCCGTAATAATACTGTTTAGTCTAAAACGCCTGTCTGAAATCATACAGCAAAATAAAGCTTAGTCTAAAACGCCTGTCTGAAACTATCCAGCAAAATAATGCTAAGTCTAAAACGCCTGTCTGAAAACATACAGCAAAATAATAATTTAGCACACCCACAGCACCTATTATACAGCGCTTAAAGGCCCAGTAGCCCAAAGCTACACAAAAAAAATAAAGTCACAATATTTGTTATGTTATGATCACTTTTTAAATGTAGGTATTCCATACAAGTTTTGTATCGCGCATTATCTTACACACTCTCTGTCGAATATAGTTAAAATTGTGATATTTGTAGTGGTTGTGCAGAAAATCATGAGAATTATGATAGCGAAGGTGAAAATCGCGGAAAAAAGTGGTGAAAGTGAGGCGCCGACGCAGACAAAGTTCAGATAAATTAAACGAGTTATTCAGAGCATTCAGTTACACTAAAATGTCAATTGGATCATGTTTAAGTGCTAGAAGCGGAGAAATATTCAAGTATGTGACAGATTATGTTACCATCATATTACTTACGATTGAGATCTCATAGTGAGCACAGCGGTAGGTATAATCATTTGGTCCGTACTTTAACCTACTTTTCCGGATCATCACTATTCACTACAATTTGTACAACCGATGAGAATTGAGAATTGATGTTGTATGTATGATGTGTTTTAAACGGAGTTGCTACCTCACGTTGTAGATCTACCTACGGGCCGAGTGTCTACTGCACAGCGACATGACTAGATTCTACATTGTTGTTTATGTGGCATACAGAATAATGTTAAAGTTTTTGCCCACCTGTTCTTAATATATAAACGAAAAAGAAAAACATTCAGGTTTACTCAAAGGAATATTTGCAACTTTATTTGTACTGCACTTAATACTTTTAAACAGCACCTTCTTATACTGGGTGTTACAAAACAACCAATAAAGCTTAAAGGAGGTCAAGGTACTCATAAAACTGAACAACTTTCCCCATGGAACATGGGTCGAAATATGAAAAAAAAAATTGGACCTCCCATACAAAATGAACTCATTTGTATGGGAGTTTTTATGGGTTGTTTTGTAACACGTTGTATTCAAATACTACTAATTATGAAATGTTATTCTATCGGAAAATATTAAAAAGAAAATCAAAGGATCATGAGTATGGATGTTCGTCCATTCCTTGCCTCACTACTTGCAAGCCTCACATCAAAGCCAAAGTTAAATAATTATAAAGTCTAATTATTGCTTAACATTTTGTAACTGAAAATAATTTAATTATGACAGGAGTTCTGAAGTTATTCAATGTTATATAGTTGGAAATCGGAAGAGACAAAAGTGCTGAAGTTTGGCTTTATATCGAGTATTTCGTTCTTAAATCGTTATCATTAGCTATACCGAAGTAAACAGTGCAAAAATGTTTCACACTACAGTAAAATCTTTGATAAAAATACCCAACGGTAGAAAGACCTTTGAGAATTAAGTTAGTTTCCCTGTTTTGTACAATAATTGCCGTAGCTATTCTACATTAGAATGAGTGATATTACATATTGCTTTAATTTTCATTTTGATGCGAGACAATTTCTTGTACCAGAAATGGGCATTCTCCTTCATAATTTATAAAAATAAACCTAGCTGATAACTTTATAGGCAAGTACAGTCATAATAAATAATATTTAATAAAATATGCTGTTGTTAGTTTAACACACAAGTAATTGAAAGATTTCATTGACCAAACAGCTTGAGATTTATTTAGATCAAAAGCAAAATATAAAGAAAACTATACCAAACTATATTTTGATATAAACTATTTGCTATGAGGATTCACTGTTTATATTCATGTCTCAATTAAGTATAAAAAGTTTAATATTTTGATTTGTATACTCGTATCTCCAAAGTTCTGAAGTTTACTCAATAAAATGTGTCCCATGGCCCCTACCAAATACATGCAAGTATGTACCGGTGTGAAAACTAGGCACATGATGTTTAAATGATAAACAACTATTAAAAGTAAAATAACATAAATTGGCAGAGCGAAAAATTAGTTGAAGCATAGGCAAAATAATTTCAGTATACAGTATTTAAACCTAAAACAGGCTTTATTTATTTTAAATTGTATGATAAAATTTATTACTAATATTTAAACAGTAGTAGCTGCTGCCTACATTTTACTGTATTATTATCAAAATTGCAAATCAGTTCAATATAGTGCAAAGTACAATGCATTTGTAAATATTCTATTAAGAAGTGTGTTTCATGAAGAGAAAAATAATACAAATACTTAAAAGTAGGTATTTAAAGAAAGGTCTCTGTTTGTGTCCTTCATTTGGTAGCAGGTATAAGTATTACCTGATCATTAAATTGATGATAGCAGGTAAAGCCCTGATCGTTAAATCAATGAAAGCAGGTATAGTTATATCCTGATCGTTCAATCGATAGCAGCAGGTACAGATCTGATCGTTAAATCGATAAAAGCAGGTATAGTTATAACCTGATCGTTCAATCGATGGCAGCAGGTAAAGACCTGATCGTTAAATCGATAAAAGCAAGTATGTTTATAACCTGATCATTTAATTGATGGTAGCAGGTAAAGACCTGATCGTTAAATCGATAAAAGCAGGTATGGTAATAACCTGATTGTTCAATCGATGCCTGCAGGTATTGGTATAACCTGATCGTTTAATCGATAAGAAAAGGTAAGATTTGATTGAAATCAATGGAAGTTCGAAGTATTCTCATAGCAGTTAAATCGATACCTATTAGGTTGGGCAAACAAGTACGACTGATCATTGAATTGATGAATGGTAATAGTTACAAAAGCGAAAAACTGATCATTTAATATACATATAAATATTGTATGTGTGAACAGCGTAAGGTTGACGAGGACTACAACGATAATTCATACTTCTTCTTCTATCGTGTGGGACCGAGTTGATGAACACCCTAATTATTCACAACGAAGAACGGTGTTTGTTTGTCCTTCTTTCCCGTCCAAGTTCCCGTCACATCAAAGGTGTCCGTCAGGATGGCGGGTGATGTTGGTATAATAGGTTATATTTGAAATAGGGATTTAGTACTATTTAGGTACTATTTGGTACCTATATGTAAAAAATAGGTACCTCATAGATTACGATAATATCGCTATATGAAAGTGTGCCCGCCAACCTGATGTCAGAATGGCACGGATGGCGGGTGATGTTGGTATAAAAGTTTATATTTCTAATAGGGATTTAGTACTATTTAGGTACTATTTGGTACCTATATGTAAAAAATAGGTACCTCATAGATTACGAGAATATCACTACCTATATGAAAGTGTGCCCGCCAACCTGATGTCAGAATGGCACGAATGCTAGTGTCCATCAGAATGACCGGCCAAAGTAATAAATAGACATTTAAATATTATCATAATTTAGTACCTATTTAGTACTATTTGGTACCTATGCTTAAATATTTAGTACTTAATTCATAAAAAAGATATTATAAAGCCGTTATTCCGGAAATCATAAATGTGGCCAGTCATTCAGACATCAGAATGACTCACCATTTTATTTATTCAACATCTTTTTTATTAATTAGGTACTAAATATTTAAGCATATGTACCAAATAGTACTAAATAGGCACTAAATTATGGCAATATTTAAATGTCTATTTATTTATTTGGCAAGTCATACTGATAAAAAAAACTGTTCGGCTTGCTTTAAAAATCTAGAAAAAAGATATGTTTAGGTACTAAATAGGTACTAAATAATTCACGGATAAATGCATTATTATAAAGCCGTTATTATGGAAATCATAAATGTGGCCAGTCATTCAGACATCAGAATGACTCACCATTTTATTTATTCAACATCTTTTTTATTAATTAGGTACTAAATATTTAAGCATAGGTACCAAATAGTACTATATAAGTACTAAATTATGACAATATTTAAATGTCTATTTATTTCTTTGGCAAGTCATATTGATAAAAAAAACTGTTCGGCTTGCTTTAAAAATCTAGAAAAAAGATATGTTTAGGTACTAATTAGGTACTAAATAATTCACGGATAAATGCATTATTATAAAGCCGTTATTATGGAAATCATAAATGTGGCCAGTCATTCAGACATCAGAATGACTGACTCTTTTATTTATTCAATATATTTTTTTTTTATTAATTAGGTACTAAATATTTAAGCATAGGTACCAAATAGTACTAAATAGGTACTAAATTATGATAATATTTAAATGTCTTTTTATTACTTTGGCCGGTCATTCTGATGGACACTAGCATTCGTGCCATTCTGACATCAGGTTGGCGGGCACACTTTCATATAGCGACATTATCGTAATCTATGAGGTACCTATTTTTTACATATAGGTACCAAATAGTACCTAAATAGTACTAAATCCCTATTAGAAATATAACCTATTATACCAACATCACCCGCCATCCGTGCCATTCTGACATCAGGTTGGCGGGCACACTTTCATATAGCGATATTATCGTATCGCACTTTCATATATTATACCAACATCACCCGCCACCCTGACGGACACACATCAAAGCAGGTGTAAATATTTTTTTATGTAAAGCTAGTGACTTGCGAAGCAGGAGGGTGTCAAAGGCTACTTTTGCAACAGGAAATCATGTAAGTAATTCTCAGGGGAACATCGAAATACAGCCGCGGATGAAACCGGGGGTTCCAAGTTTAGTTATTAAAAATGATGAGTTACCTATTCTTCAATAGTGTATTTGTGGAGGATGAAACAAGTGGGTCTGAATGATAAGATGTACCTATTACGAAATGTTGCAGTATATAAAATATCAATTCAAACGACATTTTGGATCAATGGTCTCTGTAGTATAGTAGGTACCTATGTTTTTTACTCAGGATATTATGACGTAATACAGGTAGGTGTGTGAATCATGACATTATACCTACCAATATTAATATATCGCATAGTGTGTGACCGCGAAGTTGCCATGCTTTGGATTTTCGTCGCGGGTTCAATTCCCGGTGTCCATCAGAATGGCGGGTGTATAATCTCGAAATAAATCAAGATTAAATGTATTAAATGTACACTAAATGTACGTATTTGTACTTAAATATCCATGTCGTACATTTATCAGATGCTTAGATATAACGATTTCAAAATGACCAGCCATTCTGACGTCAGGATGGCGGGTGTATTTTAAACGGATGCACTAAACCTGACAATTCCTGTATCAAATAAATGTACACTAAATGTACGTATTTGTACTTAAATATCCATGTCGTACATTTATCAGATGCTTAGATATAACGATTTCAAAATGACCAGCCATTCTGACGTCAGGATGGCGGGTGTATTTTAAACGGATGCACTAAACCTGACAATTCCTGTATCAAATAAATGTACACTAAATGTACGTATTTGTACTTAAATATCCATGTCGTACATTTATCAGATGCTTAGATATAACGATTTCAAAATGACCAGAATGGCTGGTCATTTTGTAAACGGATGCACTAAACCTGACAATTCCTGTATCAAATAAATGTACACTAAATGTACGTATTTGTACTTAAATATCCATGTCGTACATTTATCAGATGCTTAGATATAACGATTTCAAAATGACCAGCCATTCTGACGCCAGGATGGCGGGTGTATTTTAAACGGATGCACTAAACCTGACAGTTCCTGTATCAAATAAATGTACACTAAATGTACGTATTTGTACTTAAATATCTATGTCGTACATTTATCAGATGCTTAGATATAACGATTTCAAAATGACCAACCATTCTGACGCCAGGATGGCGGGTGTATTTTAAACGGATGCACTAAACCTGACAGTTCCTGTATCAAATAAATTTACACTAAATGTACGTATTTGTACTTAAATATCCATGTCGTACATTTATCAGATGCTTAGATATAACGATTTCAAAATGACCAGCCATTCTGACGTCAGGATGGCGGGTGTATTTTAAACGGATGCACTAAACCTGACAATTCCTGTATCAAATAAATGTACACTAAATGTACGTATTTGTACTTAAATATCCATTTCGTACATTTATCAGATGCTTAGATATAACGATTTCAAAATGACCAGCCATTCTGACGTCAGGATGGCGGGTGTATTTTAAACGGATGCACTAAACCTGACAATTCCTGTATCAAATAAATGTACACTAAATGTACGTATTTGTACTTAAATATCCATGTCGTACATTTATCAGATGCTTAGATATAACGATTTCAAAATGACCAGAATGGCTGGTCATTTTGTAAACGGATGCACTAAACCTGACAATTCCTGTATCAAATAAATGTACACTAAATGTACGTATTTGTACTTAAATATCCATGTCGTACATTTATCAGATGCTTAGATATAACGATTTCAAAATGACCAACCATTCTGACGCCAGGATGGCGGGTGTATTTTAAACGGATGCACTAAACCTGACAGTTCCTGTATCAAATAAATGTACACTAAATGTACGTATTTGTACTTAAATATCCATGTCGTACATTTATCAGATGCTTAGATATAACGATTTCGCGACGAGATCGTACCAGTTTAGGTGATACCCCAATAGGAGGGAGGCCCAAATTGTGCTTCTGATGAGCGGCAACTTGGGTTTGGAGGGCGTGAATGCGGAAGATGTTACGTACTTTCGTAAATGGGTGGGCTGCATCACGAAGACAAGGTGGTACATCCAACTGTGGCTACTTTATTTAAAGGAAAAATTCGTGACACCGTCGCCCTTAAGCACGTATCGTTCATTTCACAGCGTGGAGATGGCGACAGTGACAGTTAATACGTTGTATGCTTACTATAACGGCAAGGCAGCGGAGAGGCTCGGCCTTTTTGCATGTGATACGTATCAATTTCTACAAGAACCAAATTCGAGCCGCGCCACTCCTCTGCCGATCGTTATCACCTAAAATATATACTCCGCAAGTAAATATCCTCTGCAACGATATTCTAGTGTGGTTTTAGATTAATATAAACAATTTTAGTTGTAACGCGCGGCTTCGCCGCAGTTCCGCAAGATGCGCTGGTGTGATTTAACCCTTAAAATATTTAACGGAGCTTCAAATTAACTAACATTGTATGGAGAAATCAACCCTAAACATCAGTATGTCGATCTCTTGTTAGGTCTAAACATCGGTATGCCAATCTCTCGTTAGGTCTAGGCAAAACGCGAAATTGGAAAACTGCGGTTTAGGTACTCAGCGACTAAAGGATTTTTTTGAACCCTCATAACTCTGCTATTTTTGAAGATACAAAAAAGTAATTACGCTTGGGGATGGATAATTTCATTGGGAACATCATTTTGTTATCGATTTTTGCCTTACTTCTAAACTTTATGTTACACATATAATTTTATGAAAAAAGAGATTTGTTTCAAAGTGTACACATACGTGTATTCAATGAAACAACAAAATTTTAACAATGAAACGGGGATAATCAACATTGAAACGGGGACAATCAACATTGAAACGGGGGAAATAAACAATGAAACGGGATCACCAACAATGAAACAACATTTGTTAAACTTGTTTTTAGTTTATTTTTTCTAATTATTTATGACAGTAAACCAGCCAATAATCATGTTTTTTAACCGACCTTCAAAAAATGATCGTAATTAATTGTCATGTTTCATTGTAGACACGCCTGATTTTACAATGAAACGCAATTGGACACATTGATGCACTGTTTCATTGTTTAATTTGTATCTTTGTTTCAATGTTGACCACAACCGTTATTTTATTTAAAATGTAAAAAAATGCATTTCAAAATAAACGATTTATAATGAAACATGGGTCGTTAAATATACATAATGCGATACAATATCAACAAGTAGAGAATTCCTTTTTTTTCAATCTAGTAATAAATGATACAAACTTGAAAAAAATGCTTTTTGGCAAACAATCAAAAAATGCTTGTGGAGACGTTGTCTCTAAATGGAGCGCCTGGTAAACTGCAGGCGTGCGGTGGGGTCCTGTGCGCTATTTCTTACTCCCTACTGCACTACCAGGCAATGTTGCGTTTTCGAGATATCGCTAAGTTTCATTGTACCCGACTGTTTCAACGTTGGACAGGTGACCCTACCTACCTTAGTTTCGAAGTATACCTACTTACCTACTATAGTTTCGAAGGTCACCAGATGCCGTGATGAAAAAATTAAAAAATATCCAGGAACGTAATAGTCCATTTGGACTACCATAGGTAAGTACTAGGTACCTACCTGATGATCGGAAATGAAGATGACATAACCTGGACCTTTTGCTATCGGTATTTCGGTACTCATCGCTTCACCTCAAATGCTGACTATTAGTTGGAGAGCCCAGGGGGTAATTGGCTATCTCATAAGGTACCACGATAGGCTAGGTTTGGATCGTTAACCAAGACTCAAACAAGTCGTATGACCCAGGTCTGCCAGAGCCAATCCTGCCGAAACATAAAAATAATCGATATTTTTCAGAGTCATTTTTTCGTAAAAAATATGTCATAAGGTACCACAATGAAAGTGATGGCATCAGTTAACCATTGAAAAATTATGTAAAAAAAGCTTGGTCTGCCACTGCGCACCCTGCCGGAAGTGCGTGCCAGACCTCTCCAAAGATGCCCTTCCGACACCCCTAAACTATCTCATCGGGTACCACGACGCGACCACCACAACATAATAGCCAAGATCACTCTGACAATAGATCACAAGGTCTGCCAGGCCTAAACTTGCCGCATCCTAGTGTTTCAGACATTTGAAGTTGTAGGTCCAGTGTATGAAAAATGACCTATATCTTATTCCCCCCAAGTTTGATTTTGATGGCGCCTTAATATGAAATGTTCTCCATAACTAGGAGCTTTGAGTCATATAGGTCAGTGAGGAGGAGGGTCTCTGTATTGTACACAATCCTGTCAAAACGTGTGAAATTGTAGGTATAGTGTATGAAAACTGGCCTATATCTTTTCTGCAGAACATATCGAATATTTTCATGTTTAGCAGGATTGAGATTTTTTCCGTTAACATTGTCATTTCATAAGGTACCCGAATGACAGTGCCAGCATCAGCTTACCATTGATAAATTGAGTTAAGAAAACTTGGTCTGCCATTGCGCTCTCTGCCAGAAGTCCTTGGGAGACCCCTCCAAATATACCCTTCCGACACCCCTAACCTATCTCATCTAAGGACTTCCGGCAGAGTGCGCAGTGGCAGACCAAGTTTTTTTCCCTCCGGAACGTTCTGTCTACTTTCCCGATCGGTCTACTTTCACAAAGCGTCTATTTTACCAAACAGTCAACTTCTTTTCCCAAACCAATTCCCAAACCGTCTATTTCCTAATGCGTCTACTTTCCTCATCGGTCCATTTTCTTTTATTTCATTTTGGTTCAAAAAAATGCAATAAATAAATTCAAAGCTGAATTCACGAATGTTTTTTTTTTCGATGGCGTTGAAGGTCTTCGCGAGATATAATTTTTTGGTGCCAACTGTCAAACTCATAATCTGTTTATCTCGGAAGCTATGCATGCTACTAGACTACCAGTTTCTTAGAGTAAGTTGTAGGCATTTACGAGATCTACATTTTGAATGACAGCTGTCAAACTCAATCCTCGTTTATCTCGAAAACTATGCATGCTAGACTACCAGTTTCTTAGAGAAAGTTGTAGGCATTAACGAGATCTACATTTCGAATGACAGCTGTCAAACTTAAACCTCGTTTATCTCGGAAACTATGCATGCTAGACTACCATGTACGTATACGCAGCGGGACCCTAAGCCAGAATGGAATGAAACTTATGTGGTCTTGTAGGTATTAATTTGTACCTACAGAAATGTGAAATAAAAAAATTTGTACCTCTGTAAAAAAAAAGTTATGGACCAATTTGCAAAACGTCAACGCAGCGGGACCCCACTTAAAATTACAGTTTAGACTCAAAGTAAGCATATATTCGGAAAGCCCTGAATTTGTACCTTCCAAATATTATTCGATCATTCTCCTGAAGCGAATAGTCTAGGAGCTATAACCGATTAAAGTCAGCGTCAAGCCAGCGGGACCCCATGTCAAAGTACAATCCACACTTTAAAAAAACATATTTTTGGAGAGCCCTGAATTTGTACCTTCCGAAAATACCTTTATACAGCTTGTAACTTTAATATTTTACGAGATATTAACGATTGAAATTTCATAGTCTAAGAGTCAGCGTCCAAAAAATATTTGGTGATTTATAGTTACCATCTTAAGTTCCCCTACAAACAGAGTACCAAGCTAGTATTCTAAGAAGGAATACTGATATTTTACCGTGATAATCGATTTTAGTTATACGGAACGAATCATATGGATGAATCACAGATGAACTTAAATATGTAGACTAGCTACAGATACGACAGTCACTTGTCCCACTACCACAGATTACATATCCCACTACATTATTGTTCATCTCTTGGCGCTAGTGTCGCGCATTAACCATAGGTGTTAATTAGGACCATAAGGAGATAGTAAATCCAAAAAGGTAGTATAATTAATAGTGCTGTCCATCGAAACATTTATCGCCATCGATTATTAGTGCTGTGCGGTCATTATCGATAAAACTGCGGCATTCTACTGTAGGGTATACTGTATTGATGTTGATTAAATTAATAACAAATTGTGAATAAAACTTCAGAAAATGGGATTAAATTGTCAGTTTATTAAATTTTCAAAATACATTTATTCAAAGTAGTTTACAAACTTACCACATTACCACTTACAAAGAGTTTTATCGGAAATTTCCATTGCGATGTTTGATAAGAATTAATTCAACATACCTACATGATAAAGTTATTTCGGCCTGGCGTTTTAGGTAGATGTAGAAGCTTGTACAGTGTTCACAAAAATGGGCGAAGGTTGCACATGAATATTTGCTTTTCCCACAAATTAGGTGAGGTCAGAATCATCATCATTATCATAAGATCGGGTCTTGAAGTAATTATGGTCACTCAAAGCATTTTGATCTGAAAGGAAAACCCTTCATGTTAAATAAATAATTAAATGCAGCAAATTGTACACAAAAAATTGCTCTGCTCACTTATGCACACACAAAAAACCACGAGCAAACTTAGGTAATCACCCCGTAACCTAAAAAGGTACAGCTTACCTACCACGTTTCAGGTCATGGTCCACGCCTCAGGTCCTCGCATCCAAAGGTTTTGCGAAGGTAGAATCTCTTATCAACAACTTTTTAGATTATGTGAGGATGTATTGGGATGTATCAACTCAAGCATTCATTAATGCGAGGACTACTCATAAAATTCCGTAAATTTCACCGAAAATTTAATCAACAACAGACGCCACGTTGAAATTTTGAAAAGTCTTGTCATAGAAGTGTCTTTGTCACAGATGAATTGACTGACAATAATTTTTTCATTCCAAATTTAAATTCTGCCGCCACAGTCAAATAAGCGATAGCAGCGACGAGCGTCGAAATTTGGAACTACAACTGACACCCCCCCTGGGATGATTATAATAGGTACTTTAATATATGTATACGTTTTCTTTCTTCCATCCATCTAGATGATAGGTGCGAAACTCAAAACTCGTCTATCTCGGGAACTATGTTTGTTCCGCCGCGCCGACTTCGATGACTCGCCGACTTAACTGCGAATAGGGTCTCGTAAGAGACGACTAGAGGGTTTCATGTGTATTGCAATTTTAGGCTACACGCTAATAGCCTGTCGCTATAGAATTCACTGCAAATATTTTAGGGGCAGATCAAATAAAATATAAGCATGTACTTGGCAAATTTTTAAAGAAATCTACCCGCTAGTTTTCGAGAAAAATGCATTTAACTAAAAAAACACAAAACTAAAAAAGTGCACCCTGTTTGTCCTAGAAACACACACATCGATCAATTTGAATTACGCGCCGAAAAAAAGTTGCTGTGATTGGTTGGTTGTTAGTGTGCGTGCCGTGTAAGTGAATCCTGTTTACGAGGCGGAACGTCAGTCGGGTCAGTCAAAGGGTGTTCACATAAATAATTAAAAAGTTTGTTTGAAAATGAAAAAAATAATCTAGCGTGTAGATTTTTTTTAAATGTTTTAGATGTTTTTCTTATACATATTTACGCATGCCCTTAAAATATTTGCAGTGAATTTAATAGGACCTTATATATGAGGTGACAGCTGTCAACTTAAAATTTGTTTTTCTCGGGAACTAAGCATGCTAGACTATTAGTTTCTTTAGGAAAGTTGTAGGCCTTGATAAGACCTACACTTCAAGTGACAGCTGTCAAACTTACAACTCGGTTTTCTCGGACACTAAGTATGTTAGACTATTAGTTTCTTCTGGAAAGTTGTAGGCCTTGAAGATCGGTAAAGCGGTTTGGTTAATTTGGGTAATATTCGCTTTCCCACTTTTCCTGCTGCTAATCGTTTTCCCGTGGGAATGAGAAATTTTCCCGTGGTAAAAAGTAGCCTATGTTACACTGAATTGTTGTAACTTTCTAATGGTGAAACAATTTTCGAAATCGGTCCAGTAGTTTCGGAGTTTATCGATCACATACATACAAAAAAAAACAAACGAACGTTTCCTCTTTCTTATATTAGTGTAGAAGTGTAGATAACCGAGATAGTTATTATTTTAGTGTATTATGTTTTAGTCCTTTGTCACGCTTGCCGATACTTATTTTTTTAACTACACTCGCCTCGTAATATTCGTTTCATTTCAAAAGACACTCGCATTGTAATGACCCCCATTATATGACGGTTACTTAAGATACTATTACGTTTTCCTGACCGGGTCGAAAGGAGGGGGTACGTTTTATAACAGTTATGTCACGGGTTATAGCCAGTGAGAAATTAACCGAACGGAAAAATGAACCTTATGGGAAAGTTAGCCAATGTGGAAAATGCATGGCATGTGTGAAAGTTATCCGCGTAGCGAGGTACAAAAATATAGCTATTTATGCTCTACGACGCACAGTTTTCGAGATAATTGCACTTTTAGATACCAAACTAATCTAACAAAAATAAATCTTCAACAAAAAATGAACACGGTGGGATAAAACCGAGATTTCAAAGCTTTCAGCTTAGTGTCATTATTTATCCTTAGGCTTTAGCCTTCTTTCATCTATGTAGGGTTGCTTCCTTACATATTCCTACTTCTGTAACCGTACCGTACATTGCATGTCATGATGATGAACAGAACCTGCCTCGTGATATTATTACCTGGGATCAAACTACACTGGTTACTCTTATAGCTGTATGACAAACCAGAAGAAGTTTATCCTTTAAATCGATTGTCACGGTAAAATGTCAGTATTCCTTCTTAGAATACTAGCTTGGTACTCTGTTTGTAGGGGAACTTAAAATGGTAACTATAAATCACCAAATATTTTTTGGACGCTGACTCTTAGACTATAAAATTTCAATCGTGAATATCTCGTAAAATATTAAAGTTACAAGCTGTATAAAGGTATTTTCGGAAGGTACAAATTCAGGGCTCTCCAAAAATATGTTTTTTTAAAGTGTGGATTGTACTTTGACATGGGGTCCCGCTGGCTTGACGCTGACTTTAATCGGTTATAGCTCCTAGACTATTCGCTTCAGGAGAATGATCGAATAATATTTGGAAGGTACAAATTCAGGGCTTTCCGAATATATGCTTACTTTGAGTCTAAACTGTAATTTTAAGTGGGGTCCCGCTGGGTTGACGTTTTGCAAATTGGTCCATAACTTTTTGTTTACAGAGGTACAATTTTTTTAATTTCACATTTCTGTAGGTACAAATTAATACCTACAAGACCACATAAGTTTCATTCCATTCTGGCTCAGGGTCCCGCTGCGTATACGTACATTAGACTACCAGTTCCTTAGAGAAAGTTGTAGGCCTTGACGAGATCTACATTTCGAATGACAGCTGTCAAACTTAAACCTCGTTTATCTCGGTAACTATGCAAGTTAGACTACCAGTTTCTTAGTGGAAGTTGTAGGCATTTACGAGATCTACATTTTGAATGACAGCTGTCAAACTTAAACCTCGTTTATCTCGGAAACTATGCATGCTAGACTACCAGTTCCTTAGAGAAAGTTGTAGGCCTTGACGAGATCTACATATCGAATGACAGCTGTCAAACTTAAATATGGTTTATCTCGGAAACTATGCAAGCTAGACTACCAGTGTCTTAGAGGAAGTTGTAGTCATTGACAAGATCTACATTTCAAAAACATCTTTTATTTCGCAAATTATGCATGCTGGACCACCAGGTCCTTTGAGGAAGTTGAAGGCCTTGACGGGATTTATCTACTTAAATAAAAATAAAAAAAGGCCTTTACTTTGCATGTAACACTGCGCACGCTAAACAAACGAGGCTAGTCAGTCTTTCAAATAATTTGGGAGAGGAGACTGATAGGGAGAGTAGACCGATCAGGAAAGTAGACCGATCGGGAAAGTGGACCGATCGGGAAGTAGACCGATCAGGAAAGTAGACCGCTCAGGAAAGTAGACCGATCGGGAAAGTAGACCGATTGAGAAGTAGACCGATCGGGAAAGTAGACAGAACGTTCCGGAGGGGTTTTTTTAACATAATTTGTCAATGGTAAGCTGATGCAAGTACTTTTATTCGAGTTCCTTATGATATGACAATTTTAACTGATAAAATCTGCAGAAGTTATCGAATATTTTCATATTTAGGAGGATTGTGCACAGAACAGAGACCTTCTATCCAATTGACCTATACAAATCGAATCTCCTAATCATTACGAGCATTTCATACCAAGGCACCATCAAAATCAAACCAGTGGGGGAAAAGATATAGGCCAGTTTTCATACACTTTACCTACAATTTCACACGTTTTGACAGGATTGTGTACAATACAGAGACCCTCCTCCTCACTGACCTATATGACTCAAAGCTCCTAGTTATGGAGAGCATTTCATATTAAGGCGCTATCAAAATCAAACCCGGGGGGAATAAGATATAGGCCAGTTTTCATAGACCAAACCTCCATTTCAAACTTTTTGACAGGATTGCGTTCAATACTGAAACCCTGTACCCAACTGTCCTATATGACTCGAAGCTCCTCATTATGGAGAGCATTTCGTATTAAGGCACCATCAAAATAAAACACGGGGGGAAAAAGATATAGGTAATTTTTCATACACTGGACCTACAACTTCAAATGTCTGAAACACTAGGATGCGGCAAGTTTAGGCCTGGCAGACCTTGTGATCTATTGTCAGAGTGATCTTGGCTATTATGTTGTGGTGGTCGCATCGTGGTACCCGATGAGATAGTTTAGGGGTGTCGGAAGGGCATCTTTGGAGAGGTCTGGCAAGCACTTCCGGCAGGGTGCGCAGTGGCAGACCAAGCTTTTTTTACATAATTTTTCAATGGTTAACTGATGCCAGCACTTTCATTGTGTGATGCCACGTTAGGATCCGCTCATACTTAAAAATATCCGAAATCGCCGGCAATTTTACTAGAGATGTAGTAAATTAAGTGTGAAAATCGAAAGAAAAAGAATCTATTACCTATACAGTTTATCGAGTACTAGCGTGTAAAGGAAAAACACTGTAAGTGTCACATACAGTGTTTTAGCTCTATAAGGTTAATTACATTATTTAGACTCTAATACATACCCTCAACTTAATATTTCATCATAAACGTGAATACAGTTGAAGTTATAGACAAACAAAAAAAAACTGTATGTGCATATAACCATGTTTTGTAAAGCCATAACACTGTAAATGCACTTACAGTGTTTCTCCTTTACAATATTGCGCGTGCCCCGAATGCCGTGCGATCTCGAATGATTCTATTTCTAAGTAACCTTACTTAATGGTCGGGTTCTGTGGAAACGTATTTTAGGCCTGTGCCACCACATCAGAGGCCTCTGTAACCATGTCAGAGGACTCTGCAACCATGTCAGAGGACTCTGAAACCATGTCAGAGGACTCTGAAACCATGTCAGAGGACTCTGAAACCATATCAGAGGACTCTGCAACCATGTCAGAGGACTCTGAAACCATATCAGAGGACTCTGAAACCATGTCAGAGACCTCTGAAACCTTGTCAGAGGTCATTGTAGCCATATAAGAGACTCTGCAACCATGTCAGAGGTTTCTGGAACCATTTCAGATGTTTCTGGAACCATGTCAGAGGATTCTGCAACCACGTCAGAGGACTCGGAATTCATGTCAGAGGTCATTTCTACCATATCAGAGGTCATTACAACCATGTCAGAGGTCTCTGCAACCATGTCAGAGGCCTCTGCAACCATGTTGGAGGACTCTGTATTCATATCAGAGGCCTCTGCAACTATATCAGGGGACTCTGCCACCACAATAAAGGCCTCTGAACCATGTCAGAGTTCATTGCAACCACGTCAGTGGTCTCTGGAACCATGTCAGAACTCATTGCAAACACGTCAGAGGTCTCTGCAATCATGTCAGAGGACTCTGCAACCATGTCAAAGGTCATTGCAACCATAACAGAGGACTCTGCAACCATGTCAGAGGACGCTGCAACCATTTCATAGGTCATTACAACCGTGTCAGAGGACTCTGCAATCATGTCAGAGGATGCTGCAACCATGTTAGAGGACTCTGCAACCATGTCAGAGGACTCTGCAACCATGTCAGAGGACTCTGCAACCATGTCAGAGGTCATTGCAACCATGTCAGAGGCCTCTGCAACCATGTCAGAGGCCTCTGCAACCTTGTCAGAGGTCATTGTAGCCATATAAGAGACTCTGCAACCATGTCAACGGTTTCTGGAACCATGTCAGAGGATTCTGCAATCACGTCAGAGGACTCTGAATTCATGTCAGAGGTCATCCTAACCATGTTCGAGGTCATTACAACCGTTTCAGAGGACTCTGCAATCATGTCAGAGGACGCTGCAACCATGTCAGAGGACTCTGAAACCATGTCAGAGGACTCTGCAACCATGTCAGATGTCATTGCAACCATGTCAGAGGACTCTGAATTCATGTCAGAGGTCATTTTTACCATGTTAGAGGTCAGTACAACCGTGCCAGAGGACTCTGAAATCATGTCAGAGTACGCTGCAATCATATCAGAGGACTCTGCAACCATGTCAGATGTCATTGCAACCATGTCAGAGAACTCTGCAACCATGTCAGAGGTAATTGCAACCATGTCAGAGGTCATTACAAACATGTCAGAGAACGCTGCAACCATGTCAGAGGACTCTGCAACCATGTTAGAGGTCATTGCAACCATATCAGAGCACTCTGCTGCTGATAGGCTAACTCCATCCCTACTTTGCGCTACAGTATTATTGTAAAAGAAATACACTGTATGAACCAATACAGTGTTTTTGCTTTACAGAGCAACAATATTTATGCTGTATGTTCATCACGCAGAAGCAGATTACTGAATTTTAATTATATTTCTGTTTATTTAATGTCATTTTGTGTAAAATTGAAATGGCTAGTAAGGTATTACCAATATCCATTAGTTCAAGTCATAAAAAAGTTCAAATGTTTTAGGTTATTCATAAAAAAAGCAAAAGACATTGCCCAAAGTGGACCAAATAGCGACCAGCATTGAAACATAGTGCATAACGTTCCTAAGGCTAATACTAGTCTGAAACCCACACCACATCAAAATCCGTCGCTGGAGTCCTGAGAAAAATTACATTATATTTCAGGTTTCCCATCAACGAAAAATCATAGCCGACAGCTTATTTCTAAAATAAAAGACTTTAATCATTGAATCAATCAACTACTTTAATCAGTCTATAACTTCCTGAACAGCTATTACCACCGGTGTTACTCAGGGTGTCGTTTTATCCCCTTTTCTTTTGTACGGGCGTTGAACAAAGTAGCGACCCGAAGTGAGACATAGTGCATAATGTTCCTAAGACTAATACTAGGCTGAAACCCAAACCACATCAAAATCCGTCGCTGGAGTCTTGAGAAAAATTACATTATATTTCAGGTTTTCCATTAATGAAAAATCATAGCTAACAAATAACTTATTTCTATAATAAGAGATGGTAGTTATTGGATCAATCAACCACTTTAATCAGTCTATTACTTCCTGAACAGCTATTACCAGCGGTGTTACTCAGGGTGTCGTTTTATCCTCTTTTCTTTTGTACGGGCGTTGAACCAAATAGCGACCTGCATTGAGACATGGTGCATCATGTTCCTAAAACTAATACTAGTCTGAAACCCAAACCACATCAAAATCCGTCGCTGGAGTATTGAGAAAAATTACATTATATTTCAGGTTTTCCATTAACGAAAAATCAAAGCCAACAAATAACTTATTTCTATAATAACAGAAGGTAGTCATTGAATCAATCAACCACTTTAATCAGTCTATTACTTCCTAAACAGCTATTACGACTGGTGTCACTCAGGGTGTCGTTTTATCCCCTTTTCTTTTGTACGGGCGTTGAACCAAATAGCGACCCGCATTGAGACATAGTGCATCATGTTCCTAAGACTAATACTAGTCTGATACCCAAACCACATCAAAATCCGTCGCTGGAGTCTTGAGAAAAATGACATTATATTTTAGGTTTTCCATTAACGAAAAATCAAAGCCAACAAATAACTTATTTCTATAATAAGAGATGGTAGTTATTGAATCAATCAACCGCTTTAATCAGTCTATTACTTCCTGAACAGCTATTACCACCGGTGTCACTCAGGGTGTCGTTTTATCCCCTTTTCTTTTGTACGGGCGTTGAACCAAATAGCGACCAGCATTGAAACATAGTGCATAATGTTCCTAAGACTTATACTAGTCTGAGACCCAAACCACATCAAAATTCGTCGCTGGAGTCTGGAGAAAAAAGACATTATATTGACAAGACAAAACCTAGAATATAATTTTTCTCAAGACTCCAGCGACGGATTTTGATGAGATTTGGGTTTAAGGCTAATATTAGTCTTAAGAACATTGTGCACTATGTTTCAATGCGGGTCGCTACTTGGTTAAACGCCCGTACAAAAGAAGAGGGGACAAAACGACACCCTGAGTAACACCGGTGGTAATAGCTGTTCAGGAAGTAATAGACTGATTAAAGTGGTTGATTGATTCAATAACTACCATATCTTATTATAGAAATAAGTTATTTGATGGCTACGATTTTTCATTAATGGAAAACCTAAAATATAATGCCATTTTTCTCATGACTCCAGCGTCGGATTTTGTTGTGGTTTGGGTTTCAGACTAGTATTAGTCTTAGGAACATTATGCACTATGTCTCAATGTGGGTCGCTACTTGGTTCAAAGCCCGTACAAAAGAAGATGGGACAGAACGACACCCTGAGTAACACCAGTGATAATAGCTGTTCGTTCATCAGGTAATAGACTGATTTAAATGGTTGATTGATTCAATGATTATCGTCTTTAACTTTAGTAAATTAGCTGTTGGCTATGATTTTAGTTATTGGAAAAACTGTCATACAATGTCATTTTTCTCAAGACTCCAGCGACAGATTTTGATGTGGTTTGGATTTCATACTAGTATTAGTCTTAGAAACATGATGCACTATGTCTCAATGCGGGTCGCTCTTTGGTTCAACGCCCGTACAAAAGAAAAGGGGATAAAACGACACCCCGAGTGACACCGGTGGTAATAGCTGTTCAGGAACTAATAGACTGGTTAAAGTGGTTGATTGATTCAATGACTACCATCTTTTATTATAGAAATAAGTTATTTGATTGATGGCTTTGATTTTTCGTAAATGGAAAACCTGAAATATAATGTAATTTTTCTCAAGACTCCAGCAACGGATTTTGATGTGGTTTGGGTTTCAGCCTAGTATTAGTCTTCGCAACATTATGCACTATGTCTCAATGCGGGTCATTATTTGGTTCAACGCGAGTACAAAAGTAAAGGGGATAAAACGACACCCTGAGTAACACCCGGGGCAATAGCTGTTCAGGAAGTAATAGACTGATTAAAGTGGTTGATTGATTCAATGATTACCGTTTTTAATTTTAAAAATTAGCTGTTGGCTATGATTTTTCGTTAATGGAAAACTTGAAATATCATGTCATTTATCTCAAGACTCCAGCGACGGATTTTGATATGGTTTGGGTTTCAGACTAGTATTAGTCTTAGGAACATTATGCACTATATCCCTATGCGGGTCTCTGTTTGGTCCAAGGTCCATACAGAAATGGGCAATCTCCTTTCAATAAAAAACGTTTTTGCTAATTTTCTCAAAACTTAGGTGCTCGCACATACAGTGTTTTTGGTTTACACGCTAGAGTAGTATTACCGTAAAAACTTTTTATTTTGTTAATATTATATACTTCAACTAGATAGTGATTCTCAGTGAGCTTCGAGTCACCGTCGGAAGCGTACGCGCACACTTTCTGCACTTGAATTTTATTTTAATTAATTCGTGATTGGTTGAAATTGTATAAACTCAATTCCTGCTTCCACGTACAGTGTTTAAATGGACTAACTCCTCCTCCGAGGCGTGTCGCGATAAGGACAGAAAGAGGAAGTATCTGAGCGAGGATTTGATTGGTGTGCCCGTGAGCCGAGGATCGATCTTGTGTCTCCTGCGTCGTGATCCACCGCTCGACCGCTGCGCTACAACAACATTACGCGGACCCGCTCAAATTACCGAGTCGGTCGTGCCGCCGCGCCGCCGCGCGCTCCGCTTGGTGACTCATCGAGCGCTACGAGTGTGCTACAACCGTAGCAGGCGTCTACTAGCGGCTACGACGTATACGCGCACACGGATTGGCCGGTACTTCATCCGCTCGCCGTAGCGTTAATACCTATACTCGCCTTACTGCACGCTGACACGCACGCTCAAGATGGAACTCGCCGAAACAAAAAAATGCTTATGCTGCCTCAAGGATATAACAACAGACGTACACATAACGTGTAGCAAAGAAAATTGTAATAAAGTATACCATTTAGACCCTTTATGTATGGGTGGAAAAGTTGACTCCTCCACAGAGGCTTTAAAGGCTTGGGTGTGCCCTCAATGCAAGTACTCTACCAAGCGTGATACCAACTACGCTTCTACTCCGATAAGGAGTCAGTCTTTAACGCACGAGGATAAGATGAACATCACTCATAGAGCGAAAAAATCTGGAAATGCTCAAAAACCACAGGATCCATCTGTACCAGATCAAACGGCTGCGCTTTTGGGAGAAATAAGTATGCTGCGCCTTGACATCGCTAACTTAAAGGGACAACTGGATTCCACGGGAAACACACTAAAAACTTGTGTAGACAGACTTAATGTCGTCACAGATATATTGAAAGAGACTGACGAACGTCTCAAGGTTTTAGAAGAACGAGACGCTGAAATATCTTCCCTGAAAACTCAAATTAACATACTTCAAGAACGGGTAGATGCTCAAGGCCAGGCTTCTCTGAGCAATGAGATTGAGATAGCAGGTATTCCGGAGCGAGCAGAAGAAAACCTCACTCACTGTGTATTGGTAGTAGCAAAAAAGATAGGCGCCAATATTGACGAAAGAGAAATAGACTGGGTAACGAGGGTCGGACCGAAACAGACCTCAGGCAAACCCAGTCGCACACACAGACCTGTGGTACTAAGAATGGTGCGGCGTTCCGTTAAGGAGGATTTTCTGCGGCAGGCTAAGTCCAGGAAAAATGTCACAACGGAAGATTTGAAGCTGGGCGACAAGCCAACTCCCATCTACATTAACGAAAGACTGAGCCGCGAAAATCGTTTGTTATTTCGTGAAACCCGTCTCCGTGCTGCCAAGGCCGACTTTAAATATTGCTGGACTAAAGCCGGCTCCATATATGTCCGAAAAACCACTAACGCTCCCGCCATCAAAATCCGCAACACATCAGAGCTGGCAGAGAAAATCCCCTTACCCGAACCTGAAGACAGAAACTGAGTTGCCGTATCGTCGTTCCAAAGATTTAATCTACCTGTTTTTCTTTCGAAATTTTATGTTGAGTCTATGTTTGTTATTAGTTCTAAATAACGTAGGTAATGTCCCTTTTCAAATTTTACCTACCCTTCCCTTAATATCCTTTTTATCGATATCCTCGGATAACCGAAGCAGTGTGACACCGCTCAATTCAATTTTACTAACTAAATGGCGAATTTTATTCACAAAATGGCCTCCATAGCGCTTAATGACAATATAGATGATATACTGGTGCCAGACTGTCACACTGTTGATTTTCAAAAAAACTTCAATTCATTTCTTGTTTTGCTCCACCGCTTAGACATTATTTTCGATGTTATTATTCTTACCGAATGCCACCTCGGAACTTGTTCAGTTATAAACTCTATTCCCGGATATACACACTTTTCATCTGATAAAATCGTTAACCAAGCTGGAGGTGTTGTCATTTATGCTAAAGACCAATGGAACACGAGCGTGAGTGAACCCGATATTGAGGACGCAGACTGCCTAGAAATAAAACTAGATAATTCTCTTACTGTCCTTGGTGTATACCGCTCCCCTTCAACTTCGGATATAGAAAACTTTACTACTTCGCTCTCCAACTATGTAAACTCTAACCCCTCAACTAAACTAGTAATTGCAGGAGACATCAACATCAATATTCTAGAGGAGAATAACCAGTCCTCAGAATATCTTTGTCTGATGGCTGAACTTGGTCTTCGTCCAACGATTGCAGTTCCTACTCGTGGACCCTCTTGTCTCGACCATATTATGGTCAACATTAAAAGTGACGCTATTGGATTAGTGTGCAAAACTGATGCAACGGACCACTTCTTAGTCATGGCGGGTATCAAGGACTCCTGTCGCCCTATACACAGACCTAAATTAAGCTCTAAAATTAATTTTGATGCTCTTATAGAAGACGTTAGAAATTTCGATTGGTCCGTTGTTACTAAACTAGAAGATGCATCAATGGCTGCTAAAACATTTAGGACAAATTTAGAAAGTATGGTCAAAAATAATACCAAAACTGTAACCATAAAACGTAAAGAGCAAGTACTAAAGGAATGGATCACACCTGGTCTAGTTAGATGTATGAAACACAGGGACTGGCTCCACCTGCAACATAGGAAGGAGCCAAATAATAGAGTAATTGAAATATCGTACAAAAGATACAGAAACTTTTTCGGTGAACTTTTAAAAAAACTTAAAAGTCAACACGAGAATAGGCAATTTCTTGAGAACAAAGATGACCCACGGAAACTGTGGAAGGTCATTGCCGGTGTGTGTGAGTTGGGAAGTAAAAAAGGGAAAGCTTCTCAATTGTTGAAAATTAAAAGTAGCCCTCAGGACTCACTCACGGCGTGTAATGACTTTTTCGCAAATGTCGGCAAAAAACTCGCAACATCAATCCTAAGCAGCCTAGGCAAAACGCAAGAGGATTTAGCTCGCAGTTCTACGGTTGGTACGTCTACCTCTCACTCTTTATTCTTGTCCCCTACAAACCCACATGAAGTTGCTAACTTGATTCGACAACTTAATCCTGTGTGTATCTATCTAGCGGGGTCCCCTGAGGTATAACGATGAAATATATGAAAATGAATAGGCTTTTCAATGTACTTCACGACTTTGATAATGAAATCCAATGTACCTCATTCATTTTTGGAAAAAAGCCAAAAAACTACGTGATCTGGCTAGCGGGCTACTTTTTCATTTCAAAACAAAAATAAATTATAATAATACAGTTCGATTCGCCTTCCAATGTACTCACCAAAACAGGTATTAAATCTTTAAAAAGTTTGTTATTTTACGCGAAATACCACAACAAAAGATTTCTCTATCCAGCGGGCTACTTTTTATATTTACCACGTACAGACTTGAGAAATATACCATTTGGTTGCATTTTCAATGTACCCCTCAGTTTTGCTAAGTTTGATGTGAGATAATATCCTGGTGCAAAAATATTTTGAAAAAACGATAATGCCTATATACAGGATGCTGTACAAACGTAAAACTCCATTAAGGTTATGTGTGTGTTCAAATGTCAACCATTTTTAGCAAGGAATTAGAAATGAAAGTAAGGAACATAGTTGACGTTCACACGAATTTACCATATCAATGATCACCTAACCGATTTACTACCAAATTTACAATATTTTTTATCATGCTTGTAGGTGTAACCCCCTGTAGTAAAAAACTCTGAGGCATGTAGGTATGGTTTGCAAAAATGTTGCAGTGTTGTTGTTAAAAGTGGCCTCTGTCAAGAATGGACAATTTCGCCAATGGCCAGTTAGAGGTTACAAGCTTATAAAAAGGGTTCAAACGAAAATAAAATTAGGTCGGTCCGAATTCCTTCGTCTTTTATAGTTTCTTTTTTTTATAATTTCTTCCGTTTTATGTTCAACAAAAGTTTTTGTAAAGCTAGGCAGTATTAGTCTTTCACCTTCGCCTCTCCTGAATGGACCACCACAAAAAAAATGGCAACTCGAACCATTGGACTGGTATTTTCAAAGGTACCGATTTTTTCTTTTCCTTTTCATGAACAATGAAGGACTCCTTTTGTTTTATCCGTCAATGGCAGACGTATTTTCAATTATTTTCTTTTATTTTATTTTTACTTGGATACGAAATGTTATTTCGATAGTATTATAAGCAGTGAAGTACCCTAACTGTAGACATTGAATGGAGAATTTCAATTGAAGAGATTACAAGACATTTCCGGATGGTTCAAGAGGATGTTTCTGGCGCCTGTGTAGAAAACATTATTTTCTCCCTGCTGGAGCCACTTACCGTCCGGCGCAGCAACGCTGGAATCTTAATTATACGAGCACGCGGGTGAAGCCATGGGTAAAAAGCTAGTATTTTTATAATAACACTTAACTATTTTCTAATGCTAACATCTATGTCGATGCTCAGTTTCAGATTTCTAAGTCTAATCTCTGCGCTTTGATCTAGACTTCCTTCATCTTTTACAGTTTTTTTATAATTTCTTCCGTTTTATGTTCAACAAAAGTTTTTGTAAAGCTAGGCAGTATAGTCTTTCATCTTCGCCTGTCCTGAATGGACCACCATGAAAAAAAAAGTGGCAGCTCTAACCATTGCACTGGTATTTTTCTTTTACTTCTCATAAACATTTTGTTTTATCCGTCAATGGCAAACGTATTTTCAAATCAAATTATTTATTTTATTTTTACTCGGATATTCAATGATTAACTTAAATTGTATTATAAGCAGTGAAGTACCCTACAGTGCAGCAAAAAAGAGTAGACAAAAAATGAGGGCGCCACTATGTATGAAATTTAAAAATTGAATGGCAACATTGGCTATGAATGGCATCAATTTAGTATGAAAATTTTGTAGTTCCATTTTATGTAATTTCTACTCTTTTTTGCTGGACTGTAAGTGTAAACATTGAATTAAGAATTTCAATTGAAGAGTTGACAAGACATTTCCATATAGATCAAGAGGATGTTCCTAGCGCCTGCAGAAGACAGTATTATCTCCCTGCTGGAGCCATCACTCGCCCGGCGCAGCAGCGCTGGAATCTTATACTGCGTGTTACAAAACAACCAATAATGCTTAAAGTAGGTCAAAAAACTGAACAACTTTCCCCATGGAATATGGGTCGAAATATGAAAAAAAATTGACCTCCCATACAAAATTAACTTTTTTTTTCAATTTGTATGAGACATTCTTTGGTTGTTCTGTAATACGTTGTATTACTGACACTGGCAGAAATACGCAAGATGGGTAAAAGTCGATATTATAAAATAATAAATGAATAAATAAACATTGGAATTCCAGAGGAAATTTTAAAGTTAAATGATAGGCAATTTAAAATTAAAATAAAGAATACTTTATGTTCGAAAGCGTATTACAATACTGAACATTATCTGAAAGACAAAGATGTCTGGTTAGTAGCAACAGTTGCTCCAACACAATGCAAGAGATAGGCATTATTTAAAAATAAACTTAAACTTTTATGATATGCAAATTGACATGTACCTATAGTGGTTAAATTTGACATTTCATACTTATTATTCTTAAATTTTTGACATGTATTTTTTACATTTACTGTAAATTTACTTTTTTTGTTATGTTATTTTATTGCTCGTATGTTTAAAGTATATTTTTAAGACGAAACAGTTAGAATAATCTACTGTAATATTATTTTTATTTTGTTGAGCCGTTTTTGGCTATTACTATTATACTATTAATTTATTTTCTAACTTAGCTAGGGTCACATAGGGCCTAAAATATTGTCAACTTTAGAATAGGTGCACTTCTGGGCAGGTTTTTGGGGGGTTTTCCTGTCCAGGGGGTCCGGCTAACTATACACGTGGAACACCTTTTTAAAATATTGACAGAATTTAATTCCATTTACTTGTCATTTACTGAGGCATAAAGTTACATGATGTGTGGTTGGCCTGGCCAGCCCCGAGGCAGTGCCTTTATTTTTATTTTTTTATCCCGCCCGAGCCGCGTATAGAGTGGTAAATATAAAAAGTAGCCCGCTGGATAGAGAAATCTTTTGTTGTGGTATTTCGCGTAAAATAACAAACCTTTTAAAGATTTAATACCTGTTTTGGTGAGTACATTGGAAGGCGAATCGAACTGTATAATTATAATTTATTTTTGTTTTGAAATGAAAAAGTAGCCCGCTAGCCAGATCACGTAGTTTTTTGGCTTTTTTCCAAAAATGAATGAGGTACATTGGATTTCATTATCAAAGTCGTGAAGTACATTGAAAAGCCTATTCATTTTCATATATTTCATCGTTATACCTCAGGGGACCCCGCTAGATAGATACACACCTTAATTCTGAGAGCGCAGGTGGCATAGATGGCATCCAGGCGAAGCTAGTGCAGAAAATCTGTCCTTTCATCGCGGAACCCCTTACTCACATCATAAATTTAAGTCTGTCCTCAGGTATCTTTCCGGAATGCTGGAAACATGCAGCAGTAGTTCCAATCCATAAGGGAGGTTCCAAAGATGACCCGTCACATTATCGACCAATATCGCTCTTGCCAGTATTTTCCAAAATATTGAAGAAGATTGTGAACTCGCGTCTGGTTGACTACTTAGAAAAATTTAATATTCTTAACCCACAACAATTCGGGTTTCGAAGAAAAAAATCAACTGAGGACGCAGTCAAACACCTTCTTATAAGGGTTGCGAACGCGTTGGATTCTGGGCGGGCCTGTGTCGGAGTCTTTCTGGATCTGGCTAAGGCCTTCGATACGGTCTCGCCCGTCATCCTTCTCCGCAAGTTGGAAGCTTATGGAATACGTGGCATTGCAAATGACTGGTTTGCCAGTTACCTCACCGACCGAAAACAAACTATTGTGATCGACAATTATCAGAGCGAACAGCGCACAGTTGAGTACGGAGTCCCTCAAGGGAGCATTTTAGGCCCTACGTTATTCAATATTTATATTAATGATTTGCCTAATCTGTTTAGCTCTAATGAGGATATTGATACCGTGTGCTACGCTGATGACACTGCGATCTTATTTGTCGCCGATAACTGGAGGGAGGCATATCGACACCTGATTCGAAGAACATTGTAACTCATAATTACAATGTTATATAACTATTGTATATTTGGATTACACGGTCCAATACGCACATTTTGATGTATAACACATGGTCCTAGGTAACCTATTACTAGGTTTTTCCAATGTGCATTTTCCCAGTTTTTCACAATTTCAGTCATTAAAAGACTGTAACTAAAGTTACAATACTTCAATTGTTATGATGACAACCATTTTTCTTAGTTAAAACATTGTATATAAATGTTACAATGTTTTTGACTCTATTAAACCAACACCTTAAGGTATATTTTGCAGCGTATATGCTGATACAATGTTATCACATTAAACTTTTTTCCGATTGACTACAAAAAGAAGCATTTTTCAGCGCTAGTAAAACAAGTTACAACGTTATTTCTTCAAAATAAAGGTGTATTTTGTGGAAATCTTTCAAATTGTTGACCTTATGCAGGCCATACCTACATTTTTCATATATTTCCATTACAATAAAACAATCTTTTACATTCCAACGAAGAAAATTTTACTTTTATGTATTGATATCAATATAAAAAAAACAAGGGTGTTTTTTTCACGAAGCATTTTAATGTTTCATGATCAACCTTCTCATAAAATAACGTCTTGTGTTAACATTTGAATACAACATATATTTTATACTCAGAACTTACTAAGTCAATATCAAAATCATCAGCTACAAAAGCAGTTTTAAAACAATAGAAGCGCCTCCATGTTAGTACCAGAAGATTTTTAGTACGTTTTAAACTTCTTTTTTTAGTATGAGACACCGAGTCAAATTAATTAAACTTATTTTTCATTTTCATTTCAGCCCCAGGATAATGGTTATATTCCCCATATAAAAAGTTTTTTTTTTCATTTTCATGACCATGGAGATACCTAATAAATGAATGGTAGTGACAGAAAATGCCATCTAGCATGATGCCCTGTTGACTGCCTTACCTAGCCTCGTTATATTTTACTCTTTGTGAAACAAATAACAATGCTATGTTTTATTCCGCAAAACTTTCCTAGACTCTCCAAAACCAGATTGACACTTCTTTACTGTGTCAATCATCTCCATATAGCGCACAATGTGCTCACTTAATAAAAAATCTATCAGAATATAACAAAATATTAATTGACTCCATCATTTAATTCACAAATAAAGAAAATAAACATAACGAAAAATAGTTCAACAAGGCGGCATGCTAAATAGCACTCTCCATCACCATTGTATATTTCTGTAATATTGTTCTTTTATCTAAACATCAGGCCGATGATCTGCCCATTAGCCACTTTTTGTCCCTTAGTTGTCACTCAGTCACTGCCTTGGCGCATCTCACATCTTCCAAACACACCACATCTAGCAAAGTTTCCTGCCCGCAACCTGTTGAGCTTAGTTATCTTTTCACGTACACCCTTCACTTTTAAACAGCATCAGGTTTCAGTATTTCGGATGCAATCATAAAGTTTTATACCGAGTATGGCAAGCTCTGTGTGTCTCTGTGCATCTTCAGTTTTATGCACAGTTTCCTCTATTAGCACCTACGTGAGCGTAAAAAGTACACATTAGTAAAATGCCCTGGTCTTAGGACATAACAAAATCGTAAAATACTTACGATTTCAAGAGGTCCTTTCAATTTCCCAAAATTCAATTATTCGTGACTGTCTTATTTCAATACTGGCTTTCAATCCAGAGTATCACTACTTGTGTGTATCTATCTAGCGGGGTCCCCAGAGGTATAACGATGAAATATATGAAAATGAATAGGCTTTTCAATGTACTTCACGACTTTGTTGAAATCCAATGTACCTCATTCATTTTTGGAAAAAAGCCAAAAAACTACGTGATCTGGCTAGCGGGCTACTTTTTCATTTCAAAACAAAAATAAATTATAATTATACAGTTCGATTCGCCTTCCAATGTACTCACCAAAACATGTATTAAATCTTTAAAAAGTTTGTTATTTTACGCGAAATACCACAACAAAAGATTTCTCTATCCAGCGGGCTACTTTTTATATTTACCACGTACAGACTTGAGAAATATACCATTTGGTTGCATTTTCAATGTACCCCTCAGTTTTGCTAAGTTTGATGTGAGATAATATCCTGATGCAAAAATATTTTGAAAAAGCGATAATGCCTATATACAGGATGCTGTACAAACGTAAAACTCCATTATGGTTATGTGTGTGTTCAAATGTCAACCATTTTTAGCAAGGAATTAGAAATGAAAGTAAGGAACATAGTTGACGTTCACACGAATTTACCATATCAATGATCACCTAACTGATTTACTACCAAATTTACAATATTTTTTATCATGTTTGTAGGTGTAACCCCCTGTAGTAAAAAACTCTGAGGCATGTAGGTATGGTTTGCAAAAATGTTGCAGTGTTGTTGTTAAAAGTGGCCTCTGTCAAGAATGGTCAATTTTGCCAATGTCCAAGTTAGAGGTTACAAGCTTATAAAAAGGTTCAAACGAAAATAAAATTAGGTCGGTCGTGACGTGCACGTCATCACGCGCGTAACTATCGTACGAGACACGGCACGTGATCAACTGACGGCGACATGTGATGACGCCGTCAGTCAATGTGCCGCCTCTCATGTAATTGCGTACATTTAAATCGGTACGCAGCACGCATCTGTTCGTTCTGCATACGGAAGTGGTGTGTTCTGCCCTTCAACCTCGCCACACACTGCCTCAGTGTGCAGGATGTATGCGTGCGCGTGATCACGCGCGTACCGGTTGGAATGTAGATATGGGATTGTAGGAGGGGCCGCACACAGCCTGAGTACGCGTGCACGTAATCACGCGCGTAGCGCGGTGTGTGGTGTATCATACGGTCCCGGCCCGCAACGGGGTTGTCTGCCGTAGGCTTATCCGATTTGAGGAAACTTTTTCGGCTCTTCAATCTTTGTCTACTCTCACTGGCGTTGAAGAGTGGGTGCCTTGGGTCAGATTCCTGTTTATTTTTCTCCACCAAACAAGCGATCTCTCTTCAAACTTTTGGAGGGACTATACCTGCTAGAGGGTAAAACAGTTTCACTGGGGTTGGCTTAAGGCAGCCTGTAATGTTCCTACAAGTTTCATTTAAGACTGGACTCAAACTCAACCTTAATCTTAACAGCCACAACAGTCCACTGCTGGACATGGGCCTCCCCCGTATTGGGGGGTATTGCCATACTCACCACGCTTGGCAGGCGGATTGGCGAGCGCAGTGCAAGATGTTTAATTCACAGGGAACGCTGCTGCCCGTTCCCTGGATATTTATCCTTTAGTCGCTTTTTACGACACCCACGGGTAGAATTGGGGTGATGCACGGCGCTCCCTCGTGGTCCTGCTGCACGGCGCCCCCTCGTGTTCCTGCTGCACGGCGCTCCCTCGTGGTCCTGCTGCACGGCGCTCCCTCGTGGTCCTGCTGCTGTAAAGCTAGGCAGTATTAGTCTTTCACCTTCGCCTCTCCTGAATGGACCACCACGAAAAAAATTGGCAACTCGAACCATTGGACTGGTATTTTCAAAGGTACCTATTTTTTCTTTTCCTTTTCATGAACAATGAAGGACTCCTTTTGTTTTATCCGTCAATGGCAGACGTATTTTCAATTATTTTCTTTTATTTTATTTTTACTTGGATACGAAATGATTATTTCGATAGTATTATAAGCAGTGAAGTACCCTAACTGTAACGAGCACGCGGGTGAAGCCATGGGTAAAAAGCTGGTATTTTTATAACACTTAACTATTTTCTGATGCTAACATCTATGTCGATGCTCAGTTTCAGGTTTCTAAGTCTAATCTCTGCGCTTTGATCTAGACTTCCTTCATCTTTTACAGTTTTTTTATAATTTCTTCCGTTTTATGTTCAACAAAAGTTTTGTAAAGCTAGGCAGTATAGTCTTTCATCTTCGCCTGTCCTGAATGGACCACCATGAAAAAATAGTGGCAACTCTAACCATTGCACTGGTATTTTTCTTTTACTTCTCATAAACATTTTGTTTTATCCGTCAATGGCAGATGTATTTTCAAATCAAATTATTTATTTTATTTTTACTCGGATATTCAATGATTAACTTAAATTGTATTATAAGCAATGAAGTACCCTACAGTGCAGCAAAAAAGAGTAGACAAAAAATGAAGGCGCCACTATGTATGAAATTTAAAAATTGTATGGCAACTTTGGCTATGAATGGCATCAATTTAGAATGAAAATTTTGTAGTTCCATTTTATGTAATTTCTAATCTTTTTTTCTGGACTGTAAGTGTAAACATTGAATTAAGAATTTCAATTGAAGAGTTAACAAGACATTTCCGGATAGATCAAGAGGATGTTCCTAGCACCTGCAGAAGACAGTATTATCTCCCTGCTGGAGCCATCACTCGTCCGGCGCAGCAGGGCTGGAATCTTATACTGCGTGTTACAAAACAACCAATAATGCTTAAAGTAGGTCAAAAAACTGAACAACTTTCCCCATGGAATACGGGTCGAAATATGAAAAAAAAAATTACCTCCCATACAAAATTATCTCAATTTGTATGAGACATTCAGTGGTTGTTCTGTAATACGTTGTATTACTGACACTGGCAGAATTACCCAAGATGGGTAAAAGTCGATATTATAAAGGAAGTGTCTATATAGCGGGGCGCCCCGCTCAATAGTCATGTAGGCTATTCACCGGGGCGCCCTGCTGCTGACTAGTGCTTTGTTTATAGATAGGCTATTGAGCGGGGCGCCCTGCTAAAAAGCGTTTTGCCTGTGGTTTGCCTATTGACCGGGGCGCCGCTCCGCCGTTATTTCGACTCGTATGTAGGTATCATGGTAGATATAAGTACAGGGCAAGTGTGCCCACTTTGATTTGATTTAGTAAATCTGTTTGTTTGACCTCGCTCGCATATACCTACTGACTAACTTGCAATTTGCAATTATGGCTTTTACCCGCCTGCCTCAAAAGGAAGAAACCTTACGACCCGAAGAACCCTTACGACACGAAGAACCTTTATGACCCGAAGAACCATTACGACCCGAAGTAACTTACAACCCGAAGAACCTTTACAACCCGAAGAACCCTTACGACCCGAAGAACCCTTACGGCCCGAAGAACCTTTACAACCCGAAGAACCCTTACGACCTGAAGAACTCTTACGACCTTACGACCCGGAGAACCTGAAGAGAACCCTTACGTCCCGAAGAACCTATACAACCCGAACAACCCTTACGACCCGATAAACCTTTACGACACGATATACACAAAAAAAAACAAAAGGTTCAAGGAGTGCAAAAGGTCAAGCAATTCTAAGTATTGTTTCATGTAATATCAGCAGCACATTGACCTATCCTTTGATAGGTCAACATACACTGGTTTGACATACAGTTACTTAGAATAACCAGTGTAAGTTGGTCCCTTAAAGGTTGACTAAAAACTAACACAAACCAGAACAAAATTCATCACTTCTAAAACTAAATATTCAATCATCACTAATTTAATCATGACTAATTTAGTGACTGAATTTTTAGTTTTATTCATAGACATAGAAACGATAGACGAACCATCCATCTTCCTGCCCTTATCCCAATTACTTGGGGTTGGCGCAACATGTTTCGTTTGAACACAAAATCATGTTGCAAAAGGATTTGGTTTAATTTTACGACCGGCCGCCTGCCTGACGTCAACCCTCTTTGGGAATTCAACCCTCTTTGGGAAACGATAGACGAACATAGTGTGCAAAAGAGAAGAAAATGATTTATGGAAACTCAGTAAGATAGAAAAGAATAGCGAACCTTATGTCACTGTAACCTGTTTTGTATGACAGATCGTCCCAATTCAACCCGCTGGTTTTGTACTTGTACATTATTTTGGTGTTTTTTTCAGAAATCCTGATTTATTTTTATAATTTGATTAGTGTGCAACGATGGTTATGTATTCAGGATGCGAATTTGATGCGAATCTTCACATTTACCCGGAAAACTGCACAGTTTACAGGTAAATTCTCAGAAAGTCGTCACTCGGATTACACGTGAATTTTTTGTTTAAATGTGCCTTTTTTTGTAAGTAAAATAATAAAATACGCAAATCCTTATATTTCCTTTCGTATTTTCGATATGTAAAAGTGTATTAGTTAGTAATTTTCATAATATTTGGGGATAAAATAATTTCGCAATTAGGCCAGGGATTGACTGCAATTTATCGACAAAGTTATCGATAGTTACCTAGAGGTACCTTACATACTTTGAATAGTATGACAACAAAAAATATGCAAATTTTAAAGATTCGCTAAATAGTTACTTGAACAATTCAGACATAGTTTTTTACAAATACATATAACATTATTTTCATCTACATCCAACAGATACACTAACTTTAGATCCAGTTATTAGAGATCGACTCGGTGACTCATGCGAAATACTTATTAATACCTATTATTTTCAGGGTCGTATTAACGAGAGATTCGCATCATCGTACGTAAACCCTGACATAGGCCCATCTACGTCTCAACATTGAAGGATGAAGAAAGATGTATTTGACCACCGGCGATCACTTGTCTGACAGATGTCATTCTATTTCTGGTTTCGCACGTCTTATTTGTGAAGATAGTGCCTATTGACCAGGATTCTTACGAACAACCTTCTCAGCAAATTCTATAAAGAAACCTACGTAGGAAATACGCTGACTGCAAAAAAGGAAATGACCCGCCGCAGCAAAGAAAGCATTATGTCAACATTTCAATTGAACAAATAAATAAAGTTGAAATCTTCATACCATTTTTTATTTGAAATTATCGATAACCCTCCAAATTGAATAATGTACATCACTAGCTGAGGTAAGCGCACCAAAACCAAAATTGGTCACGCGAGATCAAGCTGTCAGTTGGTCTATAAACGCTAGTTTATATATATAAGTCTATGGTTTTATTCGTCAATCGATTGAAAATATTAGCTATTGTGCCTGCCAATACTGCTATCGCCTTCCATTGTCACAACAACACAATTTATTCACGACCACAAGCCGAAATTCCGCTAAAATGAACCAAACATCAACCAAAACAATCTTCGAAACTTCTTCAAATCACTTGTCAAATTCAAATTGTAAGGTTGCACTGGCAGATAGCTAGATCAGTGACAGACGGCTATCGAGCGGGGCGCCCTGCTCTATAGACTAAATAACTATCGAGCGGGGCGCCCCGCTCTATAGACACTTCCTATCCTAATAAAAAATAATAAATGAATAAATAAACATTGAATGTTTTTTTGCTGATCTTACAGATCTGTTTTTAGATATTTTACAAGAGTGCAAGACCCAATTTCGAAATACAATTATTCGATTAATGCTTATTCGACTGAACAATGGTTCGGAACGATTTTTGATCGACAGCACTTTATAGCGAAATAGCAGTGTATCGAAAGACTTATTACTCGACTAACACCAAATCGACTGAACGATATATCGAAATGTCTGATTTCGATGAACTTTGAAGCGACAATCACCAAATCGACTGAACGATATATCGAAATGTTTAATTTCGATGAACTATAAAGCGACAATTACCAAATCGACTGATCAATATACCGAAGAATGATTAGAAGTGCTGACTATTTGTGCAGACGGCCTTCTGACACCAGTGCAGTGTAGTAAAATGGCAGTAGAAGCGCTTATGTTCCAAAAAAGCTAGAATAGGTACGTTCGTTATGTTTATATACTGGGTGTTACAAAACAACCAATAAAGCTGAAAGGAGGTCAAGGTACTCGTAAAACTGAACAACTTTCCCTATGGAACATGGGTCGAAATATGAAAAAAAAATTTGGTCCTCCCATACAAATTGAACTTCATTTGTATGGGAGTTTTTATGGGTTGTTTTGTAACACGTTGTATAGGGTGAAATTTTACTAGTGACCGATAGCGAAAACTCAGAACCGGCTGGTGATGAGGAACAACTTTCCCCAAGGGACATAGGTCGAAATACGAAAAAAAAAATTTGACATGCCATAGTAACTCAAATCAGCTGATCGGCCATTTTGTATGGGAGGACCAAAATTTTTTTTCGTATTTCGACCTATGTTCCTTGGGGAATGTTGTTCCTCATCACCAGCCGGTTCTGAGTTTTCGCTATCGGTCACTAGTAAAATTTCACCCTATATGTCACAAGACAGTAGTGAATTCCAGTCGTTCGCGAATTTCCTAGGCCCATCGCGAAGAGTCAGACTAATGTGAAATATATCGATTAATTCACCACACCTAAAAACTCTAGGTCAATTACGGATTCGTTAACTTTACGGACAGAAGTCTAGGTTAACTACGTATAAAGCAACACTCTCGTATATGTGTTACGACTTTAGCACCTGCTACGACTTTTCGATGCTTTAAGTCCTTCTACGCCGCTGTAGTATGCATGCACACAGAAGCACCTGCGAGCGTAAATTCATACCCGAATACAACAAAGACACCCATACTCTATGTTTCTCAAACAACTCAAACGCTGAAATGAGCATGCGGATAAAAAATTATCACGCGCACTGAAATGAGCACGCGCACCGAAAGCATGCGGATGAAAATTATCATGCGCACTGAAATGAGTACGCGCACCGAAAGAATGCGGATGAAAATTATCATGCGCACTGAAATGAGTACGCGCACCGAAAGCATGCGGATGAAAATTATCATGCGCACTGAAATGAGCATGCTCGATGCATTTAGTCCGGCTCTTCGTGATGGGCCTAGAAAATTCGCGAACGACCGGATTTTGCTATTGTCCTGTGACTTAATATAAACATAAAGAACGTACCTTCTCTAGCTTTTTGAAACATAAGCGCTTCTTCTGCCATTTTACTACACTGCACTGGTGTCAGAAGGCCGTCTGCACAAATAGTCAGCACTTCTAATAATTTTTCGATATATCGTTCAGTCGATTTGGTAATTGTTGCTTTATAGTTCATCGAAATTAAACATTTCGATATATCGTTCAGTCGATTTGGTGATTGTCGCTTCAAAGTTCATCGAAATCAGACATTTCGATATATCGTTCAGTCGATTTGGTGTAAGTCGAGTAATAAGTCTTTCGATACACTGCTGTTTCGCTATAAAGTGCTGTCGGTCAAAAATCGTTTCGAACCATTGTTCAGTCGAACAAGCATTAATCGAATAATTGTATTTCGAAATTGGGTCTTGCACTCATTTTACAATTATTCAATGCTTTTATAAATAAAACTTAGCAAAACTGAGGGGTACATTGAAAATGCAACCAAATGGTATATTTCTCAAGTCTGTACGTGGTAAATATAAAAAGTAGCCCGCTGGATAGAGAAATCTTTTGTTGTGGTATTTCGCGTAAAATAACAAACTTTTTAAAGATTTAATACCTGTTTTGGTGAGTACATTGGAAGGCGAATCGAACTGTATAATTATAATTTATTTTTGTTTTGAAATGAAAAAGTAGCCCGCTAGCCAGATCACGTAGTTTTTTGGCTTTTTTCCAAAAATGAATGAGGTACATTGGATTTCATTATCAAAGTCGTGAAGTACATTGAAAAGCCTATTCATTTTCATATATTTCATCGTTATACCTCAGGGGACCCCGCTAGATAGATACACACGTATAAACGCAATAAAGGAGACAGGGCGGCGGTAGTATGGGACTTGGGCTATGACGATATATCGATAATGTTACGTTATTTAGATTTCGATATTTTATCTATGCTTTCGTGTAAAACCGCATCAAAATCAATTCAGTGAGTATTGAGAAAATCACTTGTGAACTTTTGTTTTGATAACGAGCTATAATTTTTTGATATATCATGGCTGGTTTTTATTTTCTTAACATATTGTATAATGAAAAAGTGACATGTCCTAACTAGGGTGACCACGTTACAAGTAACATCAAGGAATACATATATTTATTCTCAAAACTGTAAGATTTTATTTATATTTCCTCTTGAGCATGTATAGATTAGAGGTTACCTATAGTAACTAGATGATCACATTTCTATTGAATCAAGGAAAAAATATAAAAAATATCTCGGAACCACCGAGTCAGATTTTTATTTTCTCTTAAGCATTTATAGATAAGAAGTCACCTATTTTTCCTAAGGTGACCACATTTGTATTGAATGAAAGAAAATATTTTTTTTATTTTTTTTCTGTATTACTGAAGGGTCACATTTTTATTTTTTCTGAAGCGTGTATAGTTAAGAGGTTACCTATCCTTTTAAGGGAGACCACGTCTGTATTACATCAGAAAATAAAAAATCTTTTCTTTTAACATAGCTAATAGATCACCTATAACTATAACTAGGGTGACCACGCTTGTATTGAGTCAAAGAAAAAATATTTTTATTTTTTTTCTCGGAACTGCCGGGTTAGAATTTTGTTTTCTCTCAAACATGTATAGCTAATAGATCACCTATCTGAGCTAGGGTGACCACGTTTGTATTGAATCAAAGAAAAAAAAGTTAGGCCATATCCCAATGAAAAATGTTATTGAGCTTTTTCTCGAAATTGCCACGGCAGATTTTTATTTTATCCTAATTATGTATAAAGGAGAAGCAACACATCAGAATTAGGGTGACTATGTTCGTAAAAAATCGAGGACTAAAAAAAAAAATTTTTTTTTCTCGTCTCTCCCGGGACGGATTTTTTTCTTAATTCTTAATATTTATTACGACGAGGTTACATAACATAACTACAGTGACCACGTTTGTATTAAATCAAAGGAACTCAAATTATGGCTATAGCCCAAGTTCGCCCAGTCGCCTTTGAAAAAAAAAATGGAATATAGTTTATAATCTTTTTTTTTTAAATACGTTTATTCAAATAAAGTAGGTACATAATCTTAAAACTAATATCCCGCCAAACTGGTTAACAGTTTGTTGGCGAGTTACCGCTCACACACAAAAGCGAACTGTGCACCTACACACTATCACTTATACCTACAGATCTATACATAGATAAGAACTTCTTACCTACGTCTTATTCTAAATAGTACTTATTTCTAACAATGAAGTTTTAAGTTTCTCTTTAAAGCCCCTTATACATAGTTTTGGTTTTAGGTTTAACCACTCAATCTCATTAAATAATTTTGGTACAGTGAATTTATTAAGCCTCCTGCCATAATAGTTCCTTACCCGTGGTACAATCAGCCTGCCTTTTCTCACACTACTTGTGTTCCACTTGTTAAATTTGCTAGTTTTATAACTTTCGACATAGTAATGTTTAAACGCTAATATGTATTTAAACCTAAGGTGTACTGGGAGAATCTTACAAACCGAAAACAGTAAGTCGTAATTCTGTCTGCATTCCCTCTTTGTTTTCCTGTCTACCAAGTATTTAAGGATTCTAACTTGTAGGTTTTTTACGTCTTTTAAATATGTATTGAAGGTGCAACCATAAATACCCAGTCCGTAAGTTACAAGAGAGTCTGCTAGTGCATAATAAACTATTCTCAAGGTCTTTTTACTGACAACTGTTCTCAGCTGATAAAACTTGCCCAGTATTGACCTTAATTTATTACAGAGTCCATCAATATGCAGTTTGAAGTTAAAATTTTGATCAATCAAAAGCCCAAGATACTTAAATCTGGTAACAAATTCTAAATTTTCACAGTCGCACGCCACTTGATTTTTATGTAAGCATTCGTATATATGACCAATTATACCTATCTGTGAGTTGCTTACTGTTTTTGCCAATCTATTGTAAGGGGAAAATATTCGTAAACATTGCGTTTTATTTATGTTTATTATGATCCCGTTGTCATGCGCCCATTTCACGATATTATCAAAGTCATTTTGTATTTCGGAACGTGCTTCAAGAATATTATGTGAAGCATACAATAGGCACATGTCATCGGCATACATAAAAACTTTACACTTATGTACTACGTTAACTACACTATTCACCAACATGGTGTACCCGACTGGGCCGTAGACGGAGCCTGAAGTTACTATGAAAACTATAATGGATACTGTACCACTAAAGATTTCAGAGAAATAAAATATTTTCTATATGCGGTTGGTAACCATACAGATGCAAACAAACCAGCAACAAAATTAACTTTTTATCGCTAAAAACCCTGATATTTCAATACGGTTAATATGAGTGGTCCTAGAAGGACGCTCTTTCCGCAACCCTATTTCTGCTGCACATCAATCGAGTCAAAAGCTTTCTCGTGGGCTACAAAAGCCATATGCAACGGATGGTTGAACTCTTTTGACTTCTGTAGGTATTTTAGGATGTGGTCTATTTGTACTGAAGCCTTTATGATACCCTGCCTGTCCCAATAGTTGTAAGGCGTCAAATCTTAGTGCCAGACGTTTTATTACGATCTCGAAAAAAGTCTATAAGACGTAGCGCAGTAATGTGATCGGCTAATAGTATTTATTTATGAGGAGCGTTTTGTCCAATTTCTTAAAAACAAAGCCACCTCTACAATAGGCCTTCAGGGTTGTCCCATTTGCTATTACGGAGATAAAATTGTCTTGTTAACTCATCAAATCCAGGTTTTTCACTAGCCATTAGCCATTCCTACAAACACTTAGAAAATTTCGTCTGCCCAATCCGAAAGCCCATTACTACTTTCTCAGCCACGGTCATAAGCTTTTTTCGAGAGTCGCTTTTCTAGCCACTGGAACAGACCGGGTCTAGTAAAGGCACTGTGGACCACATTCATGCTGTACGGAAGGTTTTACAGAAATCAGAATAGTATGACCAACCGCTTTGTGTGGCTTTTGTGGACTACAAGCAAGCCTTTGACTTCATCGAAACCTGGGCTGTTCTAGAGTCTTTGCAATGACGCCAAGTCGACTATTTATATCTCTACTCCACAGATACTGAGAAGCCTGTAATTAATAGCAACGATATGCGTTCCAGTATATAGCCATTCAAAGTAACTAAAAGTATAAGGCATTACTTTGCGAAAGTCCATCTTGTTGAAAGTGATAGAAATGTTTTGCTTCTTCCGCACTTATGAGTGAACCATACTCGTGACCGCAACTTAATGCAAATGTACAAGCGACGCACCTCTCCAACATCACAACCACCGTTTTACACTCTACAGGTATACTTCCACGGAGTATCCTCAGGAGATCATCGACAGTCGAGTTCCCAGGACCGACTAATAAGTAACTGCCACACACTATTCAACGGGGCAATGCTGCCAGTGTTCTGGGGACCTTCGGGCGGGGTGTGACCCGGGGGAGTCTTTTTGAATAGAGTGTTTAATTTTTTTATTTTAATACCCACTTCACGACGCGTGATGCTGAAAGTATACATTTTGGTTCCCCTTTGACGAAGCATGTGCTGATAATTAATTATCTAATTAATATTTTGACTTATGAATGTACTACTCTAATTGGAATAAATTATATTTTCAAGTAACTGCCTTTTAACTATTGCGCTGTCTGGGTATACAATAAACAAATTATAAACTGGACAATGTTGTGTTTAATTGTAGACTGTAGTTTAGATACAATTCATATATTTATAATATTGCACACAGAAAAAGTAATGTCACGAGTCAACAACAAGTTGACATGTGTCGTTGCTAGGGTGCACCACAGACAGTAACCATAGAGGCTAGGTACTATCCTCTTTACACCCTCCGAACTTTTTAGAGTTTGCAGCTTGATCAAACTCTTCTTAGCCCAATTTTCTGACTCAAATCTTGAAGTCTTGGACCGTAGAGAGGTTTCGTGAACATGTCGGCTAATTGGTTTTCTGAAGGCACTTGTTTAACTTCCAGTTCACCGTCGGCTACACGTTCACGCACAAATAGGTGCTTTATTTTTATATGTTTGGTACGCTTGTGGTACTCGTATTTCGGATTTTGTGAGAGCTTCACCGCAGATTCGTTATCAAGGTGAAGTACTGGTTTTTCTACTTAAGTCTGTTCAGTAGACTGTTTAGCCACATTATCTCCTGAGTGGCTTCGCTAGCCGCAATAACCTCAGCTTCAGTTGAAGATATGGAGACGATTGTTTGTCGTGCACTCTTCCAGCTGATTGCAGCTCCTGAGAGCAGGCAGACCATTCCCGATGTGGATCTGCCGGTCGGTATGTCTCCAGCAAAATCAGAATCAGAATAACATATCATATGTTGGGGCGAGGTATGACAATAGACTAGGCCTTTCTCCACCGTTCCTTTTAAATAACGGAAAATCCGTTTTACTGAAGCAAAGTCTTGTCTTGTTGGAGATTCCAAATTTCTGGAGGCTTTGTTCACAGCATATGATATGTGCCTACTGATAGATAAGTAAGGGCTCCAACGGCCTGTCTGTAGTTGAATGTTTTTTTATTTTCACGGTTTTCTTTCTGCTACCATTTTAACTATTGCGCTGTCTGGGTATACAGAGGCTAGGTACTATCCTCTTTACACTGCCCCTGTCGATAAAGTTGCGGTCGTACGTGTGGTTCACTTAGCAGCATAACTTGCCATCATAAGCGCGGAAAAAGCTAAACATATTTCTATCACTTTTAAGAAGGGCCATTCAACTACTGCGAGGTGTAAAACAGGGTGACGTTATATCGCCCAAACATTTCACCAATGCGCTTGAAGACCTTAGCATGGAATGAACTGGACAATGTCGTCAACAGTGAATACCCCCTCCGGAGCATTTGGACAACTATCCCAAAAAGACAACTTCCCAAATAGCCGCCAACTCGCCAATTCTATGTCCCAATTCACCAACATCCCACTTCACCAACATCCCACTTCACCAACATCCCACTTCACCAACATCCCACTTCACCAACATCCCACTTCACCAACATCCCACTTCACCAACATCCCACTTCACCAACATCCCACTTCACCAACATGCCACTTCACCAACATCCCACTTCACCAACATCCCACTTCACCAACATCCCACTTCACCAACATCCCACTTCACCAACATCCCACTTCACCAACATCCCACTTCACCAACATCCCACTTCACCAACATCCCACTTCACCAACATCCCACTTCACCAACACCCCACTTCACCAACATCCCACTTCACCAACATCCCACTTCACCAACATCCCACTTCACCAACATCCCACTTCACCAACATCCCACTTCACCAACATCCCACTTCACAACTTCCCACTTCACAACTTCCCAGTTAACCAACTTACCACTATACGAGTGTGTGTGTGTGTGTGTGTGTGTGTGTGTGTGTGTGTGTGTGTGTGTGTGTGTGTGTGTGTGTGTGTGTGTGTGTGCTAGTTGCCTAGCATGTATATATTCCGAGAAAAACACGTTTTAAGTTTGACAGTTGTCATCTGAAATGTAGATTTCGTCAAGACCAACAACTTCCCTTAAGGTGGTTCGTTACGTCATACAAACGAAAAACTGCACTTCAGTCGGGTTACACATGAGCTGTAGAGTTTCTTTTTAAAGATACTTTATTCTGAATGATGAAGGCACACGTAAATTTGTCGCAAAACTACTTATAGTTAAAAGATAATCAGTATTTTCTGCACAATAAAATTAAACGTATTTATTGCAGCAGTAGCTCCATCTATTTTCGTAAAGTGGCGACTCGCTTTTTACGGGGAAATCTGATGATTTAGAAAATTCTTTTTAGTGTTTTGCGACAATCTTATATACCTACGGGCAACGAATTATAGATGGTCAGGAAAAGTAACTCTCTAACAAAGCCCGCTAAAATATGGACCCATAACTCACACATAACAACGCAAATGACAACGTAGCGCAATGCACACACCGATACAAAAATTCTGCAAAAATAAATATTTATCAACTCATTTTAATATGTTTACCTAAAGCCTACTCTAAAACTTGGTAGAATAACAAGTATTAGAGAACCAGCGAGAGTGAACGAAAGAGGTGGCCACGCGTCATTCTAATATGGACGGTGTTATGCCAAAGGTAGTCATGAATTCAACAACCCGTAATTAAAAAGAATTTCTTGGGGAATTATTATAAAAATTCAAATGCATTTTTTTTCTTAATTTTCTTTTCGTGTGGAAAACTGAGTTGTCAAACGGCCCGATAAACCCTGTGGAACGCCCATGCTTACATCAGGGGTAACAAAAAGGGTGTAAGGAATAAAAACAAACCTTGCAAAGGAGGTCAAGGTACTCCTAAAACTGAATAACTTTCTCCATGGAACATGCGTCGAAATATGAAAAAGAAAATTGAACCTCCCACACAAAATTACCAATAGCAATTCCAAGCAAAGCAATAGCTAGCTCCTTATTCGCAATTATGTTTACTTAATATAGAATTTTAATTTGATTTAAAAATTGCCTCTCAGCTATTTCATTTACTATGGGAGGTCCAATTTTTTTCCATGCAATATGCATGAGGAAAGTTGTTCAATTGACGATGGCTTAACGTGCCCTTCGAAGTTTTTCGGACAATAAATAAATAAATAAAATAAAAAGGCATTTATTCACAGAATGTTTTACAGTCACATAATAGAGTAGACTTTGTAGTAGCTAATTTAACACTGATCAATGGCTGTATACATTTGTGAAAAGGATGAACCTCAGCAAATTGCTGTTTTTCAGGAACCTCCACCTAATTCACTACAATGGAATTGACAGCCGATGTGGCGCAGTGGTTAGTATGACTGCCTGCCACGCAAAGGTTCCGGGTTCAATTCCCGGTGGGGTCACTCACAAAGTTGATATTTATCACTTTGTGAATTTGTTCCCAGTCTGGTTAGGACACTGCAGGCTGAACCACCTGATTGTCCGCAAGTAAGATGGTTCCGTGCTTCGGATGGGCACGTTAAGCCGTCGATCCCGGTTGCTGTCTATGATGGCGGTCGTTACACAACCATGTCAGAGGCCTGCTACTTGCTGCAGGCGGTTGAAAAACTCTGACACCAGGGTTCATCGAGTCGTTGAACGACTCGGGGTCCCACACGAAGAGAGAGAGACTACAATGGAGAAACCTCCCAACAGTTCGTGTCTAAATAAAATATGTAGAAAAGTAAAAAACAAAACTTGTTAAGTTATTAATCTTCAAGAAAAAGTGCCAATACTGCCAATATTAAGATATTACAAAGTTAGAAAAAAAAGAAAATTATTAATTTATTGGTTTTTTAAAATTAACTGTTTGTAAGTAAATGTTTTGTGCCGTCAGGTCGTTTAGCCGGTAATGTCTTATCCAGACTGGGAAGAAATTCACAAAGTGATAAATTTAGCGAGTGTCCCACCGCGAATCGAACACGGAACCTTCACACCGCAGGCAGTCGTACTACCACATCGCTACAACTTATTTTCTTCGGATATGATTTTTTTTTTAACGCTTAGATGATTATTATAACAAAATTTTATGTTCAGTCAAAAAAATGTTTCGACGGTTTCAACTTAACAGTGATTCTGTTTTTGCCATGTTTGGTGGAAATGTGACGAAGTAAAAGAGAGACTCAGTAGTTTATGTTGTATTCACGCACATTTCCTAATTACATACCTATTATATAAACTGCAACTAGCCTAAACATAGGTCCTTGCTAATATAATGAAGCTAATATAATATTTTAAAGCGTAGATAACTTGGTAAGGCTCAAGGGACATGAGGGGTGTCCTCAATGAGAGTCAGAGCCAGAATTATGGATAAACGAGGATCGTGACAGGCGATGGATTTGAAATGATATTATTTCGATATTCCAAAGAGAAACAAGCAAAGAGGAACATCTTCGCCACACATGTAATAAGATAGGAAACTGGACGACTACCTAAAGGTGTCACTCCCGAGTGTGCCTCTGATTTCTGAAAAAAAACATTTAATTTGGAGATGAACCTTTTGCAAATACCGTCCTAAAATTTCAAGAACCATGTCAAAGCACGGCGACAGACGTCACTGCTGAACATTGAAGTTTACATTCGAAGTTCTGACCACACAAGAGATACAAAAGCATCAATGTACCGCGAATTTGAATTACGTCGTGCGCAGCTGCATTAAATATGAAATTATTTGTTTTACTCGCCCGTGAAATATTTTACCGATATTTTTTAAACTCGCATAGCTTCTACCGCATTTTACTACACATTTAGGCATAATTATAATACGAAGTCGCAAATATTATAAATAATTTCTGAATTTTTCGAATCAACAAAATGACATTTCACTCGTCGCGCAGGGCGACCAGTCACGGGGGTACTAACACTGCGGATTGGCTCTCATTTTTTTCCCCGCCCATTTTGGCTTCCATTTCGTGGGGTCAAGTTTGAAGCTTAGTTACATTTCTAGACCATCTATAATTCGTTGCCTACGGGACTCCCCATCAAGTTTTTTAAACCGACTCTTGTCTCCTTTACAGACATAACTCCATTGAACTTTTGTATGGAAAACGGAACGCCTTAAGAAACTATTTATCTGGCATGCATAGTTTTCGAGAAAAACGAATTTTCAGTTTGACAGCTGTCACCTGAAATGTAGATTTTGTCAAGACCAACAACTTTCTCTAAGACACTAGTTGCATAACATGCATATTTTCCGAGAAAAACACGTTTACAGTTTGACAGCTGTCATACGAAATGATGATCTCGTCAGAACCTATTATTTTTTTCTACAAAACTAAGTACAATTAGTTTGGACTCTCTCTTCAGCCTATTAACTAGGAATTTTGTCCTTTTGGGAAGTTGTCCTAATGGGAAATATATCAATTGGGATGTTGTCCTTATGGGAAATAGATCATTTAGGATTTATGTCCTTTTGGGAAGTAGGCGAATTGAAACAGTTGTCCAACTGACACAGTTGGTGAAATGGCACAGTTGTCCAAATAGTCCGGAAGGCCGCATCCCTCAGAATCTCCGCTTTGCCGCCTACATGGGCAAAATCATGAGAGAGGGACATAGAATCGCGGCAGGACCTGCAAAAGGTGTTCAGTTTAAATACGGCCTCGAGGCGTGATGGACTTGGGATGAATTTGGAAAAGACCACGGTCCAGCTCAATAGCATATCTCCGTAGAAGGTGTAGTAGACCTTGAAGTTGTCCAAAAGTATGAATACCTTGGGCAAAAATTGTACTTAAGGGGCCAACTCCCATGAAGTGAGGTGAAAACGAGCTGAGGCATTTTCAACAAGTGCATTTTTTCCTAATTTCGGTGGATTTTTTCATTTTTGGGTTTTATGTTATAATTTTTTTATGTCGACTGAAATATTCACTTACTTAATCCATATTTTTAAGGAAATATCTATAACTTTAGTATTTAACGAGATATTTCGCCCACCGAAATTGCCATGGCACCGAAATTTATTTTGTGCCACCGAAATTGCATTTATGGCACCGAAATTGCAAGAAGAGACTGCCATAGATCTAGCAGGCGAGGAGGCTATCCTGGCTTGTGTTTGCTTGCAGGATTGCAAGCAGAAACAAGCACAGAAGGCAAAAGTGGTTTGGGTTAGCTTGCCACAACTACAACCACAGCGAGCAGACGGTCAGAAACCCAATCAGTAGGCTAGTGGCCTTGATCAGCGTTTGCTTGCAGCGCGGTGACCAAAGACAGCCTCAAAACCAGGCGTGCGTGAAGAAGAAGCGCTGCAAGCAGAGATTTAGAAATCTGGCAGACCAAGACTAGTAGACCAAGCTGGCGGACAGGTGGACCTGACCGGCGTTTACTTGCAGCAGCAGAAGTGTGGTCGCAGTCGCAGACCTACGTACAAGGCGGGAATGCGAGGCTGACCAGCGTTTCCTTGGAACGCTTCAATCTCAGACCTAGCCAGTCGGCAGGTGATTAGATACGGCCTTTTTACGTAGCACTGCAAGCAGATCAGGAGAGGCAAACGCAAACTTGCTGTCCGAGATGTGAGCGTAGACAGTGCAAGTGAGAAAGCCAGGTCTGACCGAAGTTTACTTATCTTATCTTATCTTATTGAGCCATCTGGATCCCACTGCTGGGCAAAGGCCTCCCTCCCTTTCTTCCACTGATCTCGATCCTGTGCCTCCGCAAGCCAAGTTTTAGAAAATCCGTCCAGTTCGTCTCGCCATCTGCGTCTGGGTCGCCCGCGATGACGTCTGTCGGTTCTTGGCTTCCAGCTGGTGGTGGTGTGAGCCCACAGCTCGTTTGGCATGCGGCAGACATGACCGGCCCAATCCCATTTGAGCTTTGCGGCTGCATAAGCTACATCGGCTATTTGAGTTTTGGAACGCAGTGTAGTGTTTCTGACTCGGTCTATGAGCTTTAGACCTAGTATACTGCGCTCCATTGCTCGCTGGCAAACTTTGAGACGGGACTTCTGAGCTTTTGTCAAAGACCATGTCTGTGCCCCATATGTGAGAATCGGAAGAATACACATGTCCATGATTTTGCGCTTAAGGGATATCGGTAAGTCGCCTTTCATGTAGTTTTTCATAGACCAATAGCTCCTCCAGGCATTTTCAATGCGTCTCGCAATTTCTTTGTCTTGTCGTGCCTGGAAGGAGACTATTTGGCCTAGATATATATATTCATGGACATATGTCATTCTTCCGCCATCCACTATCACCCTGGTTTCGGGGCTGTTCGTCATGAGCATAGTCTTTGACATATTCATCTTCAGTCCCGACTCAAAGCTTGCAGTGCTCAAATCTTGTAGCATGCTCTGTATTTTTGAAGCTGAAGAAGCAAACAGGACTATATCGTCGGCAAAGCGGAGATTGGTGAGCTTTCTTGTACCAACATCGATGCCAGGTCCTTCCCACGTATCTGCCAGCCTCTTAAAAATTTCCTCGAGAGCGCTGTTAAACAATTTTGGGGAGAGAGGATCGCCCTGTTTGACCCCTTTTTGGATTTGAAATGACGGTCCTATTGAATCTAGTTTAATCGATGCAGAACTACTTGCATAAATATTTTTCAAAAGCTGAATATACGTTTCGTTAATACCTTGATTTTTCAAAGCTTCGAAAAGCGCTGTGTGGCGAAGACTATCGAATGCCTTCGAATAGTCAACGAAGGCTAGGTAAAGCGGAAAGTTATGCTCGTGGTGTTTCTCAATAATTTGATTCAGAGCGTGTAAATGGTCGGTCGTGGAAAGACCTGGTCTGAAACCGGCTTGTTCGGGAGGTTGGTGCTGATCGAGTTGCCCTGAAATAAGTCTTTCTAAAATTTTGATGAAGGTTTTATACAAATGTGAAATGAGGCTTATAGGGCGGTAATTATTAATATCTGCTTTGTCTCCTTTCTTATGCAAGAGAAAAATGTTGGAATGGCAAAACGAGTTCGGTAGTTTTCCTGTTTTTAAAATGGTGTTAAATAAACTTGTAATGTATGGAATCAATATTGGTTTCCCAATTTTTAATGCATCCGTCGTAACGCCGTCTGCGCCTGGGCTTTTAGAATATTTCATCCGTTTCAGTGTTTGATATACCTCATCGTATGAGATGAGAGGGATAGTTTCGTCAAATTGGTAATCTGTGATATCTAAACTTGTATGGGGATCGGAGTAGAGATTCTTGTAAAACGTAGTACTAATATCTATGACCTTTGTTCTGTCTCCTTGTTTAATTCATGAACTATCTTTAAGGCAACTAATCCAGCTTTTCCCTTTTCCTGACCCTCGTTTAGCCATCCTAAGAGACTTGTTTTGCTCTAGTGCTGTTTGTATTAATTTTTGGTTATAATTTCTTATGTCTGTTTAGTTTACTTATGGTGAAGCAATTAGGGTGGCCTTAAACCTAGCTGGAGGGCAGAAGAGGCCGATCGGTTGTTTATAGCGCTGCGTACTGCGCTGCGTGCTTGTGTTGTAGTGACACAAGTACTGACCAAACCTTAGCCACGCCACAAACCTATGCCACGTTAAGAATGAATGTTCCCTCTGCGGTTTTCCCGGTTGTATGTATATAATACAAATTACACTCCTGATGCAGAGAACTGGCTAAAGCTCTTGACAATAGACGTTTGATCCAAGCAGGGAATGCCATACAATATACTGATGATGCCGTAGTCGTTTGATGCTGGTTTCCAATGTCATCACCCCATATCTTTCCCAAGGGTGTCGTTAGAGGTGATTTAGGGATAAATTTCGCAATCGCATTGCAAAATCTTGCATCGCGCTCAACAACCCGCCTGCCAAGCGTGGTGAGTATGGCAAATACCCCCCTACTAGGGGGAAGCCCATGTTCAGCAGTGGACTTTATTGTGGCTGTTATAGTAGTAATACTGATGAGTGATGCAAGTATGAGGGCTCAAACTTTGCTGTTGGGCAGGAGAGTCTGTGAGGCTCGGTTTCGTTTACGTTGATGCATGCTGGTAGTGACGCTAGTAGATGCTAAATCGTGGGTGCGACATCTACGTACATAGTCCCACAAAACTGCTTACACAGTTTTTCTGCGGGATCAGTGTTGGGTCCGGTGAAGTCCGGTCCATATATGAGTTTGGGCCGTTCGGGGTTTGCAATACTGCAAGCAAAGGTGATTTCAGACCTAGCTTGTAGGTAAGTAGGTCTAACTGGTGTTAGCTTGCAGCGCCAAAAGCAGAGATCTAGCCGTTCAGAAGGAAAGGGTGAAAGCCTTGGCTAGCAGCACTGCAAACAGAGACATAACCGGCTGGCAGGTGATCGTTAAAGGCGTTGCCTTGAGGAAGGCGACCTCAGTCCAAGCTGTGTTCAAGTAGTTCCTACCTGATTTTGCTTGCAATGCTGCGCTGAAAGAAAAGGTGACTGGAGACCAAGGATGACAATGAGTGGTCGTAATCAGTGTTTGCATTTAGCGCTGCAAGAAGAAATTCCCGGCAGAAAGGCGGGTGTGACAGTTTGCTTGGAGCACTTCGACATAGACCTTGCCTGGGAAGAGAGCGTGAAGGGCGATTTTTGCAGTGCTGCAACCAGAAGTAATCACAATCTAGCAAGATTGTAGTCTGCAAGTTAGTAGTAGCCCAACTGGCAGACGAGCCTTGGTGGCGTTTGAACACAGCGCTGCTTACGAAAGCGACTATTGCTCTGGCTGGTTGGTAAGAGAAGCTGTTGTTTACCAAATGCGCCGGAAGTAAAGTCGGCCACAAATCACGCTGGTAGGTAAGTGAAGGTTGACAGAGTTTGATTACTTACAGCACTACCAGCAGAGGCGGCTACAGGCCTACCCGGAGATCAAGCGGGCCTGGCTAGTGTTTTTGCAGCGCTTCGAGTATGTGCAGTCACAAACCCAGTCAGGTGAACCTGCGCGGCGTTTGCTTGCAGAATTAAAAGCAAAGCTCAAATCTGTCAGCAACTTGCTAGCAGCGCAGTCAACAAAGAACTAGCCAGTTAACTTACAGGCATGCATTTGCAGCGCTAGGACCAGAGGTTGCCTCAGGCCTGGACATTGGCGTGTGCTTATAGTGCTGCGAGCAGAAACTTAACCGCTGTCCTTTACAAAGGCAAGCATGGGGCAGCAGTATTCCTATCTAGCTGATCAGTAGGAAAGCATGGCTGGAGTTTGCTGACCGACTTGAAGCCAAAATGGCTATTATTCCTTAAAAACCCATTTAAATCCAAAATGAAATAATAGATACAATTTCAGTGCCTTAGAAGCACCAACAAAAGCCACCGAAAAGCACCGAAATTAGGCCAGCGAAATTGGAAACACAAGGTTTTTTTAAAAAATAAAGTTCATTATAAAGGCTTTTTAAGTTTTTTGTTACTTAAGTAAACCAGAGGCTCATTTGCATGCATTAAATTAGAATTTATCATTCATGTGAATAGATTTAAATCTTTACCACCGAAATTGCACATTTTTGTTCAGAGTGCGCGAAAATCATATATTTATATTTTTGACGGGAAAATGTAGCAATATAAAGAAAAACAATTTACACTGCCAGAAACAGCATATTTCATAGTTACGAGGAGGGTTTTTATAATCTATATAATATTGACGGTGTGTGAAAAAAACGGTGAAACAAAACGGCCACGGAAATTGGTATTTTTGCTGGGACAAAACTAGATTTCATACAACTCATTTACTGTGCGTCCAATAATTCATATTTATGTATTAATACGTAGGGTAACTAATACACAACACATTCAGAAGACCTTTTGTTACGTAATTTGGACATGATTTATCTGAGAGATGAAAATGTTGTAAAAAAGGGATTGAGGACAGGCCACCGAAATTGAGAATGAGGTACTTATTGATTATTCTATTAAATACTAATAACTTTACAAACATTATTTATGTGGCTAGATGTAAATACACATGTCTTTTATCTTGAGAAAAAAAATCACAGTCGTAACTGCAAAGCATCACCACGTTTTCAGCCAGGACACGTAAAATTTTCACTTCAGAAAACCACTCAGCTACGCTTTTCTATTTATTACATAATCTAGAACACGTCATTATCAGAAAAAATAATAATTTTGTTCTACAAAATATGGGGAAACGCTTCCAGAAACCCAAACATCTAGGTTTTTCCCAAAATACTAAGAAATAAAAATATGAAGTTACCTCTATTTTTCACTGTTATCATGGCCATGCTACCATGTTGTACAAATGTTTTGCGTCAATGGTTATTGAAAATTATTAAACTTTATATGATTATTACTCACTATTCAATGTTAAACTCATCACAGATGCAACTTTTTGATAAACATACACCATTATCAAGTAATATTGCGACAAACTTACTGTTTCCGGATTCATTCCAAGGAATCAAAGGTTGATAAAAGGTATTTGTTTTGATACGTTTCCCCTGCAGTCAAAACTGACGTGGAATGGGTCATAGATAAAATGAGGCAGACCCACCAAACTGTTCACTTGTAACAATTTGTACGCATAAAATTACTTTAGCAAGAATTTTGTTGTAAATTTTTTCATTTTCCAACTTTCATAATGGCTTCTGTCCGATAAGACAAATTTTGCCAGTGTCAATAATTCTTTGATATCATATATCGGAACGCAAATAATGAACCAAATAGTGTTAACAATCATAGAATTATACACACGGTAATATTTAATAATAAAATATTATACCGTACCGAGGTACTATTAGTAAAAGACTCTGTAAACAGCTACTCTGTATCTATTTATTTTGTAACATTGACTGATTCGAACATTTAATGTATGGTGACACCTCTGTAAAGATACTCATTGACCGGCACGGACGCGACTTCCGAATATTATTTGAATTTCGAACCTTCCGGTAGAGGAGGGGGCTGTAGAAGCTTTAAGGTGGTTCGTTACGTCATACAAACGAAAAACTGCACTTCAGTCGGGTTACACATGAGCTGTAGAGTTTCTTTTTAAAGAAACTTTATTCTGAATGATGAAGGCACACGTAAATTTGTCGCAAAACTACTTATAGTTAAAAGATAATCAGTATTTTCTGCACAATAAAATTAAACGTATTTATTGCAGCAGTAGCTCCATCTATTTTCGTAAAGTGGCGACTCGCTTTTTACGGGGAAATCTTATGATTTAAAAATTCTTTTTAGTGTTTTGCGACAATCTTATATACCCACGGGACTCCCCATCGAGTTTTTTAAACCGACTCTTGTCTCCTTTACATACATAACTCCATTGAACTTTTGTATGGAAAACGGAACGCCTTAAAAAAGATAATTTTGAGGCTGAAATCTCCAGAAGAGTGCGGCTGGATTGGATAGCATTTGGGAAGACGTATCTTGTTCTGGAGCCACCCTCGCCCACGCCCACGTTTAGCAGTGGACTATTATAGGCTAATGAGATGATGACCACAGAAGTAGGTAACGAGCTAAGAAACTGAATGAAGCGAATGAACAAAATGTATTTATAGTCTGATTTATTTGCAAATTGTACTGAAAGTTTTTGGCCTTGTTACATGACGTTTTGTGGTGGGCTTTGAAAGAGAAAGGTGTGCCAGGGAAGTATGTAGAGTTGATGCGTGCAATGTACTGTAAATCTAGTACACAGGTCCGGTCGGCCGCTGGTATTACCGATGAGTTTAGTGTGGCTGTAGGCTTGCACCAAGGGTCGGCTTTGAGTCCTTACCTCTTCCTGTTGATAATGGATGCTCTGACGTCGGACATACAGGAAGAGGCACCCTGGTGCATGCTGTTCGCCGATGACATTGTACTCGTCGGTGAGAGTGGACAAGAGGTGCAGAGCAGACTGAAAAGATGGCAGGAGAGGCTGGAGAGTGTTGGCTTAAAAATCAGCAGAACCAAAACGGAACAAATGTTTTGCGATTTCGGCGGTCTCTCCAGTTTTGTTCCGGTAGCGCTCAATAACGAACCCTTATCAGTCTGCTCCGACTTCCGGTACCTCGGTTCGCTCGTACAAGGTGATGGCGAAATAGACCGAGCAATCAAGCACAGGATAAATGCGGGATGGATGAAATATGTGCGTTAGGACCGCGGGTGTACAAGTTAGGATTGAGCTGCTTATTTACAGGATGGTAGTACCTGCAGTGTACCTCAGTGTACCTCCAATGAAATCCAGTGTACCTCTTTAGATAAAAAGTTATTCGGTGAAATATGCACACCCGCCATTCTAACGTAAGGATGGCGGGTGTACATTTTTATTTCGGTCTGTAGATACTTATTTCGCTTTTCGTTTATAGTAATTTGGTGTACCTGCAGTGTACCTGTCCATAAAATTATAAAATAATCAAAATGATGACAAATGCCAGTAAAAACGTGTAAAAACGATATAGGGGAAACTGGGGGCACTTGAGCCCTAGGGGAGACTTTGTAAACGTTATTTCCAGAAAAGAAGAAGACTTAGAGAGCTACTTTCCTGCAGGATGGTGGTACTTGCAGTGTACCTTAGTGTACCTTCAATGAAATCCAGTGTACCTCTTTAGATAAAAAGTTATTTGATGAAATATGCTCACATGCCATTCTTACGTTAGGATGGCGGGTGTACATTTTTATTTCGGTCTGTAGATACTTATTTCGCTTTTCGTTTATAGTAATTTGGTGAACCTGCAGTGTACTTGTCCATAAAATTATAAAATAATCAAAATGATGACAAATGCCAGTAAAAAACGTGTAAAAACGATATAGGGGAAACTGGGGGCACTTGAGCCCTAGGGGAGACTTTGTAAACGTTATTTCCAGAAAAGAAGAAGACTTAGAGAGCTACTTTCCTACAGGATGCTGGTACTTGCAGTGTACCTTAGTGTACCTTCAATGAAATCCAGTGTACCTCTTTAGAAAAAAAGTTATTTGATAAAATATGCTCACATGCCATTGTTACGTTAGGATGGCGGGTGTACATTTTTATTTCGGTCTGTAGATACTTATTTCGCTTTTCGTTTATAGTAATTTGGTGTACCTGCAGTGTACTTGTCCATAAAATTATAAAATAATCAAAATGATGACAAATGCCAGTAAAAAACGTGTAAAAACGATATAGGGGAAACTGGGGGCACTTGAGCCCTAGGGGAGACTTTGTAAACGTTATTTCCAGAAAAGCAGAAGACTTAGAGAGCTACTTTCCTACAGGATGGTGGTACCTGCAGTGTACCTTAGTATAGCTATATTAAAATCCAGTGTACTTCTTTGAATATAAAGTTAGTATGGCGGGTGTACATATTTTATCAAATAACTTTTTATTAACTGAGGTACACTAGATTTCATTGCAGGTAGATTTCATTGAGGTACATTGCAGGTACCACCATCCTATCATGAACACCTGTGGTTCTAACGCACACCTTTTTCGTGTATGTTAGGACCACGGGTGTTCATGATAAGATTGAGCTACTTTTATAGAGCATGGTTGGTAGTACCTGCAGTGTACTTCAGTGTACCTGCAATGAAATCCAGTGTACCTCAGTTAATAAAAAGTTATTTGACAAAAATATGTACACCCGCCATTCTAACTTTATATTCAAAAAAGTACACTGGATTTTAATATAGCTTTACTAAGGTACACTGCAGGTACCACCATCCTGTAGTAAAGTAGCTCTCTGTCTTCTGCTTTTCTAGAAATAACGTTTACCAAGTCTCCCCTAGTGCTCAAGTGCCCCCAGTTTCTCCTATGCAAATTTTACACGATTTTTACTGGTATTTGTCATCATTTTGATTATTTTATAATTTTATGGACAAGTACACTGCAGGTACACCAAATTACTATAAACGAAAAGCGAAATAAGTATCTACAGACCGAAATAAAAATGTACACCCGCCATCCTAACGTAAGAATGGCATGTGAGCATATTTCATCAAATAACTTTTTATCTAAAGAGGTACACTGGATTTCATTGAAGGTACACTAAGGTACACTGCAAGTACCACCATCCTGCAGGAAAGTAGCTCTCTAAGTCTTCTTCTTTTCTGGAAATAACGTTTACAAAGTCTCCCCTAGGGCTCAAGTGCCCCCAGTTTCCCCTATATCGTTTTTACACGTTTTTTACTGGTATTTGTCATCATTTTGATTATTTTATAATTTTATGGACAGGTACACTGCAGGTACACCAAATTACTATAAACGAAAAGCGAAATAAGTATCTACAGACCGAAATAAAAATGTACACCCGCCATCCTAACGTTAGAATAGCGGGAGTGCATATTTCATCGAATAACTTTTTATCTAAAGAGGTACCCTGGATTTCATTGGAGATACACTGAGGTACACTGCAGACTACCATCCTGTAGATAAGCAGCTCAATCCTAACTTGTACACCCGCGGTCCTAACGCACATGATCAAATGGCGACAGGTTACGGGCACAGTGTGTGACCGCCGAATGCCCCTCAAATTGAAGGGCAAGATATATAAGACAGTGGTGAGACCTGTTGTCATGTATGGATCAGAGTGTTGGGCAACTAAGGTGACGGATGAAAAACGAATGCATGTAGCTGAGATGAGAATGTTGCGATGGATGTGTGGTGTGACAAGGATGGATAAAATAAGGAATGAGTATATTAGAGGGAGTTTAAAAGTAGCGCCAGTGACAGAAAAAATGAGAGGGAACCGTTTATCTTGGTATGGGCATGTAATGAGGAGGGATGAAGAGCATGTAACAAAGAAAGTAATGAACATGAATGTGGATGGACGCAGAAGAAGAGGAAGGCCTAAAAAAGTTTGAATGGATTGTATAAAAGACGATATGAAAAATAAAGGCGTAAGTGAAGATTTGACTGCTGATAGAGATGAATGGAAGAAAAAGACATGTTGCGCCGACCCCAAATAAATTGGGATAAGGGCAGGCAGATGATGACATGAAAAGTGCAATCGTCATATTTGGTGACATCGTAATCGAAGCGCGCGCGTGCATCCCAAGCGACGCCCTATCATGCACTGAATTATCTAAGTAACTTAAACTCTAGATTCACTGTTTGTACAAGCGACTGTTCGTGCGTCATCCGTAGGGAGACTAGGGAGTAACCAACATTTTTATGTAAACTACTTTAAATTAAAATATTCCAAGCGCCTGTACGTGATGCTACCATAGGTTCTAACCGACATTGGATAATCGTATTTGGCCAAGTAAAAATTGTCTAAATAAGAACCTTTGAAAACGGCGGGTAAAAATTGACTAAGCGACAATCAGATTTATTATTAAGACAGGTAATAATAGTGAACCAACTGAATAAAGAAAAATTATAACAGGCATTTTTAACTAAACGCCAAGCACGCAGAAAAACGAGTATGCAAAAATTACATAAGTGATGAAAAAACGAGATCTTTGTAAGGAAAAAAATAGCTATGCGCCTTACACTGTATTGTCAGATTGAGGCAAAATTGACTAAGTGGAGAAAATACTGTACGAAGGGAACGGTAAAATTTGACCAAAGTCAAATTTAGCATTATTTAATTTCGATAACCACCAAATTTTCAAAAATGGTCGGAAATTGTGTCGGTTAGTCAACCGAAAAAAGTGGATTTTCGCGGATTTCAAAATTTCTTAGCGACAAAAAAGTCGTGAGTAAGGCGAGGAACACATGCAACGTCGGTTTGTGCGTCGTTTGTTCGATTTTTCACCTTATTTTTATACGAATACGGTTTATATCAAATGATTTGACAGACAACGCAGCGTTGTGCGATGCCATTTGACACAAACCGTATTCATATGCAGGTAGGGTATCCCAGGCCATCTGGTCCAATAACTAGGAATCAGCGAAAAAAAATCCCCGGTAACGAAATGTTGTGGATTTGTGTAGTGGAAGGTCCTCTTCACAACGTCCAATAAAATCCTCTCAAAAATATGCGGTGCTGGGAGTAGGGGGGTTAATTATGTGTCCCTTTTTTCAGTTTCTCGACTGTAACTCGTAAACGGCGCGTCGTAGCTTCAAAATGTCTGAAAAACTATTAAAGCTCATTAAATTTCCTATAACTTTGTCATTAACATAAAAACCGTAACATGAATGGTTTTTAAGTTATGGCCATTTCAAAGTCGGTAGTTTTTTCACGTTCTTTATTACGACACTAAAAAGTGTTTGGACGTTTCTGTAGATCTTCGTTATCTTTAATGCAAACTATTTCAAAATTTGTGGATAAACTAAAAAAATAAAATGATTAAATACGTGTTCCCGCATTTTGTAAATTTTAACCCTTAACAGGGTCAAAAAGAGGTTAATAGTTTGTATGAAAAATCGTCATTTTTGATGTGATCTGTTTCAAAATTTGGAAATAAGCGAATAAGCCAAAATAATTTAACACGTATTTCAGCATTTTGTAAATTTCAACCCTTAACAGGGTAAAAAATAGATGAAGAGTTTGTATGAAAATCGTAATTTTTAATGGGATCTGTTTCAAAATTTGAAATTATGCGAATAAGCCAAATTAATTTAACACGTGTTTCAGCATTTTGTTAATTTTAACCCTTAACAGGGTAAAAATAGGTTAAGAGTTTGTATGAAAATCGTCATTGTTGTTGTGATCTGTTTCAAAATTTGGAATTATGCGAATAAGCCAAATTAATTAAACACGTGTTTTAGCATTTTGTAAAAGGAGTAAAAAGGGGGTTAAAACTTAGATGAAACTTCGTCACGCTTGATGCAATCTGTTTCAAAGTGCGTGAGTAGACTAGTAATAGGTTAAAATAATTAGACAAGTTTGTCAGAATTTTGAACGCTTTAACCCATAAAGGATGAATTGGCAACCCTTGAATTCGACACATCATTTTGGTGTTAAATAACTGTTGGTCATATAGTTTTATTTAATATATGTTCGTATATTGTAATGGTACGTATCTAAGAGACACTTTTATACTTAAACTACCTTGTAATAGTTGTTGAATAATTATATTATATTTGATTGCTTTAATCGTGTAACTTGGCATGGTACACCAACATTGACTTTGAAAAACATATAGCCACTAAGACTGTCAAAATCTACCCGCCCAAATTCAAAAACTAATACAATTACATATGTGATTTTTCAAATAAACATTTACACATTCAAACAGTTAAATATTGCATTATATATTTCTTTTTATGATGTCAATGATGGTGTACCATGCCAAGTTACACGATTAAAGCAATCGAATATAATATAATTATTCAACAACTAAGGAATTACAAGATAGTTTAATTATAAAAGTGTCTCTTAGATACGAACCATTTCAATATACGAACATATATTAAATAAAACTATATGACCAACAGTTATTTAACACCAAAATGATGTGTCGAATTCAAGGGTTGCCAATTCATCCTTTATAAGTTAAAGCGTACAAAATTCTGACAAACGTGTCAAATTAATTTAACCTATTACTAGTCTACTCACGCACTTTGAAACAGATTGCATCAAGCGTGACGAAGTTTCATCTAACTTTTAACCCCCTTTTTACTCCTTTTACAAAATTCTAAAACACGTGTTTAATTAATTTGGCTTATTCGCATAATTCCAAATTTTGAAACAGATCACAACAACAATGACGATTTTCATACAAACTCTTAACCTATTTTTACCCTGTTAAGGGTTAAAATTAACAAAATGCTGAAACACGTGTTAAATTAATTTGGTTTATTCGCATAATTCCAAATTTTGAAACAGATCCCATTAAAAATTACGATTTTCATACAAACTCTTAACCTATTCTTTACCCTGTTAAGGGTTAAAATTTACAAAATGCTGAAACATGTGTTAAATTATTTTGGCTTTTTCGCTTATTTCCAAATTTTGAAACAGGTCACATCAAAAATGACGATTTTTCATACAAACTATTAACCTCTTTTTAACCCTGTTAAGGGTTAAAATTTACAAAATGCGGGAACACGTATTTAATCATTTTATTTTTTTAGTTTATCCACAAATTTTGAAATAGTTTGCATTAAAGATAACGAAGATCTACACAAACGTCCAAACACTTTTATGTGTCGTAATAAAAAACGTGAAAAAACTACCGTTTTTGAAATGGCCATAACTTAAAAACCATTCATGTTACGGTTTTCATGTTAATGACAAAGTTATAGGAAATTTAATGAGCTTTAATAGTTTCTCAGACATTTTGAAGCTACGACGCGCCGTTTACGAGTTACAGTCGAGAAACTGAAAAAAGGGACACATAATTAACCCCCCTACTCCCAGCACCGCATATTTTTGAGAGGATTTTATTGGACGTTGTGAAGAGGACCTTCCACTACACAAATCCACAACATTTCGTTACCGGGGATTTTTTTTCGCTGATTTTGCTATCTTTCTTGGGATAGGGTGGAGAATTGAATGAATGACGCACAACCCGACGTTGCGTGTGTTCCTCGCCTTAAGACCAAACGACGCAGAAAAATCAGGCGATTCCAACAATGTATATAACTCAGTTTGGCCAAAAATGTCGCTTAGATAATTTTGCCTTTCAAGCGTCGATATAATCCGTTCCAAAACACTGACTTTTTGAAATAAAAATGTGCTTCCAAATGTGAATGTGTTTAGTATTTTGTGACAAAAAGCTCCACGTCACCAAGCAAATTTTCCATGAAAAATAAAATTTCTTAAACAAGTGGGACTTAAAATGTGGTCACTTGTTCCACCGTAGAACTAGTGGGAAAAAAAGTTTCCACCTCTTCTACCGTAGAACAAAGGAAATATTATACCTAATGAAAAAGAAATGTAAATCTTTGTGTGTGTGTGTGTGTGTGTGTGTGTGTGTGTGTGTGTGTGTGTGTGTGTGTGTAGCTCTTTATGCATTATTCGGAAAGAAAACAGGGAGAAACGATTGTATAAAAACTTCGAGACCACGCGCGCATTAAACCAACCGCTGAAACCAATATGGTAATTTAATTTCAACGGAACCACAAAGCGGAATATAATTTGGTGGACTATATAGATTTTTATTTCCTAGCATTTTGTTTAGAAAAGCACATTTTTATAGGGTCAAGGCGGCGGCTCGAATTGAAACAGAGGCTGGTCGCGGGGGGGGGAAACGAGACCTAGTCCTGGTAATAATTCGAGCTTCGGAGGTCGAGATGCTACGCTTTAAAAAGAGCAGAATGAGCAGATAGGTAGTTACAAGTATCGCAACGGTTTATGAGCGCTGACCTTGAATGCGCAGTATTCATATTTTGGGTCTGTTTGGCATTCGGCTGACGTCTCGAGTCCCTGAAGTACACTTGCGCACAGTTACTTTTTTGTCGAATATTTATTTTGTTGATTTTTGTTATCTGTTCATTTTTGTTTATTAAATCTTTTGTTTTTATTGTTGTTGTTTTGTTGTGCGGTGTTGGTAAAAATGCCAAAGAAAAAAATATTGACCCGGCAGGCCAGAAAAATGGTGTATGATGTAAATTATCATATTAAAAAAAACAGAAGAACTTATTGGCGGCTTGAAAGAGATCAAAAACAGAACGGCCGGGACGATTACTTCTCTCCAAAAAAATTTTGACGCGGTAGTTTAATATCTTGAGCTTCATAAGAAACGAGCTCATTCTGCAGCACAACCAATATACACTGACATTTGCAATCAATTAAAGAAAATAGGCGTGTTCTTTGCGTATGGTTTTAATATTGTAAAAAATTCGGGTATACACATTTTTGTGCGCGAGTGTACACCTGCGCAAACATCCCCTCCACTTTGGCCGAGCGCTCATAAACCGTTGCGACACTTGTACTTGAAATTTTCCTTCAAAAGAATACTTAGGGCGGATACAGAATGCTGTAGGCTACGCGTCTAAGTTACACGCGCAGGCTACGCGCCCACCGCGCCCAGCCAGTGCGCTGGTTGAGCGCAGGGTGAACACGTGGTGAACGCGTAAGCTGCGCGTATAACTCTGGTACTAGCACGGTACTCAACACTCACGCAACACGCGTATACGTCTGAACTGAAGCCGCCCAATAAACAATAATAATTCTCACCTTAATATTCAATCACTTCAGAAGTGGTCATTTACTATTGACACTAACCTCACATTCACTGAAAAAAATCACGAGTGGAGCATAGGTAGAGTGACCCACAAGAGTGACCAACGAATGACTTTTGTTTTAATTTGTTTTAGTTTTTTTCTGTCAGTCAAATAAATAATGAAGTGACATTATCAACCAGCCTATTCTATTAGAACTATTTTTTTACATTACCTATATACGTAGCAATATCATCGCATAGCGCAATACTGCTCGATATATCGCTATTCGCCCCATGCTCCATACCGGGGCCGGAACGGGACGGAAGATGCTCGAAGCTCCATACCATGGATCGCCAAAGTTTACCTCTTAGGGCTACCGCACACGGACGTATACTGTAGCGATAGATAACACTAATAAAGGTGTCTACAGACGTAGCTTGAGACCTACTGCCCACAGATGAACTTAAATATGTAGACTCTACTGCCCAATAAAACAATAATAATCTATCTCGCTAAATTATAATTTGTCGAAATATTGTAACATATTCACAAGAAATTCAATATAAAGGCAGGTGTGAGCTCAAATGCCAATTTCCAAAACAATAATACTCAGCAGAAAACAGTCGTAAAATTCTGAAAAAAATAATTATAATACCTATGTTGCAGTTGAGTTTGAGGATCCTAGTCAAATTCGTTTTCAGTTACACAATCAGATGAACTTCGCTCGCTAAAAAATGCTTCTTTCTTAGTCTAAGCGGGTACGGTCAAATATCACCCGGAAGCTGTTTTGCCGGCACAGTTGATGCCGCTTTGCTCAGTGATACTAGGGACCATTGTGAATGATTCCATCCGAGGAAATGAAAAATCCATCCACTGGATTTCAAAATGGCGGACCTTCGTTTTTTTGTATGGCACTAAAAAAGTAATTCTTCTGGAGCCCATTGAGTGGGGTATCAAATGAAAGCGCTACACGTGACGATTTCAAAAATATATCGCTGTAATACATTTCAGTTACCCTTTTAGAAAAAAAACAATTTGTATTTTAAAAAGTAGTCAAAACATGCCAAGTTTGAGGTCCAGTAGGTACAAAATGGCTGACATAAAGTTTGTTAAAAGTGTGCCAAATGATTCACCATATCCTTAAAAATAACGTCACGAAAGGAATTTCGAAAATAATAAGATTTAATGTATATTTTGCAATAGAAAGTAGATCATTGGGAACTGCAGTAGGTTAGTATGTAAGAACTGCTTGCGCGCCTCCAAAAATGTTTAGATCCAATTATTCTCATGATTGCTATTATACTCAAAGCTAGATAAAGATGTATCGGAACATTTTGCATCTGCGGTTGCACGGTTGTGCCCCCGCCAAGTCGAGTAAAAAACGGGTTTGACATAGCTATCTACCTTGTTTTTCTCTACTCATGAATGCTATCTCACTTCTTAAGCTGCTGCTGTAACAAATTTCTTGTTAGAAATAAGTAGTGCTTGTTGTGTCATTTTTATTTTTGTATTTTTTATGTGTTTGCTTTTGTGTACAATAAATGGTTAACTAAAATAAAAATGTTTCTCTCGAAACAGTTCAGGCCAATTTCGACACCTGTATAATGATATTTTGGATAACATTTGAGTCCTGAGTTTTAAAAAAAGCGGCAAGGAGCGTGTCACTCCTTGCCGCTTTTTTTTGGAATGATATCCCTCCGCCGATAAGAACCCTAAAAACTATAAACCAGTTCAAAAGAAAACTAAAATGTTTGTTTCTAGATATTCAAAAACAGTTTGAGACTGTTCAGTGTCCCGTTAAGAATAGATTTACCTATATGAATTGTGTCTATAATGATAGGTTGCAATAACGAAATAAGGGTCTTTCTTCAGCACCAGAGAAATCACTGTCTTGGCCCAAAATTTGCACATACTGCTATTATAGAGGAACAGTATTTTTTATATGGTTAGTACGGCTATTACTGCGATTGGAGAAGCAATAAAAAATTATAGGGATATTACGCTTTTTTTATAAAAAATACATATGCCCCCCAAATTGACGCTCTCTGGCGTGTCCGAAAGCTGACTTGCTACATTCATGGGTTTATATTTCGATAACTATTTATGATACGAATTTGTGGCGATGTTCACAGACCTTTTATATGTTCTAATTTAACTACAATTAATATTTAACCATACTTATAACAGTTTAGCGAGTTACAGAATAAAATGTCTGTGTCCGCGTAAAATCCTGGGATTCTCTGGCGCGTAAAAAACATCGCACACATCACTAGTCTTTGTAGGTACGCTGTCGGCATCCCGGCCGCTCAAAAGAGTCAGTAACGCTGCAGCAGCGGAGGTGTGTGCACTCGTGACTCGATGTTACATTTTGGATTTATCGAGGTAATCAAGTGTTATTCTGGCTTTGGTACACCTATACATTTGACTTCTCTGGTAAAGTTAATAATTCATTGATCAGTCGTAATGTTGTGATTTTGTTAAAGAAACGTAGCTTTTTGGGTTGTAAGCTGGTTGTGTAATAACGATTATATTCGCTTTTACGGTTTAAGGGTTATTCTAAATAATCACTACTTTTTGCTTTCTCTGGCATTGATTCCTCTGGCGAAAATGCCAGAGAAGTCAAAAAAATTGCCCGAAAAATCAATCAGGTCTGTGACGAACCTGCGAGCAAACAACAGCCACGCTATCCTGCCCAGCGGCTAGGTCAATTCAATTCAATTTATTCAACAAAATAACCACATGTGGTGTAGTTGTACAATTGTGATCTGTGTCGAGCCTGTGAGCATACAACAGCCACGTTAGCCTGCCCCGTGGCTAGGTCTGTGGCCGCTTCTGCTCACAGCACTGCTAGAAGACAACAGCAACGCTAGCCTGCCCGGTGGCTAGGTCTGTGGCGAGCCTGCAAACAGACAACAGCCACGCTAGCTTGCCCGTTGGCTAGGTCTGTGGCCGCTTCTGCTCATAGCGTTGCGAGCAGACAACAGCCACGCTATCCTGCCCAGTGGCTAGGTCTGCGTCGAGCCTACGAGCAGACAACAGCCACGCTAGCCTGCCCGGTGGCTAGGTCTATGGCCGCTTCTGCTCACAGCGCTGCGAGCAGACAACAGCCACGCTAGCCTGCTAGGTAGCTAGGTCTGTGGCCGCTTCTACTCACAGCGCTGCTAGCAGACAACAGCAACGCTAGCCTGCCCGGTGGCTAGGTCTGTGGCGAGCCTGCGAACAGACAACAGCCACGCTAGCTTGCCCGGTGGCTAGGTCTGTGGCCGCTTCTGCTCACAGCGCTGCGAGCAGACAACAGCCACGCTAGCCTGCTAGGTTGCTAGATCTGTGGCCTCTTCTACACGCAGCGCTGCGAGCAGACAACAGCCACGCTAGCCTGTCTGGGGGCTAGGTCTTTGGCGAGCCTGCGAGCAGACAACAGCCATGCTAGCTTGCTCGGTGGCTAGGTCTGTGGCCGCTTCTGCTCACAGCACTGCTAGAAGGCAACAGCAACGCTAGCCTGCCCGGTGGCTAGGTCTGTGGCGAGCCTGCAAACAGACAACAGCCACGCTAGCTTGCCCGCTGGCTAGGTCTGTGGCCGCTTCTGCTCACAGCGCTGCGAGCGGACAACAGCCACGCTGGCCTGCTCGGTCGCTAGGTCTGTTGCCTCTTCTACACGCAGCGCTGCGAGCAGACAGCAGCCACGCTAGCCTGCACGGTGGCTAGGTCTGTTGCCGCTTCTGCTCACAGCGCTGCGAGCGGACAACAGCCACGCTGGCCAGCTCGGTGGCTAGGTCTGTGGCCGCTTCTGCTCACAGCGCTGCGAGCAGACAACAGCCACGCTAGCCTGCTAGGTTGCTAGATCTGTGGCCTCTTCTACACGCAGCGCTGCGAGCAGACAACAGCCATGCTAGCTTGCTCGGTGGCTAGGTCTGTGGCCGCTTCTGCTCACAGCACTGCTAGAAGACAACAGCAACGCTAGCCTGCCCGGTGGCTAGGTCTGTGGCGAGCCTGCAAACAGACAACAGCCACGCTAGCTTGCCCGTTGGCTAGGTCTGTGGCCGCTTCTGCTCATAGCGTTGCGAGCAGACAACAGCCACGCTATCCTGCCCAGTGGCTAGGTCTGCGTCGAGCCTACGAGCAGACAACAGCCACGCTAGCCTGACCGGTGGCTAGGTCTATGGCCGCTTCTGCTCACAGCGCTGCGAGCAGACAACAGCCACGCTAGCCTGCTAGGTAGCTAGGTCTGTGGCCGCTTCTACTCGCAGCGCTGCGAGCAGACAATAGCCATGTTAGCCTGCTCTGTGGCTAGGTCTGTTACCGCTTCTGCTCACATTGCTGCGAGCAGACAACAGCCATGCTAGCCTGCCCGGTGGCTAGGTCTGTTGCCGCTTCTGCTCACAGCGCTGCGAGCAGACAACATCTAGGTACCCTAGCCTGCCCGGTGGCTAGGTCTGTGGCCGCTTCTGCTCACAGCGCTGCAAGCAGACAACAGCCACGCTAGTCTACCCAGTGGCTAGGTCTGTGGCGAGCCTGCGAGCAGACAACAGCCACGCTAGCCTGCCCGGTGGCAAGGTCTGTGGCAAACGACGAAACTACTAACGAAATTAACTTTTATTTATATTAATTAAGTACAAATAACGAAATTAAAGTTACGAGTTTGATTTCTCTGTCTTATTTGATTGATTTCTCTGGCGAGATTTTTTTAAACTTGTTTTTCTCTGGAACTATAAGTGAGAAACGAGGGCCAAAGGTATCATTTTTTATCTTTTGAGATATGTTTTCAATATCCATTGGTATTATTTCAATTAACTCAAAATTCAAATTCGCCAGAGAAATCACGTGAATTTGCATGGTCTGGAGAAATACTCATAAGATATATTGTCATAAACTACATAATCATAAAATTATACTACTATGTTGAAGTTGTTGTTTTTACTATATTAACTTCTGCTCGTTGTAATAACAATATAAATTGTATTATCATGGAATTATACTACTATGTTAAAGATGTCTTTACTACATTAACTTTTACTCGTTGTAATAACAAAACAAACTGTATTATCATGAAATTGTACTACTGTGTTGAGATTTTCTATAGTATATATTCTTTTGCTCGTTGTAATAACAAAATAAGCTGTATTATCTTGAATTTAAACTATTATCTTAAGGTTGTCTTTACTATAATATTATCTTTTGCTCGTTTTAATAGCAATATAAACTGTATCATCATGAAATTATACTACTATGTTAAAGTTGCCTTTACTATATTAACTTTTGCTCATTGTAATAACAAAATAAGATGTATTATCATGAAATTATATTACCATGTTAAAGTTGTCTTTACTATATTAACTTTCACTCATTATGTAAAATGATCTTCTTCATTCTTTGACTTAGGGTGGACTTAAAATCAGCCATGCTGTATCCACACCTTTCTTCCACTAATGTACCTAACTGATATCAAGTTCCTATGTAAAACTGCCTAATGTTAAAATGTACCTATGATTATTGTAATTTGTGATACTAATTTTGTGGAAATAAATGGATTGTATTTGTATTTGTATTATTTATTTATTTGTCACACATGCTCACAAATAGGGTTTCGTAGTCAACGTTTAAATATATAAGGTCTTTCAGCGTTACGAAGTTAATTTTGTTGCTGGTTTGTTTGCAGCTTTATGGTTACCAACCGCAAATTGCAAAACTTTAATATTTCCTTAATTTTAAGTGTTTTAGTTTTCATGATAACTTCATTTTAAGAACTGTATTCCATATTTATTTTTTCAAATTTTTAGCATGTGTACTTTAGAAGTTACAGCTGGAACAAATTATGGCTCAAAAGCGCCCCCTTTAAAAGCAAATATCTCGAGACAGAAACATTTTGTAGACTTTGTTTTAAAGAAACCTCCACATAGTTTTAAGAGACCTATTCAACGATACCTTACTTAATATTACAAGAGAAAAAAAAATTTTTGCCCCCCTTTCACGTGTATGGGAAGGGGGTCCAAAAACAATTAATTTTTTTTAATTTTTTTTTCTCATCATTTCTAAATTTGGGTCAACACAACACGATCTATCTTCACACCAAATTTGATGTCGATAACTCTAAAACTGACCGAGTTATGAGGGCGCATACAGACAGAGAGACAGACAGACAGACAGACTTGACGAAACTATAACTATAAACAGTCATTAAATAAACGTCACATATTACAATTTTCATTCAATTCCTTTGAATCTGTTGCTCATTAGACCGACCATCAAACTTCTAGAGCACTTTTAGAAGACATGTATTTCATGTATCTACATGCATGAAGTGATTCAAAATAGCGACGTATGTAAAGATATGAGATACCATCAAAACATAATTTAAAAAAAGTGTCACCACTCAATACCTCTACGGTAAAAAATATGAGATTTTCGTAAATAAAATATTGAGCTAGAGAACTGTCGTTCCAATAGACCAAATTTACAGCTTTTAAACCCATAGGTACTAAAAGATTTTTACAGCAAAATTTGTTACAGCAGGCCTACAGAAGTGAGATTTTACGATTTCACGAGTAGAGAAAAACATGTTAGATACTTATGGCAAATGCGCTTTTTACTCGACTTGGCGGGGGCACAACCGTGCCCGCAGATTCAAAATGATCCAGCACATCATTATCTAGCTTTGAGTATAAAAGGAATCATGAGAAGAATTGGTTCTAATACATTTTTGGATTCACACAAGCAGTTCTTACTAACCTACTGGAGTTCCCAATGATCTACTTTCTATTGCAAAATATACATTAAATCTTACTATTTTCGAAATTCCTTTCGTGACGTTATTTTTCAGGATATGTTGGATCATTTAGCATACTTTTAATAAACTTTATGTCAGCCATTTTGTACCTACTGGACCTCAAACTTGGCATGTTTTGACTACTTTTGAAAATGTAACTTTTTTTTTTTCTAAAAGGGTAACTGAAATGTATTATGACAATATATTTTTGAAATCGTCTCGTGTAGCGCTTTCATTTGATACCCCACACGATGGGCTCCAGAAGAATTATTTTTTTAGTGCCATACAAAAAAACGAAGGTCCGCCATCTTGAAATCCAGTGGATGGATTTTTCATTTCCTCGGATGGAATTTTTTATAATGGTCCCTAGTATCGCTGAGCAAAGCGGCATCAACTGTGCCGGCAAAACAGTATTTTTTTGCTAAGGACCATGACTATCTGATCAGTCTGCATTTTCAGTTTTACGTCAAAAATAATAAACTTATTGAATGATCAATTAGACATGACAGACAATGGGTTAAAATTTTGCAAACTAGCTAATTTTCCGTGATTTCTGATTACTATATTTCTTTTTTCATTAAAATCCGTCCAGTATTTCCAAAGTTATTGTGAAGTTTAAAAGTCAGCTACACTTTAAAAACTTGTATTTACTCTATCTAAAGTGGCACTCTATTTTTAGGGTTTCGTAGTCTACTAGAAACCCTTATAGTTACGTCAAGTCTGTCTGTCTGTCTGTCTGTCTAAGAAGATAGATCGTGTTGACCCAAATATAGAAATGTTAAGAAAAAAATATATTAAATGTTTTTTGGACCCCCTCCCATACAAGTGAAAGGGGAGCAAAAAAAATTTTTTTCTTCTCTATTATTGAGTAGGGTATCGTTAATAGGGAATGCAATCTCGATCTCGCGAGATCTCGAAATCACCGAGATCTCGAGCTTTTTTTCGAGATCGAGATCTCGAAAAAGGAAATCTCGTTTAAGAAAAATCCTTCGAGATCTCGACAGTATCCGTCGAGATTTTGAACGAGATTTCGAGATTGAGCTTAAATTCATAGACGTGTTTCTGATTTGCAAAGCTTAGTTTTCGGAGACTACCGGTCTATTCCGAGCGTACTATTTATTCAGCAACAGAAAACTGCTGTTGTTAGACATTTATAGGGAAATCTAATAAAATGGACAGGTTATAAAGGGGCCCCAAGTCGGCAATTTTTTAGCCATTGCCAGCAAAACTCAACTTTTATTCCATTGCCAATGTGATTTTCCATACTAAAACTGCCAAAACCACCCAACTGACATACCATCGGCACCCAACTGAAACGTTTCTTATTTAACAGACTTCGGGCTCATAAGTTATAAGAGATGGGATATACTACTGACTGCAGGTAGTAAGGCAAAGTCAGTCAAAATTCGGAGAGCCGGGATCGCGTACCCAGGTAACACACCGTAACTTTTGTCCTTGAATTTGAGATGGATTCCCTGACATGATACAACAGTACCATGGCATGGAAAGAAATCTATTGGGATTGTAATGCACTCACAGTGCTATATTATTCTCACAAGTGAAAATAAGAAATAGAAAAGATGACGTACATCGACCGGGAATCGAACCCGGGCCGCATGGGTAAACGCCCCACCGCTCTGCCACTGAGCTATCGATGCACGGCCGATGGACGCCAAATTTTCTATCTCTTGATGCTCGTCTCCAAGCGACGATCCAGCGACATCTATAGTAAGTATTTAGAACTTACTACATGGTTAGTCCACATTATGAGTGGAATTCAAACCATATGATGAAGCTTGCTTAATCAATCTATTGGGATTGTAATGCACTCACAGTGCTATATTATTCTCACAAGTGAAAATAAGAAATAGAAAAGATGACGTACATCGACCGGGAATCGAACCCGGGCCGCATGGGTAAACGCCCCACCGCTCTGCCACTGAGCTATCGATGCACGGCCGATGGACGCCAAATTTTCTATCTCTTGATGCTCGTCTCCAAGCGACGATCCAGCGACATCTATAGTAAGTATTTAGAACTTACTACATGGTTAGTCCACATTATGAGTGGAATTCAAACCATATGATGAAGCTTGCTTAATCAATCTATTGGGATTGTAATGCTCTCACAGTGCTATATTATTCTCACAAGTAAAATGAGAAATAGAAAGATGACGTACATCGACCGGGAATCGAACCCGGGCCGCATGGGTAAACGCCCCACCGCTCTGCCACTGAGCTATCGATGCACGGCCGATGGACGCCAAATTTTCTATCTCTTGATGCTCGTCTCCAAGCGACGATCCAGCGACATCTATAGTAAGTATTTAGAACTTACTACATGGTTAGTCCACATTATGAGTGGAATTCACCTATGATGAAGCTTGCTTACCCATGCGGCCCGGGTTCGATTCCCGGTCGATGTACGTCATCTTTTCTATTTCTTATTTTCGCATGGAGAGAAAGTTTAATTTTGAAGATTTTTATATGAGAAGCAAAATCTCGATCTCGATCTCGAAATTCCGAGATCTCGACCAATATTTCAACGAGATCTCGAGTTGGTCAGTCTCGAACCTTAAGATCTCGACCGAGATCTCGAGTCGTCAATCTCGGGTCGAGATTGCATTCCCTAATCGTTAAATAGGTCTTTTAAAATTAAGGTGAGTTTTCTTTGAATCAAAGTCACTAAAATGTTTCAGTCACGAGATATTTGCTTTTAAAAAGGGCGATTTTGACCCATAATTTGTTCCAGCTGTAACTTCTAAAGTATAAACGCTAAAAATTTGAAATAAATACGGAATATAGCTTACAATCTGAAGTTACAATGAAAACTATAACGGATATTGTACCCTTAAAGGTTTCAGAAAAAATTGAGTTTTTCTATTTGCGGTTGGTCATTATACTGCTGCTAACAAACCAGCAACAAAATTAAGTTTGTAATGCTGAAAAACCTGATATTTAAACGTTGACTACGAAACCCTATTTGTGGGCGTGTCTGACACGCTCTTGGTCGGTTTTTTAAATTCTATGTTGTATATGAGATGGCATTTCGAAAAAAAACTGTTTGGTGATACTAAAAATTGATAACAGAACACGAGTAAAAATACGCGAAACGACAAGTAATTTAAAAAAAACTTTATTTTAATTCAAACAAAGATTTTTAGACTAAAACTAAGACGAGTTATCAACGACGATGGTTGGAGTGAAGTAATCGAATTTTCTACGTGTTTGCTGTTATTTATACCGCTGCTACATCCAATGTTCCTTTGTTCTGAATGTTTTGTCTTTTTTTTTTTTTTTTTTTTTTCATCAAATATACATAAACAAATCTTACACAATATAAAGACACCGTTAATCCCTATTTGGGTTTGTCTCGATGTCTACATTCCGTTATAATCCGAGCTTACCAAAACATTTTAGGTTCAAAATTATCAAATACAAGATAACGTGACAAAGTGATAATAATAGATAACAAACAAACAATAATTCATTACATTGCACACCATTGAAGTAAACAACTCAGGACGGTCGGATAAGCAAGTACATGCAGCGCATACGGCACGGCTACCGACGACCGCCCGCCTGCCAACCGGTTTGCAAATTACATGATACATGTTCCATTTTGTACTACGCTAAACATACCTTTATCAGTTAACTTATTTATTAGTGATTACAAAAATGATATAATAATATTATTACTCCATAAACCTAAACAATTCTCTTTTTAAAATTTGTGTTATATTATTGGGCGTTATTTTAGATCGGACCTCTTTTGGTATTCTATTAATTAGTTCGGGTATAATGTATTCGGAAGTTCTTTTGCCGTAATAATTTAGAAATCTTGGGGTTATTAAAATATGCTTTGTTATTTGTCGAGTGACTTTTTTATGTGTAATGGGGTGCTGAATTTCAATTCTAAAAAATTGTTCTTTTAATATTTGAAATTTAAATTTTGTGTACACCGACAATGAACCACAAAACGCAAACAGCTCATCATCGTTGAGACATTTATTTTTTATACTAGTGGGTACTACCATTTTTAAAAGTCGCACTTGTAGTTTATAAATCTGTTCCAAATATGTTTTGAAAGTGCGCCCGTAGCTACTTAAACCATATGAAATTATACTGTCTGCCAAAGATGTGTATATTTGTAGTCTGATGGAATAAGGTATTCGGTTTCGTAGTATATAGAACTTAGCCAATATCGCTCTTAACTCTTTCAAAAGCTAATGGGTCTTTCATGAGACGATATCAGCACACTTTCCTGTAAATGTTTCTTTTCATGCTTGGTGGTCCAGGGTGCAATAAAAAGATGATCCGTTCCATTGTTCATTGTCTTCATTGGAATGTCACCTTCCTCAGGTTCATAGATAGTTATTATATTTTTAGTATCTGGTGGGTTAGGGCTTGGTTGACTGTCCCCCCTTAGTTTTGGAGTCCATGGTTTCGAACGAACCTTGGATCGTAAAAATTCATAAATGATAATAACTGCAATACTTATGACAAGGAGTGTTATTAGACCATACTGAATATAGTTATGTTTTTCTTGTGTTTGAAGGTCTCGTATTTGTTTCAACTGCTTTTATGTTGAAGTTATCTTGTTAGGATCACAGGTAAGGTCTATTTCAGCAATTTCTTTCGTCTGGTTGATTTCGAGACTTGTTATAATAATTTCCTCCTTAGATTCTTGAGTCTGAAAGCGTTTTATTCCTGCTAACGTGAGCTCGCAGTTATCCCCGTTGAGCACATAAGGTCCTTTGATCCACGATGTTTCTTCTCGTTTACCGCATTTTATCTTAACTTCTGTAGTCTTGTTGAGATACATGTAAATAGCTTTTGACGATATTTCTTGGATTTCTTCTTCTGGGCATTTGATGGGAACGGTTTGGCATTGTTCAGTGGTTTTCTTGGACAAAAAGTTGGTTTTACTGGTGTTTCTTTGTAGAAAGGTTCCTTTGCATATCAACTCCTTTAGTTCAAAGCAATCGGCTAATTCGTACGTTTCTTCATCGTCATATGCTATAGTAACTTTGCGCATTATAGGATAGGAACAGGTAGGGATATTTTGGATCACGGGAACAATTTTTCTCGTCTCATAATATTTTGCCTTAACTAAAGGTATTTCTATAATAAAGTATACAATATTATCAATTATTCTACTGTTTACATTGATAAGAGGTTCAATATCATTAATATTAAATGAGATAATTACATCTTTTGAAATATAATTAAGATTCTCTTGTAACAAATGACTATTTATTATACTGTAATGATTTATATGATGTTCGGCAAAAGTTATTGCTGTAGATAATCTTTCGGCTACATCCTGAAGAGATTGGGCTTGTAACAAGATGTCCATGGCTACTTTAGTTTGCTCATATTTGTTTGCAACTTTTACACTTTGTCTATCAAGAATATTTTGAACATTTATTATTTTCTTAATTTGAGCATTATATTCCTCTAAAGAATTGTCAGTTACAGAAATCTGTTTGTTATAAGCAACTTTCAATGTTTCTAAGTCTTTTTGAATTTTGTTTAAATCATCTTGATCTAAATTACCTGTGATAGCTTTAATAACAGAGCCAAGACTATTAATTAAACCTCTCTTAAATCTAGTTTGAGTATTCAAGTGATTACATATTTCGCTTATATGGTCCAATATTACACTTATTCTATGATAAATATGTTTTGCCTCTCCTATATATGGATTAGACACAGACACAACGCGGTCAACAGTATCCTTTAATTTATCTTTATGTTCAAAAATAGGTTTGATATCTAATTGATGTATGATACTCCACTTTCCTTCCATAATCCTAGAGGATTTCATTTCAACTAGAATCACATGTTCGTTAGGATTTAGCTGTCTGAACTTGTAACTGAGGACACTGAGGAGTCTGTAACAAAAAGTTCCTCCATGTGATAAGTCCGTCCATTATTAAGTTTATATTTGTTATTTGGTTCGCATGCCTCGACCCTATATGGTCCCAAAAACCTAGAGTTGGTCTTGTGTCTTTCAGCCTTGCTGTTCTTTAAGTATACTTTATCACCAACCTTAAAAGGTTCACGCGGGTGAATGGCTCTATTGTATCTCTCATTACGTTGTTGCTTCTGATTACGTAACAAATTGTGTATATCATTATTTAACTGTGTCACAAATTGTTTTTGTTGCAGTGTATAATTTTGAATAGCTACTCTTAAATAGTCAAAGTTACGGAGTCGGGGTTTTCTACCAAAATGTACTTCGAAGGGTGTTTTGTTAATTGAGCTGTGTGTTGTGTTATTGTAAGCATGTGTTATGAAGTGTATTTTCTGATTTTGGTCTAAATCTGAATCTCGCTGCAATCTAAATAATTCTTGAAGAGTACTGTGAAGTCTTTCAACGTCTGAGTTTGATTTATGATGCTGAGGCGATGTAGTGTGATTAACAATCTCATACGTTTGAAATAATTCTGAAACTACTTCGCTACAAAATGATTGTTCGCCATCGTGCACAATTTTTCTGGGAGATCCTATCATTGCAAAGATTTCAGATAAAGTGTCGTAGACCTTACTTTTCTCTGTAGGCTTTACTATAGCGTATTTAGAAAATTTATCAATTATAGTGAGGTACCATTGCCTCTCCAGTGACATGAAATCTATGTGCCATATTTGCATAGGCTCATGTGGAGTTTCCGTTTCAGTTGCTATTGTTACATTAGGGTGCCTATTATATTTTTCTAATTGACACGGTTCACAATTGTTAACATACTTTTTTATTTGTTTTCTCATTTTTTCCCAGTAGTATTTTTCTCGAAGTTGTTTATACATACTTTCAATTCCAGGATGTCTATTATCTTTAAGGTGATATTCTTTGATTAAGCGTAGCTGGTCTTCCTTTTCATGAATTTCTATGAGGTTTTTAGTGTATCTTTTCGGTTTGAGTTTTGAGTGATGAAAATACTTTCTGTAGACCTCTGATACTTTATAATAAAGTTCGTCATTAGGTATTATGAAAGCATAATTTTCATGATTAAGATATTCGAGCATAAACGCTTTTATGGTGTCTTCCTCTTCTCCTGGTGGGATGTAGAAATACAGGATTCCATTTTCTCGTTTCACGTTTTTGTAAGGTGCCATTTCAAATATAACACGTCTTAAGCGCCTAGGTGGATATTCGTTGATAATAGGAATGCCTTCATCACTATCTTCCTGATTGGAGTGTACTGTGCCTTGAAGACTAACATGGTCATGTTCCGCTGGAGGTAAAGCTCTTCTTGGAAGCGGTCCCATTATATCTTCATCTTCTGATTCGGTAAGGGCTAAATCTTCCTCCAGGTTAACATCCATTGAGTCACTTTCAGTGTTATGAATTTCGATTCGACTTAAAGCGTCTGCTACGTAGTTTTCTTTTCCTTTTACGTGTTCTATCTTGTAGTCATAATCCTGAAGTTTGAGCTTCCATCGACAAAGTCGCTGATTGGGTTCCTTTAACTTTGTTAACCAAGTTAATGCCTTGTGGTCTGTTCTTAAAATGAATTTTCTACCGTATATATAGGGTCTGAATTGTGTTACAGCCCATAGTATTCCAAGTAATTCTTTCTCAGTAGTGTTATATTTCTGTTCAGTGTTGCTTAGGACTCGCGATGCATAAGCGATAGGATGATTATCTTGACTTAAGACGGCACCTAATGCGATGTCAGACGTATCTGTTGTCAAGACAAATATTTTATTGAAATCAGGGAAGGTTAAGATTGGTGCGTTCGTTAATAAGCGTTTACATGTATTAACGGCTTCGATATATTTTGGATTGTTGATGTCTATGACAGCATCTTTCTTTGTAGCATCGGTTAGAGGTTTAACTATTTTGCTGAGATAGGGAACAAATTTTCTGTAGTATCCGATAAGTCCTAGGAATGCTCTAACTTCTCGAAGAGTTTTCGGTATTGGGAACTTCTGAATGGCCTCTATCCTTTTTTGATTAGGTTTCAGTCCGTCTTTGTTCAGCACGTGTCCAAGGAATTCTATCTCTTCTTTCATAAAGACACATTTATTCGAGTTGACCTTTAAGTTGGCTTTTCGTAATGCTTCAAAGACTTGTTGCAGTCTGTTAATGTGTTCTTGCTTTGTTTTAGAGTAGACAATGATATCGTCAAGATAAACAAGACATATGTTTCTTGCGATTTCTTGTTTGAGCACATTATTCATCATTCTTTGAAAGGTTGCGGGAGCGTTCTTCAATCCAAATGGCATTCTCAGGAACTCAAAATGTCCATCGGGAGTGCTGAAAGCGGTTTTTTCAATAGAATCTTTGTCCATCTTAATTTGATGATAGCCAGATGTTAGATCCAATGTAGTAAAGTATTTATTACCTTGAAGCTTTGAAAATAGTTCCTCAATGTTAGGTAGTGGGAATTTGTCTGATTTAGTTTTTTCGTTAAGTTTTCTGTAGTCGATTACCATTCTCCATTTTTGTTTTCCAGATTGGTCCATTTTTTTTGGTACTAAGTGAACCGGTGATGCCCACGGTGATTCGGAGGGTCTGATAATATTTTCACTTAGCAGTTTGTCTATTTGTCTTCTAACTTCCTCTTGTTGAACTTGAGGTAGTCGAAACGGCCTCTGATAAATAGGATCCTCGCTGATTAAGTTAATACGATGTTGGATGCTAGTCGTAGCACTATGTGTAACGTCCTCTGTAAATAAGTCAGCATAAGTTTTACAAAGCTCTTGAATGTTTTCGTTATCATTCTCGGTCATGTGGAAGATAAGAATTTCTTTTTCTGGCATCGTTAATTTTCTTTCCTTTAAGTCTATTTTCGCACTAATCTGTTCTATCATATTGGTACCCATCAATATGTCGTACTTATCACTGAAGTTGTATACGTGGAATTTCATTGGGCCATTGTCTTCACCGAAGTATCGACACCAGTATGGCGTTATAATGACTCCATTGTGTCTCGTAACTCCATGCGATGTTTTGACTGTGAAACGTTCCGGTTGCCAAAACGGTGCGAAATATTTCCTGGTCACATTTTCTGTGATGAATGATCTTTGGCTACCTGTATCTATTAGAACTTTTATTTTAGGATTGTCCGTCTCAAAGTAAGGAAGGAAGGATTTAACATGGTTAAACTCTATTACGTTTCTTTCTCGGGAGGCTTGGCCTCTTGAAAATTTTCTGTTTGATAATTTTCTTCTTCGTACGCCTCGTAGTCGTAGTCTTGGTAATTTTCAGGGGTTTCATGATCATACTGCTCTTCGTCAGTTTCAGGGTGATAAAACACTTCCTCTGCTACAAAACCTCTTCCTATGTTTACTTGTCCGGGTCTCAATCTCGGTGCAGTGCGCATAGAAACATCTCCAGTATCTAACTTAGGTGGGTTATTATTATTGGGAGCATTCTGAGGTGGATTGCGATTACCGTTTTGCGGTTGTTGCCCTCTGTTCTGTTGGAAGTACGGATGCACCGGCCTTCTATTTTGGTTCCGGCCTTCGAGTTTGGAGGGATGAGTAATACTAGTGAGTGAAACGACTGTTCGGGATCATGTCTGATGTATTACTGAAGATGTCCTAATACAATGGAGCATCTAACTTACTACCTAAGTACATAGCATATCATAGCACCTACTACACACCTCACCTTCGGCGGTAGAGAAAAAAAATGATTAAACAGAATTCATTTCTTTTTTGTCTAGTAGGTTGTAACATAATTGAATGAACATTGTTTAATGATAAGATTATAGCATCTAATGTTATAGAGGTATATGTATAATTTTCCGAGTATAAGTAAGGAAAATTATACCAATTACTTCGAATAATCAGAAAATTAATTACATTTACCAAATATTTTAAATTTTAATGGTATACTTTTATTACTAACATATTATTTTTATTACTTAAGAATAAGAACATAATAATATTTCAATCCCTGCGCAGGAACATTTATTCTAATTACCTACCTAACTTTTATATAATTTCGTATTATTCTTATGGACTATTACTATCTTATTATTCCTATTTATTTTAACATTGGAGTCTAAATCCTCAATAACAGTAAATGGACCGTCATACAATTGATCTAATTTACTGCCTGTCTCATTCTTGATTAGTATAAGATCATTTGGCAAGTATACAATGGGATTAACATACTTGTCGTAAGTAGCTTTTCTTTTTTCCTTTCTACGTAACAGATTTTCTCTCGCATCTCTATGTGCAACCTGCAAGCGGTACTTTAACTCTAAAGCATAATTATCCGGATTGTAAAATGATTCTACTTCGTCACATAGATTACTGGGTACATTGCATATTCTACCAAACACTAATTCAAAAGGGGTATAATTAGTTTCAGAATGTACAGTATTATTAAAACTGAAACTCCAAAAAGGCAACCAGTAACTCCATGTGTCCTTACGGTTTTCACAGTATGTTCGCAAAAATGCAGCCATGTGTTTATGTGAGTTTTCGAGTGCACCTATTGATTGATGGTGATATGGAGTGGATGTTAATTTTTCTATTTGTAACAATTTACAGACTTCAGTCATAACACTAGAAACAAATTCAGAACCTTTATCAGTTGCAATTTTCTCTGGTATTCCAAATCGAAGTATGTAGTTATTGACAAAAGATTTTGCTAATGTAACTGTTTCTTTATTTTTTAACGGATAAACCTGTAAAAATTTGCTTAATTCGCATTGCAGAGTCAGCGCATAGCAATATCCTTCCTCATCACGCGGTAAAGGACCAACCACGTCCAAAAATACCTTTTGTAACGCATACGTTGAAGTTGTTGTAATAGTCATTTGCTGTTTTATTGGTCGCGAATATTTCATTCTTTGACACTTAGTACATTTAGTCACTAACTCCTTAACGTCCTTTTCAAGGCCTGGCCAGTAATATTTTCTTTTAATATTATTTAACATTCTTCTGATTCCAACATGTCCGCTAGTCGGTAACATGTGGTAATCTTTTAAAATCATAATTTTTTCGTCTTCGTCTGTGATTCTTTTTATTCCTCTTAATATACAAATTTGCGGACCGGTCCACAATTGTCGACTTTTTACTTCATTACATATTTCTTTCATTATATTTTCATTATTTTCTTTTTTGAGTATGCATACTTTATTAATTTTATATTTATTACAGAAATCAGCCAACTTTGTCACAAAATCGTCTCGCGAGTATTGTGCTCTATATTGGAGATTTACGTATATTATCTTTTCTTGCTCGTCATAAATAAAACAATCACTGTATATTAATTTTCTTCCTAAGCTTTTTAAATTGTTTACTTTCTTTCCTTCTATCCAAATCATCTCAACATAATCACTTGGTTTTCTCAGTAATTCCACAACTTTTGGTTGGTCAGGCCAATCGTTGCTATTTTTACTAATATCTGGTATTACTTTCTGTGCATTATCCATTCGTTTCCTCTGCGCTCTCGTTGTCACATACACTTCATGTTTACTCATACTTTTTAAATCTTTTGATGATATTACAATTCTAGACAAAGCATCGGCTATTACATTAGTTTCTCCCTTTATGTATTTAATATCAAAATTATATTCTTCTAGTGTTAAACGAAACCTTAACAATCTGCTCGAAGGATCTCTCATTCCAAATAAATAAATTAGAGGTTTATGATCGGTTAGAATAGTGAACTTTTTACCGAATAAATACGGTCGGAAGTATTTTACCGCCCACACAATAGCTACAAGTTCTTTTTGAATTGTGGGGTAATTTCTCTCGGCTTTATTTAGCGGTCTACTTGCATAGGCCACTGGTTTCATATTGCAAAGTACAGAACCGACAGAAATTTGGGATGCATCCGTTTGAAGGACAAACTGATTATCATCCGAGAAATCGGGATATTGTAGTATTGGCGGTGATATAAGTGCAGTTTTTAGGTTCTGAAAAGACTGTTCACAGTCAGAAGTCCAAAGAAACGGTTCATATTTTCTGGTTAATTTATTTAAAGGTGCAGTAATTTCTGCGAAATTCGGAATGAACTTGCGATAGTAGTTGGAAAATGCAATAAAACGCTTGACCTCATCTGCGGTTTTTGGTGTAGGGTATTGTTTCAAAACTTCGACTTTCATAGGATCTGGCGATATGCCATCTGCAGAGACTACATGTCCTAAGTAGAGAATTTCCTTTTTAAGGAATTGTCATTTTTGCGGGTTTAACTTGAGGTTCACTTTTCTAAGCCTTTCTAATACGTCCATCAAATTTTTATTATGTATGTCTAATGATCGACCAAAACAAATTAAATCATCAAGATAAATGAAGCATTTTTCATAATTTAATCCTGCCATCGCAATTGTCATAGCGCGTGAAAAACAACTTGGTGAAGTTTTGAGACCCATCGGCAGCCTTGTCATTTGATATTGCCCTGATGGTGTTGTGAAAGACGTGTATTTTCTGTCTTCTTTTTCCAATTCTAACTGGTAATAGCCTGAGCTTAAGTCTAAATGACTAAAGTACATTGCTCCGGAAAGGGAATCGAGTATGTCAGTAATATTTGGCAGTGGAAATTTGTCGTCTAAAATTCGTTCATTTAGTTTTCGAAAATCGATGACTAATCTCCACTTTTTTGAATTATTTTCTGATTTTTTAGTAACAAGAAGAATAGGACTTGACCAATTGCTTCTAGCTTCCTCTTTAATATTTTCCTCTAACATCTTATTAACCTGTTTTTCCAATTCGGTTTTCTGAAAATGTGGAAATCTATATGGTTTTACATAAACCGGTGTAGCGTCTGGTTTTAACTTAATTTCTGCTTTGCTATTATTCGATACTGATAATTTATCCCCATCTATGTGAAATACATCGCAATATTTTGCACAAATATTTTGTATCGATTCTCTTTCCTCGGCATTCAAATGTTCTAAGTTCAACTCCCTAAATAATTTTCTAATCCTGTCTGGCTTTTTCTCATCCCTTTCAAACGCACATTCATCATAACCTGTCAAATCTTCCGTTTTTGGTCTAAAATTATAAATTTGAACATCGCTATCTCTCGTATTTATTATCTGTACAGGTATTTTTCCTTGTTTCGGACATACAATACTGCTAGCTAGGAAAACTCCGTTACAAAGTTCTTTTGATAACACAACGCATTCCTTAATTTCCTCCGTCTCTAACCAATATACTTTTTCACACCTAGCTGGTATAAGCAGTTTCCATTCCCGATCTACTTCTGTAAATTTCAACGGAATCTCAACGTGACACCGTTCCTTTCCTGTCAACGACAGTGTTTGGACTTCGTAATCAATACGACAATCAAATTTTATAAGGAAATCTTCTCCGATTATATCGCTACGAGAACAGCTCATATCCTCTAGAACATAGAACTTGTGTACGAATTCCTGACCTTGTATGGAAAAGTTTAGATAAACATAGCCTAAAGTTTCTGTTCGACCACCTATACCGAAGATGCGTACCTTTTGTGATTGGATTGGAATGTTACATCGGCAAACAACTTCATATTTCACAAGACTTATAGAAGCACCTGAATCTACGAGCCAATTATAATTTGAATTATCTATAGGTAGTTCTACATAGTTACTGTAATTATTGTTGAAAGCGCTATTTACGAAAAAACTCTTCTACCTCGGAATTGGATCCGTTGGTAGGTGTAGTCCCATGTGCGAAATGTACACCCCGCGCACGACCATAAGGCCTACCCCTGGAAAAGGGTCGATTCGGGCGGCCATGGTACGAACTTTGACTGTACCTGTTGTTATTATTGTTTCGCGCGTAATTATAATTTCTATTTTGAGTATAACCAAAATTACGATTCTGATTCGAAGGATAACCATGTCTTCCGGTTCCCCTGAAACTGCGGCCACGAGTTGGAAAATATTTTCCGTAAGCTGAAAAATGACTTCGCTTACCTGTTCCGCGGTGACCAGTATAAACTGATCCCTCACTCTCCATGCGGTTGCTTGACAGCTCTTCATCTTTCGCAGCTCTAATTACGTCCTTTAGTGTGGAGTAGTTGCGGGCAGCTAAAATGACGCTCAATTGGCGATTTCTCAATCCGTTAGTGAAACTTTTTATGGCTGTTTTTTCATTAATAGGTGACAAGACCTCAATATTTTCCTCAACACCTTCGGCTTGGGAAATCGTCAAGTTGACAAACATATCTTCCAATTTTTTACCAAATTCGTCTATAGTGTCTGAAGGCTGTTTTGCATTAATTAATTGAAGCTGGAGCGTGTTACTCGATTTTGTAGTAAGCAAATGTACTCTCATATCCTCAACCAAATCGGCACTCGAGTCGTAACTCTTTTCGAGGCGCATTTTAGCGCTCTCTGATAAACGCGTCTTCAAAACAAATTTTATGAGATTAGCCTTTGCACTATCCTCTAACATAGAGTCGTATAATTCGATAGCATCAATGAGGTTTTTGGTTACCTTTTCGTCCCCATTCATTACAGGCAGCAAGGAAGTTGCTGTTTTTAAGTCAAACTTTTCCATTTTCGAATCAGGATTTTTCGTTTCGGGGTCAGTAGTATTAGGTCTTTTACATAATTCTTGAATTTTTTCGAAAATCTTTACAATATTAGCATAAACATCATCTGCGTTTTCGTCAGATAATTGCTCAAAAATTTCTTCGCATTTATCAAATATGTTTGTAGCTTCTGTTAACTTGTTTTCTGCTACCTTACCTACAAAATCTAGCCTTACCTCGACGTATGAGAGTATTCTTAATTTTCTTTAACTCATTTAAATGTGCTAAAAATGTCTCCATCCTCTATACTAATAATAGAAAAACCGGCCAAGAGCGTGTCAGACACGCCCACAAATAGGGTTTCGTAGTCAACGTTTAAATATCAGGTTTTTCAGCATTACAAACTTAATTTTGTTACTGGTTTGTTAGCAGCAGTATGATGACCAACCGCAAATAGAAAAACTCATTTTTTTCTGAAACCTTTAAGGGTACGATATCCGTTATAGTTTTCATTGTAACTTCAAATTGTAAGCTATATTCCATATTTATTTTAAATTTTTAGCGTTTATACTTTAGAAGTTACAGCTGGAACAAATTATGGGTCAAAAACGCCCTTTTTAAAAGCAAATATCTCGTGACAGAAACATTTTAGTGACTTTGTTTCAAAGAAACCTCACCTTAGTTTTAAAAGACCTATTCAACGATACCCTACTCAATATAACAGAAGAAAAAAATTTTTTTTGCCCCTCTTTCACTTGTATGGGAGGGGGTCCAAAAAACATTTAAAATATTTTTTTCTTAACATTTCTATATTTGGGTCAACATGATCTATCTTCTCACCAAATTTCATGTCGATAGCTCTAAAACTGACGAAGATATGAGGGCGCGGCATACAGACAGACAGACAGACAGACATGACGAAACTATAAGGGTTTCTAGTAGACTACGAAACCCTAAAAAGTACCATACCGTCACGCAGCGTAGTGATCGTCGGCCTTATACGTACATTGGAATGCGGACATCTCCATCACATCACTTAACACTGTCCATTAATGCTTATTTTAAATATTTTTGATTATTTAGTTTGTTTAAAATGTCCAGTCCGTTGTTGGTTTTTTTTTTGTGTGTTGTTTTACGCGGTACCGAAGAAATATAGGTTATATTTTATTTAGGTATTTTTTACGCAGAGCCTACCCATTTTCCACTTTTATTTATTTTTCACTTTCATAATTTTAAACGCACTTCACTTGTACACTGTTACCCATTTTCCGTATTTTTCTTGACCTGGACGACTTGGTAGACTTCTGTGTTGCTCGGTAGCCCTAGACTTCTTCTTCAGTTTTCCTCCTTCGCAGAGATTTTCTCATCTCGGCTAGAGCGATTTCACGCCGAACCCATTTGGCTTGAGACTTCTTGTACCAGCGATGGAAGCCAATCAGTATGACGACGGCCAGAATGGCGAGTATGGTCCCCAAAAGCACGTTGGTGGTGCTCACAGTGAAGTGAAGGTCGCTAACTGTCGCTGCTGCTGAATTTCCGGCTCCGTTTTGAGCTATAATTATTTCTTCTTTCTTCTCAGACTTCGACTGCTCTTTACCCATTTTTGCTATATTGTTTTGTCGAAAAGAAAGCATAAACTATACAAATACTTAGCACAAATTTACAATTAGCACCAAACTTTAACTGAAGTTACTTTTAGTTTTGGAAGAAACAATTTTTGCATAACTTCACTGTTCTAAAACTTTTACTCAGATAAAACCACCGGCGTCAACTCGATACGGATCGCGTACATCTCCAAATATGGCAGCGGTCGCCATCTATAGTAGGTTTGGAGGGATGAGTAATACTAGTGAGTGAAACGACTGTTCGGGATCATGTCTGATGTATTACTGAAGATGTCCTAATACAATGGAGCATCTAACTTACTACCTAAGTACATAGCATATCATAGCACCTACTACACACCTCAGCCTTGTGAATACGTTATTCGGATTCGGCGTCCAAGGGTTCCTATTATGATAAGGTACGTTTGGTCGCGGAAACTGTTGCGCATTAAAACGTTGCTGCATTGACCTTGGTGTCATCGGGTAAGTGTGTCGTTGTTCTTGGGGTTGATAATTAGTAAGTAAGTAAGTAAAAACACTTTATTGCACAAAAATAAAAACACGAAGTAAAATAACATTTCAACGTTACTATGCGCAAAGGCGGCCTTATCGCTTAAAGCGATCTCTTCCAGACAACCTTTGGGTCGAGGATAATTCATAGAAGACAGAGCAGTGCGAGAGCAAGTGATAGAAGAGGAAAATAACAAATAACATTAAGGACGCAATAAATACAGAATAAATAATACCTACATATACTGTACATAGATAAATATACCTATAATAGAGATACCTTCACGGTAAATGTTGATCAGGCGCGACTTCACGCGAGTTATTTGTTGATCCGAAAACACATGTTGATCCGACGTCTTAAGTTGATCCAATGTGCATGTCTGGTAACTAATGTGGCTCCGATCGGATCAACATCTGCACTCAGGGGACTAAAAAGGGACTAAAATAAAGTCTATGGAAATGTTGATCCGATATACGAATCCACCCTGCAGTAGTTTTGGCAAATGTTGATCCGATTTGAATGAGCCAATCAGAGCACAGTAATGATTGGATTGGCTGAAATCAGCCGCGACGTTGCCATTTCGTACATTTGGCCGTACAAACTTACAGCTTTTCTTTCGGCCCTCGACTAACATGTTCGCACGTGCCGACGCATCAGATATCCCGCACATTCGGGATTTGGCGCCTTACCACGCGCGACCACCGGATTGGAAACGTTACCACCGCGAGCTGCCTGTAGTGGAGGAGCTCAACAGGGGTACTACCTGATTTGACTCTGCCACCGGTCGATGGCATCATTCCCTCTGGCGGCATTTGCGGGATTTGACTCTTAATGAACTTGCCTTTAGCCGCCGGTTGATGGCTTTGTTTTGTACTCACCAGCGGTCGCTACCGGATTCTTAGGGTGAGAATCCACCAGAGCTGTGCGAGGTAGCTAAGCGGTGTGCGAGAAAAAAATCCACCAATAGAATCACTTCATTTTCCTAGCCTCGCTCAGCTCAGCTCTGGTGGAATCGGGTTTAGCGAAGCGAGGCCATTCTACATACAAAATAAGCGAGAAATGTGTTGCGAGGAATGCGTTGCGAGGAATGCGTTGCGAGAAATGTGCTGCGAGGAATATGTTGCGAGGTTTGCGAAGATTCCCTGCCAGTCAATAGACGGATGATGTTGAAAGCTTCGCAACGCATCCTCGCTCCGCACATTAATGCGCATTTTGACAGCTCCGCTACGCATCCTCGTACGACACATTTTACTCGCACAGCTCTGGTGGAAACCCCTACACATTTCCACAGCACAGCTACGCATCCTCGTACGACACATTTTACTCGCACAGCTCTGGTGGATTCTCACCCTTACTACCTGATCAAGCGGGCCCGAATTCTTTCGTGTCAAGTTCACCGTCCTACCCCAGACAATATCATCACTGACTGAGTTGGGCATTATTCGAATAATTTTTTATTTAAATCATTATTCACGAATGATTTATTAATAAACTAGGCGAATAAATTTTTCGCGAATGAAAAATCATGAATAACTTTTTATTTGAATAACGAATAAAAATTTGTAAGTTAGCACTTATGAAGTAGAAAAAAAATAAGACATGGTGAATTGAATTTTGCTGTTGTGTGTAAAGTCACAATCACTTGCGTTGTTGCTCTGACATGGTTCAACGGATCATAAGGGTTGTTTGGGTTGCAAGGGTTCATCGGGTCGTAAGGATTCATCGGGTCGTAAGAATTCATCGGGTTGTAACTTTGACTTTGATAGTAACTTTGATAGTGGATTTGACAGTGGCTTTTACAGTGACTTTGACAGTGACTTTGACAGTGACTTTGACAGTTACTTTGACAGTGACTCTGACAGTGTCTCTGACGGTGACTCTGACAGTGACTTTGACAGTGACTTTGACAGTTACTTTGCCAGTACCTTGTAAAGTGACATTGACAGTGACTTTGACAGTGTCTTTGACAGTGACTTTGACAGTGACTTTGATAGTGACTTTGACAGTGACTTTGACAGTGACTCTGACAGTGTCTCTGACGGTGACTCTGACAGTGACTTTGACAGTGACTTTGACAGTTACTTTGCCAGTACCTTGTAAAGTGACTTTGACAGTGACTTTGACAGTGTCTTTGACAGTGACTTTGACAGTGACTTTGACAGTGACTTTGATAGTGACTTTGACAGTGACTTTGACAGTGACTTTGATTTTGACTTTGACTAGCGACTTGCGACTTGCGATTTGCTCTGACATGGTCGCAGAGACCTCTGACATGGTTGCCCAGTCCTCTGACATGATTGCAAAGACCTCTGACATGATTGTAGAGTCTTCTGACATGGTTGCATTGCAGAGGCCTCTGACATGTTTTAAATGACCACTGACATGGTTGCGGAGTCCTCTGATATGATTGCAGAGTCCTCTGACATAGTTGTATGGTCTTCTTACATGGTTGCAGACTCCCCTGACATGGTTTCAATGACCTTTGACATGGTAGCGAGTCCTCTGACATGATTGCAAAGACATCTGACATGGTTTCATACTTCAGCCGATGTGGCGCAGTGGTTAGTATGCCTGCCTGCCACGCAAAGGTTCCGGGTTCAATTCCCGATGGGGTCACTCACAATGTTGATATTTATCACTTTGTGAATTTGTCCAGTCTGGTTAGGACATTGCAGGCTGAACCACCTGATTGTTCGCAAGTAAGATGGTTCCGTGCTTCGGATGGGCACGTTAAGCCGTCGGTCCCGGTTGCTGTCTATGATGGCGGTCGTTACACAACCATGTCAGAGGCCTGCTACTTGCAGTAGGCGGTTGAAAAAAACTCTGACACCAGGGTTTATCGGGTCGTTGAATGACTCGGTGTCCCACACGAAAAGAAGAAGATGGTTTCATAGGCTCTGACATGGTTGCAGAGGCCTCTAATATGGTTGCATAAGTTCCTGGCATGGTTTCATAGACCTCTGACATGGTTTCAATGACTTTTGACATGGTTGCATAGAACTTTGTTTTCACAGAACCCGAGCATTAAGTAAGGATACGGTATTTTTGGAAAACTTCCAAAATTCACCGCAGGCAGGATTTGAACCTGTGACCTTCGGCATCAGTACTGCCGACGCCCTAACCAACTGGGCTACCGCGGTTCCAGTTGCGATGAAATTTTGGAAGTTTTCCAAAAATTGTTTACCTAACACGAGAAGTGTTTTAAAATTTGGTATTCAAGGATACGGTAGTGGCTTTAAAGTAGAAGTTATTTAGCACGACAGGCCGCTTTTGCTGGCACATGGTCATCGTGGGGCTGGAGTACCTGATGCAGACCACCAGCATCCCATCTAAACCTTAAGAGATACGGTATCGGCAAAAAAGTAAAAGAAGTCAGCATGACGGGCCGCTTTTGCTGGCACATGGTCCTAATGAGTCACTTCTGCTGGTACGAAGTACAAAAACAACTTTTCACTACAGGCAAAGATCCGATTTCTACGAGAAAACAGGTACCTAAGTAGCAGCAGCGGGTGAAAACGCTGGGCGGGCCGCTATACCGGGAGTAAAAGAAAGGGTATAACAAGCCGAAAGGAGGTCAAGGTACTCATGAAACTGAACAACTTTCTTTCCATGGAACATGGGTCGAAATATGAAAAAAAATTTGGACGTCCCATAGTAAATCAATTAGCAATTTTCTATGACAGGCCCAATATTTTTTTTTTTCATATTTCGACCCATGTTCCATGGGGAAAGTTGTTCAGTTTTATGAGTACCTACCTTGACCTCCTTTCGGCTTGTTATACCCTTTCTGTTACTCCCTGTATACAGGGTGTAAGGGACGGTGTACCAAAAACTTTGCAGGCATGATCAGACCGTGAAACTGAACAACTTTTACTATAGAGCCAATGGTATACAAAATTCGCGATCCGCGGACTGACTTTGTATGGGAGATCGGATATTTTTTCTCGTTACCCACCATTAGTTCCATAGTAAAAGTTGTTTAGTTTCATAGTCTGATCACGCCTGCAAAGTTTTCGGTACACCGTCCCATACACCACGTTTTATAAAAAAAAATCTTTGTGGTTGTTTACCCGATTTATACAATTTGGTTATTATTAGCCAGTTGAAGTGTCGCTTCAAGCTGGATAGTTTTACTTTGGAGTCATATCGGTATATCCTATAGCTTAGCAGGGCTCCTGTTGGTGCACCTGGTGGTCTACATCATGTACTCTAAATATTCAATGTCTATACGCCAGCAGAAGCGTCTCATCAAGCTAAACAACTTTTACCTTGAAGTCATAACTGTATCTCCTATAGTTACGCAGGGCTCCTGTTGGTGCACCTGGTTGTCCACATCAAGTACTTCAAACCTTCGATGTCTATTCGCCAGCAGAAACGTCTCATCAAGCTGAACAACGTTTTCTTTGGAGGCATATCTGTATCTCCTATAGTTTAGCAGTGCTCCTGTTGGTATACCTGGTGATCTACATCAGGTACTCTAAACCTTCCATGCTATTGGCTGGCAGAAACGTCCCATTATGCTGAACATTTCGCTTTGAAGTCATATCTGTATCTCCTATAGTTTAGCAGGGCTCCTGTCGGGGCTCCTGGTGGTCTACATCATGTACTTCAAACCTTCGATGTCTATTCGCCAGCAGAAACGTTCCATCAAGCTGATTATTTCTTGCTTTTGGGTCATATCTGTATCACCTATAGTTTAGTCCGAAAAGGGATCAGTACCATAGATCACATTTTTACGCTGCGGCAGATTGTACAGAAGACCGAGGAGTACAATTTGCCAGTATGCTTAGTGTTTGTAGACTATGAGAAGGCCTTTGATTGTATCGAGACATGGGCAGTACTGCAGGCTCTACAGCGGTGCCACATTGACTACAGGTATATCGAAGTGTTGCAGTGTTTATGTAGAAACGCCACAATGTCAGTTCGAATACAAGATCAGGCCACGGCGGCTATTCCATTGCAGAGGGTTGTAAGACAAGGAGATGTACTATCTCCGAAGCTCTTCACCAATGCGTTGGAAGATGCCTTCAAGCTCCTGGAATGGGAAGAACTTGGCATCAATATCAATGGCAAATACATCATTCACCTTCGGTTTCTGACGATATTGTGGTCATGGCAGAGTCATTCGAAGACCTCAGCAAAATGCTACAGGATCTCAATCAGGTTTCCCAACAAGTGGGACTCAAGATGAAAATGGACAAGACGAAAGTCATGGCCAACTCTCATGTAGCGCCTACCCCAATATCAGTAGGGAACTTGATACTCGAAGTGGTGGACAAATACGTCTATCTAGGACATACAAGGAAGATCTAACTTTGAGAAGGAGGTCACTCGGCGAATCCAGCTCGGCTGGGCAGCATTCGGGAAGTTACGCAGCGTCTTCACGTCCAAAATTCCTAAGTGTCTCAAGACGAAAGTGTTTGAACAGTGTGTCATGCCAGTGATGACCTACGGTGCCGAGACGTGGTCTCTAACTGTCGGCCTCCTAAATAGACTAGGAGTCACTCAGCGAGCTATGGAGAGAGCTATGCTCGGTGTTTCCCTACGTGATCGAATCAGAAACGAGGAGATCAGTAAGCTGAAGTGGCAATGAGCAGGCTACATTTCTCGAAGGACTGATAATCGGTGAAGCAGGAGAGTTCTCGAGTGGAGACCACGTACCGGCAGACGCAGCGTAGGACGGCCCCCGCCAGATGGACAGACGATCTGGTCAAGTCCGCGGGGAAATGCTGGATGCAGGCCGCTTCTAATCGGACAAGGTAGAAATATTTAGGGGAGGCCTACGTTTAGCATTGGACGTCCTATGGCTGATATGATGATGATGATGATAGTTTAGGCGGGCTCCTGATGGTGTACCTGGTGGTCTACATCAGGTACTTCAATCCTTCGATGTCTAATCGCCAGCAGAAATGTTCCATCAAGCTGAACAACTTTTGCTTTAGAGTCATACTGTACCTCCTATAGTTTAGCAGGGCTCCTGTTGGTGCGCCTGGTGGTCTACATCAGGTACTTCAAACTTTCAATGTCTATTATTCGCCAGCACAATCTTCTTATCAAGCTGAACAACTTTTATCTGGAGTCATAACTGTACCTTCTACAGTTTAGCAGAGCTTCTGTTGGTGCACCTGGTTGCCTACATCAGGCACTTCAAACCTTCGACGCTATTCGCCAGTTGAAGCGTCTCGTCAAGCTGTACAACTTTTACCTTTGAGTCATATCCGTATCTCTTATAGTTTATCAAGGCTCCTGTTGGTGCACCTGAAGGTCTACGTCATGTACTCCAAACCTTCAATGCTATAGGTTAGCAGAAGCGTCCTATCAAGTTGAACAACTTTTGCTTTGGAGTCATATCTATACCTCTTATAGTTTATAGTTTAGCAGGGCTTTTGTGGGTGCACCTGGTGGTCATCATCAGGTACTTTAAACCGTCAATGTCTATTCGCCGGCAAAAGCATCCCATCAAACTAAACAACTTTTGCTTTTGAGTCATATCAGGTACTTTGAATTTTTAATGTCTATTCGTCAGCAGAAGCGTCTCATCAAGCTGAACGACTTTTACCTTGGAGTTATATCTGTATCTCTTATAGTTTAGCAGGGCTCCTGTTGGTGCACCTGGTGATCTACATCAGGTACCCTAAACTTTCGATGCTATTGACTGGCAGAAGCTTCCCATTATGCTGAACATTTCGCTTTGAAGTCTTATCTGTATCTCCTATAGTTCAGCGGGCTCCTGTTGGTGCACCTGGTGGTCTACATCAGGTACTTCAAACCTTCGATGTCTATTCGCCAGCAGAAACGTCCCATTTTTTTTTTGCTTTGGAGTCATATCTGTATCTCCTATAGTTTAGGTGGGCTCCTGATGGTGCACCTGGTGGTGTACATCAGGTACTTCAAACCTTCGATGTCTATTCGCCAGCAGAAATGTTCTATCAAGCTGAACAACTTTTGCTTTGGAGTCATACTGTATCCTCTACAGTTTAGCAGGGCTCTTGTTGGTGCACCTGGCAAACTTCGTCAGGTACTCTAAGCCTTCGACGCTATTGGCTAGCGGAAATATCCCATTCAGCTAAACAACTTTTGCTTTGGAGTCATATCTGTATCTCCTTTAGTTTAGCAGGGTTCCTGTTGTTGCACCTGGTGGTCTACATCAGGTACTTCAAACCTTCGATATCTATTCTCCAGCAGAAGCGTCCCCTCAAGCTGAACAAGTTTTGCTTTTGAGTCATGTCTGTATCTCTTTTAGTTTAGCAGGGCTCCTGTTGGTGCACCTGGTGGTCTACGTCAGGTACTCTAAGCCTTCGACGCTATTGGTGAGTAGAAGCGTCCCATCAAGCTAAAAACTTTTGCATTGGGGTCATGTCGGTATCTCCTATCGTTTAGCAGGGCTCCTGTTAGTGCACCTGGTGGTCTACATCGGGTACTTCAAACCTTCGATGTCTATTCGGCAATTCATAATATTAAGTATGCAAGAATGGATATTTGGTCCGCAAAAGCTGTCTTTCTTACCTTGTTACTCTTACGAAATAGGCGGTTAGCTATAGTTAGTATTCTTTGGAAATAGCTTGCTGTGTTCTCTGTCACACGAAGAAAGCGACGTTGCCGCTTTGTGCTCGGGTACCTATTCGTCAAATTCGGCTCCGGATCTACTTAGTCTAAGTAAATGTGGCATATAAATTAAATATACTCTGGATCTAAAAAATCCTTTTCAGTGTGATTTTTTTGACCGTTAATGGATCAACGAATGTCGGTCAAATCGCTGACGAGTATGTTGAAATCGTGTCAGTGCAGATCCACTGACGTCACAAGCGCAGGAAGGCCGGATCAAAGTATATCAGATCGCGCCGTGCGGAGCCGAGTATACACGCCAAAAAGGTGGATCAACATTTGTTCTAACTTCACACTGGAGCTACATTTACCGTGAACGGTTCATTATATATATATATAAATTATATATATTTATATAATACATAATTATATATATCATACATACATAATTACATAAAAGGATATAAGTAGCAACTTATTTTGAATCGATTTTTGATTTCGACAAGTAATGTTGATATACCTTTGTTTTGAAAGTGTCAAGTGTCTTGCAGTGGCGTATTTCACGCGGCAGAGCATTCCATGCGTGGATAGATTTTACTAGGAAAGACTCTCTGTAGTATCCTGACTGACACATTGGGGCCTTCAAAATGTTGTCAGATTTCGAGCGCAGGTTTCTATCATGATCGGAACCAAGAAAGTCGAACCGGTCAGACAGGTAGGTAGGAATTACGGGATTGTTCAAAACGTTGTAAACAACTGAAACTGCGTGAGAATCTCTACGCTGTCTGATCGGCAACCAACCCAGCCGAGCACGAAAAGAAGACACGTGATCATATTTACGCAGCCCGTAAATGAATCGTATGCTCAAATTCTGAAGACGCTCTAGCTTATTCAGAAGGTCTTCGTTCAGATCCAGATAACAGGTATCGGCGTAATCAAGAATCGGAAGAAGCAGAGCCTGCGCAAGTTCTATTTTAGTCTTTACCGGCAACAAGTTCTTCCACCGACTCAACGACCCCACAGCGGCGAAAGTCTTTCTGCTGATCTCCGTGACATGGTTGGACCACGACAGCGTAGAATCGAGCATAACACCTAGATTCTTCACAGATTTACTGTAAATAAGCGGAGACCCATCAAAAACAACCACCGGCAAGTTATCAGTATCCAGGTTAGCTAGTTGCTTTGAACCACCAATGATAATAACCTGGGACTTACTGGGATTCACTGTCAGTCCATGCGAGGTACTCCAGTTCTTCACAGTATTGAGGTCTTCATTAATTCGATCGACACCTGAAGAAACATCACTGACAGCACAATGAGTGTAGATTTGTAGGTCGTCAGCGTAGAGGTGGTATTGGCATTTCAGGAGTGGGGTAAGGAAATTGATAAAAATGGAAAAAAGGAGAGGGGACAGAACTCCACCCTGTGGCACACCGGCTGAAATATCACAGAAAGAGGAGCTTCGATCATCAACGCGAACGCATTGCTTGCGTCCACACAGATAACTACGAAACCACTCCAAAGCTGTAGTGGACAGATTAAGAGACCGAAGCATCGCAAGGAGAATGTCAAAGTCAACTGTATTGAAAGCGTTACTAAAATCTAACAAAACAAGTATGGAGATAAGTTGACTAGACATACCCAGGCGAATGTCATCGGTCACCTTAATTAACGCTGTAACCGAGCTGTGCCCAGGGCGAAATCCGGATTGAAATGGACTAAGGATATTGTTGGAATTAATAAAACTACAAAACTGTTGCTGGACAAGGCGTTCGAGGACTTTTGAAAGGAAAGGGAGGATTGATATAGGACGGTACTGGGATGCGGATGTGGGATTACGGGTCTTAGGAATCGGAATGACTGCCGCCTTGCGCCAGCAATCAGGGAAAGTACCAGAGAAGAGCGAGAAGTTAAAAATGTGACACAGAATAGGAAGAATCGTTTGGAGAGAAAAGAGTAGCATTTTACGACTAATCCCGTCAACACCTTGAGCATCAGACTTAATAGCAAGGAGATTCTTCTCAATTTCTCGCTCTGAAACTGGTCTGAAAGAAAAGGATGCATAGGAAGGAGAAGAATTTAAAGAAAGTGCCTGCAAAGTAGCTTGCTTAACGGCCAAAGGAATTGGTGAGGCAGAAGAAAAGTGCTTATTTAGAAGTTCAATATCGAGACTAGGAGCTAGTGATGACTTGGATTTGCCAATACCAAGCGACCTGAGGAACGACCACACCTTGGCGGGGTTACTATTTTCTACAGAAGAATGTATAAACCGGCGCTGTGCATCTCTGCATAGTCTACTACAACGGTTTCTCAGAGCCTTGTACCTAACACTGTTACTTTCAGAGGATCATTTTTGTACCTGGATTTGGCGATATTTCTTTTATTCATTAAATGCTTTAGATCCTCTGTAAGCCATGGCGCTGGTAGGTGTTTCAATTTGACCGGACGAAGAGGGGCGTGTACATCAAAAAGTTGTGTTAATAGGGAATTGAAAACTTCAAGCTTGCCATCAGTTGTTGGAGCATTTAAAACTGCCTCCCAATCGATACTGTTTAGATCCGACATAAATTTATCCTTGTTTAATTTATTGAAATTACGTTGCAATACCACACGACGTTTAGGCTTAAGACACTTGATTTTATATGACAGATATACAAGATCGTGATAGGAGAAGGCTTCTGCAGGGAATTGGCCGTGGGTATGAACGCGGTCTTTAGAGGATACTATTACGAGATCCAGCAAGGATGGGACACAGTTTGGAAATTTGTGAGTGGCGGACAACGGAAGTATATTTAAATTTGCAGACTCCACAATTGATAATAGATTTGAAGTACGGTGATCCTGCTTCAGAAGACAGGTGTTAAAATCGCCCATTAAGATCGTGTGGTCAGCAGAAGGAACAAATTTCTCCAGTAAAGTTTCCAGCTGAGAGAAATAGTCAATACGAAGTGAGGGACTATAGACAAGACCTAATAAAACCTTTGAAGTTCCTAGCAACACTTCGATGAAAATATGTTCTGCTGACGCTGAATATTTTGAGGGTGAGGGTGATTTGCTTAGAACTTTATACGGAAGGTGTTCACGCAAGTAAATTGCCACACCACCACCTCCCTTATTAATCCTGTCATGACGTATAAGGTGGAAACCTGGTAAGGAATAAGATGCGGTCGGTAGACAAGGCTTTAAGTAGGTTTCTGACACTAATATTGCATGTATATTTTTATTTGAAAACGATGTAACTAAGTCAGAGTAATGCGCGGGAATTCTCTGAGCATTTATGTGCACAGCATTAAAGTTTTTCGGACAAGAAGAAAATTCAGCATCCAGAAGAGAGTCAAGGGAGTATGTGACACTATGGAAACTGCTCGAAGACACGTCAGCTTCAGATGAAGAGGCAGAGAAATACTCATCACAAGAATCGCTGTCGCTATTACCACTTGTACTTTGCATATGAGCTTATGTATTTATGTAATATTGGTAGATATAATAATAATAATAATAATATATGTAATAATTATAGTAATAACATAATAATAATAATATAATTAGTACTAAGGTTTTTAGTTTTAACCTATACGACCTGCCGGCAAACTGGAAAAGAAAACGATTGATTACAACAATAGTTAAATTGTGAATTATATAGTAAGTAACAATAAAAACTGTATGTATGTAGGTGAAAAAACAAAACCAATACACTACACAAAACCAAACTACAACATTACACCTTAAACAGTGCCATAAAAAAAAACAAACATTTAAAAATAAAATTGCTTGAATGTAAGTTTTAGAACGAAACCCCAAAAAAAAAAAAATTGTATAACGTCAAACACAAATGTCAGATTTCTTTGCAAAGGAACGTAGTTAGCTAATGTAAACAAGGCACACAATTATAATTTAGTGGGTAAAAATTGCATAGTGACCAAAAAACTGCCGTAAATCATTGAGACGCTGTCCCCGACTGCGACCCCGCGATGAGGCGGTCCAGTTCCATCATAGACTCGATCCTGTGTTTTTCACCACTCGACGTCTTAACCTGGATGAAACCGTTTTGAGTCCAGCAGTTTTTTACACCAAACTTGTTTCTGGCCGCCATGAATGCTTCATGTCTTGGTTTCTTTAAGAATTCGGACAATGTCACACCGCTGTCCTTGAGTGCTTTCTTACCGAACCATATCCGATCCCGAGCAGAAGTGTCAGCAAATTTCACCAGTATGGGACGTGGTTTTCCTTTGGGATCGGACTTGTTTGTACCCATTCTATGGCTGGTACGAATGCTGCCTGGGCGATGTCGACTGATGAAATCTTCGACGACAATAGAGTAGTGAGGCGAGAAGTGGTGTTTTCGTTCTTCTCCTCTGCAACGCCGTGTACGAGCAGCATCTTGCGACGGGAATGCATCTCTAGTCGGTCCTGACCTCTAGCAATAAGATCGACTTGCGTTTGGAGGACATTGAGGGCATTACAAACCATTTCTTTGAAAGCCAGAAACTCACTATTTAAGGCAGCTATAGAGTTGGGCTGCTTACGTCCGGCTTGTTTGAGCTCCGCTTGAAAATCAGCAATCTTTTTGGCCACAAACTCCCTAGTAGCTGCCATAGATTGAAGTACTTGTGTGTCGAAGTTGCTCATGATGTGAAGTGATGAATCAGTGGTTTTGTCGACTTTGTAGCAGTGAGAGGAAATTTTGCAGGCAGGTAGCACAGGGTTCACTAGTTACTTTTTCATATAAATATTTGATAACTAATGTAGATATATATTATTAAATGTAAATAAACTTGGGAGCAAACACAGGGTGTTGTTTACTCTGCAACTACCCGCGAAGAAAAAAAAAAAAAAAGCAGATAGATAGATAGATAATTAGGTGTGTGTTGTTGTACGTTCTGTTGTATAGGAAACTGATTAATAATACGAGGTGCTGGTAAGATATTCGAAAACTTTTGTTTGATGTTATCGAATCGCCCTTCAGCTTCAAGCTGTAGTATTTTTGCGACGGTTTCATTAAAATTACAGTTACTGACGTACACTTGGTCATGATACGGTAAGCTATGTCTTAATGTGTTCTGAGCCGTATTTATGTAGGGTTCCATGACTTCGTCTACCAAAGGTTTGTTATTTAACCCGTACTTATCATGTAACTTACTTTTAATACAGAATATTTTTTGTTTTAATTCAAATATGAATTCTTTAAAGGTAGTTTTTTTCTTTACATTTGCTAGTTCAATTAAAAGCGTGTTAAAGTCACGATTGTCTCCGCATTCAGATTTTAAAATCGCCTGTACATTGTCAAAATTGAACTGGTGATCCACCATCGAAATTACTGCTGCGGCCCTACCTTGCAGTTTCGTCAACAGAAGCATAACGTTGTGAGGAGTATTGCCTCCTACAATATTCAACCATTGCCGCGCGTTATTCAAATAGTTGTAGATGGTATATGGGTCACCATCATAGGCAGGCACAAAACCAATAAGCGTTTTCGGGTCGACCACAGGGACAGTGACTGGCATCACAGGAGGAGGATTCAGAACCTGTTGTGGTGGTACCCCGTTGTTACAAGGCGGCTGCGCCGCGTTGGTCAATGCCTCATCCATTTTACAAGGAGGAGGGTGAATTACTTCCTCACCGTCCGTCTTACTTTTAAATATGAACCTAGCGGGTCTTAGGAGTGGAATTTTGGATATTAAAGGAAAGCGCACTTACAGTAGCCAGCCGATTACTGCGGTGAGCTGCATCCCACGTTACCACTGTTCACTGAGTCTATTATTCCGCGCACTACACAAATTTATTTATGCGGTTACCCGTGTAGAATTAAGACTTGAGAGTCCGAGCGAAATGCTTGAGTGAAGTTGGGATAACTCGAACTTCCGGAACTCAAAAACTTTTCACTTTCCACCGGGCCCCACGTTGGGCGCCAGTAAAAATACGCGAAACGACAAGTAATTTAAAAAAAACTTTATTTTAATTCAAACAAAGATTTTTAGACTAAAACTAAGACGAGTTATCAACGACGATGGTTGGAGTGAAGTAATCGAATTTTCTACGTGTTTGCTGTTATTTATACCGCTGCTACACCCAATGTTCCTTTGTTCTGAATGTTTTGTCTTTCAAAAGCTAATGGGTCTTTCATGAGACGATATCAGCACACTTTCCTGTAAATGTTTCTTTTCATGCTTGGTGGTCCAGGGTGCAATAAAAAGATGATCCGTTCCATTGTTCATTGTCTTCATTGGAATGTCACCTTCCTCAGGTTCATAGATAGTTATTATATTTTTAGTATCTGGTGGGTTAGGGCTTGGTTGACTCACGTTTCAGCAATTCTTCGATTTTTTTTCTGTTTAGATGTTTATCTGTTTATTTGTTTATTTGTTTATCTGTTTGTATATGAAAGCATCACGCAAAAACGACTGAACCGATTTTGATGCAAATTATAACAAAATGTCGGGAAAATTACTGACCAGGTTATAGGCTAAAAAAAATCAACCCCTAAAAGGGGGGGTTGCCACTATACTTGAAATAAGTTTGCACGGAAATCGATATAACGTTGCGGTAGAGAAATAAGTTAAGTACCTATAAGATGAAAAAAAATCAACTCAAATTATTTCAAGGGGTGAACCAGTCCATGGAACTGAACAACTTTCCCCAAGGAACATAGGTCAACAAATGAAAAAAAAATTGACCCTCCCGTACAAACTGACCCGGCCGGCCGACACATTTTGTATGGGAGGTCCAAAATATTTTCATATTTCGACCTATCTTCCTTAGGGAAAGTTGTTCAGTTTCATGGGCTGGTTCACTCCTTAAAATATTTGCAGTTAATTTTTCTACTCCTTATATTTTGAATTATGTTCCTTGGGGAAAGTTGTTTTCATCCTATCTACTCGAAAAGAACGCGCCGCAATTTTCTTTTATTCGCACTTTTTAAATAAAGAACTCAAGAAGTGCGAATAAAACTACTTTGAATTTAGAACATCTTGATGTTCAGTCAGCGCCAAAGAAATGGAACGCAAATACCTATTGTTCGAATAAAGGCTGCATGGGACTTATGGGACGACCGCAGTCGCGCCGCCCCGATAGAACTAAAAACAAGATACGCGCGAATTACAGTCCATACCTACAATACGATTGTTAGAATTTTATTTATCACTAGCTGTTGCCCGCGAACTTTGTTTCGCCAAGAGAAATGTATGGTATAGACAATACAGAAATTTTCGTATCACTTAGCTCATTTTGCCGAGCTCTATGTGTTCCGTCAGGTAAGCAGACAAACAGGCCCTCCAGTACTAATAAAAGTTCTCCCTAATCATAAAATATGATCAGGACGTTTATCTGTCACCATACCAAACATCACAAAATATTGCAAACTTTTTGAGTGATTCATGCACCATTAGTTATTCTACACACACAGACAGATTGATTGACTTCTTCATCTTCATTTGAGGTCGGTCATACACACCATACACAGTAACAGATTACATATTCAAAATAGATAGTGTGATATTGATATTGATTGTTTAGTACTTATTTTATTACCCGCCCATTATTTTTAAGATTCCGTACCCAAAGTGTACCCTATTACTGAGACTTCGTTTTGCTATCTGTTGGTCACATTCCGTAATAGTTATATACAGGTAAAATTTTAAAAAATTACTGATGTTGTATTTTTGTTGCCGTTGCGGCTCTCATACAACAAACATGATTTTTATGCTATTTTTATACGTAATGGTACCGGTCACGTGTGTTATTATGTTCTTTTATTTTCTTGCTTTGTCTCATGGTTAGTATTTTATGCGTGATTGGTAGATTAGGGCAAGTAAATGATGGTGATGGCTATGACGATGACGATGATGATGGAATTACTTGTGTATGAAGGGCACATTCCACCCCCTCCTGTTTCGAAGTCTGAGCTCTTGAGTTACATCATGATGATATAAATAGTTGGTTACACTATTAAAACCGATGTTTTTTTATTATTTTTATGTGAAAGAGCAAGCCCAGCTTGACCCACGATGTCTTCTAAGTATTTGCTTATTTCACTTCTGTTTTTGTTTTCTTATTGTGAGAGTATAGGAATGTACACCTACCTAAATTAGTAAGCCTGCAAAAGCAGCTCATCAAGTCGTACAGATTTTTCATTTTAGTACTTCTGGTGTTCTATGTAGGTATATCAGGTAGGTACTCCAGATCCATGGCTAATGAACCAGCAAAAGCAACCCATAATGCTGAACAGCTTTTGTTACGTAACCATTACCATCTTTGAATGCGCGCGAATAAGTGATTTTCTGTGATGTGATTGGATGTGATGAAGTGATGATATCTCTGGTAGCTATAGATACAATAAAATGTGCAGTCCGTCTTATAGCTTTGGAGAAAATGGTCAAATGACATAGATAAAAACCACAAAAAGTTTCATTCACGCCTGTCATTTATTTTCTGAATTTGAAATACTTACATGTGAAAGGAGCATAAAAAACGCCTGCCCCTTTTTTTAAATCAATTCATTAAAGTGTTTCTGCCTCGAGATATTTGCTTTTCTCCTCCCAAAGTAGGTATGAACGCTAAATATTTGAAAAAATGTGGAACAATTTCTCAATCTGAAGTTACTTTAAAAAGTATATTGGATACTGAACCACTCAAGTTTAAAAAAAATAAAAGATTTTCAATTTTTGTTTGGTAACCATACACCTACAAACAAACCAGGAACAAAATTAATTTCTTAGGTAATGTTGATTAACCTGATTATAAGTAGCGTCATTCGAACAGGCCATATTTGACAGCTGTCAAAATCATGTTAATGCTATGACATAAGGTCTATTTTTCTTTGTTGACATGTTTCCTAATATATGTTCGGCAGCTGTCAAATATGGCCTATCGAATGACGGTACTATAACTACGAAACCCTGCTTGCTATGTTATTATGTTGGTATACCTGTTCGAATCTCGAGTCCAATGAGGATGTAAAAAAACAACTGCAAATATAGTAAGGGGTGAACCAGTTCAAGAAACTAAACAAATTTCCCCAAGGATCATATGAAAAAAACCTGCCTATTCACTCTCATACAATTTTTAAGGAGTGAATCAGTCCATGAAACTGAACAACTTTCACTAAGGAACATAGGTCGAAATATGAAAAAAAATTGTACCTCCTATATAGGGTGTAATTTTATTAGTGGCGGATCCGTTAAGGGTGTGTTCTGTCAATGAAACTGAACAACTTTCCCCAAAGAACAAACTGACAAAGAAAAATTGGCCCTCCCATACAAATTGACCGGCTGGCCAGCACACTTAGTATGGGAAGACCAATTTTTTTGTATTTCGACCTATGTTCTTTGGGGAAAGTTGTTCAGTTTCATTGACTGGTTCACCCCTTGTAATAAATTCAGTTGTTTTTTTTTCATCTTATACTCGTAGCGTAAGTACCTACTTAACTTTTTCCTCTACCGCAACGCAATATCGGTTTCCGTGCAAACTTATTTCAAGTATAGTGGCAACCCCCCCTTTAAGGGGTTGATTTTTTTTAGCCTATAACCTGGTCGGTAACTTTCCCAACATTTTGGTATAATTTGCATCAAAATCGGTTCAGTAGTTTTTGCGTGATGTTTTCACATACAAACAGATAAACAAATAAACAGTTAAACAGACAAACATCTAAACAGAAAAAAAATCTAAAAACTGCTGAAACGTGTTCTGTTATCAATTTCAAGTATCACCAAACAGTTTTTTTTGGAAAATCTTCTATGTACAGACTTTCGACCCTCTACAACTTTATTATATGTAATAGATTTTTAAAAAATTGTTCAAGTGACCGTGAAAGTATAACATTGCAATAAAATATGAGGCGCCTTTGATTTTCTCATAGAGGGTGATGAAAAGTAGAGTGAATTACTCGGGCGCAAAATATATTTTGGCTCGGGCGACGTACTTTGAATCCCTCGCTGCTTTCAGGATTCTACTAATGAATCCCTTGCTACGCTCGGGATTCTACTCTAGAATTCCTTACTTCGCTCTGGATTCAAATTAGCGCCCTCGCCTAATCTACCTACTATTACTATCGTAAAATGGTTCACCCCTTACAATATATGCAGTTTTTTTTAACTCCCATATTAGACTCGATGCCGTGTGATGCCAGCTTAGAATAGCATCACCCCAATTCTACCCGTGGGTGTCGTAAAAAGTGACTAAGGGATAATCGTCCAGGGAATGGGCAGCAGCGTTCCCTGTAAATGCAGGATCTTGAACTGCGCTCGCCAATCCGCCTGCCAAGCGTGGTGAGTATGGCATCACCCCCCGATAGGGAGGCCCATGTCGAGCAGTGGACTAAGTATTGTGGCTGTTATGTATTGGACTCGAGATTCGAACACGCACCAACATAATAGTATAGCAAAATAAAAAACCCAGCCAAGAGCGTGTCAGACACGCCCACAAAATAAGGTTTGTAGTCAATGTTAAATATCAGCGTTACGAAGTTAATTTCGTTGCTGGTTTGTTTGCAGCTGTATGTTTACGAACCGCAATTTGAAAATCCTTAATTTTTCTTAAAACTTGAGTGGTACAGTATCCGATATAGTTTTTATGGTAAGCGTTTATAGGAGGAGAAGACATTTAAAAGCAAAATATTTCGACACAGAAACACTTTAGTGAATTTGTTTAAAAGAAACCTCTCCTAAATTTTTAAAAATCTATTTAACGATACCCCCAGGTGTTTTTTTTTATCCTCTTTTCACATGTACGCCCAAAAAAAGTATAATTTCTTTTCCCAACATTCTAAATTTGGGTCAAGCAACACGATCTATCTTCACATCAAAGATGTCGATCGATCCAAAACTGACGAAGTTATGAGGGCGGGGCATACAGATAGTTTGTGTCTTAAAGATAGTACAGAAATCTTTACATTTATAAATGTATTAAAACTGTAACTGGTCGGTGTCAAGTAATGTCGGTGCAATAGTTTTCAAAAGAACATTCCGATAGCGTGTCATAGAAACCTGCAGCGACATCTATAATAGGAACTACATACAGAAACAGCAACAAAAAATATCAGTATAACTTGATGGACCGCTCCTGTAGGCCTATCACTTTTGATAGGTACCTAAATGAAAAAAATATACATAGGTAATTAGGTACATAACAACTTTTTAATAAGAAAACAAAAACAGAGGTGAAATAAGTAAGTAGAAGAAATAGAAAGAACCAAGCATCCATCGATATGGGTCAAGCTGGGTTTGCTCCTTTCACATAAAATTAATAAAGAAACACCGGTGTTGGTACTGTAACCAACTACCTATATCATCAAGATGTGACTCAAGCGCTCAGACTTTGAAACAGGAAGGATCGAGGTGGGCTTTCCCCTTGAAATACAAGTCACAAACACACATCGGCGGTAGTCTGGAGTTTCTCCAGGTTATTCCATCATCATCGTCATCACCATCATCATCTGCCTGCCCTAATCACGCATAAAATACTAACCATGAGACAAACATTGAAAATGAGAACGTTCCACTACGTGTAAAAATGGCATAAAAATCATGTTAGTTGTATGGGAGCCGCAATGGCAACAGAAATACAACATCTGTAATTTAAATTTAAAATAACTGTCTTACTATCACGCACGGTTTATGAGAAATAAACCTGGTTATAGACAGACAATGATGCGAAATCTCAATAATAGGGTACACTTTCGGTACGGAACCCTAAAAATAATGGGCGGGTGAATATCAATATCGCACTACCTATTTTTACAAAATGTTGTCTGTTAGTGTGTATGACCAGGCAAAAAATAAGACCCACATGACTCGACAACCCTAGAAAGAACGTTATTGTGCCGAAAAAATAGGAGAGCCAACACCACCTGAAGTGGGAAGGTGCAAGGAAGAAGAAGTCAAACTGTCTATGTAGTATAAATGTGCATGAATCACTCAAAAATTAAGCGATGTTTTATTTTTTATTTATTACAAAAAGGTAAACCAACATCCTTTAAATCTAACATTACATAGGGACTTAATTTTTAACAAAAAACTTTGATTTAAAAGACAATTATAGGCGTACACACATTCTTAAAAATTGTAATTAAAAATTAAGGAAGTCATCTAGGTATCTCGAAATTTTTCTTAGCTAACTGATTATACAACTTACAAATTCGAACTAAAGGAGAATGTGCACGCCAGTGATACTGGCGTGTGCGACAAGGATGCGCATATTTCAAGATGGTCATGAACTCGTTCGCGTACTGTACTTAAAAGGTACAGAATTATGGAGATTTATTCTAAAATTTCTTGACAGTCTACGTTTTATGTAGAAATACAAGTTTTTAGATGTTCGGCATGGTGGAAGATAAACGTTCTGATAATATTTATGATTAGTGGGATCATTTATTCAGCACTGGATACGGTACTGTCTGTCTAGTCTACCTACGTGACGAAACACCGGGAACTCGGCAAAATCACACCGGGCCCGTGACGTGCACGTCACGCATACGCGCCCGGTGTGTGGCACCCTTACGAAAATGTCTGTAAGTATTGAAAAAGTTGTTTAGCATGATGTGCCGCTTCTGTTGGTTCAAAAACTTCCCTTGGCGAAGCAAAGTTCGCGGGCACCAGCTAGTTGATATACTATATCTGCATCCTGCATAGGCAGTATTGGATAATATTTATTATACTGGCCTGCAAAAAATAAAGTTCGTATGGTTGTTTGCACGTTGTTTGTCCTTCATTTTTATAACCGTCAAAAAACGGAGAAGGTTTAGAATCTTCCCTACCCTATTCATCGCGAACTTTATTTTTATTATGTATGTTCACTGATTACTCAGACACGCCTGAATCATTCTTTTTGTTTTTACATACGTACGTACATCACGCCCATATCCCTTCCGAGGTAGGCAGAGCGTAAAAGGCTGTAAAAAACGGACGTTTTCTTTTCTTTACACCATGTCTGACAAAAGTTTGAGAGTCATTTAGAAGACTGTGTATCACCACTGTGTGTTTGGTATTTGGGAATATATTTTTATGTTTGACAGGATGCACTGTCGAAGTGGTCCCATAGTCAACAGGTCGGGCACTGATGGAAGGATAATTGAGAATGAGGCCATCATTCAAAAAAAATAAGTCAAGCACTTAGTATAATTGTTGATATTAGCGGTGATGCACTTTCGCAACAGGACAATATCCACATTCACAGTTGCGCAGGGTCGTACAGTAGAAACCTGGGACAGAAACCGTTTAGTGCCTCCACTGCCTCAGGCAGAATATCGCGCGCACCGGTACACGTGCGAAGTTCACTTTATTCAAAGCAGTACAGATGATGTGAGAGAACTTTGCATGAGTGCCCGCATTGCGGGTACGCGAATATAATACGCGCCACGCAGCGGAGGCCCTTAGAAAAAGTTTAGCAAACCACAAACACCAAGGACTTTACAAACACAACTAAAAGAAATGACGTTTGACGGTTGTTAAATGCATTTTAAATTACAGACTACTACCACAGAACGCAATTTTTTTGTTATCGACCTCGCCTTTGCCTTATCTCGCGTGCGCGCACAGGCCTATTTTTTATGCGCTATTATTTTTCTGTTGTCATGCAATACTATAGGATTTATCTATACAACGCGAATGAAAAGGACTTCTGAATGTTTGTTACGCGGCAAAAAAAGTTGCCGATACGCGGATAAATTCTCAAAGCTACGTAGTTGAGCAATAGTTATTTTGTTTCCTGGGCAAGTGAATAGGAATAGAAATAGAAATCATTTATTTGCTAGAATACCTACATGACATTTTGATGAGATCTTCGATTACATTCCAGATCAGTCTTCTGCTTGTTACAAGCGTGCAAATTTTACAAATCATTTAAGACAATTTAAAATGTCAAATATACAAATCTATTAAATAAAACAAATAAAAATTAGTATCGGTTATAATATAAAATGTCAAAAAAGTAATAATAATAGGTACAATGTCAAACGAGTTTATAGAATAATAATGCAAGTGAAAAATACTTTAAGATTAATTAAATTCATGAAAAATAACGTAAATTTATAGTCATACATTATTCAAATATTGTCCATTAATTTGTCAGTCACCAATTAAATAATTTTGTTTTAAATACATTTATACGAATCAGCGCCATCTTTCGACGATTATACTAACAAATAAAATACTCGTGTTTTGTTTACCTACACGACACCTGCCAAAAATGACCAACAACAAGCAGATTTAATAAAAATCAAAACCCGACTGCGATCATTTAAAAAGAATTGTATTTAAGGATTAAAATTAGCCATCCTGTATTTATGATTTTTAATATAGCCAGTGTCACTAGCACTGCTGAGAGGAATCTAACGACAACTCGTATATCAAAATCCAACTATCCGTTTGAGCTGTAGCCCGTGAAAAAGAATTTTCTTGTCCGCATACGTACATACATACATACTCTCGAAAAACATAACCCTCCTTTTGAGGCAGTCGGGTAAAAAAGGAGGTTGCTTTTATAGGTTACAACTCATTATCCCGCGAGAAAAAGGCATTTTTCTGGGTGTGCGTGCGGATTGAGTGAGCACTTTTAAAAACAAAATTCAGTAGCCATAGTTATTTAGTAAAAGTTCTAAAACAATTGTAAAATTAATCCCACTATTTGTAAAAAGTTAAAACTGAAGATAAATAATATTATGTGTGCTCACTCAGTCCTCACGGAGAACCCCCTGATTGTGCAAAGTTTTTAGTAAAAACTCGAAATAAATAGGTAGTGACTAAAATTACAAATCGTATAGTAAAGTAAAAAAAAAATTACAATTACTTTGATGTGCTCACTCAATCCACACGCTTTCATACGGCCTATTTCTCACGAAGTAATAACAGAATGTTTTCTTTTTATAATGTCCAGTTATAGTTAATATGAGATAGGATTTTGTAAAATACATAACACTCCACTTTAAACCATTTATTTTACCACACAGACAAAACTGTACATAAGTGTAGGTACAAAAAGCATACATACAGGCATAGTGCACATTATATGGTAATTATACATACATAGTTTCTTAAAAATTATTATTTTTTAACAACCTAAGAGCTAATTCACACTGAAGTGTAAGTGCATACACTAGCTACTAGCGTGTAGTGCACAGCCACTCCTGGATGCCCTACGGATATGTAGTTACCTTGGGATCAGTACAGAAGACCACATACAGGAATGGCTATACACACACATAACATTATTCCAACTGCATAAATGTGCCCTAATGAACAGATATGATGCAACATACTTATTAGGTGATAGTTTCATAAAGTAAAATATTTTATTTTTTTCTAAACCTAAGGGCTAATTACCAGTAGAAAAAAGTATGCAATAATGGTAGTTTACACAGCAGTGTATGTAGTGCATACACTAGCGACCAGCGTGCAATGCACAGCCACTCCTGGACACCCTACGGATATGTAGTTACCTTGGGATCGGTACAGAAGACCACGTACAGGAATGGCTATACATACACTATATTATTCCAATAGCGTAAATGTGTACAAGTGGCATAATACAATAGTTATACCTATAAATATTAGTAAGACAATGTCCGTGTGGCGAGGGCTCAGGTCTCAGTGTACGCTGGCAACGAGGTTACCAGCACTGTTTTTCAGCCTGTCCCTCTCCATATCAGGATACGATAATTAATTGACAGCGCCACATTGCTATAGTTATAGATTTATGTAACATAGAGAGAAAAAGAGATTTACTACTTAGAAATATGAAGGCATGAAATTGCAATCTTTAGGTAGTATGTACTAAATCTAGTAGGTTAGTAATTAAGCTAACTAAATAGGTAAAAAATAAATCATTAAGTAGGTAATCAAGCACACTGTTGATTATTAAATAATAAGGCTCTAAGTTTAGCTTTAATGGTTGGTTGGGACATACTCAATGTAAGGTTAAATGGGAAACTCAGAAGAAACTCACTTTAAATTGTCCATATAAAATAGTCATTTATTAATTAAATAATGCGGATAGGTGTACGTGCTCTCTATACCAGGGCGCAGTTCAGATGACGTAAGGAGCGGTAGTACCTTTAAACTAAATAGCTATACAAAACAAAGGATTGATTGTTTTAGTAAATTGTACAAAAGAGAAATACTGTTACTCCATAGGTTGAAGTGAGACACATTTATTTTTGTCATATTCCAACACGCCCCCTCAAAAATAAATCCCTTAAAATCAAAAATAATCCCTTTATCTAATGTCTAAGCTATTTACAATATGCACGCACCTTCCTTTGTCTGGGGAACAACGGTTACCTTATTTGATCCAACATTCGTTGCGCAGGATTAGGGAAACCCAGGAAAACCTAATCGGACCAATCTATAAAAATAATACGTACTTATAAAATTCAATATAACTATCTTAAATACTGAATAGTTTCGTCACACCACACTGTGTATGTACACTGCTTCTTTTGAGAAGTCCTTTTTACATGATAACACCAAGCTCATCTCTCAGTGTTGTAAAACGCACCGCTGGTAGGGACTTTGTTAAAATATCAGCCAACTGATTACCTGTGGGTATATAAAACATTTTAATAACATTTTTCTCAACTTGTTCCCTAGAGAAATGATACTTTATATCAATATGTTTTGATCTTTTGTGGCTTGTAGGGTTATTTGCAATACTTATACATCCATTGTTATCCTCAAACACGGGAATAGCATTTGTCAATTGAATGTCAATACTAGTTACCAGTGATCTTAGCCACAAAGCTTCTCTAACTGCTTCAAATAATGCGATGTATTCAGCTTCTGTTGAAGAAGCCGCTACTGTTATTTGTCTCTTCGTATACCAGCATATTGTGCATTGTTCGAACAATTTAAATAAGAAGCCTGTTGTACTTCTTCGATGAATTTCATCGCTACCCCAGTCTGAGTCAACATAACAACTCAGCAAATCATTATAGTTATTGCTCCGGATGTAAGTCAACTTCAATTCCATGGACCCTTTCAAGTAACGTAACACCCTCTTCAAATGTGACCAGAGTGATTCATTGTTCTTGTTACCGAATCTACTCAGCATATTCACAGAAAAGCTTAAGTCGGGCCGAGTACACAGCATAATATACATCAAGCACCCGATAAGACTCTTACAAGGGGCTTTTGTTTCTTTACTAGAATTCAATGCGTCATAGTCCAATTTCGTTTCTAAAGGTGTGTTAACAGATTTACAATCTGTCATATTGAACTTTCCTAATACGGTCTTTATGTACGAAGTCTGATCCAATGTAATTTTGTTAACACTCCTTTCGACTTTTATTCCTAAGAAACATTTAATTTCTTTTAAATCGACCATTTTAAACTCATTCATGAGGTACTTTTTAAAGTTATTCATGGTTTGCAAATCTGCAGTTGCAATGACAAGATCATCCACATAAAGTATGACATAAATGTTTCTTGAAACATCACCCTTATTTAGAAAATATATGCATCTATCAGCTGATGAGTAACGAAATCCCATTTTAAGTAAGGCTTGTTCAAACAATTCAAACCAACAGCGTGCCGATTGTTTTAGTCCATATAGCGATTTGTTTAATTTGCAAACTAAATTATTTTCATTTGCTATACCCTCAGGAATTTTCATATAAATTTCCTCTTTCAGTATTCCGTTCAAAAACGCAGTTTTTACGTCCATGTGGTGCACATGCAAATTATGTTGATTCGCAAAAGCTATCATAAATCTGAAACTTGCAATTCTCGCTACTGGAGCGAACGTTTCATTGTAATCAACCAAATATTCCTGACTAAAACCACGTGCTACTAAACGAGCTTTGTACTTTACGGGTTTTCCAAACTCATCATTTTTTAATAGTTAATACCCATTTACAATCAACGATATTTCTGTTCTCAGGTCTTGGTACCAATGTCCAGGTTTTATTTTCAGTTAAAGACTTAATTTCGTCGTGGATAGCATTTTCCCATAAAAGCTTATCGTCCCTGGATTCAATCTCTTTGAAAGACTGTGGAATTTTGCATACCAATGATGCAGCACACAATAAATAATTCTCAGAAATATCATTATAATTTTCATTGTATGAAATGTTAGGTAAGTTTTTTATCCTCTCACTTCTTCTCACTTTAGGTAAAGTCATCTCAGTCTGAATTAAAGTCTCTGTATTTTGAAATAAAGAGCAGTCTGTATGCACATCTGTTTCACGCACAGATTTATCAATTTCAGATACATTAGGCGGTGGCCCTAATGCTCCAGAACACGGTATTTCACAAGTTTGTTCACTGCTACAACTATCTGTATTCGTATAAGATTTGCACATTCTCTTATTAGAGATGCGCCCGTCAGAGTTGTCGTCTGAATCAGGCCTATCTGACTTTGATGGCCTACTTGACAAGAAATTAATCTCATCCACGATCACATCTCTGACTTTAACAAACTTTTCATCTACCACATCCCACACCTTATAACCATTTGATTCATAACCAACTAATATACCTTTTAAAGACTTGTCATCAAACTTCGTTTTTCTGGTTTTGTTGACAAAATAAACAGTTGAACCAAATACTTTTAGATACTTAAGTTGCGGCTTCTTATTATGCCACAATTCATAAGGTGTGTTATCTGTTTTCAGTGCTTTGGTTGGGCTGACATTTATTAAATATGTAGCAGTCAAAACAGCCTCACCCCAGAACGTCTTATTTAATTTCGCACCAGATACCATTGCACGACTACGTTCTGTTATTGTTCTTATCATACGCTCGGCTAACCCGTTTAAAGCCGGTGTATACGGCACTGTCAAGTGGTACGTTATACCTTTTTGCACACAGAACTCCTTTATTTCATTCGAAATATATTCACCACCATTGTCACAATACAAATTGACTACACTCAGACCGAAATGGGCTTCACACTTTGCAACATAATCTCGAAATGCAGCAAAAACGTCTGATTTATGGGCAATTAAATATGTCGCACAGTAGTGGGTATACTCGTCTACAAAAATCACAAAGTAGTTTTTGTCGTCAAGTGTTGAAGGAGTGATAGGACCACACACATCTGTATGCACATTAAATAGAGGTCGTTTCAAAACTTTTGACTTTGATTTATTAAATGGCAAACATGCTTGTTTACCATTTATACAAGCTTCGCAAAGATTATCATTCGGTTTTATATTATTCAATTGTTCTATGTCAGAAAACATTTGCTTGCTCTTGATTTGCAAAAACTTCGATTTGCCAATATGACCTAATCTTTGATGCCATAATTCATAATTATTGCGAACGACTCTATTTGATGTGCTGCTGTTAATATTTAAAGCGCATTTGTCAAGCATGAATTTAATATTAATCAAATTATTGTTCAGTGACTCACCCTTTGTTACCAGCATCTTACCCTTATTTAGTACATTGACTGTTCCATCATTATCAAATATGACCGTCATACCGGCTTTTTGCATCTTTTTAACAGAAAGCAAGTTGTAGGGTATCTTTTCGCAGTAGAGAACATCCTGTAGAACTCCCCGTACTCCCAAGCTACTGGTTATTGGCAGACTTCCTTTTTTAGTCGCTGTTATGTACGTTCCATTCTTTGCCACTGATATCTTAAGTGGAACTTTCAAAACTTCGAAGTTCTGAGCCAAATCCTCTCTGTTTATTAGATGGTCCGAGGCTCCAGAATCGAGTACAAAAGTGATCATCTGTTGTCCTTCTTGCTCAGTGCTGCCTCCTGCCATAAATGCAAATCCTGATATATTATTAGGATTTACTTCATTGCATAAGTTGACCGTTTTTATGGTTCTATTGTTTTGTTGTTGTTGTTGTTGTTGGTGTCGGAAGAAACAATTTCTTTTTAAGTGTCCCTTTCTTCCGCAGATATGACATTTGAGTACTCGCAGTTTCTTTTTAAAAGTGGGTCGCGATTTCAGGCCAAAATTAAAACTTTTAGGCTTAAAATTGTCATTATGTCTTCCGGCCTGTAATACTTTCAAACTAGTGTCTCGCCTTTCATTAATTAGCTTTATTTCATGATCCAGTAAACGCGTTTTTGTGAAAGATAGCGTCAGATCATCTTCAGCTAAAGTTTCAATAGCTGTGATAACGCCGTCATAAGTTTTTGGCAATGTCATGAATAGATGACATACCTTATCAGCCTCTTCGAGTTTTGCACCTGCGGCAATAAGTTGACATATCAGATCTTCAAAGTTCTGGAAGTGTTGAATTAGTGGTTTTTCTCCTTCCAACTTTAAATTCAGCAATTTTTTACGTAAAGCAAGCTGCGTTGCTATGCTTTTTCTGGCGTAAATAGAGTCCAGATTTGAAAAGATTTCTCGCGCCGAATTGTCTTCTTTAATTAGTCTCAATAGAGAATCTGCGAGATATTCTACTATAGTGTTTTTCGCGATTCTCTCCTTTCGAAGCCACTTAATGTCGGGATCCATAGGTGGTTCTTCGTCAATCACTTTTAAAACATCAAGTTCGTTTAATAGGTTTCTAATTCTAAGTTTCCACACACTATATTTGTCCCCATCAAATGGTTTAATGTTTCTTTTCACTTTTGAGTTGTCCATTTTATAAAATTGATTTATTTTCACAGATTATTTTAATTTTAAGATTTACACACTTTTATTATATTGAAAGTCACTGTCTTTATTTTATTTACACTAAATAGTTTTATATTCAGAGTTCACTTAGTTTCTCTGGGCCCATAACCTGTAAGGTTAAATGGGAAACTCAGAAGAAACTCACTTTAAATTGTCCATATAAAATAGTCATTTATTAATTAAATAATGCGGATAGGTGTACGTGCTCTCTATACCAGGGCGCAGTTCAGATGACGTAAGGAGCGCTAGTACCTTTAAACTAAATAGCTATACAAAACAAAGGATTGATTGTTTTAGTAAATTGTACAAAAGAGAAATACTGTTACTCCATAGGTTGAAGTGAGACACATTTATTTTTGTCATATTCCAACACTCAAACGCAACGGTGGAGGTAAGTTATTCCAGATTTTCGATGCGGCGTGCTTGAAACACCCCTGAAAGCCTGTCGACTTATGACGTGAAATCATCAACATATTTGCCTGTCTCCTACGTGTACATCTATCATACGCATCTCTTACCCACTTTAGTTTCTCAAACAGATAAATAGGCTTTTTTGTATGAATTATCTTATGAATCAAGCACAAAAAGTGTAATTCTCTTCGCGCGTCCATTTTCAGTATATTATTAGAGTTAAAAAAGGGAGTAACATGAGCTCGCTTCGGAACTTCAAAACAAAACCGCGCACACGCATTTTGTACGCGCTGTATAGCTTTTTTTGTTTTTTCGTGTAGCCTAGGGCCATACACACAGTCACAGTAATTAAACACCGAAAGTATGACGGAATCCACTAACATTGTACGAGTCACGCGTACATTACTTTCTGTTTACTATGCATTTTTACTATATGACCTAATTTGAGTCAGTCGTCACCTAAGCGTCGTCATGCACTGCCGTGTATAGACAGGCAAATTAACATATTACCACGGAATACATAATAGTACAGGTAATATTACGCAAAGTGCGGCTCAGATAACTAAACTTCATCTTTATATCAATAAACAATTGATTAACACTAAGTGAGTGGTTTCGTGTGATACAACAACCTACAAACTCGAGTATCTATACAACTGGATAACCCGAACATCGTTTTGGTCCTTCAAGTCAAGCGACCTATGGATCGTCGTGTCCGTCGTGTCGCCGCTATTTAAAGGTATTAGTGCCGTGTTTCTCTACTGTAGGCGCAATCGGTGCTGCTGGCCTCCCACCAGCGGGTCTCACCAGCAGCATTGAGAAGGTGCGAAACCTATAGGACGAGAGCATTGCATTGATATCAATATAGCGTATTTACAACATCTACAAAGAAGATTTGATCAGAAAGAAACCTACAACAAGCCGACGGCGTGGGATAACTGAAACAGATCTTCGATATACTTTATACAACGTGTAAAGTTTTGAACCAGCGTAGATAACGTCTACAGCTACTACAACATCTTAACTGCGTAACCAACTCAACTTTTAACTAAATTCCTATACAAACGGAAAAACTACAAATACAGCAATGTCGCATGATTAGATTAGATTAGATTAGATTTCTTTATTTCATATTATCAATTTCATAATTACAATTTCTTAAAATTAGATAAAAATGTCCAAGGATAATATGATCGTCAAAATAAACTAAAATAAAAATTATGTCAAACTTACTAAATAATAACTAAAAAAAAAAAAAAAAAAAAAACTAGCAATGTCAAAAAAATACAATAATAACAAAACAATAACAAATAATACAATGTCATAATAAAAAATAATTGTAACAATACAATTTGAATGTCAATAGAAATATATCAAATAAAAAATACAAAAAATAAAAATAATGTCATAACAAATAAGAATATTGTAAACAATTTACAAAAATTTAAAAGCTAAAAATTCCTTAATTGTATAAAATTCATTTTCCAACAAGAGATTCTTCAATTGGCGGTAGAATATTTCGTCACTGATTTCATTTTTTAGGTTTGCGGGTAATCGTTCATAGTATGTAGGTCCTATTACCCGCGGGTTTTTCGTTGCCATTTCGGTACGTCGGCGAACAGTCGCAAGTCTTCCCGTGTTTCTCAACAATCGATCTCCAGCTGAACGGCGACTAAAACTTGCGATGTTCCTGCGCACGTATGATAGCAACTCAAACAGATACAAGTTAGTCATAGTCATTACGCGAAACTTTGAAAAACGTGTTCTGCAAGTTTCACGGGGACCTATATCGGCCATGATGCGTATTGCGAGTTTTTGGAGAATAAATACACGCTCGGAGTCAACTGAAGTTCCCCACAGAAGTATACCGTACGACATCAGGGATTGGAAATGAGCGAAATATGTTTGCTTAAGCACTGAACTAGAGACAACAGGACGCAACTTCCTCAACGCGTAAGCAGCACCAGTAAGCCTGTCACAAAGTGTTTGCCTATGAATTTTCCAATTCAAGTTTGGATCAAGCGTGAAGCCTAGAAATTTGCACGAAGGACATATAGGGACTGGGCTATTTATACTGAGTGGCTTTTCTATCGATTTGGCTGAGAACAATATCAAGTTGGACTTGGAGGCATTGAGAATAAGTCCATTTGAGGAAAACCATTCTTGCAGCTTGTTATAAGTGCATGTTATTTTGGTGTTGAGTTCCTCGTAAGTACGTGCACAAAGTATAACAGTCGTATCATCCGCGAACAGGACAACCAGACCTTCCGTGATGAAGTGCGACAGATCGTTAATGAAGGTCAGAAACAGCGTATTGCCAAGCGAGGATCCTTGCGGAATACCTACGGTGACGTCACCCGCCACTGATCTGTACTTACGACCATTTGTAGTGACCTCGACCAGCTGCTTGCGGCCACTCAAGAACGACTGCAGTAGCGTATAGGCATTGTCATTGATCCCGTAGCGATGTAACTTGTCCAGAAGCAGGTCGCTTTGAATAACATCAAATGCTTTCGTGAGGTCACAGAAGATTCCAGCCGTTTTGTACCTATCGTCTATACTCGTAAGTATTGAATCAGTTACTTGATGTGCAGCAGTCGTGGTAGATTTCCCTTTCCTATATGCGTATTGTCTGTCTGTCAGTAAGTCATTTGTTTCCAGATGTTCCATTAGACTTTTAGATACAATCGATTCGATAATTTTCGAGATGTTTGGAACTATTGTTATTGGTCTGTGGCTATCTACTTGTGTCTTATCTCCTTTTCCCTTATAGACAGGACAGACCCTAGTGGTTTTAAGGGAATCAGGGTATACTCCATCGCGAAACATTTCATTTATTAGGCTTACTAATTTAACTGCCAACACTGGCCAAATTGATAAAATAATATTAACAGAAATGTCGTAGATGTCCAATGTTCCTGATTTTTTCAACATGCTTTTAAGTACCTTATTAAGGGCATCTAGCGTTATAGAAGGTAAAAAATATTGCGGTGGATGTAGCTTGCTTAAATACTGATCTAGGTATCTAAGGGCCTGTTGTTTATTAGTATTTAGCATAAGACGAAGAATTTAACCAGCTTATAACGAAGCAAGAAAAAAGCTATCAAAATATCAATCAAATAGCAACCAACTTTGGGAAAGATGGAGCGGATTGAAAACACATTGACTATCTAAACAAACGCATCAACGCTTTGGAAGCCCACTGGAGTGAATTCTGCTGCAATAATGAAATCTTGAAAAAATTCGAAGAAACGAGGGGAGATGCCGATTATTATACTAAAAAGGTATTTACTACAACTAAGGCAGTGTACAGCAAGACTCTAAGAGAGATGATGAATATGAAAATTGAGCTTTTGGGTGGCCTTGAAGATACGACTGCCGGGGGAGAGGGCCGCCAAGAAAAACCCCCGGACCCTGAGTTTCAAAATGAAGGCAATAACGACAACGTGAACTCACTAACACGTAAACAAGTATGCAATTTCAGTGCATTGGAGAGAGCTGTTTCTAAGATCAATCTCCGTAGGATGCACGAAAAATGGCAACTGCAAGATCAGCTGAATATACTACAATCCAAGTGGGACGCGATTGATAAGGTCCATTGGGAACTCAGCTACTTACTCAATGGATCCAACGAAAAATACGAAAATCTCTTCAGTCATTGGGAGAAAACTTATGATAAGCTGAAAGAAGATCTAAACAGAAAAATATGGGAGAGTTCACACTACGAGAAATCTACCCCTAAAATCGAACTTCCGGAATTCAACGGAGACTACAACAACTGGGTGTCTTTTCGAGACTTATTCTTCGAGACAATCCATAATAATCCAACTATAAACAAGACTCAGAAAATGAAGTTTCTGAAGTCTAAACTAAAAGGCGAGGCTGAGAAGTTAATAAAACACCTATCAGTCAGCGCAGACAACTATGATTCATGCCTTGAAATCATACAGCATCGTTACGACAATAAACGGCTGCTGTTTACGTCTTACATAGACACGCTACTCAATCAGCCATCGATCGAGAAAGCGAACGCATCAACTATCAAAAAAATTCCACGATACAACTAAAGAATGTTTGAACGCATTGAAAAATATCCATATCGAAATTCCTGTGTGGGGGCCACTCATCGTGCATATTCTATCATCAAAGCTGGATGACACCACCCACGGCGACTACATACGAAGCATGGCAAACTCCAGAGAGCTACCAGATCTTGACGAGTTCATGGAATTCCTGGAGATGAAGTTCATGACATTAGAAACATCCCGTACCAAAAAGGGCGCTCCAAAGCCAAACTATTCAACAAACCAATATAAAAGTAATTATGAATCGAAGCCAATGAACTTTAACCGATCAGAAAAGTGGACAAAAACATACCACACTACACTTCAAAACTGCCCGCTATGCAAAAACGGCCATGCACTGCGGCAATGTACTACTTTCCTAGAAATGGATATTGCAACTCGAAACCGAACGGTGAATGAACTTAGGATTTGCCGTAATTGTCTTTATGCGCATGATGGAAATAATGATATACAGGGTGCTACCTCAAATAAACACCCTGTATGCAACTCGAAGAAACGGTGTCTAAAATGTGGATACAAACATCATACACTACTTCATGATGACAACTTCAAGGGACAACCCCTAAACAAATCAAGACCATCAACTTACCACATCAACGGGTTTAACCAACAAAAACTGATGACAACCGTCCTGATCAACGTAAAGAACAAAGAAGGCAATTATATCGTACTAAGAGCACTTCTAGACCAATGTTCAGAGGTATCGCTCTGCTCAGAGTCCACAGCACAACTTTTGAACTTACCGAGACAAAAAACATCGGTAACGGTAACTGGCATCGGCTCTATAAAGGGCACCAGCAAAGGGCTGATCAGACTAGAATGCAAGTCGACTCATTCAGACTATACGTTCAGCACTGAAACGTTAATAATGCGTAAACTTGTTAACAATCTGCCAAACTCTAAGATAAACACGGAGAATTGGACACATCTCGACAACATCAAACTAGCGGACCCAAAATTCAATATACCGGGCCCCATCGACCTGCTACTAGGCGTCGATATCTACTCTAAAGTGATCATGGATGGACTCCTGAGATTAAACGAAAATCTACCAGTCGCTCAACGCACTCAACTAGGCTGGATAGTCCACGGTGAAACACAAGAAACACAACAAGAACTGAATTGTCTAGTTACCATACATGAGCTAGACAATTTGTCTCATTTTTGGGAGACAGAAGAGGTCCCAACGGAACCTAAACAAAGCTCGAGCAGCGACTATTGTGAAGAGCACTACGTCAACACAACTGAGAGGTTGGACAACGGGCGCTACGTGGTAAAAATGCCAATGAAGCCTAACTACGAGCAAGATCTCGGAAACTCTAAACGCCAAGCCATCGCACAATTTCTTCAACTGGAAAAGAAAATAGCGAGACAAGAGCACTTTGCGAAACTTTACAAGCAATTTATCAAAGAATACATCGACATGGGTCACATGAAACCCGCTGAAAAATCAGATAAACAACTACAAGTTTATCACCCGCACCACGGAGTGCTAAGGAAAACTTCACTTACAACTAAACTGAGAACTGTATTTAACGCATCTATGAAAACAGACTCAGGTTTAAGCTTAAACGACTTGATGGAAAAAGGGCCGAACCTACAAAAAGATATCTTATCATTGATAATCAAGTGGCGAAGCTACAAATACGTACTAACGGCGGATATAGAAAAAATGTATCGCCAAATCCTTATTCATCAAGATCAACGCAATCTGCAAAAGATAATCTGGAGGGAATCGCCTACAGAACCACTCCAAGAAATGGAACTATGTACCTTAACCTACGGTACTAAAGCAGCGCCATTAATCGCCATGCGCACTCTACTACAACTAGCCGAAGATGAAGGCCACGCCTACCCCTTAGCGAGAAAGGCACTACTAAACGACTTCTATATGGATGACGTCATCACGGGACATCATACCATCGAGCTAACAAGGCAACTACAACATGAACTCTACGAGTTACTGAAAAAAGGCTGTTTTATCCTGCGTAAATGCCCAACTAACAAGTTTTGGTCGTATAATGGTCGGGACAACGTTATCGTTACGTCTTGAAGTCGGATAGTTTTGGTCGTATAGTGGTTATGTTAACGTATATACGACGCGATTTGGGCACAAATTATATGACTTTTGTCCGTATAAAGATCGTATTAAGGTCGTATTAATGGGCTTAAGTCCGGTAAAAGTCATATACAAGTCTGTTTCGCGACATATGGTCGAATAACCATCATATGAGTGACTGTTATTCGACCATTTAGCCGTGTTGTGGTCGTATTATTGTCTTTAAACCGATCAGAAGTCGTGTAGTGGTCGTATTACTGACATTTACACGACCTGAAATCGTGTTGTGGTCATCGGCGTTACTTTATCGTGCACGGACTTCAGTGTGCTATCAAACGAGTGAAAGTGAGGTTAAAGACAAACAAATCATTCAAAATAATTAATGTCTGCCATGTTTGTTATCGAATATAATCTGAAAAGTTGTGAATGGTGTTTGGAACTGCTTAGTGTTGAGTTTTCAAGTGGGAAATTGTTTTATCGACTATTTTGTGTTATTATTCAAACAAAATTTTAATGCCCCCTACAAATAATAACAATTTGAATTATTTTATTTATGTTTTTAATTCATTATTTATTTATATAACGTTAATACAACTTTATGTCGTGATCGCGACTGTTAAAGGACACTTTATGACTAAAAGTCGGGTTATATGACTAGAAACCATTTTCTGTCCGCCATTTTCAGGGTACCGTTTAGAAAGTGAAAACCTTGAAAGACATTGTATTGTTCATCATAATACTGGCCGACAGTATAATGTACACCACACCAGAGGAACACAATACAATACAACATTATGGATGGAATCAAAACAATGTCGCCATCCTTCACCCCGTACCAAAAATGTACGGGGGTGTAATGAACGACATTGTGATCGGAGATATCACGTGAGTAGTAGCGTAGTAATGTGACTTGATCGATAATTTTACATACTATTTTGATTGTAATGCACTCACAGTGCTATATTATTCTCACAAGTGAAAATAAGAAATAGAAAAGATGACGTACATCGACCGGGGATCGAACCCGGGCCGCATGGGTAAACGCCCCACCGCTCTGCCACTGAGCTATCGATGCACGTAGTAAGTTCTAAATACTTACTATAGATGTCGCTGGATCGTCGCTTGGAGACGAACATCAAGAGATAGAAAATTTGGCGTCCATCGGCCGTGCATCGATAGCTCAGTGGCAGAGCGGTAGGGCGTTTACCCATGCGGCCCGGGTTCGATCCCCGGTCGATGTACGTCATCTTTTCTCTTTCTTATTTTCACTTGTGAGAATAATATAGCACTGTGAGTGCATTACAATCAAAATAGATTGATTAAGCAAGCTTCATCATATGGTTTGAATTCCACTCATAATGTGGACTAACCATGTAGTAAGTTCTAAATACTTACTATAGATGTCGCTGGATCGTCGGTTGGAGACGAGCATCAAGAGGTAGAAAATTTGGCGTCCATCGGCCGTGCATCGATAGCTCAGTGGCAGAGCGGTGGGGCGTTTACCCATGCGGCCCGTGTTCGATCCCCGGTCGATGTACGTCATCTTTTCTCTTTCTTATTTTCACTTGTGAGAATAATATAGCACTGTGAGTGCATTACAATCAAAATAGATTGATTAAGCAAGCTTCATCATATGGTTTGAATTCCACTCATAATGTGGACTAACCATGTAGTAAGTTCTAAATACTTACTATAGATGTCGCTGGATCGTCGCTTGGAGACGAGCATCAAGAGGTAGAAAATTTGGCGTCCATCGGCCGTGCATCGATAGCTCAGTGGCAGAGCGGTGGGGCGTTTACCCATGCGGCCCGGGTTCGATCCCCGGTCGATGTACGTCATCTTTTCTTTTTCTTATTTTCAATTTTACATACATTCCTAACTAAATCGATATCGTTTTTATTTAAAATAATATAATTATATAATATTCTTTATTGAGCTTAGTCGCTCAATTTGTTCGCTCCAACTCTAACCTTACCTAACCTACTGTTTTGTATTTGTGTTAAAGGTTGTCTTTTATTGTGGGGGGCTGCACCCTCAAAACCACCGTCCCGCCTCGCTGGGTTGCCTTGTATGTTAGGTTCGAATAATTAATCTACAAGGAGTTAGGAAAAATACATAGTTTGTTCTATCGTATAATAAAGTATGTTAAGGGTGTTCAATTAATGATAAAAAAATATTTTTAAAATCTTTTAATCAAATAGTTCAACTCTAGCGCTTTACAGTGTATGTACTGTCAATTACCACTCCAATAACTATGCATGCACTGTTCCTTCACAGCGCGTAATAAGGTCTACAACGGTGCAACCGCAGCTAAACGTGACAGTAACGATGTGCGCTATCACGCTCAGACCTAGGGTTGAACTTTTCAATTTATTTTTTGAAATTATGTTTTATATAAAATATTTTTAATTTATCTTTTAAACATGGTCAAGACACTATGTTATACCTACGTAATAGAACTTGTGGTATAAAGGAACGTACTACTTTTTTTAACACCCTGTATAAGTCGATTACAGCCAACACTGTCACTTCACTTCATCCGCTGTGACGTAACTTGTTTTGATTCTATTTGCAGCACTGTACATTATTAGTCTGGGCCCGTATTTCAAGCCTATCCACAATGCCGTACATTATTCTGTTGTACAATTCGTTGTCGGGCATTATCGTGTTGTGCATTGAGTATATCGTGCATTGTATGTACTCCACGGAGGAAACGCGGTGAGACGTAAGATAACATCTGTCAGACAAGTGATAGTAAGCCGTATTGATGCGACGAGTCCTTATAATGTACGACATTGTATTGTAGAGCATAACTATTGCTGACAGAGTAATGTACGACATAATGAAGTACGACATGATGAATGGAATCAGGACCAACTATAGCCCCGTACAAAAAATGTACGGGGGTATTTTACACAACATGATGAACTATTCTTAAGGCTGGCAGTAGTGATCTGATTTAATCGTTAATTTCACATACCTACTTATCAATGCCATCTTCCTGCCCTCATCCCAATTACCTGGGGTCGGCGCAACACGTTTTGTTGAACACAAAATCGTGTTGCAAAGGATTTGGCTTAATTTTATGACTGTTTGTCCATTCGTCCATCCGTCCGTCCATCCATTCATTCATTCATCCATACATACATCCAGTCTGTCCGTCCGTTCGAACATATATTACCTACAGAACCATGGCCGCAATAATTCACACCACAGCGAGGTCAAGTAGTTGTGAAGGAGTATTATGTACGACTACTAATCAATCAAAAGGTTTTTAAGTGTCATATAAATAGCCTTTTTAGGACTTTTAGTCGTTTAATCGGTATGTTACACCACGTTTATACGACATTGCGTTGTGTTTCAGGCAATAATATGATCATAATATAACTAACGATCAAATTACAGTTGTAGGCTTGACTGAAAGTCATATAAAGGTCGCAATGACGTTTTTTATACGACTGTGCGGTTTACTAAAGGTAATAATATGACCTTTATACCTAATGGTCTGGTAACAGTCGGTGGCATGTATAAAAGTCATAAAGCTGTCGAAACAGCGAAGTTTTTTGAGAATGTGGTAAGACCTTAATACGACCGTTATATAACTAATGGTCTTATAACAGTCGCTAGCAGACTTCAAGTCGTATAAGAATCGCCATGGCCACCTTAATACAACTATGTGGTTTATTAAAAGACATAATAAGACTTTTATATACCTAATGGTCTGGTAACAGTCGGTGGCCTGACTTAGAATCATCTTACGGTCGCAATAGCGACTTTTATATGACTTCGTGGTTTATTACAAGTAATACGACCTTTATATACCTAATGGTCTGGTAACAGTCGGTGGCATGACTAAAAGATATATAACAGTCGCAAAGGCAACTTTTATGCGGCATTTAGACAGGAAATTTATTCGACTTTTATACGACCTTTATACAACTTTTGGTCTGGTTACAGTCGATGAACTGACTAAAAGTCATATAACGGTCGCACTGGCGACTTGTATATGACTATGCGGTTTATAAAAGATAATGATACGATCTTTATATACCTTATGATCTAGTAACAGTCGGTGGCCTGACTGAAGGTTATATAATGGTCCCAACAGCGACGATTAGTCCTATAATTTAATCGTATAGCGATCATTTATACGACCTTTATACGATGGTCGTATAATTAAGTCGTATAAACGTTTACTCGACCAAATTATACGACTTTAGACGTTTACGACTAAAAGGTCGAATAAGACACTACTACACAACTCAGTGAAATTCTGCTTACCACCATACGACCTTTATATAACCAAAAGTCGTTAAGTCTGTTTTTTATAGGACCAAGTTGTTAGTTGGGTGGGCCAGCAACGAGGCATCAATTTTGAAAAAACTGCAAGAAAACGAAAAAGCCAAAAATAATGATTTCAACTTCAAACAAAACGAAGAATTCAGCAAAACACTGGGGTTAGCATGGAATAACACAAATGACACATTCAGCTTTACCTGCGAAACACCCACAAGCAACGAAGTGAAATCCTACACCAAACGACAATTACTATCGGAAATTAGCAAGATCTACGACCCACTAGGATGGCTAGCACCAGTGACCGTCCAAGCGAAGCTAATATTCCAAAAACTATGGACTGAAAAGTACCATAAAATTGGATGGGATGAACTACTACCCGCCGAAATAACGAAACAATGGATAAAAATAAAGTCCGAACTACCAAACATTAATCTAATCAAAATCCCAAGATGGATAAACAATACAAGCAAGTCTATAGAACTGCACGGCTACAGCGACGCAAGCGAAAATGCTTATTCGTGCGTAATATACAGCCGCACCAAGTCACCGTCGACCGGAGCCTACGTTACAACCCTCTTAGCAGCGAAAACGAAAGTCGCGCCGATTAAAAATAAAACAACTATACCAAAGCTGGAACTCTGCGGAGCGCTATTGCTAGCGCAACTGCTTGAAAAGGTCATCAAGGCTTTAGAAGACTACGACCTAAAAATATCCTGTTGGATCGACTCCAAAGTAGTCCTAGCGTGGCTCCAGGGAAGATCATCTAAATGGGAAAAATATATCACCAATAGAACGATAAAAATAACAAACATCGTTCCTGCTTCAAACTGGGGTTACGTGAAAACAAACGAAAACCCCGCCGACTGCGCGACAAGAGGTCTCTCACCGTCAAAACTACTAAACTTTACCCTGTGGTTTGAAGGTCCTACATGGCTCAAGACGACAGAGGAAAAAGAAAAAACGTCATCTGAAATCTTCGAAACAAAAGAAGGTTTAGTCCAAAACTGTTTCGTAACGGAACCCGTGCGACTCAAGAATGTATTTATTCACAATTTACTTGATAAATACAGCGACATAGATCGTATTGCAAGAATACTCGCCTGGGTGCGACGTTTTGCTGATGCATTGCGAAACAAGTCGACACAACAACATAGCAACGAACTGAACTTGACGGAAATTGAAAAGGCGAAAACATACATAATCAAATCCGTGCAAGAAGATTATTTTGAAGAGGAAATACTATCCTTGAAAAGAAAAGGAAAACTGCCTAATAAGAGCAACATCTTGAAATTCCACCCGTTCTTAGATAACAACGATGGGATTCTGCGCGTCCAAGGGCGTCTAGAAAACTCAGCACTACCATCAAATATGAAGCACCCAGCCATAATACCCCACGAAGGGCGACTAACTCAGCTACTGATCGAGAAGTCACACACGAAAACACTACATGGCGGGGCTCGGGTTACACTGGCGCACACAAGAACGCAATATTGGATTGTCGGTGGAAATAGAGCCGTCAAAAAGGTATTACGCAAATGCGTCATATGCAGCCGCTATTCTACAACACAGAATTACCAGCTAATGGGTAATCTTCCTAAAGAAAGAATTACACCAACATCGAAAGTTTTCGAAAATACTGCTATCGACTTTACAGGCCACTATGAGGTCAAAATCAATAAAGGACGTGGTATACGAACCTGCAAAGGCTACATAGCCATTTTTGTATGCATGTGTACAAAGGCAGTGCATATAGAACTCGTCTCAGATCTCACGACACAAACCTTCATCGCAGCACTACAACGAATGTGCAACCGAAGAGGCCCTCCTAAACACATCTTCTCCGATAACGGAACCAACTTCGTGGGGGCCTCGAAGGAACTGTACGAAGAGTTTGAAAAATACAAAACTATGCTATCTCCAGAGTTCTTCAAAGAAGTCAATGAACTGAAAATCCAATGGCATTTTAACGCGCCATCCTGGCCATCGGCCGGCGGATTGTGGGAAGCCGCTGTACGATAAATGAAAAAACACCTGAAAAGAGTCCTCGGGCAGCAAAAACTCACCTATGAACAATTCGCCACGCTCTTAACTAAAATAGAAGCAATTATGAACAGCAGACCATTATGCCCATTAACTGAAGACGTGGAAGATCTGGATTATTTGACCCCGGGACACTTTTTATCAAGCGGGCCGACACTCACTTTAGCACTATCTGAACCTGGAGAAATGAAAGCCAAAGATCTGAGGAACAACTGGAGACTAATCGAGATTATCAACAGACACTACTGGCAACGATGGTCACAAGAATATCTACACTTACTACAAACCAGGAGCAAATGGCAACAAGCCAAAGAAAACCTCGAGAAAGGTCAACTCGTACTCGTCAAAGAGAGCAACTTACCGCCTGGCAAATGGGCCATGGCCCGAGTGGTGGAACTACACCCTGGGAGCGACGATCTAGTACGTGTTGTAACACTAAAAACACGAAACGGTGTCCTGAAACGCCCAATTACAAAACTGTACTTTGACCCAATCGGAAACATCCAACTAATACACGATGAATGGAAGTTACTGGTGTACTACAACCTAACAACATTCTGGCAAAGTACTTCTAAGGTCGAAGAATACGTCAACCATTTAACGAAAATATGCGCTACTATGCCACACGAGCCATGCCATTCTACATTCAACCAACTGAATTATGAGATAGAGCAACTAAAAGAGTACAATCAACTCTTATTATCGCAACATCTTCAAAGAAAACGCCGAGGCTACGTAAATGGCATAGGAAACTTAGCTCGAACGCTTTTTGGAGTCCTAGACGACAACTTTGCCCAAAAATACTCTGAAGACATACAAAAAGTTAAAAACAACGAACAGTATTTATTGGAGCTAATTAGAAACCAAACACTTATAATTGAAGCCGAAAACAACATCATAAAGAAAAATGAAGAATTTGTCAACAGGCAATTCGAAACTATTCGTCGAAACATGCAACAAACGCAAAATGAACTTACGGAAATACACCATAGAGTGCAAATTATGAGTACAATGAATGATATCAACTCGGGAGCAATAACTGCGAGTCTTCTTGTAACTACACTGAGAAGAACTCAAGAAATGATTCTTAACGCCTTAACTGATATCTACAGAGGACATCTGGATATGAACCTCTTTACGCCTGAACAGCTCAAAGAGCAGCTAAACGTCATAGCCGGAGTGATATCAAAGAAACTCACTTTACCCATCAAGACTGATGACACATCCAATATCTACAAGATCATCTATGTAAAAGCACGACTTACTGAAAAGTACCTATTATTCGAATTGCATATTCCCTTGATAAGCGACGAGGAATATTCATTATATCACATTATGCCAATACCTAGACAGGTGACTCACGAACAATGTAAAGTGATATCTATAACTTCACCATACATAGCTGTAAACTTCGCTAAAAATACTTACCTACAAATCGAAGATACAGACTTACAACAATGTACTACAGTAATGGACGACAGCTACATTTGCCACGCCTACAAACCGATAAGCAGTTTGCACAGCCAAACAGCTTCCTGCGAAGCTAAGATGTTCAGCCATAATGTAAACATCACATGTGACTGGGATCAGCAAAAATGCACGGACCAATGGAGAAAGCTTCATAGACCGAACATATGGCTATTTAACTGCATAACAGAGTGCCCCGCACGTATAGTGTGCGAGAATCAAGTTACAACTTCGATAATAACAATGGCGGGTCTACTTGCCCTAGGTCAAGATTGTATCATACAACATAAAGATACTACCATATACTCATACAACATATTCGGTAGCAAAACCAAGATCGGTATCGACTTACCAGTACCTACTATAGATTCGCCGAATGATTTAGTAAATACGTACAAGACTAGAACTATGATGCCAGGCCACCTAGACGCCTCAGAGCAGCATCAACTGCTAGATAAGCAGATAAATGTTCAGAAGGAACATGAATTTCTACCCAATGAAATTACCGTCCATGACGTCGGAAACTACACAATCAGCACTTTCTTGGTGGGAGGAATTGCCATTGCAATATTATGGAAATATAGACACCGCTTCCTCAGCTGTAAAAAAGACACAAAAGCTAATGCTAAGTCACCAAAGAAAGATGAAAAGAAAACTGATACTGAAGACATAGAACTGCAAGAAATAACAACCAATGGAGCTCGGGACAAGGAACAAGCAACTCCGCCGAAGCCAACCTATAGAAGAGAGTTCAGATTTTGAAGAAATGAAATACTTAAGATTTATTACTTGCATACTTTCAAATTGTACTTTTACTTTGTATTTTTCTTCAAGTTTAACTATCTGAGCTTTTCCCCCGGGAGCATGTACGAGTCACGCGTACATTACTTTCTGTTTACAATGCATTTTTACTATATGACCTAATTTGAGTCAGTCGTCACCTAAGCGTCGTCATGCACTACCGTGTAAAGACAGGCAAATTAACATATTACGCAAAGTGCGGCTCAGATAACTAAACTTCATCTTTATATCAATAAACATTTGATTAACACTAAGTGAGTGGTTTCGTGTGATACAACAACCTACAAACTCGAGTATCTATACAACTGGATAACCCGAACATAGCCGTTGACTCGGGAGACGAATTTAGCTATAACTATTATGTCTACTGTTCGTTTATGCGACTCGCACTCGCCAACTACTATGAGATCATTATTGTGTAATAAAACTTGATTGAAAACTAGTTTATGTCAGTGACGTCGCGTCGGCGTGAATCTTTTAGTCGGCTAAGCTCGGGTAGGTTCGGACCATTTCGGTATGATTTCGGACTGTGTTATTTTTGTTTCACTTACTCTTGACTGACTTAACAAATGTTATGGATGCGTGAGGGATATGAGGGCGCGTGAACCTTGTTTTTTCTATGCTTTCATTGCTGTGTTGGCGTTTGTCAATGGAAAAATTTAGCAGGCGTGCGGGCAATGTATAGATAAGTAAAGTATGTCGCCGATTGCGCTGTAGGGTAGTAGGGGGGGGTCACATTATTCTGACTTCGGGTGTACCATGGCTCCCTCGATCGCCAGGTATAAGGCTGCTATAAAGACAGAATTAAGGTGGTTTACTACCACAGCGGCAATGATCGGCCGCGAGGACCGGGAGGACGCGCTCTTGAAAAGTGCACTACAGGTAGATGAACGGGTTCGGGTTGTGTCGGAACACCTCACAGAGTGCCTCATGCTCCTTGAGGAAACTCCTAACCCTGAAGATCAGGAGCTGGTCGAGGCCGATGTGAGCCAGTGCTTGGAGCTGGCACAGGACATTGAGCAGGCAGCTGCGGACATAACTAGGCGACGTGACGGAAAGGAAAAGCCATTCCGTGGCAAAGTGGGACAAGGATTACAGGTGCCTCTTCCGCCTGTTACGGTTCCAGTCTTCGCAGGCGATTACGCCGACTGGCCGGCGTTTGAGGACCTGTATAGCAGCGTGGTCCACACACGGACGGACATAATGCCAGCGTACAAGATGGCTCAGCTGATGTCCAGGCTACAAGGAGAGCCTCATGAATTGCTGACGCATTTGGCTGTCTCGGATAGCAATTATGAGGTGGCGTGGAAGATCCTTACCGACCGGTATCGGAACAAGCGCCTGATTGTAGACAGGCTGTTAGACCAGTGGCTGTCAATACCAACCATAACGCGAGGTACGGACCTCCGCGAGAAAATCTTCCACCCAGTCAGTGTCGCGGTCAGCGCACTAGAGCGACAGGGTTTGCCAGTGGCGGGCTACGGTTATATCTTGGTCCACACAGTGCTTCGCCGCCTGCCGAGCGAAATGGTCGCTCGATTCGAGCAGCTCCATGGGGGCAAGTCCTCGGACCACCTCCCGACCTACGAGGATCTGAAGTCGTTCCTCGAGGCCGAAAGCAGGCGAGTGGACGTCCAGGCTGGTGAAGCCCTCGCAAGAGACCTCTGCCCTCGCCACCCGGAACGGCCGGGTGCACCGGCGCGAGGAGGCAACAGTAGGCAACCCAGGCGGTACAACACCGCATTGGAATCAGGGTGTGCCTACTGCAGGGAGACAGGCCACAGGGTAACAGCGTGTCAGGAGTTTGTTGCGCAGCGGGTTCAGAGGAGACGGGGTGTGGCACAGCAGAGGCGTTGGTGTTATCGGTGCCTGGGGCCGCATCAGGTGCGAGAGTGCCCTTCAAACACCAACTGTAGGTACTGCCAGGGTGCACACCATCCGCTGCTCTGCATGAATCGCTCCGGAGACGCCGGGGGCAGCGCTGGATCGGATCAGCGAAGGGAGCCTGCCCACCAAGGGAAGGAGCAACGCTCCCCACCCCCTCCAAGGAGGAGCCCACCTCCGCATCGGTCACAGGGACAGGCAGGGGGACGTCAACAGACGGAGCCCACTTCCCCAAGGACGTGGGGACGATCTCCACCACGGCAGCAGGTGCCGGATTGGGGAAGAACGGCACAGGAACATGGCCAAGGACACCCATCCCAGGTACGGGATCCAACGGGCGGGTGTCAGGAGAGCACTAGGCAGCCACCAGGGTACATGCAGTATTCTGCGGGCTTGAGCCACCTGGTTGGGTCTCAAGACCCACGCATGCCTCCGCCTATGCCTGAGTACCCGCGGCTACAGGGGCAACCTCGGTACGGACGTTTGCCGTTGGGGTACTATAGAGCTCCAGCCATGGCCTTTATGGGCAGACCTCCCTACCAGCAGGAGCGGGACCCATACACAGGTTTGGGTAGCGAGGGGATACCCCCGCGGGACGCGGCCTCACCGCGTCTAGATTCCCGCTAGGTAATCGCCGCCTACTCATCAGCTTCGGCTCCCCGTCCAATCACGGTACTTTTGCCAACGGCTAAGATTGGGTATGGGGATACGGGGGATACCGTCGTTTTGCATATTGTTGAAGTTCCTAATATAGTTTGGCATAACACAGTTCGCATAAATTTCTTTGTCATACTATTTGTTCGGCATAAATTTTATATGTCATACGCATTTATAGTCATACTATTCGCTTGTCCTATTTTCTTTTAGACGAATTTTGAGTCGCATAATTGTTATCTGTCATATTGATCAATAAGAATAATATGTTTATGGAAGATATTAGATTCAAACACATTTTTATGAATAATATTCATTTACTCTTGCTGTAAATTAGACGCGTAACGCGTACATAAACAGGGGCGGGTGCGAGCGAAGCGAGCACGAGAGTTCGGGGCACCCCGAATCGGTTAGGTTAGGTTCAGCAGGCTATGACGGAAGCGAGCACAGCAAGCGAAGCGAGCTGGCTTGCTTCCGTCATGCCTGCGAGTTAGGTTGACATTTATGCATGCCTGCTCGCTCGTGCTTGTTGCTTGTGAGGTGACGATAGAAATCAAACGACCGAATGCTAAGACGGTATCTTTATTAATGCCGAGATACAACAAATACATTGGTATTATATATGAGAGTATGAGTAATATAGGTACTTATTCTATTACTATTTCATATACCACTTCACCTCCGGGGGTGAAAAGAAAAAAAAAATGATTACATACATTTTTTTTTTAAATCTAGGGTTAGTAACTTAAAATATATATGTTGGTAATACAAATTTCATGAATAATAGGGCTTAGTCCTATTTTTATGTATTACAATTTCTTTATTATTTTTTATGATTCTGACATTAGGTCCTTCTTCTTTTACGACAACATAAGGGCCTTCGTAAACTGGTTCTAATTTGGATACATTTTCAGTTTTTACTAATATCTTATCATCCTTATAGTAACATGTTGGATTAAGATGTCTATCATAGTCTAATTTTCGACGTTCTTTAGTAGCTACCAAATTATTATAAGCATCTCTATAGGCAGTTTGCAATCGGTACTTAAGCTCAAGTGCATAATTTTCTGGGTTGTACAATGGATCTATTACATTTTCAGTAAGATTACTTGGTACATTACAAGGTCGTCCGAAAACAAGTTCGAAAGGACTGTATTTAGTACTGGTATGAACTGTGTTATTAAAGCTGAAAGTCCAATAGGGAAGCCAATAAGTCCATGATTCTGGTCTTTGTTCACAATGCATGCGTAAAAATGCTCCTAGGTGCTTATGGGTGTTTTCAAGCGCCCTATAGACTCATGATGATATGGTGTCGATGACATTTTACCGATTTCCAAAAGCTTACAGACCTCATCCATTGTCGATGAGATAAACTCAGTACCTTTGTCGCTAGCTATATTTTTTGGGATGCCGAATCTTAAAATAAAATTATTTACTAAAGCCTTAGCTACGGTTATAGTTTCCTTATTACGTAAGGGATATATCTCTATAAACTTAGTTAACTCGCATTGTAAAGTAAGTGCATAACAATTGCCTTCATAATCTTTTGGAAGAGGGCCTATTAGGTCTAAAAATATCTTCTCAAAAGCGTATGAAGCAGTTGTTGTAATAGTCATAGGTTCTACTGTGTGTCGAGAATGCTTCATCCTCTGACACTTGTCACATTTTTGTACGAATGTTGCAACATCATTTTCAATTCCTGGCCAGTAATACTTACGTTTGATAGTATTCACCATCCTGCGAACACCAGCGTGTCCACTAGTCGGCAATAAGTGATTGTCATTTAATATTAAAGCTTTTTCTTCGTCGTTGGTTATTCTAGTAATTCCTCTTAAAATACATAGACGTGGACCGGTCCATTTATCGATACTCTTTACTGTATCACATAATTCTTTTATTATTAACTTATTTTCTTCGTTCTTTATTATGCATAATTTTTCTATTTTATTTTTATTACAAAACCTACACAGCTTTGACACAAATTCGTCTCGCGTAAAATGTGCCTTGTAACTGCAGTTTATGTACAAAATATTATCTTTGGAATTGTAAGCGAAACATTCAGTTTCCTCATATATTTTCCCATTTTTCCTCAACCTGTCAAGTTTCTGTCGCTCCATCCAAATCATCTCCACACTGTCATTCGGTTTCCGTAATAATTCCACGACTCGTGGCTGATCAGACCGTTCGTCAATGGCTTTATTAGGGATCGAACAACGGATCGAATCACTACTCGTTCCAGCTGTCACTACGTCATTCTCTTTTTCCAATCTTTTTCTCTGCGCTCTAGTCATTACATTTATTATCTGTTCATTCATCTTCTTTAACTCTTCAGATGTTACAACTATCCTAGACAAAGCGTCCGCTATGACGTTGTCCTTGCCTTTAATATATTTAATGTCAAACTGATATTCCTCTAAAATCAATCTAAATTTGAGCAATCTACTCGATGGATCTTTCATACCGAATAAATAAATTAATGGCTTGTGATCCGTCAGAATGGTAAAATGTTTTCCAAATAAATATGGTCTAAAATATTTCACAGCCCAGACGATGGCAACGAGTTCTTTTTGAATGGTAGGGTAGTTCCGTTCTGCCTTGTTTAATGGCCTACTTGCGTATGCAACGGGTTTCATATTTCCGTTACATAACACTGTACCTACACTTGTTCCGGAAGCATCTGTCTGAATTACAAATTGGTTTGAATCTGAAAAATCAGGATATTCTAAGATTGGGGGGGTAATCAACGACTTTTTTAATAACTGAAATGAATTTTCACATTCTTCGGTCCACTGAAATGGTTGATACTTGGAACAAAGTTTATTAAGTGGCAAAGTGATTTGTGCAAAATTAGGTATAAATTTTCTGTAGTAGTTGCTAAACGCTACGAAACGTTTAACTTCGTCTGCATTCGTGGGGGTGGGGTATTTTTCCATAACCGCAATCTTTTCCGGGTCGGGGGAAATTCCTTTATCTGATACAACGTGTCCCAGGTAAAGTAGTTCCCTTTTTAAAAACTGACATTTATGTGGATTTAATTTTAGGTTAAACTGTCTTAATCTTTCCATTATTGCTATTAAATTTTTATTATGTGAATCGAGTGACCTACCAAAACAAACCAAATCGTCAAGGTAAACGAAACAACGCTCATAGTTAAGACCTGCCATTGCCAACGTCATTGCTCTCGAAAAACAACTTGGCGCGGTTTTCAGACCCATCGGTAGACGCGTCATTTGATACTGTCCCGAAGGCGCAGTAAAGGCAGTGCACGTTCTAGATTCTATTTTTAGATTTTGTTGATAATAGCCTGAATTAAGGTCTAAATGGCTAAAATAGACTGCCCCAGAAAGCGAATCCAAAATTTCTGTTATGTTTGGGAGGGGGGAAATTTGTCATCCATTATTCTTTCATTTAACTTTCGGAAATCTACCACCAAACGCCATTTTTTGTCTGCAGTATTTGACTTTTTTGGGACTAAAAGTATAGGGCTTGACCACTCGCTACAAGCTGGTTCAATAATGTTATCGGATAACATTTTCTTAATCTGGCTTTCCAATTCATTTTTGAGACTATGTGGCATTCGATAAGGTTTCACGTAAACAGGTGTGGCGTTAGGTTTCAAGGTAATGTCTGCATCAATAATTTTAGAAACTTTTAAATTGTCGTTTGAGAGGTAAAAAACATCGCTATACTTGGCACAGATATTTTGGATTGACTTCCGTTCTTCTGAATTCAAATGTGACAAATTTAGTATCGAAAATAATTCTTGCACGCGTTTTGGGCAATGTTCTTCATTTTTAAAAGAACAAACTTCATAATCGCTCAACAATTCTATTTGTGGTGTTAAATTATTAATACGAACGTCACTTTCTCTTGTGTTCAATATTTGTACAGGCACACGTCCATAAATCGGTCTCACAACACTTCCTGCCAAGAACACACCCTGACATAACTCTTTCGGCAAAACCATACATTCCTCTTTCGCATCTGACTGTACGTAAAATATTTTTTCGCAACGTTGAGGTATTAAAAGACAATTATTTTTTTCCAAACCTATGTACCGGTATCGATACACTTTCATTATAATCTGTCAAAGTTAAAGTGTTGTGTTCATAGTTCAAAACCGACAAATACTTTATTAAAAAGTCTTCTCCTAAAATCCCGTCAGTTGCGCATGACAAACCTTCCAATACATAAAATTTGTGTACGAATTCCTTTCCATTTGCGGTAAGATTCAAATAGACAAAGCCTGATGACTCCTGCTGTCCTCCGATGCCTGTTATGATAACGGAACTTTTATGGATTGGAATATTCATCTGGCGCACTATATCATATTTCACGGCGCACAAAGACGCGCCAGAGTCCACGAGCCACTTAAAATGTACATTGTTTACAGATAATTGAACAAAGTTACTATTTGAATTGCATGAGAATATACATTTATGCTCGAAAAAATGTTTCAGAGTTGCGCATGTCCGTGTCATTATTTTGGGTTGCAGAGGTTTCTTCGAATGCATTACCGTAGTACATCCTATGATTTGGCCTTGAAAATCCTCTAGAGCAGGTATTACCGTTGAACCTACCCCTGTTCATGCTGTTACCTCTGCCAAAACCACGACTAGTCGAAGGTCGATAGCCTCTGAAACCAGTAGGATTTTGGTTGTAATTGTAACTGCCTCGATTTTGTTGCACATTCCTAGTTGCACGCGAATGGTATGATCCACGTTGATGACTCATATTCTGGCCTCTACCTCTAAAAGTACGCGCGAAGTTAGACCTACTCGCTCTACTACGATGACCAGCGTAGATAGAGCCTTCGCCGTCACGTAGAGTGGTCGATACTTCTTCATCCTTCGCCGCGCTGATGACATCCTTTAACGCTGTATAGTTTCGAGCTGTTAAAATTACGCTTAATTGGCGATTTCTCGCCGTCGGTAAACCGTTTTATAGCCAGCTTTTCATTAATTGGTTTTAAGACTTTATAAGACGCGCTGTCTCCGTCTGCTTGAGCAATCGTCAAACTAGTAAATAATTCTTCAATTTGCTTACCATAGTCCTCGATTGTACTCGACGCCTGTGACGCGCGCATGAGCTGTGAATGTATCGCATTACTGGATTTTTTGGTTAATAAATGTGAGCGCATGTCCTTGATAAGAGCATCACATGATGCATACGTATCGGCCAAACGCAATTTTGCCGATTCATTAAGCCGAGTTTTTAGGACAAAACTCACCAACTGTGATTCTGTACTAGGGTCAATCATAGATTTGTAAAGCTCTAAGGAATCGATAAGTTTTTTCGTCACCATCTCATCACCAGTCATTTCGGGGAGCAGCCCTACAGCTGTCTTAATATTAAATTTCTCCATCGTGATTTCCGGACTTTCAGTTTCAATAGACCAGTCTTTCTTACAAAAATCCTGTATCTTCTTAAATAACTTATCTATGTTAGTATTTATTTCTTGTATCTTTACTACATCAGCAGTTTTTATTTGACCTTCCTCTATAGCATTTTCAATTATTTCTGAATAACTTACAAAGTTTTCATATATCGCTGACGCTTCTTCTAATTTTGTATCTAAAGTCTCTCTAGTTCTAAGCGATCTATTCAACTTAATCAAGTTTTGCTGAAAATCTTTTATTTTCAAATAAATATCTTGCAGTTGCTTAATCATAACTAAAAGCACAGCATAGTAAAATACCTACCTACTTACTTATGCAGGTTTAGCTTAATATTGTACCATAAAAATATAAGAAAGAGTACATACCCATAGAATTCCTTACTTGAATTCCTACATACGTTATGTCGAGTAAATATAAACTTAACTAAAAATATACGCGAGTAAATGACGAGTTTCCATAGTAGCGCAATGTCCGATGACCGCGAGTGTTGCCTAATTTCCGTTAACGTAGAGATCAGTCCAAGTCCAAGACGTAACACATATTTTCCGCAAGTAAAACACTGTTGACGATTTTTCCGCACTGAATTACGATTTTCCGCACTGATTGACGATTTTTCCGCACTGATTGACGATTTTTCCGCACTATCACCAAATTTACTATTATTTCCGCATCACTTTACGCATCTCCTGGAAAATTGTTGACCTGTCTGACCTAGATATTGACTCACGCGCTCCTCGTCGGTCCTCGGTTCCCTCAGTCGTCTCATCAGATGGTACGAAGGTCGGGTTACACTGGATTCTCCTTGTCTTGCTGCCGGCCACGACGCCCAAAAGATCTTCTAACAGAGTTATGGGTTATCTCTCGCTGTATCCACTTTACATGGCATCTCTTGTACATTTGCCATAAACCCATGCAGCCGCCACAGAAGCACATGAAAACCGCTAGACCCAGTATAATGTTCACGATGCTCAAATGGAAGCGGATGTCCTCTATTGAAGCCGACGCGTGGTTGTCACCTCCAGCCGCGTTCTGGACGATCACGGTTTCCTTCTGCTCCTTAGATTGCTCCTTGCCCATGGTTACTGTTTTCACAAAACTTTTCACTCAACGAAAATACACAGCCGACGTCGAAAGATCGCGAAAGATTCTGATGCAATCGTAGCACAATCATTGTTCAGAGCACAAAGTTCGATCGCGTTAGTTAGTCACAACATATTCCATATTTGTAAGAAACTGATACGATGCGCGTGTCACTCAGGCGGACCCTTGTATGGCGGGGTCGCCATGAGGTGACGATAGAAATCAAACGACCGAATGCTAAGACGGTATCTTTATTAATGCCGAGATACAACAAATACATTGGTATTATATATGAGAGTATGAGTAATATAGGTACTTATTCTATTACTATTTCATATACCACTTCACTTGCATGCGTGTATGCTTGCTGCTTTTTGCTTGCATGTATGCTGCTCGCTTGCTTGAATGCATGACGAGGAAGAGAGCGCGCAGCCCCCCACAGTAAAAAATAAAACTATTACCCAATTTCGGTAGGTTAGGTTGTGTTAGGTTGACATGTATGCTTGCCTGCACTCTGCAGGATATGCATGTTTTTGTAGAATGGTTTTGAATATTATGCGGTATAATAATTATGCATTATTAAAATTATGGCAATGAATAATATGCCTATTTATCTTTATGCTTATTGACATTATGACTCTGTAATTTATGCCAAAACGGTTATGCGTATTGAAGTTATGACTTGAATTCATTATGACTATTGATCGTATGCCTAATAAAAATATGGCTTAAAATTTTATGCAACCCGACCCCAATCCGGAAACGGTGGCCGGACCATTCAAGTAAGAGCCCTACTGGATACAGGGGCTCAGGGATGTATTGTATCGAGTAAGCTGGTGAGTAGGCTAGGCCTAAATGTACAGCCAAGTGCGGATGAAGCTGTAGGCATCGGGGGCCTAAATGTGCCTGACATTCGGGGTCAGACGAACTTTGAGTTCGCATTAGGTAGCACATGTACAGGGGTCAGCTATCAAGTCTCAGCCGTGGTGCTGGATGAGGTGGTTGGGAAACTCCCTCAGGTTAGGTTACCACCAACGGTACGAGGGTTAACCACAGGGTTGGAGTTAGCTGATCCTGATTTTGATACTCCTGGAACGGTGGACGTACAGTCGGGGCCAAAAGAGCATACCTAGTTGGGATTTTTAGTTCTATGGCAAGAAATTTAACGCCATCTTGCTGTTATTAATAGTATCACCTCTGTAACTGCATAGACACATCTTGATACTAATTATATCTCTAGATGGCGCTGCAATCAGTTCCCAATTGAAAAAAATAAGTTCTTATTTATTCTAACCGTTCACCCGGAGATACTTAATATGGCAAATTTTAGTACGGTTAACAATTTGGTATCTCACACAACACGTTTTCGTTATGGTTTTGATTTTGCCAATCATAAAAAGCAGTGGTCCAGGTAAGATACGAACCCAGACCTCACCAGATTAAAAGCGTCAACCTATAACCGCTGGGCTATGTCTGCTTAGTGACTCATGTTGAAAAAGTCAATATAATAAGCCGATTCATCGTCAGCACTGCCGTAAGTCTTGCAAAATATGACCGTAGGTAGAGCTAAAAGAGGGTAGTTGGTGGAGCGTGTAAATAGCCCACACCACAAAGTGGCAATATGCCTTGATAAAAAATGGGTTGCGAGGCGATCTCAAGGGATTGTGAAGAATTTAATGCTATCGGAATGCACTTACTAACCTGCAAGTCCAACGTCACCTTCCAGCAATTGGCACGGCTCTCTAATAGTCTCCAGGCGTCGTAGATGAGTACAAATTCCAGCATCAGCGGGGTCCGAGCACAGAACCACAGAACATCCACAATAGAACACACGTTCTTCACTAATTTATCGAGTGCAATATTTAATCACTTGCTACTCGTGAGAAACAACACAAAGTCAGATGGAAACCGTCCCAGCATTTATTTATTTTTTACGAAAAATAGTCGACACGTTCGCCATTGACATTTCGAAGCAAACGGAAGAGGAAACGCCTCCATTTTTTGACAGGTAGAATAAACCACCCATCCACGTCACGTGCACGGTGGTTTTGTTTTGTTAACCACTACTAGTGCCATCTCTCCGGTAAACGCCGAAGCTCACAAATTAGCAAGTACTGCCGAAGCATACAAAAAACCACAATCCTTGAGATATTTTATAATTTAAATAATTGGTAATTTAACATAAAAACAATATTCTTATGGCGCTCAACCATGCTCCCCGCCTTGGAAGTTCGCAGAACTTTCAAAAAAATATAGAAAATAAATACATTGCCAAGTTAACAGAGAATGTTGAGGATCTTCATGGTCAAGTCAAAGTAAAGAAGCTTAAAACTAAAGATGAATTTAAGAATAAATTATTGTGTTGGAATAGGATACAACTTAACTACAGGTCGCTTAAAGTATCCAAATTTTGTTTTGACCGTCGCGACGCGAACGATCCTATCTGATCCAGGGTGGATCTCGGTAATAACACCCAAAGGCCAACTTAAGGGGGGAGAATCATCCTGTCCAACAAGCACGACAGTTCCGACTTGAATAGGGTGGTCAGGATCAGTCCACTTTTGTCTGACTTGCAGAGTGTGCAAGTACTCTAGACGCCATTTCTTCCAGTATGACTGTACCATACTGTCGAGTAATTTTTTCCGTTGCACAGGACTTATACGTGAGTCTGTCACTTCAGACACAGGTAAGTACTGCAACGGCGTGGACATCAGAAAATGAGCCGGTGTAATTATTTCTGGATCAGGGTCTGACGAAACCACTGTGAGTGGACGAGAGTTCATTATGCACTCTATTTGTACCAGCACGGTTTGCAGTTCTTCATAAGAAAGAAGCTGAGTGCCGACTACTCTGTAAAGATGAGTTTTTAGACTTTTTATATTGGACTCCCACATACCGCCGAAGTGGGGCGCACGTGGTGGAATCATCTTCCATTCAATACGCTTGCTAGCAAGTTCATTTCTTAATGCAGGCTGAAATTCGGAATTCTGAAGAAAGTTATAAAGTTCATCCAACTGAGCTTTCGCGCCCACGAAGTTGGTACCATTGTCCGAATAAAGGCATGACACTGGACCACGCCGGGAGATGAAACGTATAAACGCAGCCAAGAACGCGTTTGAAGTAAGGTCAGACACCAACTCTATATGCAAAGCCTTAGTTACAAGGCATATAAATAAGCAGATGTAAGCTTTCTGCGAGTGCTGACCTCTACGTCGAGTAAGAGTAACACGTAGCGGTCCCGCATAATCAACGCCAGTATGGACAAAGGCCTTTGCCTCTGACACCCGATATGCCGGTAGATCAGCCATTCTCGGCGTAGGATGTGACGGATTCACTCGGAAGCAGCAGTTGCATTTCCGCACTCGCGCCCTGACTACACTCCTGGCATCTAATATCCAGTAACGCTGTCGCAAAATGGACATAAGTAGTCCAGGTCCAGTGTGACAATTCTTGATATGAAAATGATCTATTATCAGATCCACGACTTGATCAGTTTTAGGCAGAAGAACTGGATGTTTAGCTTCAAAGGGTAAGTTTGATTTAGCCAGTCGTCCTCCAATCCGCAGAAGATTATCCTCATCCAAAAAAACCGATAGGTTCCTCAGTTTCTTAGAAGGCAATTTGCCTTTTTTCAGTGCAGCGATATCTTCTGCAAAGTGAACACTCTGTACGGAGCGTAAGGCAGTCTTTTCAGCAGTCATAAGATTATTGACTGTTCCAGAAGCAGGCGATACCTTCTTAAGAAACCGAAGGACATAAACAACTATCCTTAGGTATTTATCCCATGAGGACACACGTTGAGACAACTCACTCAGGATTGGTGGTTCACATTGAACCTTTGTCATTAGCACGTTTATCTTCTGCTCGGGTATTACCGCTGTATTAGTCGGGCTAAAAGGTTTCACAGGCCATTCTGAAGTTGGGGTGCGAAGCCAAGTCGGGCCGTTCCACCACAACGCATGGGACAGAAGCTGTGAAGGTAGCAAACCTCGAGACAGACAGTCGCTCGGGTTCTCATTACCAGAGACATGGTAAAAGTTTTCAGGCGGCAGATTTTCCTGGCATTGAGCGACGCGGTTGCTTACAAACACCGACCAACGATGCGGTGAGGAATATATCCATGAAAGCGCGATAGTGGAATCTGAGAAAGCGTACGTTCCTGCAATAGGAATACGCTCTCGAAAATTCTCATGTATAGTCCGTACTAACTTGGACATCATAACCGCAGCACAGAGCTCCAAACGTGCAAGAGTAGTCACCTTGGTAGGAGACACCTTTGATTTTGCACATAGCAATCTCACTGTGATATTTCCAGTGGGGTCTGTAGTGTGTAAATATATGACGGTGCCATATCCATTCATGCTCGCGTCACAGAAGCCTACAACAAGCACAGTGCTATTCTGCACGACACCAACATGGCGTGGAATTCGCAGGGTCGTGATTAAGGGAAACTCCTGTATAAGAGCTGAAAATCTTTGAATTACATTTTCAGGGGGCACATCATCCCAACCAATGTTGGAAAGCCATAACTCCTTAATGAGCAATTTGGCGTAAAGAATCGTGGGAGCGACCAATCCAAGGACATCAAATAAGCGGGCGACTATGGAAAGTATGTTCCGCTTTGTGCACTTCTCCTTAACATCGGACGTCGTAAAGAAGAAGCTATCATCAGCTGGTTCCCAAGAGAGTCCTAACACCTTCGAGACATTATTGGAATCGACAGAAAAATCCACCGAATTTCTATGGGAGTCAGGAAGACTTTCGAGCACAACCTGTGAATTGCTAGTCCATTTGACCAAATCGAAATCACCAGCCTTAAATAACGAGATCAATTCTCGAGAAAGGCGGACAGCACTGGGTTCATCTGCAATAGAATAAACCAGATCATCCATATATAATTTAGACTCTGCCACAGTGGCAGCGTCTGGGTAGGTGGGTCTCATATCTTGAGCCAGCTGACGAACAGTTCGCATGGCCAAATAAGGGCTTGACTTCAACCCAAAGGGAACTCTATTAAATTGATAAGTCCGAATGACGTCACTATTTGAAAATCGAAACAAGATCCTAAGATATTTGCGATGTTCAGTAGGAACTTCAATTTGCAAATACATCTGTTTTATGTCAGCAGTCATGGCAACTGGGAAAAGACGAAAGTTCAATAAAAGCAAGAATAAATCTGCTTGCAAGTTTGGGCCAGCATGTAAGATGTCATTTAATGACACTCCAGTATGTGTCTGTGCACTAGCATCTAGCACAATGCGAGGCATTGGCTTGTCTGGACGGATGACAGCATGATGCGGAATATAATATCCATCGTCTGTGACATCAGACTCTGCAACTTCCGATAAATAACCTTGCTGAATATATTCATCAATTACTTTATTGTAATTTTCCTGTAAATCAGGTGTCTGTTTAAATTTCCGTTCCAGAGCCAAAAAACGCCTTAGAGCAGTAGCACGAGAATTACCCAGCTCGTTTGGATGTTTACAGAAAGGTAAAGCAACAGAATATCTACCATCATCAGAGCGTTTCACCGATGAAACATATAAATTTTCGCAGTCTGTCTCCTCCGGACTTAGAAACTTCATGTTAGGTATTTCTTCTAACTGCCAGAATTTTTGCACTTGATCATTCAGCGTAATTGCCTTGAATGAAGAGCTTGTATTGACAATATTAGTATAAGGGTGGTCACCCATCAATATATAACCGAACGCAGTCGATAAAGCAGGAGGCGCACTTGTCCCTGACTTAATCATCTTTCCAAAATAAATATATGGAAATAATTGAGCCCCCAAAACCATGTCAACGTTCCCAGGGATATTCCAAGTTAGATCGGCTAGAGGAATGCCGTTTAAATAGCTCATATCCTTATTAGATATGTACTGTGTAGGTAACTGATCAGTTATACAGTCTACCACCAATGCGTATATGCTGTATTTATTTTTGGGGTATATACGAGACTCAATGTCTATGTTTACATAACCCAAAATTGGTCGAGATGATGACCCAATCCCCTTGACAAAAGAATTACTCAAGGGAATTATAGGCAAGCCCAACGCCTTACAGCATTCCACTGATATCAAATGATTCTGAGAACCATTGTCAATTAGACAACGAACAACAACCTTGTTCCCACATTTAGGCTTTGCATAAATTTGTGCCGTTGCTAATAGAATAGAAAAGTTAGGTTCAACTCCGGCACCGAATGATAATGACGAATCAAATGAAGGGGAAGCATTACATGAGCCTGTGTAATTATTATGCATAGCTGAAGTAGCTTCATTCCTTCCCATCGCAGCATTCAGATCCAATTCCTTGTCGGATGCAGATTGTAAAGTCATCTGATCTTCTAACGACTCATGACCCGTGGACATTTCCATTGTATGTACATGAGTATTTGTTTTAATAACATTTTTATCATCAAAATGCAAATATGTATGATGACGTTTCTGACATATGTCACATGAGGCTGATGACGCCTTACAGGAGGTAAGGGTGTGTGATTTGTCTAAGCACAAAACACAGCCATTTTTTGACTTAATAAATTCAAACCGATCCCGTGGGGAGCTTAAATTTTTAAACTCTGTACAATTTTGAATCGAATGATTTGTCTTCCTACAAAATAAACAAGACTTGGCTGGTAATATGTCTGATTCCCCAGCATGACTTGAAACAAATGACTTGTAGGTATTATTGCGAGAAGCCGGTGGCCCGGACATTTTATTACCAGAGCTAGACACAGATCGGGTTGGATTCAAATTACCTGACCGTTCCAATATTTTCACCTGGCTTTGAACAAATGAAATTAGTTCTTTAGAAGAGGGAATCTCCTCATCTCTGACCGAGAGCTCAAAGGCTTGAGTGACAGTGGAATCAATTTTCCTCAATGCACAGTGCAGAAATATAAAGTCAGTCAAGTCATCAATGCCCAACTGGTTTAAGGCCGATACAGATGAAGAAAATCTCTCAATGAAGCAATCAAGACTGGCAGCTGTATTTGAACAGTTTTTTGAATCCAGAATATTACTCAGGTAATGTGTACCTAAAGCACGTTTGTCTTGGTACTTGCTGACCAGACTATCCCAAATTATCTGATATGTCTCTCCGGTCGGTATAATTCCAGCAGTGACCTTTGATGCACTATGCGTAAGTTTACCCACTAAATATTGAACACGCTGGGAATCTGTCAGCTGTTTGTTGTTATGAACATTACTTTTAAAAGATTCATAGAACCTAGGCCAATTTTCAATTTTTCCATCGAAAAAAGGTAACTCAATAGGTGGTAATTTGATGACACACTTTTCTTCTGATTCACCAGAATTCTTGGGTGTTTCCTTTGGACGTGATGCCTGAATAATATTATTTCGGACGCGTTTCACAACAACATACATGTCTTCAAATGCAGACAAAACTTGATAATCTGGTTCCAATGTCGGATCTAATTTCATCTCCAATTCCATAATAGAATCAATCAACTCCTCAAACTGTACCTTCATGTCATCTATTAACTCTGACTTAGCCATGAAAACCTCATTACTTCTAGATTCAAAATTCGATATATTTTTTGACATTTGTAATAACAAATTCATACGCGAAAAAAGGCGTTCCTTTTTTGCCGTCAATCTAGCAAAATGCGGATCCGTTTCAGCCATTTTCACAAATATTTATGTAAAAAATATGTAGGAAAATACAAATTTTCAATTTCGTACAATAAAATTTTAATTCACGTAAAATTTACAAGAAATTGCAAATGGCGCCCCACTTACAAGAACGCGTTACTACTATTTTATTTGTATGAAGGTAGATGTAACAAACTATACCAAAATTACGTAAGTTTGCGAACATCCAAGTAAATTATATGCTTTATATTATTTGGATAAGTTATGCTAATACTATCCGGCTCGAAGGACCATAAGAAATGGTGGAGCGTGTAAATAGCCCACACCACAAAGTGGCAATATGCCTTGATAAAAAATGGGTTGCGAGGCGATCTCAAGGGATTGTGAAGAATTTAATGCTATCGGAATGCACTTACTAACCTGCAAGTCCAACGTCACCTTCCAGCAATTGGCACGGCTCTCTAATAGTCTCCAGGCGTCGTAGATGAGTACAAATTCCAGCATCAGCGGGGTCCGAGCACAGAACCACAGAACATCCACAATAGAACACACGTTCTTCACTAATTTATCGAGTGCAATATTTAATCACTTGCTACTCGTGAGAAACAACACAAAGTCAGATGGAAACCGTCCCAGCATTTATTTATTTTTTACGAAAAATAGTCGACACGTTCGCCATTGACATTTCGAAGCAAACGGAAGAGGAAACGCCTCCATTTTTTGACAGGTAGAATAAACCACCCATCCACGTCACGTGCACGGTGGTTTTGTTTTGTTAACCACTACTAGTGCCATCTCTCCGGTAAACGCCGAAGCTCACAAATTAGCAAGTACTGCCGAAGCATACAAAAAACCACAATCCTTGAGATATTTTATAATTTAAATAATTGGTAATTTAACATAAAAACAATATTCTTATGGCGCTCAACCAGTAGTATAGTATAATTATCATACGGTTCGAGCTCAAATTTATTATTTATTATTTTGGTGTATAAAGACATTGTAAGAATCATTTGGTTGTGTTTATAATCTAACAACGTTGGTTGTTTACAATAACGAATTATTTGTGCAATATCAGTGCTTCTTGACAATAAGAAATAGTTGCATTTCACAGCAAATATAAACATTGTTCGGAAATATCTAAATGCTAAGAATAACGGTAAGTGAAGTGAATACAGTTTAATTTTTGTTTCGAATCAATAAATAGTATAACAAACGGTTAAATTTTAACAAACATTTTGTTTTAGATCGACACTATGAAACTATAAGTCTAAGTTCCAAAACCCCACAAAATATATCGCTGTATGCTTTGGTGATCATTGCCTGGGAGAATTTAGTGCTTTTAATAATATCCAGTTGCACTGAAGGCGTCATATTCACCAATCATAGGTCGTCAAGGAGTTGACGTGAAAATGATTTAGTAGCTTTGACCACTGGTTATAAATCACAACGAAAACTTATGGAACTTGAAGGTCTCAAGATGTTATAAGAGAAATAAGAAGACAGAAGAAATATTGAAGACAGGGAAATATTTGTGATTTCAATATTAATAAATAACTGGTTTTATCAATGAATGCAAGGCGTAATTACCCAACGGTTTATTAATTTTAAAGTTTTTCGGGCATTTATTATAAACAGATATTACTTTATTGCATACTAAGATAAATTTTGTATATTTATTTATTTCTATAATACAGGGTTATTTTTTAGTCAGTGCGCAAACTTTGCAGGATGTTTCTACTCGTGATTCTGATCATTTTTTACTATGGGGCCACCTGCGAAATGTAAAAAAAATTTTTGGGTGTTCCATACATTTTTGCCGAGTAGGTATAAATTTTTCTATGGAACATCAAAATTTTTTTTGCGAATTCGCAGGTGGCCCCATAGTAAAAGTTGCTCAGAATCACGAGTAGAAACACCCTGCAAAGTTTGCGCACTGACTAAAAAATAACCCCGTATAAAGCTTCCTGCACACTATACTGACGGCCAAGTTATAAAGCGCATCACCTTTGCGCGAGGCGCCCGTGCTGCCGTCTATCGCTCATTTGTTACTCGTATCGTATTGTTATTAAAAATGCTTTGGATCTTCCGTCAGCACAGTGTGTAGGAACCTTAATTTGCTGTTGCTAAGAAAAGCAGGTTACGTTTCAATCCTCTTTTCAAATATTATTAAAAACGAATACTTAAGCGTTAACCTGCTATCGAAAAATATATATTTATAACTGGATTTTGTTATTATTTAATATTACTTAGGATAATAAGAAAAAAATAATCAGTATCTCTGTTTTGTTTTCATTATAAGAAAATAAATTTCTTAAGAAAGTAGACATTATGTTTTATTAGTCATTTATAAAATATTACTTATTTTTATTTAATAGTAAAAATATATTAAATTATCCATTTAAAATAAAAAAAACTATTTTAAATAGCTTAAAATAGTTGTATACAGTGTAAGGATTTGAACCCAGTTATACGCGCTCAGAAGGCACTGTGTATAACCGTTACACCACGCAGTCATTGAAGTGACATGTGAAATAGTGAGTAGAGTAATGATAGAAAACCTGTAGTGATTGACAAATGGAATTTGTATTTTGTTGCTGCTGACAGTATTAATGGAACTAATGCCATCTTATTTACATTTTACGAACTACCACGGTTGAGGAACATGAGCTACTTCACAGGATTATGAACCTTACGGTAGGTATGCTCTTATGATCGCGAGTGTACTTCTCGGGTCAGACGTCCTCGGGAGATTATGGAGCGGAAGATGAGGCGAGACCCAGCACTTCGGCAAAAGTATATAGAATTCATGCGGGAATATATTCAATTGGGCCACATGTCGGTGTCCAGCCTGGATTGGAGGTGTGTCGAGCATTATTACATTCCACACCTGGCTGTCTTGAAGGCACCTGAGGCGAAAATACGGGTGGTGTTTGACGGTTCTGCTCCTACCTCGAATGGTGTGTCTGTGAACCAATGTTTGCACGCGGGTCCTAAATTGAACCGGGACATTGTGGACATTCTCACAGACTTTCGTTTACACCAGGTAGCGTTCGTCGCAGACGTCAAAATGATGTTTCGCCAAACCATGATACATCCGGATGACCGTCGGTATCAGCTGATTTTGTGGCGTGAGAGCCCAGATGAGCCGATGGTCACATACGAACTTTACACGGTGACGTATGGACTTAAGCCAAGTCCGTATTTGGCAGTACGTACGCTGCGAGAGTTGGCCGCACAGGAAAGGGTAAGATTTCCTCGAGCCACAGCAGTACTGGATCGCGACGTCTACGTGGACGATATCTGCACGGGTGCTGATAGCGTGGAGCAGGCGCTAATTCTACGAGACGAGCTGATCGCGATCATGGGTTCAGGAGGTTACGAGTTGCGGAAATGGTTGTCCAGTTGCCCAGAGCTCCTGGCCGGTTTGCCAGGCGAGTTCCATCAGGACCCGCACCTCTTTGAGAACCCGGACAATCCAAATACGTTGGGCATCCTCGGGGTGCAATATAGGCCAACGCATGACGTATTCACGTACAAGATTGAGCCCGACCTTTTGGAGAAAACTTGGACTAAGCGGTCGGTACTGTCGACAATCGCTAGAACGTTCGATCCTAACGGATGGATCGCCCCAGTTACGTTCATGGCGAAGTGCTTTTTACAAAGGTTGTGGCTAGCCAACTTAGGATGGGACGACCAACTCTCCGGAGAGTTGTTGAAGGATTGGCTCAAGTTTGTGACCACCTTACCAGGGATTGTGCACATCGCGATACCCCGCAAGTTAGTCCCATCGGCGGGATGTAAGGCTACCCTACATGGGTTTTGTGACGCCTCGGAGCGAGGGTACGCGGCAGCTGTATACCTTCGGACAGCAAGTTCAACGGGAACTGTGCACGTGCGTCTGGTTATGGCCAAAAGTAAGGTGGCACCAGTCAGAACTAGATGGACCATCCCCAAGTTGGAATTGGCAGGGGCAGCTCTTCTAGCGCGCTTGCTAAATCTTGTAACCTGCAATCTGCGTGGTACCATCAACTTGGATGAAACGGTGTACGCGTGGACCGACAGTCGGATAGTTCTGTGCTGGTTGCAGACGTCGGTACATACACTTGAGGTTTTCGTGGCAAATCGGGTGTCACAGATTACGGGGTCGGAAACTCCGTTAGTGTGGAGGCACGTACCGGGAGAATGGAACCCAGCGGACTGCGCATCGCGCGGGTGCAGGGCCCCTGATTTGGTGAGTCACCCACTGTGGTGGGGACCTCAATGGCTGACTGAGTCGCCGCAGGAATGGCCATTCAACGAGTGCAGGGCGCCGCTTGGGCCACCTGATCGAGGTTTGCGAGTGAACGCGGGGCAACTCGTACCGAAGCCTAACCCGGCATCCTTGCTGGAACGGTATAGCTCCCTCGACAATCTTCTTGGGGTGACAGGTTGGATCAAACGGTTCGTGAACAACTGCAGGAAGCCTCAAGCAGAACGGAACTTTACACCTGTCCTCTCGCCTGCGGAACGGAATGCGGCTCTATGCTCATTAGTTAGAGTCGTCCAGGCGGAACATTTTGAAGAGGAGGTCAGGCTGCTCAGGGATGGACGTGGAAAGCTGAAGGGAGGAATTGTGCGCCTCAACCCATTCCTGGATGAGCAAGGTATGCTCAGGGTTGGAGGCAGACTTCGGAACGCTAGCCTGCCCTTTTCGGCGCGGCATCCACTGTTACTTCCAAAAAAGGGACCCTTAGTTGAGCTCTTAGTCAGGGATCGTCATGAGAAAAACTCGCACGCGGGCTGTAATGCGCTATTGGCCATTCTACAGCGCGAGTTCTGGATCTTATCGGGACGACGAACGGTACGTAGCGTTGTGTTTAGGTGCTTGCCTTGCTACCGTTTGAAGGCAGCCACAATGCAGCCACAGATGGGAGATCTTCCACCGGACCGGGTGACGGAGGCCTGGACGTTTGCAGGTGTGGGAACGGATTTCGCAGGCCCTTTCATGGTAAAGGCATCACGCCTGCGGAACGCAAAGTCTATCAAGGCGTACTTGTGCGTGTTCGTGTGCCTAGCCACCAAGGCCGTCCACTTGGAGCTCGTGGCCGACCTATCTACGGAGGCCTTTTTGGCAGCGCTGGAGAGATTTACGTCGCGACGAGGGCGACCAGCGCTGATCAGGTCGGATTGTGGTACCAACTTTAAGGGTGCTGATCGGTGTATGAAAGAAATTGTAACGTTCTTAAGGGAGAACGAAGAAGCCATCAGCACGGGCCTCTCCCGTCAGGGCATTACCTGGGTGTTCGATCCACCAGCGTGCCCTCACTGGGGTGGTATTTTTGAAGCGGTTGTAAAGTCCGCTAAGACGCATTTGTTGCGCGTCGTAGGGTTAACAATTTTGACTTTCGAGGAGCTGGCAACCGTGTTTTGTAAAATTGAGGCTGTACTCAATTCGCGTCCTTTGTGTCCGCTCAGCTCAGACCCAAATGACTTAGAGGCCCTGACGCCAGGGCATTTCTTAATTGGCCGCCCACTTAACGCCTTGCCGGAATATCCCTATACGGAGGTGAATAGCAATCGTTTGTCGCGTTATCAGTTGTTGCAGCAAATGACTCAAAACTTTTGGAAGCGTTGGTCGCTTGAGTACTTGCACATTCTGCAGCAACGCCTTAAGTGGACGGACAGGACTGAACCCCCCTGCATTGGGGATCTCGTTCTGGTTAAGGATGCCAACCTACCGCCACTGCGTTGGCACCGGGGGCGCATTCTCAACCTGTTTCCGGGTAGTGATGGCACTCCTCGAGTTGCAGAAGTTCAGGTGGGGGATTCAGTTCTTAAGCGAGCGGTAGCTACATTATCACGCCTGCCATGCATTGAGCGGACCGATGGGTCGGTCCGGGGCGGGTGAATGTTTAGTTTCGCATCATGTACACGCGTAAATGCGATTTGAGTTTCGCGCCATTTCGTCTGACACCGGCTGCTCGGTCGACGCCATCTTGCTTCTCGTTGTGCGACCCCCGCGAATCACGCGGCCGCCGGCGATATAACCTCTTACATAATTCATTCGCTCCCCTGTGTACCCGCGGCCGGCGTCGGGCCATTGTAAATGTAATTTTTGGTGTTCCTTTATTATTTCGTGTGTGCAATTTCCACCAGGGAAGAATTCCCTGTTCGATGTGGATCCTTTGTTATTCGCGTTTTGTGCAGTAAACATTTAGTGCTGTCGCGAACTGAACAATAGTGGTTGTGAAAATCTTCGGTTGAATATTGGAGTGGCGGATTGCGATCCCGAGCTGGTATCCAGAGGCAGTGAGTCATAGTGTATAAGTTCCTATCCAAACGTGCTCCCAAATTCCCTAATACCTCTTCCCGTCACACTTTGACTCATAAGGGAACGGCGGCGACATGCTTGCCAAACGGTAAGCAATTCGCTGTTAGTTTTTGTATAAGTACGTCATTTGTAGTGATTTAGCAACATTACGTGGAGGTCACCACCTTGATGACCTTTAGTACAACCGGAACTTGGTACATATACTTTAGATATGAGCTGCGATAGTGCGGTAAAATATTAGTCATCTTGTAGGAGATTAAGGGCCGTCGCAGACTTCGGAAACAAAAATTTCTCAACAGGAAATTTTATTTTCCGGAACAGAAAATTTTCTCATTAAATTTATTTTATTTAGCTATAGTAAAGAGCACTACGAATCGTAGTCAAATGTTGTTCCGAGGCTGATCGACCATTTAGTTTTAGATTTTAAGATAACTTTAATTTGCTTCCACTGCGCTAAGATCAGCTTCGGAATCAAACAAGGATGATGCAGAATAGCGTCGGACATTCTGGAGGCTCGAAAGCTCTGTAGGCCCAAAGCGAGCTCTTGCAAGATGACGCGCGACCGTCGGCAATCATCACCAATAGCTGTTGCGAGCTGTCATAGTTGAAGTGTCGCTCGTCTATGGGCAAAGTAGCTCTGATATGAGTCTGAGACTTTAGAATGTCCGACCCTACCCCGCACTCTTTAGAGTGTTCAAGCCTCCAGTGTATCCTATGCCTCCAAGATGTCCAGAGCTACCGTTTACCCTCTAGAGCTTCGTCACTGTATCTGTAGCCTTAAACATTTTTACTATGTCAAACCAGTTTATCCTGAAGTGTACTTACTTATTCATTTTAGGCTCAACTAGTTCAGCCTAGGACTGACTAGTTTATCCTAACGGCCTTAGTACAAACTAGTTTAGCCTAGTCTGAACCAGTTTATCCAATCACATGTAGAATAAACTACTTTGGTCTCGGAAAAACTAGTTTATCCTAAAATCGGGTTTGGCCGGCAACATATAGGTACACTCAAACGCCTATCATTATAATATTATTTGCAAACCATTAATGAATTTAGATCACGGGGTGAAAATTTGAAGGCGATTTAAGCTTATAAAATAAATTGTACATAGTAAATAATAATAATAATAATAATAAAGCCATTTATTTCATAATTAGTGGTAGCTTACAAATTCAAAATTAGATTGAGTACATGTCAGATATCAATATAAATTAAATCAAATCAAATTACATGCATTGGTGTTTTATAAATTATTAAATAAATTCATATTTTTAAATGGACCCCTAATTATGGACCCCTTTTCAGAGTATAGGCCTCCTCCAGGCTATTCCATATTTTACGATCTTTTGCTTGGTCCATCCATCCTTTTCCGGCTGCAGATACTATTCCATCAACCCATCTCTCTTGTGGTCTACCTTGTCGTCGGGTACCCAGTGGTCCGTGCCATTTGGTAACTATGTAGGTCCATCTCTGGTCTTGTGCGCGGGCAAGGTGCCCTGCCCACTTCCATTTTAATTTTTTGGCTTGCTGTAGAGCATCGAGAACTCTTGTTTTCTTTCTTATATACAGGGTGTTAGGGACGGTGTACCGAAAACTTTGCAGGCATGATCAGACCATCAAACTGAACAACTTTTACTATGGAACCAATGGTGGGAAACAAAAAAAAATTTCCGACCTCCCATACAAAATTCACGATCAGCTGACTGACTTTGTATGGGAGGTCGGAATTTTTTTTCGTTTCCCACCATTGGCTCCATAGTAAAAGTTGTTCAGTTTCATAGTCTGAGCACGCCTGCAAAGTTTTCGTTACACCGTCCCTCACACCCCGTATGTATTTCGTTTTTTGTCTTTCAACTTAAATGTTCAGAATGCTTCTTTCCATAGACCTCTGGCAAACTTGAATTGTATTTCTTACTTTATTGTTGTAGACCCAGGTTTGGCAACCGTATGTAAGAGTAGGTAGAATACAGGAATCCAGTACTTTCTTTTTGATCTTGAGAGGTAGGTTAGATTTCGGAATTTCCTTGCAACTCCAAAACTTTTTCCATGCGAGTGTTACACGTCGGTTTATTTCATCAAAGTTTCTTGTGCTTTTAAAAGATATTTGTTTTCCGAGGTAGATATAGTCTTCTACATAATCTAATGGGCTGCCATCGACTAGAATTGGTATTTTTTCTCTATTGGACATGACTTTAGTTTTAGATGTGTTTAATTCCAGACCCACCCTTTTGCTAGCTTCATAGAGTTGGCTAACCATATCCTGCAGCTGTTCTGGGTTTTCAGATAATATGATGATATCGTCAGCAAATCTCAGATGACTAGTTAGAGGAATAACACTTTTCTCCCATACATAACCTTTTTTTTGCACCAGAAGATGCGCTTCAGCACATATGTTCCTAGATCAATTCTAAGCATTTCTAGTCCGAGAGCCAGAAAAAAAAGTGAAGAACGTCGGGGAGGGGGGGGTTCAAAGATGGCCGCCGCCAAACATCTTTAAAAAAATACTATCTCGTCCTGGTGGCTGGTAGGGCAAGTTTGGTATCATTTCCATATAAATCAAAGCCGTAGAATTGGTTTCTGGTACTATTTCGCTTGTTCAATAATAAACAGAAATATCAAATAACTCAAAAAATCAAAATTTTGGGACATCGAGATCAAAGTTTTGACTCGTCGATATTTTTAAACTATTTCGTGTATTTTTCGAGAAACTTTTATTTATGTCCGTATTTTTTTTCTGTCAGTTGTTAAACATATAAATAGCAATAAAAAAACGTAAAAATAATTACATCATTTTAATTTTTTTTAGTATTATAGATACTTTTTTTAGTCGAGTACCAAGTTAGTTCTTTTTATGTTTAAACATTTGCAGTTTTTTAAAAGACAATGAGGAATTGTTTTGACTTATTTCCGTTTAGTTTTAAACATGATTAGTGCATTCTTGATCTAACTCGTACTGTTGCAGTTTAATTTTAAATTATTTTATTATTCTATGAAATAAGTCCAAATAAATTAGATTACATTCAAAACTTTTAACAGTTTCTTTAACTTATTAATACTTATTATATTAATAATAAGTTTGTTGTAATCTTCATTTGCTATGGCCGACTAATTTTTCGATGCGATGATAACAATAAAAAATATATATAGGGTGCAATTTTATTAGTGGCGGATCCGTTAAGGGTGTGTTCTGTCAATGAAACTGAACAACTTTCCTCAAGGAACATAAGTCGAAATATGAAAAAAACAATTGGGCCTCCCATACAAATTGACCAGGCCGGCCAACACACTTAGTATAAGAAGACCAAATTTTTTTCGTATTTCGACCTATGTTCTTACAACATACTAATATACAACATAATACACCCTATATATAGGGTGCAATTTTATTAGTGGCGGATCCGTTAAGGGTGTGTTCTGTCCATGAAACTGAACAACTTTCCCCAAGGAACATAGGTCGAAATATGAAAAAAAAATTTGGCCCTCCCATACAAATTGACCCGGCCGGCCAACACACTTAGTATGGGAAGACAAAAATTTTTTTTCGTATTTCGACCTATGTTCCTTGGGGAAAGTTGTTCAGTTTCATTGACAGAACACACCCTTAACGGATCCGCCACTAATAAAAATACACCCTATAAGATAACATTTCGGGGAGTGTGCACAGTCTCTCCATGACCTTATACCTCCGTCACCATTCCATCTCCGGTGCACGAGACGCCGGTTGGGATTCCACCCTTATATCGTAGACATCCCGCAAATTCGCACAAAGCGCTTCGCTTCTACATTTTTAATACGAACTGCTAAGGAGTGGAACTCCCTGCCTGCGGATCTGTTTCCGGAATGTTATAACCTGGGCCTTTTCAAGGCGAGAGTGAATAGGCATTATCTGGGCGAGCATGTTCCATCATCGTCTGCATCGTCACTTAACATCAGGTGAGATTGCGGACAAATGCTTACCCATTGTATATATAAAAAAAAAAAAAAAAAAATTAACGTTGAAATTCCAATAACAGCCACTACAGTCCAATGCTGGACATGAGCCTCTCTTTATTGCTATGTTCACTACGCTTGGCAGGCTTTAGAGAGCGCAGTGTAAGGTGTTGTATTCACAGGGACCACTGCTGACTTCTGAAGTCGTCCTGGAGTGGCTCAGAGATAATAATATTGTGTTGACTAAAAATGAGCTTGGTCATCTCCAGATTTCATTTCGATTCCAACACGCCTCCAGACCACATTTAGGCTAGGCAGCATTTTCTGCTGGTCCTGCATCGATTTAGACAGTGTTACTATTTCGATAAACAAAGCGGAAATGGGTGAGATATTCACCAATGTTCAGTCCATCCCACCGTAAGGCCTTGAAGACATCCTCTAACGCATTATTGGTGAAAAGTTTGGAGGATATAATCGTCGCCCTCATTTATACCTCGGATTTGTACAATGGGTCTTGTTTTGTAGTTAAGTACTTGAACGAATGTCGTCGCTAATTGAAATAAGGCTTCCCAGCAGCTCCACATATTGCCAGTTCACTTGGCACCGCTGTCAGGACTCCAGAGCAGCCCAGGTTACGATCAAGTCGAAAGCTCTCACGAAATCCACAAAATGCACATACAGAGGTTAGCAATACTCTATTGACTAGCCTGTTCCAGTGGTAAGAAGGCTTCAAATTTCGATGTCAGATGATTTGTTACGACTTTCGTGTTATAACGTGTCTCATTGTGATCGGCTTATAGTTTTTGAAGAACGTTTTGTCTCCGATAACGTCCGTTTTTTACGGCCGTTGACGCTCTGCCTACCCCGCAAGGGATAAAGGCGTGATGTGTGTATGTATGTATGTATGTATGTTTTGTCTCCTTTCTTGAAAAACAAACGCTGTTTCACACTTACGGAGTTGTCCCATTGATTATTTCGAAGTTGAATAGCCTTTTAAGCTCCTCAAGAACAGTTTTTTAGCGCTTTGAAGGCCACTCCGTCTTGACTGGGAGCTTTCGTTTTCTTCAGCCTGAGAGCCGCCCCGATTTTTGTCTATATCTCTAGGAGTAACGAACTCTGGAGTCTATTGCGTCAGATGAAAGTTTTGGTGCATACGAGGCATGTGGATTTAGATTTTCTCGGTTTCAGCGAGAATCTCTGGAATTGAAGTGATGGTTTTACAATTTGAGGTAGTTAGATTTGTCAGATGACTTCTTCCCAGTTAGTAAAGATAAAGACCTTTGACCTCTGAAATTCCTAATCGCCTCCCGTATAGGACGAGTGTTCCTACATCAGAGGTTGCGGCTCACCATACTTCTGCTCTTTAATTAAGTGACTGGGGATCTGATAAGGCATCCTTTAATGTTTCCCGTCTTAGTCGCATCAGTGCCAAGGTATTACTTGAAAGTTTAAACTTCTTATCTGTTATCTGTTCAGGTCATGGTGAAGCATGGTGAAGCATTTCCGTTCCTCGTCCTGTCATCAGGGCTCTTAGGGGTTCACTAACGCTGGGTACTTTTGTAAAAAAAGGTATTCATACAGAACAGCCGTTGCCTATTGAGGTAGTTGACCAGCATTTGATCCCCCTGTTTTTTTCTCCCGTAGCAAAGTGCTTTCAAACCTCATTTGCCTGTCCTGTCCCACACTGCTGCTGAAAGCCCCCATGACAACAGTGGTTTAAGTGGTTCAGTATATCAACACATCATCGTATAGGGCCTCAACCTCTGTGTCTGAGTTACTTAAAGTCGGCGCATATACCTGTTCAACCTTGTGAGAGTATCTCGGTCAGTTTCAGTACGAGGTACGCTAGCCTGGTTGAGACGCTACAGATCTCCTTTACATTGTGACGGAGAACTTTGTTGACAAAGAACCTTATGCCTCTCTGTGGGACTGTGCTCTCTTCCCTGAAGTTCAATAGATGGCCTGATTCTAGGGTTACTGTGATTGGGAGAAACATCCATCTGTTCGAACTTCTGACAGTTCAAGAACATACTACAGTATCTTTTATGATTCTAGCTCAAGCATTTGGAGCACCTTCTAGCAGTAAAGTGGGTGGTTTTACGTAGCCAGGGTCACTTCTTTAGGTAGCTGTCGTCTGTAGTCCAGGAATTCTTAGCATTCCCTGCCCCACCACGACCAGGGGCCGAAGTCTATTAAATAAAAATCGTTTTATTTGTATGTCGATGGCATGTCAGTTGGATGTTTTTGGTAGTTTCATATTCTGCTAACAGTTTTTAGTGTGGAAAATCACAGTGGCAATAGAATGACCGTTGTCGCTGGCATTACAATGGATAAAAATTTGCAGACTTAGGGCCCAGTACAGGTCCACTACCATGGCCCAGGGTAGTAGAGTGGCCGAGAACTAGGGCCTGTCTTCCATTGGCTCTATCCATTAAGGGATTTTTGACCATATTCACCACGTTGAGCAAGCGTTTTGGTAACCGCAGTATGTTATTTCGGACCTCAAAAGATGCTGCTGCCTACCTCCTGAAAGCCCTTTATCATCTCTTACGATTTCTACAGGCTGACTAGGAGTAGTGCTATGCTAAGTATTTATTTATACTCGTACTTTAGGTACTTAGATAAAGTAAGAATGTTAGATGTGTCTATCAATAAACAAATCAAGTTAGTCGGAAACAGAAACAACTTAAGATATTTCTGACATTTACGTTTAAGCTCATTAATAAACAGAAGTAACATGAAATGTGACTTAAAATTTTATGAATATTAATAATTAAACTGCACTTATTCGATATAGTTCCCGAGTATGTGTAAAATTTTAATAATAAAGCGAAGTAACTCGAAATGATTCACTCTTTTCTCGAATCATTTTCTAATAAAGGGAAATAAATCAAAATATTTCTATTTAATACTAAAGAAACAAGACACTTTATTTACATACATTTAATAATAAAGAAAATTTTCTCGAAATGATTCGTTGTCATAATAAAATGAAGGACCTCCTCCTTCAACCACAGCCGGAGCAAAATCAAATGCTTCTTTTTTACCGCGACGGTTTCGCAGAACTTTTAATTAAAAAGAGAGAGTTGAACGGCTCAATCGTTTATCTCGCTCCGATTTTGAAACCGATTAAATTGTACCTATTCTCCTCGTTGAGTTATTTCCTTTTTATGTTAAAAAGTGAAAATTCGCAATTTTTGAGTTATGTCTGTTTTTTATTAAACAAGCGATTTCTTTTCTATTTCATAATAATTTTAGAAGAAATTCGTAAAAATGTGAAAATGGTGGTTGAAGATTTTTGCTATGTAAGCTAATAACTTTTCAAAAGTGACAAAATATGGAAAATAAAAAATGCTATCATAAAGTATGATTTATGTGGATTCTAAAAATAAACACATTTAATAATGTTTTAATGCAAAAAGACTGTGAAAAAAATTTAAAAGACTGCAGTCTGGCGGTGGCTGAACACGCGCTAGGTGGCGTTAGTCGAGCATGAGTTTTTGCATGCTCATTTAACATCACATCAGCCTATTTTAGTCCATTACTGGATGTTAGCTTTCCCAGGCTACGCCACAAGCCTTCGAGCAACTCATCTTCCGTCCCGGCCCGGAAGGGAGTGGGTATAGCTACTTTACTCCATACAAATATTTCTGTCATTATTTGCGGGGGGAGAGGTAAAGCTGTCAAAGCAAGCTAGCGTTGGGATCGACAATATCGATACTTGACCTTTCGATTAATTACAACAGTCTACTCAAAATTGTGTTTTATTTTTGCATTTTCAAAAGCAAGAACAGGATTTTTTAGTAAATAGAAATATAGGCGCAATAACATCATTTTAAATATTGCATAAGGTATAAATTAACCAAAATATGAATTTCTTTCCCCATAGACCAATACCTACCTTCTATTTACTGATCATTAAGTATCATAGGATATTATGTAGGGGAATTTACTAAAAAACCATCTATACAACAAGTCATACATAATAACTTCGACTATCCCGATGACGTAGTGGTTAGTACCCCTGTCTTCTACGCCGAGGCTCGTGGGTTCGATTTCCACCGGACACAAATATTTATAAAGTAAATTTTCAAATATTCGTGTTTTGTCTGAGCACTGCGGCTGATAAAAGACCACCGACTGGACCGAAACGGTCGCGAAACCGCGATGTAATAAGAAGTAGGTAAGTGCGAAATCCTTTTTATATATGTAATTAAACTAGACTCTATCAAAAATGAATTTATGTTTAAGGAATGCTCTCTGTTTTCGCATGCTTATTTCTCGGAACTATGCCGTATTAACAACAATGTTCTGCATCGAGTTGATACTTGTAAAGCAATTATTAGAGATATTATAAGAATTAATTTTAAACAGCGATATACCAAATCCACAGTTGTGCAAAGCTCAACACCTTCAAACCAGTTTTTTCGTTCCTAAAGTATGTAATCAAGTTCAACAACCACAGCTATCCAGTACTGGAAATTTATCTAATAATCAAGTTAAAAATAAAATCAACTTATTTAAAATTTTCCACCAAAATATAAATATAATTTTATATATTATTTAGTGATATTGTACTGGAGGAATACTTTCAGATGAAAAGTGATATTGTTCTGTTGTAAATTTGTATTTTTACATATTTTTAAAGGCATTATTAAGTCTACAATTCGGCTTTTTATCGGAGCTCATTTGACATGCGCGACTGGACTCGTTCTAGTAAAAGATCTGACAGCAACTGGTTTTTGTAATAAGATAAGCCCAAGTGGGCAAAGGCCGTGACAGAGGGGAAGTTCTTCGTATGGCGTCTCCATACCTAGCGTTCCTCCAAGCCACAAGCAGATCTTCTGTTGTTGCCTTCTTTCTACTTCTAGTTAATACCAGCCGCTTTCTTATAAATCACCGGTCCCTCATGGCGTCCGCTACGCTAGCCTAGACATAATCTCCATTCAAGAACGCGTATCTGAACTCTAGTCTAGTAACTAACGTCATAGCTATTCGGATTGACCCATGAAGCTGAAAATCGACATGTAGGTACTTTTTTTTTTATCATTCAGGACACGTACAGTCATATTATACGAAAAAAGTATACAACAAGTATTTAACAAAAAGACCTGGAGGTCCATAAATAGAACATAAAAAATAATAACGTGAGCAAACGGTAAAGAAACTGACATAGCTTAAGAAAAAGCAAATAAGTACATAACATATATGAGGCGTCTAATATCAAAACCCGCTAAAACGTACTTTTGTGAAATGCTGGTATTTGATCACAAAGTGATGCTGCTGTTACAGGCTTTCAAGTCTTACCATCATTCTTGAGCAAACCCGGTACATTACTACACAACTCCCTTCCAAAGTCGGACTTGCGTTGCAATATCCGCTAAAATGCTCCCTTTACGTTTCGAAATCCACTAAAATGAATTCGACCAATGACAGCGCAGTATTCCGATCACGTGACTTTCAAAATAGTACGGCAATTTGTTCAAAACTGCTTATAAGTTGGAGCAGTATTTACTGTTTTTTAATACAAAATTATGGAGGATTTCTCCCAATTTGTGAATAAGTACAGTCCCAAAGACATGCGGAAAAGACCCGGCAATGAAGCTTTCTGGAAGTGAACGAAGGAGCGTGAAAAACGATGAGAGAAACTTCGGTACAAATTACTCGATACACAGTATATGATGGTGTTATGCCACATGATCAAAGTTTTGTTTGTTACATGGCTGCCTAACCAAAAAAAGGAGTGTAATAATTATTTTGTTCATGTACAGTCGGTTATAGCATTTAAGGTGCCAGGGCTACGCCAAAAAAACTGGATTATTTTTATTCCAGTGAAAATATAATAAAAATTAAAAACATATTCTCGTGAAAGATATCCTCTTTTCTTACTAATAAATATTGTTGTGTTTACATTAACGGTTCACAACAATGGAATAAATTACAAATACAACAATAAGTTTTATTGTTGAGTACCATCCACTTCTTGAAATATGTCAAATATATGTTCTTATCAAAAGCCGCTAAAATACAACATGTGTTTTGCAAAACCCGCTAAAACAAAAAGTTCACAGCAAAAGCCGCCAAAATGAAAATATTTTTTGTTATTTCTCCAAAAATCAGTAGATTTAAAGGAATTTAAAGCATTTACTAAATATCATTAGATGAGAATTATACATTTAGCAACATTTTCATACCTAAAAGCAGAAAATACGCTGTCTAACGGTTTTTTTTGAATATCGAAATTTTATGAGAACTCGTTTTAGCGGGTTTTGAAATTAGAACGATAAAAACGATACGTGCTTAGTAAGCTAAATATGATAAACACCTCTCATCAGAAAAATCGAGGCACTTAAAAACTTTACGTTTTGTACGGATCACAATGTCTGAAACATACTTATACCTAATTATTTTGGAATAAAAGTCTAATGTAATTCAATAGTGACTATTGCGAGGTTTCAAAATCCTAACGTTTGTAAGAATTATGTTATAGACCCTGATATCTAAATATTGCTATTTTACTTTACAGGACATAATCTTCAACCTTTATTTAAATTTAGACTTGATTCTACTTGGATTTAAATTTGTAAAGAGGATAAAGAAAAGAAATAGTAGATTAAATTAGAAACCACCATAAAATGTTGAGCATTTTATTTTCACATCACTTACAGTCCATTTGGGCATGTATGCACTAATTAATACTCTAGAAAATAACACACGTTAGATTACAAATTAATTTATCTAAGCTCATTCATTACATTACAATATCAATATTCAATATAACACTATAAAATTATAATATACTTATCTATTTCTGCAGCAGAATCGCACAACTTTTGGGCAGAGTTTCCCCTTACTTTGTCACTTTCAGAATGAATCCCGTTACATTTCAACCGATCCTATTTATAGAACTGCGCAAACAACCGCCACGTGCGGGTGGAAGGAATCCACCTCTAATTCATTTGCACTACTTTTTAGTTTTACAAAACATCGTAATAAATAACAATAAACAGAAAACTATTAATTGAATAGTGTCTTACAAATATAAATGTAATTATTTATAAATTAATTTCTGTGATTGGACTGGAATTTAAAATCCAAAGATAGACAAGACAAAACGCCTGACAAATTTCTTACAGCAAGCAAAATGAAATCTAAAAATGGAATTGCTCTTTTGAAAAGTTGATTCTAAATAAGGTTTTTATACAATTTGATGTAATATAAATCATAAATAATCATTTTATTAAACAATAATCCTAACAGTTCGTCCATCCTGACGAATAATTTGTACCACTCAAATTACCTATTAAACTACATAAACATACGGTACAGAATCACTACGCAAAATCTTGTCTTTTTGGTTCATCTTCTCCTTTGTGCAGATTATTTCCCTGGAACTGGAACCTGGAATTGAAAGAAAAAAAAAACATTTGAAAGATATCCATTCAATCACAATTTCAACATGTCATCCTTGGAAGTACCTACTTTCAAATATTTTATAAGCAAACTAGAATAAATAAGTTGAATCATGACAATAAACATACATTAATGGTTTCTATAAATGAAAGTATTAATTTATGGAATAGAAAATGTATATTAATGGTTTTATTATATTTTCCAGTTATTTCACCTTTTAGTTGTCAAGTGCTGTTTTTCGTCGATCAGCAACGGTCCTTCATCACTATGATTTGTTTTTCATAGTGGTCCTGATATCATCGTCCGAAGGACGGTCCTCTAACACTATGAATATTTATTCACAGTGGCCCAAAATGTTAAGGATGATACGAACCTTTATTTATCACATCACCATGATTTCCTCACAGTGGTCCTGATAGATATCATCGTCCGAAGGACGGTCCTATACACTATATCACAGTGGTCCCAAATGTAAATAATTATACGAACCTTTATCTCATCACCATGATTTCCTCACAGTGGTCCTGAATGTAAAGAACTATACGAACCTTTATCTCATCACCATGATTTCCTCACAGTGGTCCAAATGTAAAGAATTATACGAACCTTTATCTCATCACCATAATTTCCTCACAGTGGTCCTGAGAGTAAGTAGCGACTAATTTAAAATCAACACTTACAAAACTTATACCATACCTTATTTGTTATCTCCTTGTTTATCATCGTCTTTCAACGGTCCTTTTGTTAGTGAATAATAATGTTATATTTTTACCTTTATATAATTTATCCCTCCAGCAGATCTATTAGCTCTTCCGTGCTGTCAGCTCGTGATTCTGAAGAATCACTTTGGCTGTCCACCGTCTCATTATTTATGAATTTCCTCAATGCATCGGATGCCACCGTAGCATTGTATTTCTTGTATCCCTTGACAGCTTTAATAGATGAAATTATGTAGCGGTCGTTACCAAGTGCTTTCATCACTTTGTAAGGGCCACTGTATTTTTCCTTCAACTTCCTTACGGAATCTTTGGTTCGGCTTTGCGCACCCTTCCACAGAACAAGTTCACCGATTCCATATGACGTTGGGCTTCTTCTTTTACTGTCAAACCTTCTCTTCATTGCTTGCGATGACTTTTCAATATTTTGTGAAGCCTTTTCTTTGTTCTGAGAGACGGTCTGCTCGTTGTCGTAACTGTTTGTTGACATACCTTGAAGCAGCGTCCGACATCCTTGGAACATTAATCGATACGCAGAAAACCCAGTTGTAGCATTTAGAGTATTATTAATACCCCATACTACCTTGTTTATGCACTTGTCCCACTCGTGTTCGTCAGTTGTGCTTTTGTTGATAGCCTCTAGCAACGTTCTATTGTATCGCTCCACCTGACCATTGGATCGAGGTGAAGCTACAGAATTGATGACATGTTTTATTTGATTTGACAAACAAAACTGTTTGAAACGTTTGCTTGTGAACGCGGCTCCACTGTCCGAAATAATCCTTTTTGGGAAACCAAATGAACTAAATATTTCCTCAAGTTTCTGCTCAGCTTCAGCGGATTTAGTAGTTTTTGTTGGTTTTGCCCATATGAATTTCGTGTACGAGTCAACGATCACAAACAGATAGGACATTCCATCCTTGCTTTTACAAAATGGACCGAGGTGGTCGATGTGAAGGGTATGTAGAGGTTCAGCAATTTTCTCGATGGGATGCAACTCACCTTCCATTTTCCCGTACTGACCTCGTTTGTAAATGCAGTCGAGACAAGCATTTACATACTTCCGAATGAACCTTGTCATTTTGGGAAACCACACATTTTCCTTGATGAGAGCATCGCACTTTTTTAAACCTGGATGGCCAATGTCGTCATGGTACTTACGCATGACGTTCCAGCGAGCCATTTTAGGGACTACTATCCGGAGGTCACCATTTCCTAGTTTTCGGCACACCTTACCGTCCTTTAATACGTAGTTGTTGATGATGTCTGGGTCTTCGACACGAGTCTCTAATTTCTGTCTGATACAAGAGATGTTTTCGTCTTGGCTTTGTAAACAATATACCCAATCTAATAAATCAAGAACGAGTACCTGTTCACAATCAATTGGCGATCGGCTCAGCGCATCTACATGCTTGTGACAAACTCCCGACTTGTGTATGATATCCATATCGTATTCTTGAATGGACAACCACCACCTTGCAACTCGTGGTAAAAGATCTTTCTTCTCAAAAGTTTGCCTGACTGCGACACAGTCGGTAACGACTGTAAAATGTATTCCGGCCAAATATACTCGAAATCGGCGAAGAGTCTCCACCACCGCCAAAGTTTCGAGTTCAAAGGAATGATAGAGTGCTTCTTCCTTACTTGTTTTACGGCTAAAATAAGCCACCGGTCTCAAGCAGCCGTTTTGTTTTTGCAGAAGAATGCCTGCTATACCTTTGCTCGATGCATCCGTATGGACTTCTGTCTCCGCCTTAGCATCATATACAGCCAAAACAGGTCTACTTGTGAGAATTTCCTTTACCTTATCAAATGCCGTCCGTTGTTCTCCAGACCAACTCCATGGAATATCCTTTTTTAATAATTTGTAAAGCTCATAGGTGATCAAGGCATAATTACTTACAAATTTACGAAAATAACTCGTAAGTCCCAAAAACATACGCAGTTCGTGGACGTTGGTAGGCTCCGGGTATTTGGTGACAGCGTCAATTTTTCTTTGTCCTGGTCTAATACCATCTTCGCTAATGTCGTATCCTAAATATTCAATCTGCGTCTGCAGAAATGAACATTTTTCGATGTTCAGCGTCAGTTTTGCGTCTCTTAAAATTTGCAATACTTGCCTCAAGACTGCTAATCCATCCTTTTCGGATACGCTCGGAATCAACAAATCGTCAATAAAAGGTAAGACTTTATCAAACCTGAGAGGGCCTAGTATTTTATCCATGAGCCGCTGAAAAACGCTCGGCGAGTTTGCGAGGCCAAAAGGCATCCGCAGAAACTCAAAGTGGCCTTCAGGCGTCACGAAACCCGTCTTAGGAACTGATTCCTTGGCCATGGGAATTTGATAAAACCCTTGCGAAAGATCCAAGCTGGTAAAAAATCTTTTTCCTGACAACTTTTCTACCTGATCCTCGATGATTGGGAGTGGATACTTATCCTTCACCGTCAGGCTGTTTAGTTTCCTGAAGTCAACGCATAGTCTGTAGTCTCCGGTCTTTTTCTTCACTAAAATGATAGGGCTACAAAATTCAGAGTTTGATTCCTGTATTACCTTGTTTTTGAGAAGATCGTCGATTTTATCCCTCACGATCTCTTTTTCGGGTATTGACAAACGATACGGTCTATAACATACTGGTTTTTCCGAATTGAGTTCGATATTCATCTCGATCTTGTCGGTGCATCCTAACTCATGCGTGTCAAGTGAGAAACAGTCACCATATTCTGTCAGTATATCAAATAGTTCCTTTCTTACCGATGGATCAGTTGAGCCGCATTTGACCTTACTAAGGTCAATAGACATAATTGTTTCCACCACAGACCTTTCTGATGTATCCTCCAATAATTGGACCTCTTCGCAGATTAGCCCTCTAGCCAAAACTTCTCCTTTTCTGATGGTCAAGGGTTTTAAAGACTCATTACGTACCTCTATTAAATTGACGCCTCCTTGTATGATACTTGCAGGTATTGAAAAGTTTCTTTCCTTATATACTCGTCTACAAGTATCCACAAAGAGAGGCCGAGTGCATGACGCTGCTGACGTCACTTCCATTAGCATGACATGATTAGGTGGTATAATGGTTTCTTCAGAACACGTGATCCTTACCTTATTATTCTCCATTGCTGGCTGACTGGTTAGTATATCGTCTTCCTTCTGTATGTCAAAGGTTTTGCCCCATATTTTAAAGGAAAAATCCGGGTTGTTTATTACCGGTTGTCCGATAATAACATCCATCTTTCCCATATTGCAATCTATCACGATAAATGTCGTTTCGACTTTGTTCCCGTTTATAGAAACTTCGGTTTTGATAGATCCCTTCGCTGGTATTGGACTACCGGTAAGTCCCCCCACAGCTACCTCACAACAATCCATGGGTAAGTTTAGAGTTTTAAAGAAATTATAGTTCATCACATTTACCTTGGCGCCATTGTCGAAATATGCAGTAACCGGCACGTTATTTATGGCCACAGGCTTAAAATAAATGTCGTTTACCTCGTCAATTACGTGGACAGTCGCGGGTTTCGCCGATGATCCAGCAGGAGCAGCAGTTGATGTTGATCCACTAGGTTTAAACCAGCACTTTTCAGGTGGATGCCCACTTTTTCCGCAATGTGTGCAGCATGGTTTCGCGAGTACTGAATTTTTAGGACAGCGCCTTACAGAATGACCTGCTTCGTTGCACAAAAAACATACAAATGGCTTCTTTTGATCTTTTAACGGTGGCATGTCTGAATTCTCCTCACGAACCTTCGGTTGCGATGATGAAATGACTGGATTTGGTCTTGGTTTATTGTCAGACATGACCGTTAGAAATTTTGAATATAATTCACTCGGAGTGGAGTAGTTACCTGCCCTGGCTGGAGCTTTCATGTAGGGTGGCAACCCATCGATAATGCACGCGACAGCTTTGACACCGGTGATCTCTAATCTGTTCAACATTGCCACCTTACTATAAAAGTATTGAGTCATATTTTCAGCTGGCGCTTTTCTTTTATTGAGCATGTCTCGTAGGGATTCAACGAAGTCAAATTTTTGAGGAAATGCATCCAGCAATTGTTCCTTCCACTGACTCCAAGTAAACTCATAATTATGAAGTGAAGAATGCCATACCTTTGCCATCCCGGACAGTCTGGACTGCATGAAGTAAGATTTCATTTTATCGGACCAGTTGTGGATGGCACCAAGCTGCTCAATTTTATTGAGCCATTGAGCCGATTCTAAGTCGTTCTTCTCGGGATCAAAGACAGGGATTATATCGGCCTTGGCAGTGACTGCATTCAATATATAAGGAACCGACTCACCGGATTGAATCTTTGATCCTTCGCATTCCTGCTGAGCGTCGACCCGTCCATCCTCCGCAGTTTCCTCATCTTCTACAGGTCTCCATGGCCGCCACCGCTTTGTTTCACGCCTTGACTCGCAGTCCCAACTGCTGGAGCGCTTGCGTGAGCGAAATTTCGCCTTTGAACGCCGAGGCATGGTTATCCACCACTTCTGAAAATTGTAAGAATTATGTTATAGACCCTGATATCTAAATATTGCTATTTTACTTTACAGGACATAATCTTCAACCTTTATTTAAATTTAGACTTGATTCTACTTGGATTTAAATTTGTAAAGAGGATAAAGAAAAGAAATAGTAAATTAAATTAGAAACCACCATAAAATGTTGAGCATTTTATTTTCACATCACTTACAGTCCATTTGGGCATGTATGCACTAATTAATACTCTAGAAAATAACACACGTTAGATTACAAATTAATTTATCTAAGCTCATTTCATTACATTACAATATCAATATTCAATATAACACTATAAAATTATAATATACTTATCTATTTCTGCAGCAGAATCGCACAACTTTTGGGCAGAGTTTCCCCTTACTTTGTCACTTTCAGAATGAATCCCGTTACATTTCAACCGATCCTATTTATAGAACTGCGCAAACAACCGCCACGTGCGGGTGGAAGGAATCCACCTCTAATTCATTTGCACTACTTTTTAGTTTTACAAAACATCGTAATAAATAACAATAAACAGAAAACTATTAATTGAATAGTGTCTTACAAATATAAATGTAATTATTTATAAATTAATTTCTGTGATTGGACTGGAATTTAAAATCCAAAGATAGACAAGACAAAACGCCTGACAAATTTCTTACAGCAAGCAAAATGAAATCTAAAAATGGAATTGCTCTTTTGAAAAGTTGATTCTAAATAAGGTTTTTATACAATTTGATGTAATATAAATCATAAATAATCATTTTATTAAACAATAATCCTAACACGTTTTCTACATTCAAGTTTTAATTTAACAGATTACATGTTATGTTTGATTATAAAAACGAAAATGTCTAAATTTTTGATCAGGTGTATACTTAATATTAACGCAGAGTCAGCTAAAACCACAGACAAATGAAACCTTTTTCGCGCAGCGCTACTAGACACGCCTTGGAGGAAGGCTAGGTATGGAGACGCCATACAAAGAGCTTCCCCTCTGTCACGGCCTATGCCCACTTGGGCTTATCTTACTACAAAAACCAGTTGCTGTCAGATCTTTTACTAGAACGAGTCCAGTCGCGCATGTCAAATGAGCTCCGATAAAAAGCCGAATTGTAGAGATAATAATGCCTTTAAAAATATGTAAAAATACAAATTTACAACAGAACAATATCACTTTTCATCTGAAAGTATTCCTCCAGTACAATATCACTAAATAATATATAAAATTAGCGATTGAAAATTGTACATAAGTGTTGCCAGTAAGTCGTACAAAATGTCTGATGTGGAGTTTTTTTGTAGGTGGATCTACAATAAAATAATTGTATTTTGTTCCTTTTGTTATTATTTTGTGTCGAACAATGGTGTTAATCATAGTATCGTTAATTTACAAATAAAGATTATAATATTCCATCATATAATAGGTAACAATTAACGATCTTAGTTTATTGATGCCTTTAAAAACAGTAAATAGCTTGCTAAGTAAGATTAGAATGTTAGTTTGGGATTGTTCTACTTATTCAATGATGGTCATTTCCAGTCGATATTCAATGAAAAATCGATAATTTTAACTTAAAGTATCGAGCCACACTCAACCCAAGCTAGTGCAGTGACCCAAGTAATACAAAACGTCGATACTTTTTCTATCGCCATAGTTACAAACCTATACTATGTAAAGACGGTCTGTACCGAAAACTTTGCAGGCATGATCAGATTATGAAATTGAACAACTTTTACTATGGATTTTGGGAAACCCTGATTTTGTTCGAGTTTCATTGAAGATTAATGTCAGTCTCAGCTGATCGGGTGACATCGGATGTCACCCGACGTGGCGCTATGCCTAGTCCGACTGCCTGTTCAATTCCTTTCGCTCACAAAGTTGATATTTATCACTTTGTGAATATGTTCCTAGACTGGTCAGGACACCACACAGGCTGAATCACGTGATTGTCCGAGAAGCAAGATGGTTCCGTGCTTTGGAGCCATGTTCAGCCGTCGGTCCCGGTTGCTGTCTATGGTCACTTAGACGGCTGTCGTTACACAACTATTTCAAAGGCCTGCTTCATGCAGTAGGTGGTTGAAAAGCACTGGCACCAGGGTTCATCAGGTCGTTGGACGTTTTGGTGTCCTTTAAACTGTTTAAACTTCAGTGCGACATTTTAACTTTAATTACATATATAAAAAGGATTTCGCACTTACCTACTCCTTATTACATCGCGGTTTCGCGACCGTTTCGGTCCAGTCGGTGGTCTTTTATCAGCCGGAGTGCTCAGACAAAACACGAATATTTGAAAATTTACTTTATAAATATTTGTGTCCGGTGGAAATCGAACCCACGAGCCTCGGCGTAGAAGACAGATAGATAGTCGAAGTTATTATGTATGACTTGTTGTATAGATGGTTTTTTAGTAAATTCCCTTACATAATATCCTATGATACTTAATGATCAGTAAATAGAAGGTAGGTATTGCATTGATTGTACCTACATAATTGTATCATCTGGTCTATGGGGAAAGAAATTCATATTTTGGTTAATTTATACCTTATGCAATATTTAAAATGATGTTATTGCGCCTATATTTCTATTTACTACAAAATCCTATTCTCAAGAACTAAGTTGCTTTTGAAAATGCAATAATATGACACAATATTGAGTAGACTGATGTAATTAATCGAAAGGTCAAGTATCGATATTGTCGATTCCAACACTAGCTTGATTTGACAGCTTTACCTCTCCCCCCGCAAAAAATGGCAGAAATATTTGTATAGAGTAAAGTAGCTATGACGACTCCCCTCGGGCCGGAACGGGACGGAAGATGCTCGAAGAGACACGCCTTTTGTCAAAATTTCATACAAGACAAGCCTGTCATTTTTGAATGTTTTTGAACGAGTTTGTCATTTGAGGCAATTTGAGGTGATAGCTCATTTAACCGTTCCGTACGCGTCATATTTTGAAATATTGTATGAAATTCTATGCCACTTAGGGTGCTGTGCGTACGGTTCGGAACAGAGTGCGTTCACCCTAAAGTGTTGCCACAACCGTCTTTTCAAAATACACATATCCGTCGCCAAAACCTAAAAGAGACCTCCGGAAAAATGTATGAAACGCGGGCGAAGAATTTCGACTGAAGTGGGAGTTATACAGGTTTAAAGTACATAATTAATAAAGCAATACTCCTAAGTTATACCGGGAGTAACGGAAAGGGTATAACAAGCAGAAAGGAGGTCAAGGTACTCATGAAACTGAACAACTTTCCCCATGGAACATGGGTCGTAATATGCAAAAAAAAATTTGAACCTCCCATAGTAAATCAATTAGCTGATCGGCGATTTTGTATGGGAGGTGCAAAATTTTTTTTCATATTTCGACCCATATTCCATGGGGAAAGTTGTTCAGTTTCATAAGTACCTTGACCTCCTTTCGGCTTGTTATACCCTTTCTGTTACGCCCTGTATATTAAAAAATTATCCCCGTTTTTTATTAAAATGTGTTTTAAATAAGTGAAGTGGTAATTATTATGATTATGCTGGCAACATTATGGTAAACTCTCAGATTGACACCGATAAAAGAACTCGTATCCGAGCCAGAATCCCATTAATTAAGGCTCCCACAGACCGAATGCTTCCTCGCGTAGACGCAGACGCACGCAGCGGTTGTAATGTATGGAGCTGTATGAAGTGCACATCTACGAGTTATTTTCTGGACGTCTCTTTTTAATCTACTCCATCGGGGAGCCTTAACGCAAAAGGAGCGCAGCGCGGGAGCATTCGTGCAGAAAATAGTATGGAGATGACATGTGATGCGTTGCGTGCGTGCGTCTGTCGTCTGACATTTCCATTCTATTTCTGCACGCACGCGTGCTACGTTCAGTCTGCGTTAGCTTTAATGACGTGCGCTACGCCGCTGGGACTATCAATGCGAGGACCTGCACTGCTTAAAGTTAGGCGATGCGCTGTGTGACGTGGATTTTGCTATGGCCTCAATAGCAATTTAAGCGCCGGCATCAATATCAAATTAATTTAACAGTTACAAATTCGTACATTCGTACATGCATTGCGGCGCAGCGCGTACATCACTTTGTATTTTAATGCCTTCGCTGCGTGACGCCGGTCCGTGCGGATCCGCAATGCGAGCACTTGTGTGGTTTTACTCACTTTATCTGTTAAAGTAAACTGAACTGCGCACATGGACGGTCCGCGCGTATAATACGCTTCACGCAGCGGAGGCACTTAAACTGACCTTATACGAAAAAAACTAATTCCAAAACCAAAAATACTTTATAGAGGGCCGCAAACCGCAAACTTCACTATACTTCAGGCGCTCATATGTAGTTAGTGAAGTTGGCGCGAGGACTGTCAGGCGGACTGAATATCACGTAGTCTAAGGCTGGCCGCACACGCCCGGAATTCATCACCATCTTGAGACAGAAAGACTGCATCTGCTGTTCCTCACTGAGACGCAGATCAGATGTCCAGCTGACGCGGTGTACCTCAGCTATCCTGGCTACTCCTTGGAACATAGGTTTTTACCTCGTGCCGGAGTCTATGTGTACGCTCGCGATGACATCTGTATCAAGCGTCTCAAGAACCTTGAGGCTCCCAATTTATCCATACTGTGGGTACTGGTCAATACTGGAGTAGCCCAAAATGTGTATGCCTGTGTTTATCGCTCGCATAGTGGAGATTCGGAGACAACCAAATTATTTGAGCAACTCAGTGATGCTGCTGATGAGGTTCTACAAAGGTACCCTTCGGCGCAGCTAGTTATCCTGGGGGACTTTAATGCCCACCACAAGGAGTGGCTGTTCCCATACCAGGAGACAGATCATGCTGGACGAGAGGCGCGCAAATTGGCACTGTTGCTAAATCTCTCCCAGCTTGTAAGCTGTGCGACAAGGGTTCCCGATGTGGAATCTCACACAGCCAACTGCTTGGACCTTCTGCTGACGACTGATCCAGACCGATGCTCAGTGTCGGTTGTAGCACCTCTGGGCACATCCGACCATTGTCTGGTGAAATCTGTATCCGTGTACTCACCACCCGATCAGGACCCTCGTGGTAAGAGACGGGTGTGGCGATACAAGTCAGCAGATTGGGACGAAATGCGCCACTTCTTTGCGTCGTATCCATGGCAGGCCTGTTTTTCTTCAGGAGAATCGTCGCGCTGCGCCGATGCCATAACAGAAGTCCTGCGTCAGGGTATGGAGTATTTCATACCGTACTATGATGTTTCTTCTGGTAGCAAAGCTCGCCCATGGTTCAATGCTGAATGTAACCGCGCTGAAGCGCTAAAACAGACGGCTTACCTAGCCTGGGCTGACGCTCGATCGCGCAAAGCTCCGAATACTCGGGATTTGAAGAAAACCTACAATAAGGCCTCTAAGTCATGCAAAAAGGAATTACGCAGAACACGTTTCAAGCACATCGGCACTGTAGGCGCCAAACTTGCCTCCCATCCTGCTGGCAGTAAGGCATTCTGGTCTCTAGCAAAGGCAGTTGAGACCAATTTCTGCCAGCTTTCTTTGCCGCCATTGCAGAAACCTGATGAGTCGCTCGCTCACACTGCGGAAGAGAAAGCGAACCTGTTTGCTTCCCTTTTTGCAGAAAACTCGCGTCTAGATACCGCAGGTAAAACGCCACTAACGTTACCTAAAGTCTGCTGCAACATGCCAGCCGTCTGTATTCGCCAGAAAGAGGTACTTAAAATCCTGCGAAACCAAGACGTAAATAAGGCGAGCGGCCCTGATGGTATCCCTGCAATTAGTCTGCGTAACTGTGCGCCTGAGTTGTCTCCGATATTGACACGCCTGTTCCGCCTCTCACTGGAGACTGGTGTAGTTCCCCAATCGTGGAAGCTTGCAAACGTGCAACCTGTGCCCAAAAAAGGCAGCCGTGCTGACCCTGCCAATTATAGACCCATATCGGTCACCTCTATACTCTGCAAGACTATGGAGCTCCTGGCTTACCTCGAGAGCAATGATCTCCTTAACGACCGTCAATAGAATGACAGTTGTGTGTCGCTGGCATTACAATGGTTAAAAATTAGCGGACTTGGGGCCTAGGTGTTGCGTTGCGTGCGTACGTCTGTCATCTGACGTCTCCATTCCATTTCTGCACGCACGCACGCGTGCTACGTTCGGTCTGCGTTAGCTTTAAGGGCGTGCGCTGCGTCGCTGGGACTATCAATGCGAGGACCTGCACTGCTTGAAGTAAGGGCATGCGCTGCGTATGCTTGCCGGTGTGGCAGGGACTGCGCGCCTGCGTAGAAATACACGCTACGCGACGTGACACGACACAAGGCGACGCGTCCTGTCTGCGGGAGCCTTTACTTTTTCTACCTACTCTACACATGCAACCTCATTAAAAAACTCTTTAGATGCAAAAAAATATAAAATATCCCTTGGTTGTCAAGTATTATGTTTGACAATTGATTTGTTTACTTTGAGCTTTGATAATTATTTTACTTATTTTGTGCGATTTATTGTTGTATTTATTGTTTATTACATATTTTACCGTTACCTGCAGACCAGGGGATCGTCAATAATAATTACATTAGAAGGTTTTAAGTGATTTAGTGTGCTTCTTATCAAATAACACGACTTCTTGTGTTTTTGCCTGTAAATCAGTACAATTCAGTATACAACATGTGCAAATGAAGTGAATACAGTTTAGGTATTTAATAAAATTCGATGCATAGATAAGTTTAAAATGTTCTAGGGCATTAAAATATACCTATTTATAAAGAACGAAATACAGTGTTTGTGTTTGTTTTGGTTTAATGACAGATATGAATGACAGTTTACTTTTTAACATTGATACTTCTGCCATAATTCATGAAGTTTTTATATATGCTATGCCGTCATCTAAGAAGGTTCCATATGATTTCGATGGCAATGCAACAAAAATGCATGTTCGTTTCATTTTTAGTATTGTCCATTTGGTTTTTTATAAATATAAAAAAACGGGGGTCCTTACAATCAAATGAAATATGTGCCTAAGTAGAATTTTAACTAAGCTTTAAAATGCTATTTTTTTTATATCAGTCGAAATTGATCTCCCGGTAAAAGACGTCACCTTTGGAGTGTATGAGATTGAATAAAAAAAAGGGACTGAAAATGGCCCCTTCATCCCCGTGGTCCACCTCCTGGTCCACCTGGTGGACCACGGGTACGTTATTTTTTCCCTGTGGTCCAGGACAGGTGTCAGCTGTCACACAAAAAAGTGGTTTATATCGGAAATTAAGCATGCTAGACTATTAGTTTCTTTGGAAAAGTTGTAGGCCTTAACAAGATCTACATGACAGGTGTCAGCTGTCATACTAAAAAGTCGTTTAAATCAGAAACTATGCGTGCTAGACTATTAGTTTCTTTGGGAAAGTTGTATGCCTTAACGAGATCTACATGACAGGTGTCAGCTGTCAAACTAAAAAGTCGTTTGTTCGGAAACTATGCGTGCTAGACTATTAGTTTCTTCGGAAAAGTTTTAGGCTATAACAAGATCTACATGACAGGTGTCAGCTGTCATACTAAAAAGTCGTTTATATAAGAAACTATGCGTGCTAGACTATTAGTTTATTTGGGAAAGTTGTAGGCCTTAACGAGATCTACATGACAGGTGTCAGCTGTCACACTAAAAAGTGGTTTAAATCAGAAACTATGCGTGCTAAACTATTAGTTTCTTTGGGAAAGTTGTAGGCCTTAACGAGATCTACATGACAGGTGACAGCTGTCACACTAAAAAGTCGTTTAAATCAGAAACTATGCGTGCTAGACTATTAGTTTCTTTGGGAAAGTTGTAGGCCTTAACGAGATCTACATGACAGGTGTCAGCTGTCACACTAAAAAGTGGTTTATATTGGAAACTATGCGTGCTAAACTATTAGTTTCTTTGGGAAAGTTGTAGGCCTTAACGAGATCTACATGACAGGTGTCAGCTGTCACACTAAAAAGTCGTTTAAATCAGAAACTATGCGTGCTAAACTTAAATCGTTTTTCATAGTTAATAGTAGTTTATGCAATTGCCTTATAATGAGAGGCTTTAGGATGTGAGTGTCTGTTTATCACACGAGGCGCAGCCTAGTGTGATAATAGTTTGACACGAGCATTCTAAAGCCTAATTATATGCAGTTGCACACTATTTTATCTACACTTTACAAGAAAAACTATGAAAATAATTCAAACCTCCGCACTGTGGCGATTGCAAGCCTATCTACTGAACCACCAACTGAACGACTTTTGTACATAAGTAACTTTTTAACTAAACGTTAAAATGGAGGCTCATAAAAACTGAACAACTTTTAAAATTAAAAAGCATTTATCGGTAAATTTAAATTCGAAAAATGATTTGAAGCAAAGATTTAATAATAAATAAGTCCTCATTATTTCAAGTGTCGTCCCGCCCGGGTGAAATTTGTTTTATTTTTATTTAACTTACTGTTGGCCAGTGTTGGCTCAGGAAATAAAAAAGCGGAATATTCGTTTAGTTTTTTTTTGAAATATAGACATCACGTTCCATTACGATTCAAATTTTAGTATGGAAATTATATTTTAAGGCTGCATACTTCTTAATGCAGTTCATTACGTTGGTGCTTACGATTCTGTAAAACGAATATTACGAAATGAGTGTAGATAAAATTATTTACCTACCAGCTTGCTATTACCTACATAAAATGGTTTTATAATGGTAAAAGAACTGAGTAGCAAGCGAGGCTTAGAGATTTAATATGTTAATGTTTTTGATTGGATCAAGTTTATTGGGTGTTGCACTCGTTTTCCAAAAAGGATCGCAAATCAATCACACCAAGCCCTACAACTCACGTAAAGAATTATTATAATATTAGTGTAAACATTTATTCAAAGTTGCTTTCAGAAATAAGGTGAACCGGGTGAACCATTAGTAAAACCCCTGCCCTTGAGTCCACCTATAGCAGGTGGACTAGGGTGCACCACGGGGAAAAAAGAAATACCCGTGGTCCACGTAGGCATTTTCACCTTTTCTTGTGGACTCGTACTGATAGATGACTGAATGTCAGTGTTCTAGAAACTGACATCCTCTGATATTATAAAAGATTAAGTACGTGTCAGCCAGAAAAAAATTCAATGAGTTGAATGAGACAACTTTTGTCTGTCGTGTTTATTTTTAGAATTAGGTACATAGATAGGTAGATAACAGCTACGTAAAAAAAATATTCTCATTTTTGTTTAAGTAGTTTTTCACCAAATCACAACAAAGATCCAGATAATAAATAGGTATATTGCCGAGTAATGTTGGCGTTGAATAGCATCACCCCATCTATCTACCCTTGAGTGTTAAAAACCAATTAAGTCGTTCCAGAGAATGGGCAGCAAAATTCTCTGTGAATACATCACCTTGAACTGCGCTTGCCAATCCGCCTGCCAAGCGTAGTGAGTATGGCAAATACCCCCCTAATAAGGGAAGGCCTATGTCTAGCAGTGGACTGTTGCGGCTGTTATAGTACAGCATGTTTTATTGTATCATAAGTATTAGAGTAAGGGCGATTTACAAACAAAATGGTAAAATTACAAATAACACGTGGGAGTCAAAAAAGGACGTCAAGTTCGAGAAATATAAGCTGGTGGCAACACTGGGAATGGCAATTCGGTAAACCAAATTGGCAGGCTATATTGCTCAAAGGGCGTCTCTATCGGGGACCGCGAATGACGTTTTGGTTCTCTGTGGCTAAAACAATCTAGAAAGCCAAATGTTTATATTTTATCTGTTTTTTGATCTTATATAAAGAATCATGAAATGGATCAATACTACTCAAATTTTTATTACAAAATGTACTAACACGTCTGAAAAACGTACGTCGAGCATAATTAGTTCGAGCTCTTCTCACAGAGAACAGTGCTCGCGGACGAAGAGAATATTTTGGAATATAAAAGTCAATGTTTTGTAAGAGGTTTGGACAGTTTATCACACCCTTAAGTAACTTGAAAAAGAAAATCAAATCTAAATAAAGTCTCCGACTAGAGAGTGAGGGTATTTTGAAATGAGTTCTAGAGGCTGTGGCATTATCATAATAAGTATGAGTTCTATACGAAAGTGATTTTAGAAAAATATTTTGTATCCTCTCTAAGCGGTCAATGTGAGTTTGATATTGTGGAGTCCACACAATACTGCCAAACTCCAGAATACTTCTAACAAATGAATAATACAATATTTTATATGTATCAGGACGTTTAAAAGGTTTACCCATGCGAAGAATCATACCAAGGTTTTTGTACGCTCGTTTACAAATATTATTTATATGTGTAATAAAGGTTAGTTGGGAGTCCAAAGTTACGCCTAGGTCCCGTATAGATGTAACACGCTTTATTAAACCACCGGAAAATTTATAATCATACTCAATATAATTTTGCTTACGGGTGAAACTTATTACAAAGCATTTATCAAGATTTAAACTTAAATTATTTTCAGTACAATATTTATAAAAGTTGTCTAAATCCGATTGTAATGCCTCGCAATCAGCCTCAGATGATACAGCTCTATAGATCTTTGTATCATCAGCATATACAAGATGTTGTGAGTCAGCAAAGCAAGTTGACATATCATTTACATATAATATAAAAGAAGGGGACCCAAATGTGACCCTTGAGGGACCCCAGAGGGTACAGGAAGAAATTTGGAGGTATAACCTTTTAACGCAACGGCCTGGCTACGATTATTTAAATATGATTGAATCCACCTGAGAAGGTCGCCGTGTATACCGAGTCTCTGTAGCTTAATAATTAGATTATAATGATTAATTTTGTCAAAACATTTAGAGAAATCGGTATACACGGCATCCACCTGCCACCCCTCACTAATCTTATTTAAAATAAAATCGGTGAAAGTTAGCAGATTAGTGTCTACACTACGTCCCTGGTAGAAACCATGCTGATTAATAGATACGTGTTGGATAACCGCTGAAGTAATAGATTTTGTAATTATCTTTTCAAAAACCTTACCAAATATGTTAAGTTTACTAATTGGTCTATAGTTTGTAACTAATGATACATCGCCACTTTTGTAAATAGGCGTAATCAACGCATTTTTCCACACAGAGGGAAAATGACCTTCAGAAAGTGACTTCTTAAATATTGTAGTAATGGGTAGGACCAGTTCTACGGCGCAAGTTCTTATGAAAATAGGATGTATTAAATCAGTACCACTACCTTTTTTAATGTCCACTTGTTTTAAAAGCCTACAGACCATATCCTCTGTGATTTCGACTGATGATAAATCAATTAAACTATCTACTGCTTGACCTCTTGATCAAAATTAATTGACTTGGAGGGTATTTTTTATTTCATATCGTGCGTGACATCTCATTTGAAGCTTATTGTGCCCTCAAAATTACCCTTTAGGCCCCCCGGGGGGCCCAAAAGCCCGAAAAGTGGGGTGTCCCGTTCTAATATGAGATTTCTTATTTTCCAGCTATCGACTCCCAAGAGGTATCAAAAGTTGCGTAATTAGACACAGATTGCAAAAAAACTAATATATCTTTAAATAATATTTATCTTGGGGGCTTTATCGATCGTTAAAGTGTTGTGACTACGAAACCAACATATTGTTTTTTAATGTTCGGCAAAGCCCTAAAGATAAATATTATTTAAAGATATTTTAGTTTTTTGCAATCTGTGTCTAATTCCGCAACTTTTGATACCGCTTGGGAGTCGATAGCTTGTGAATAAGAAAATCTCATACAAGGACGGGACACCCCACTTTTGGGGCTTTTAGGCCCTCGGCCCTCCGGTGGGCCTAAAGGGCAGTACTTTGTGAAGTCTATGTTTGATGTCTTGAATTGTCTTGTTTGTATTGACAGGACAAATCTGTCGAAATAAAACAGTTCTGTGTGAAATACGTAAATTCTTTTTAATTAATATTTTATCCAAAACAATGCTATCTAGCTTCAGTTCACGTACTTTAAAGTGGTAGCAGAGTATTTTTAAGAAAAACGTGTAACGTTGCGAAAAATTTTCTCCATTTTCGTAATCTGACGTAAGTAAACCAAAAGATGGAAAAGTCTATCATGGATACTACAAAGATACAAATTGGACAACTTGATACGAAAAACTGAATAGCTTGGAAGTATAAAATAAAAATCGCATTACGAGGATTGGGCCTATGGCCTATTGGACATTGTTGAAAAAGACCATGAGCCATCAGAGGACCAACAAGTAGAAGCGAAACATAATAAAGAAGATAGCGCAGCACTACTGATTATCACGACCAACTTGTCAGATGAAAATCTTCACAAGGTCATGCGATTTTCTACAGCACGGGAGGTTTGGCTAGAGTCGCATAGGCTGTTCGACGGAGTATCAGAGGACAGGGCCTATGACCTATGCATGAAGTTCTTCGGATACCAGAAAGATCCAAACGATGATGTATCAACTCACCTGTCAAAACTGAAAAACACTTGGCAAGAGCTGTCATCAGAGATTGTACAAAATGTAAATAAATACCACTAAAACCAATGTTTAGATGTTATCAAGACAGCTATTTTTATTAGAGTGAAGTTTGTTTATTCTATATCAAATTGACAAAGTCACATTTAAAATATAGAATGGACAGGGTGTGCCATGATGTAAAAAGAGTATTTACAACACCTCCCCGTAATGGGACATCCTGTACCTTTATACAAATAAACGACATATCAAAGTTCACTATACAAAAACACGATAACACAACACAAAATTAACACTATACACAAACAAAAAATAACATCAACCTGTATATACACTTTACCAAAAAATTCATCCTGTATATACACCTAACCTAGAGAACTATTTACATACCTAACGATGATCTGCATCCTAGCCTAATCCTAATGCACATGAAAATTTACAGTGTTTGATTTTTGGGAGAGGCTTGGTGAGGATGTCTGCGATCATGTTATGTGTCGGTATGTATGAAATTATGTAGTCCTGTTCTGAGAGTAGGCGTGTGAAGTGATGTCTAATGTCGATGTGTTTTGTGCGAGCGTGGTAAGTGTTGTTGCGGGTGAGTTTGATTGTGCTTTGATTGTCTGTATGAATGGTGAGTGGCTGTATGACGTTATAGACTTCTTTAATGAGAGTGCGAAGGTAAATGGCTTCTTTACAGGCTTCGCCTAGAGCCATGTACTCTGCTTCTGTGGTGCTCAGTGCAGGGGTGCGCTGTTTCTTGGATTCCCAAGAGATGGCAGCACTGCACATCTTAAATACGTACCCCGTGTACGAGCGTCTATCTACAACGTTGCTGGCGTAGTCGGCGTCAGCATAGCCGGTGGGATACCCGTCACCATTTTTGTAAGTTAGTTTAAGGTCCTTGGTAGCCTTCAGGTACCTTAAAACCCGTTTGGCAGCCCTAAAATGCACCTCCCCGTAATGTCCATTGAACTGGCTCAGATAAGATACAGCATATGATATATCTGGTCTGGTGCCAATTGCAATGTACATTAGAGAACCAATAAGTTGTTGGTATGGCAAATCGGGTTTCTCATCATCCTTGTCAGGGATTGTGAGCTTCATACCAGGTTCTATAGGTGTTGAGACAGGGATGGCATCAGTCATACCAAACTTTTCGATCACCTTCTCGATGTATTTAGTCTGATCGAGAGATATGTTGCCAGGCTTTTGGACAACACGCATTCCGAGACAGTCTTTGACAGGACCAAGGTCTTTGACCACAAATAGTTTCTTTAAACCGAGTTTAAAGGTGTCCTTTATGCTGTCGTTACTGCATAGTATAAAGAAATCGTCGACGAAAACCGCTACTACAAGCAGGTCATTGCCGTCGCGTCTGTAGTACAGGCAATGCTCGTTAGAGGCTTGCTGCAGGTCAAGCTTTTTCATTGCTTCACAGACTTTCAAGTTCCATTGTCGTGGAGCTTGCTTAAGGCCATACAGGGCCTTTTTAAGAAGACATACTTTGCCTTTCGGGTCTGTGGAGAAACCGTCTGGTTGTTCCATATAGATTTCCTCATCGAGGTCACCATTGAAGAATGCAGTTTCCACGTCTAGGTGGTCAACTTGCAGTCCACGTTGAGCCGCAAAAGCCAATAGAAGTCGCACTGACGACAATCTTGCGACAGGTGCAAAAGTTTCACCGTAGTCAATTCCTGCTACTTGGGTGAAGCCTTTCGCAACTAGTCTGGCTTTGTATTTTGTTATTTGGCCACTGGTGTCCTTTTTTAGTTTGAATACCCATTTGCATTTCGTTGTTTTCCTACCGGATGGTCGGTCAACGAGAACCCATGTTCCATTTTTGATTAATGAATTATATTCAGCTTTCATCATAGCTTCTAGCCACTGTTCTTTCTCGGCGTGATCTGTTACTTCTTTGTAAGATTCGGGTTCCAGGTCTGAAGTGAGGTAGCCGAAGCGTTCAGGAGGATTCCTTACTCGGGCTGGGTACCTGCGCTCAGGTTCAGTGGGAACATCCGAAATAACAGGTTCATCCGGTTCAGAGGTAGCAGACAGATACTCTGGTGATGATGGTTCAACAGTTGCAGATGTATCTAGCTATGGTAGAGGCTGTGGTGGGGGTTCAATGCTTTGAGGGATTATATCAGACTCGGGGAGTGGAACAGAAATTTCTGAGATCTGAGGTTGTGGTTGACTTGGCTCTTGTTGTGTCGTTGGTGGTTGTAATTGTGGTGTACTCACGATTAAATCGTAAGTGAGACTATTGTTTGGGATGGTGGGTTGCTGCGGTTCAGTAACTCCAAGTTTATCTTCAATGAAGACTACATCCCTCGACAATATGATCGCTCGTGGGTAACGGGGATCTATGAGGCGATAGCCTTTAGTCTCGGTTGAGTATCCAACAAATATGCAAGACTGGGTTTTTGAATCCAGTTTGCTGCGCTTTTCTTTTGGTACAAAAGAGTGCGCTTCACAGCCAAAAACACGAAGGTGCGAGACGTCAAGTCGTTTACCGTACCAAAGTTCATCAGGAATTTTATTATGTAAAGCTTGGGTGGGCGAAATATTTTTTAGGTAAATTGCAGTATTTACTGCCTCACCCCAATACGCTTTTGGGAGTTTTGCGTCATGCAACATCGCTCTGGCCTTTTCTATAATTGTCCGATTAACCCGTTCAGCGACGCCGTTTTGCTGAGGGTTGTAGGCTACAGAGGTCTGATGGATTATTCCATTCTCCCTTAAAAAGGAAGACATCGGTCCGTTCACAAATTCACGACCGTTGTCGGTGCGAAACTTTTTAATTTTTTCGCCGGTTTAGTTTTCTACAAGTTGTTTGAATTCAACAAACTTTGAAAAAACTTCACTTTTTGACTTTAACAAGTAGCCAAAAGTTTTGCGCGTAAAGTCATCTGTGAAAGTAAGTAGGTATAGGGCACCGCCCCACGAATGTGTGCTCATTGGTCCACAAAGGTCCGAATGAATGAGTTCACACTTTTTGGAAGACTTACTTTTTGACTTTTTAAATGGCCTTTTTGCCAGTTTACCTTGGAGACAAGAGACGCAGGTTCACTGATATATATTACCTATTCTAGGCACTGGATAGGACGTACTCATTCAACTGACAGCTTGTTTCGCGCCCACAGTTGGTGCGCCACCTACCTTTGTTTTACAGGGAACTACGTGACATATTTGACGTAATTTTGATTATTTTTGATACGAATTTCAAACCTCCAAAATTGCGGCGTGATTTTTTCAAGTTATTCGTTTAATTTACTTAATATTTGCGTGATATTTTGTTTATATTTGTGTAAGTGGACCTCAAGAAAGATGCTGAAGTGTGTGTTTTGCAAAAAACGTTACAAAAAAGGATCATGTTAAACTTAATTTCACAGGTGGGTGTACTTTAAGGATCTTTTTACCTAAAATAATGCATGAAATCGTACCAAAATACCCATTTACTATCTGACGATTGTTTGCAATAATATTTCAGCAATATCTGATAAATATTGCAATGATATCCAAGAAAATTTTGTGCAAAACTTATTTTGTTTACATGCACTAGTGATGGGTATTTTTTTATCGATAAGCAAAATATTTATCAATTTACCAAGGGCTGATACTGTTCGGATTGAGTATGTAATAAAATAATCCTGTAGGTCGGAATTCACCTTTAGCGGTACTGAAAAAGAAGCAACTTATTGTACCTAATATTTTTTTTTACTTAGCTTAGGTAGGTATACAAGTCCTTAATCGATTTATGTTTCACGACGTTGCTGTATTCCTTATTTTTGCATTAATTTATTAGTATTATTTCTTTTTTCAGATTTCCTTCTGACTTGACGCTAAGAAATCAATGGCTTTAAAACATGAACGCCTTGAATTGGCTCCCAAATTCAACTCATTTTCTTTGCTCAAAACATTTTGAGTTAAGTGTTTCTTAAGTTTGTAAAACTTGGAGTGGATCATAGGGTATTTTTAATTTTATGTTACATAATTTATAAAATGTTTCTATCATTAAATTATATTATTTCGTTTAAAGCTCTTTGTCTGTTATTTTATTTTATTGCTGAAATTTGTTTAGGTTCCACAACCCAAGTCTAATGAAAGTTTGATATTAACATCACAATTTTTCATTACTACAGAGATTTTTTTGCTGCGTGCAGACTTTGTTGGTTATTATCGGAGCTGGGAGCTGTTCCGCAACTTGACGGATTCGCTCCTTTTTGTACTCACGGGCTTTACACTACTGATGGATGACACCTATCTACAGCAATAATACGCAGCACTACTGCTGCCCATAAAGTAAGTAAATGTGAAAGGCAGCGAAACTGTTGCGGCACAGCACAGCTTCGATAATTAATTGCCGACAAAGTTTGCATGCAGCAAATAATTACTTATCCTTAAAGTCATCGAGAAATTTATTTTGGAACAAATTTCATAATAGTAAATGCATAGAAATAATCAATCATATACATTGGTAGAACCTAGATTATTTTCTTTCCACACGTATATGATTTTACGATGATAATCATATCATCGATATGTTGTTATTATACAGCCGACTTTTGGACATCACTAAATCTTACAAAATGGCGATTTTCAATGCTGGTCAAGCGTGTTGCTCAGTCCACCTATCCAGTGCCATAGATAATAGAGATCAGTGCGCAGGTTTCATTCAAACCTAAACTATTTATTTCGCAATTTATGCCAACTGTCCTCTTTTGTAGAGTAGCTAGCGCTTTGACATTTAGATGTCCTAGGCGTCTATGCCACAGAACAGCTGTTTCATTGTTGACATTTGTCAGCTGTGCTTGTTGTTGTGGCTCACGAATGTTTAGTTTATAAATGCCCTTATAATTTTGACCTGTTGCGACTAATTCCCCCGAAATATTTAAACTTTTTTCTATAAAAATTTGAGCACCCTTACTAGTAAAAACTGTAGCAAAACCCTTCCCCGCCATGGAACTAACAGATAATAAATTAGCCGAAAGTTGAGGTACCAAAAGTGCGTTCGAAATTTTGTCTATTTTACCACTATTTACAAAAATTGTACCTGTACCTTCGCTGGTTATCTGTTGGTTGTTGGCTACGGTTACTGTATCTGACTGGGGTGAAAGATTAATGAATGAATTTCTATCATTGCACATATGTGATGTTGCACCCGAGTCAATGAACCAATGTGAGGAGGAATGAGGTGTTTTGGAAGAATGACAAGATGAATAAAGTGTAAAATGTGTACTAAAATTAGCGTTATTCTTCTTCTTTCGCTTTCGGCGCTCCGAAACGAGATGTCCGTGTCGCTTGCAGAAGGAGCAGACGAGCTTTGGGCGCGGTGGCACAGGCGCAGTCTTCGGAATAGACGTACTCGTAGACGTCGATGTTCGAAGGGCAGTCGATGCCGATGGCCTCTGGTCTTCTTTTAGTAGCAGTATAGCTACGGAGTCCGACGAGATTTTGCTTCCCGATCCTTCCAGTGCCATCACCATAGGGTTGTACTTGTCGGTTAAACCGATTAGCATAATCACTCCTACGAACTCATCACTGACAGGAGCCTTGATTTCCGCTAGTTGCTGCTTCGTGCTGCGAATTCCATTGACATATTCTTCCATGCTTGAAGAGTTCTCCAGACGTGTGTTGAATAGCTTTCGTAGTAGATGAAGGCGCCGTAGAAGACCGCTATCTGCGTAGGCAGTTTGCAGTTTCTTCCAGGTGTCCTGGGCTGTTGGGCAGCTCATTATTACAGGGTAGATTGAAGTAGATACAGACAGGCATATTTTTGCCTTCGTCTTCGCATCAAGACGCTTAAACTGCGCTTCTCCGAGCAGTTCTTGCATTGTACCTGGGCTTTCGACGAAGTCCCATAGGTCACTCACTATGAGTGTGTTCTTCATGGCGAAGCTCCAGCTAGAGAAGTTTCTTGCTCCTTCCAGCTTTTCGATACTTGGCACGCCGGTTTGCTGCATTGTTATTAGATGCTGCGGCTGTGCACCTGGTGGAGCTTGCATTGATAGTGCCGACGTTTGATGATCACCCGCCGATGGAGAGCTGTTTTCGCTCTCCATAGCACTTTTTAAGCCACTCGAGAATCTAAACTTAGGTTAGAGGGGCATCAAGAGGCCCATAACCTGTACAGAATGTAAATATTGCCACTAAAACCACGAGTTTAGATGTTTGTAGGACAGGTATTTTTATTAGAGTGAAGTTTGTATATTCTATATCAAATTGACAAAGTCACATTTAAAATATAGAATGGACAGGGTGTGCCATGATGTAAAAAGAGTATTTACAACAGAGATGAAGAAAACTAAGGAAACGACCACTGAGTTACCCGATATGTTTCTCATCTGCAAGATTTTGGATACTTTACCCGAAAGATACTTTGCCTTCAAATCTAGTTGGCTTCTTATATCGAAGACTGACAGGACTGTAGACAAATTGACGAGCCAGCTTTGTTCATATGAGAGAACGCTTACTTCAAAAGGTTCTGAAGACTGCGAAGAAGCACTAGCTTCTAGCTAAAAGAAGAATAATAAATATAACAAGAAAAACTATAAATGCAAATACTGCGGCGAGATCGGCCATGGAGTCAAACAATGCTCAAAATGGATTGACGATGGACGCCCTCCAAAACCAAACTCAAAGACTGTACATCCAAATGCAGCGGTGAACATGAATTTAATGATGGCAATAGATGTCAATTCGGTTGAGATAGATCAACAAACTGGTATGTAGACAACGGAGCTACAAGTCATGTTACAAATAGACAAGATCTCTTCGAGACATTCCATTATTTCACGGAGTCACACACTGTTACAACAGCAAATGGTCAAGCTATACACGCTATTGGCAAAGAACGTCGAGTCTCTCTGTATCGGGCTTCTTTGCGCCGTGCCTCGTGGCATCGTGTCGCTTAACATCGAGTACAGTTCTCAACAAAATCTATTTTGGTTTGATTTGTTTAATACTGTCAGTGTCTTAGAAAATGTTTAACATCTTGACGAGACCTACAATTAAGGTGACTGCTGTCAAACTAAAATTACGTTTACTTCGGAAACTATGCATGTAGCCAAATATTGGGCAAATAAAATTTAGTTGTTGTCCATCGATTCAATGAAGAAGAAGAAGTGTCTTCGAAAAAGTTGAATATCTTGACGAGACCTACAATTTAGGTGACAGCTGTCAAATTATAACCTCGTTTATCTCGTTAACTGTGAATGCTTCACTATTGGTTTCTTTGGGAAAGTTGTAGGCCTTAACAAGATCTACATGACAGGTGTCAGCTGTCATACCAAAAAGTCGTTTATATCGGAAACTATGCGTGCTAGACTATTGGTTTCTTCGGGAAAGTTGTAGGCCTTAACGAGATCTAAATGACAGGTGTCAGCTGTCATACTAAAAAGTCGTTTATATCGGAAACTATGCGTCCTAGACTATTGGTTTCTTTGGGAAAGTTGTAGGCCTTAATGAGATCTAAATGACAGGTGTCAGCTGTCATATTAAAAAGTCGTTTATATCGGAAACTATGCGTGCTAGACTATTGGTTTCTTTGGGAAAGTTGTAGGCCTTAACGAGATCTACATGACAGGTTTCAGCTGTCATACTAAAAAGTCGTTTATATCGGAAACTATGCGTGCTAGACTATTGGTTTCTTCGGGAAAGTTGTAGGCTTTGACGAGATCTAAATGACAGGTGACAGCTGTCATATTAAAAAGTCGTTTATATCGGAAACTATGCGTGCTAGACTATTGGTTTCTTCGGGAAAGTTGTAGGCCTTAATGAGATCTAAATGACAGGTGTCAGCTGTCATATTAAAAAGTCGTTTATATCGGAAACTATGCGTGCTAGACTATTGGTTTCTTCGGGATAGTTGTAGGCCTTAACGAGATCTAAATGACAGGTGTCAGCTGTCATACTAAAAAGTCGTTTATATCGGAAACTATGCGTCCTAGACTATTGGTTTCTTTGGGAAAGTTGTAGGCCTTAATGAGATCTAAATGACAGGTGTCAGCTGTCATATTAAAAAGTCGTTTGTATCGGAAACTATGCGTGCTAGACTATTGGTTTCTTCGGGAAAGTTGTAGGCCTTAACGAGATCTAAATGACAGGTGTCAGCTGCCATACTAAAAAGTCGTTTATATCGGAAACAATGCGTGCTAGACTATTGGTTTCTTTGGGAAAGTTGTAGGCTTTGACGAGATCTAAATGACAGGTGACAGCTGTCAAACTTTAAACTCGTTTATCTCGTTAACTGTGCATGCTACACTACAAGTTTCTTTGGAAAAGTTGTAGGTCTTGCCAAGATCTACATTTTAAGTGACAGCTTAAAAGCTAGTAGTATAGCATTAACAGTTAACGAGATAAACGAGTTTAAGGTTTGACAGCTGTCACTTAAAATGTAGATGTCGTCCAGAACTACAACTTTTCCAAAGAAACTAGTAGTGTAGCATGCACTGTTAACGAGATAAACGAGTTTAAAGTTTGACAGCTGTCACCTGTCATTTAGATCTCGTTAAGGCTTACAATTTTCCCGAAGAAACCAATAGTCTAGCACGCATAGTTTCCGATATAAACGACTTTTTAGTATGACAGCTGACACCTGTCAGTTAGATCTCGTTAAGGCCTACAACTTTCCCGAAGAAACCAATAGTCTAGCACGCATAGTTTCCGATATAAACGACTTTTTAGTATGACAGCTGACACCTGTCATGTAGATCTCTTTAAGGCCTACAACTTTCCCAAAGAAACCAAAAGTCTAGCACGCATAGTTTCCGATATAAACGACTTTTTAGTATGACAGCTGACACCTGTCAGGTAGATCTCGTTAAGGCCTACAACTTTCCCGAAGAAACCAATAGTCTAGCACGCATAGTTTCCGATATAAACGACTTTTTAGTATGACAGCTGACACCTGTCATGCAGATCTTGGCAAGACCTACAACTTTTCCAAAGAAACTAGTAGTGTAGCATGCACAGTTGATTGATTTCTTTGGTGCGGGTAAGTGGCTGACAACCTGTCAGTATTACTATACACAATAGTTCTGAAACGACCCTCAAATGTTTGTCAGACGTGGCTAAAACGACCGTATTTTTTACGGTTATTGACGCTCTGCCTACTACGCAAGAGATAAAGGCGTGATGGGTGTATATACTGTATATGTATGTACAATGTTATTATATTACTATTCTATGTAGGTATGTATAAAAGCAAGCACCCAAAAAGTCATTAATCTTTATATTTTAAAGCCATCCTAAGAAAGTAAATCAATCGGACAATATGTAAAAAAGCATGGAAACAAATTAATGTAGTTATTGCCTAAAAACAATAATTTCTGTAAAATATTTCTGCGGACTGTACTTTCTGATACCCTATCTTAGGCAGGCCCGACGTATAGGAAACAAAGCGGCGGCTCGAAGCAATGGAGCTCGAAACAGAGAGGCTCGACGTAAGGGGAAAACGACGCCCGGGTAAAAATTCATTTGTTGAGCTCGCCGGAGCGATACGGAGTGGACGCACGCTACTTTTGTTATCGATAATTTTATCCAAAACCGTTTAATAAAGTTGGTTTAGCAGTGTACAACTATATTCGATAGAAAGATAATTCTTTCCTCGAAACGAAAGTGTAATTGGGTCATTCTTCAAAGGGTCGAAAATTTCGGTCACAGGGTTGTAAATGCTAAACTATACAAGTTTGGACATATCGATCGATTGGACATGATTTAACACTTCAATACCTATGTGGAATCAATTAAAAAGTCTTATTTTATATTCATTTAGTATTTCAAAACCCAGTCTGAATGTTGAAAACGGGAGGATTTTTGGTGTTCTCCGCGTGTCACACCTCGCACTAACTTTTTACAAATTAAGATTTTACTACTTTCCTTATGTTTTGTACGTATCTATTGTATATCAAAATAATCGTCATAAAGCAGTATATTAGGTGAATGATGAAGAAAATATGTAATGCGTGTAATTTTAAAAATATACCCGAATATGTATCGGTCACACGATTTCGGGCAGTTAGCCCAAGCGTGGTAAAATCGCTCATAACTTCCAAGATTATAACCGTATCCAGCTGAGTTTTTGTTCCTCAAATTATTATGATATGCTTCAATAATCAAGCAGAGTCAATGGGCACCTCAGTGCCCAGAAATAAAAATATTTCCAAAAATAAGGGCTGACACAAGTTTTACTACCCTTGCATGTAAGTTACGTGGATTCAAATTTCTTCTAGAATTATTACTCTTAGAGATTCGTCTTTCACAGGGCTGATTTGTAATATAGTCGGGACTATTGGTCTATAATTTTATTTAGATTCAATAAAAGATGGCCGAGTTATTATCAAAAATACTCTGTTTTTGTAATCTGCGTGGAGTAATTTGCGTGGCAAAATACCCACGCAGCTTACAATTCTTCCCACGCAGATTACACAATGGTTCTAAGAGTTAAAAAAAGGTTGAAATAACCATTTTAAATACTATTATTTTACCTAATATTCATTAAAAAACACATGAGAAGAATTCTTTTGGCTAATATCACCAAGTTTTTGAGTTTTCATATCATTATACTTAGACAAAGAATTTTTACCAATTTTGATGGATTTGAGTGCATGTTTTGTCAAAACATACTGGACGTTGGCTCTATTCAACCACCTAACTATGTCTCGCAGCAATTTTTCGATTCCAGTGATCGTTGTCTCATAGGCTTGATGTGTATTTTGAGGCCAAAAGACAAAACTATAAGGTAGATCCGATAATATGCCAGCGACTGTATTCAGACATAGTGCTCCTGATTTATCTCTTGTGCTGAGAATCTTGCTAAATTTATCTCCGCTTGCACTACCTATTTCTAAAAGAAGTACAATGCCAAAGCCCCCTTAACTTGCTTATGTAGGTATCATTGGTTCATAAACAGGGCGATAGCGTTAACTCGATTTACTGTTACGTCATGGCGAGGAAGAAGGTCTCCATCAGACGCGTGTCATATAAGTCTAATGTGCAGCAAACACCTGCAGCTGACCTGTCTTTCTTGCGGATTCAGCCAGGGAAGCCCAGAGGGTTGCATGGGGCTTAGGCAACCCTGCGTATTCCATAACCGTGTCCTGGGCGACACAATGTCTGTGCAGAGTCAAATCTTCCTGATATTATTTAAATCAATAGTTAGGCCATGGTGAGTTAACTTGTTAGTTGCCCCTACCAAATGCGACCGTCAATATGACTGTCACCTAAGACTACTGGTAATCTTTTTGCGTAAGCTTGGGCAAACGTGGCGAACTTGCCACTTCGCTTGACATTTCGAGGCTTTAAGCTGGACAAGGTCTGACAGAAACCTTGACCTGGCACCTCAGCAAGCTTCCTGTTTGACAACCCAGCTGGTTTTTGTAATCAATAACAGCTATCTCTCTGACCTCATGGCCATTGATGCCTGTCAGACATTGATGAGACATTGACAAAAATATTTGGACCTCCCATACAAAATCGCAGATTAGCTGATTGATTTACTCTGAGAGGTCCAATTTTTTTTTCATATTTCGTCCCATGTTCCATGGGTAAAGTTGTTCAGTTTCATGAGTACCTTGACCTCCTTTCGGCTTGTTATACCCTTTCTGTTACTCCCGGTAGATGCATCATACATACATACCGGTAGGCAAGGTAAACACAAACTAAAGAGCAGAAAACAAAAAAATAGTAAGTATCAAAATTGTTTTATTGTAGTTTTTCAGTGTTAACATGTGAAAGATTTTTAAAATTGGCGCCATTTCCGTGTCCAAAGACTCGCTGGCCAGACTCTAGTTGGAGTGCACTGTGCGCGCTCGCCGCTGCTTCCGGACCTTGCCGAAAGACGCCGTAGATACCCGATCGCGCTTACCTACGCGCTTGCGACCACGCATCAAGGATCGGATTGCCGGACCCTACTACTACTACTACCGAGTCCAGCCGAACGCGCGCGGTAGGAACCCGCACGCTGCCGCTTTGTTACTAAGTGAGGCCTGCTACGAAGGCTACGGGTGTGCTACGAGCCTACTACAACTTAGCTACGAGTACCTACGCTACGTCGCCGAGCACTTATACGGCTATTGTTATTGCCCGGAACTGCTTTAATTTTGCTGATTTATTTATTCTGCTTATAACTTGCAAATAAAATGGCTTCTGTCGCAAGCTGTGGAACTTGTAACGTGCTTTTTGCCGCTACTGATACCTACTTATACTGCAAAGCCTGCCTTAAATACCACCACATCGGTTGCGTTAACATTGAAATCGCTTACTATATGGAGAACGAGCAAGAACTGAAGAGAAATTGGGTATGCGCAACTTGCGCAAACATTACCATGCGACGGCAAATAATTAAAGATGACTCGACCAATTCCCAAAATATGAGTGACATGGATATTTCAGGCGAATATGCAGCTCTCAATCATAGCGCCTCCTCGATAGATGAGGTAAAACAAGCGAATGATGGAAGTCGCCCGAAGATCCTTACAACGTCAGCCGTGCCGCCGACGCCTGTATTTTCCCTCGATCAGCTTGCGTACCTGTTTGACTCCAAGCTTGACCCTAAATTTGAAAAAAGCAAAGCAGAGATCCTTCAAAAGCTAGATGACACAAAAACTGAAATTGTACAGGGCACAGCCATAGCGGCAGAGCCTGCACATTTAGGAACCTTGCGGTCGGGGTGATGGGCTCGACCCTAGGGGAGCTAGTGAGACTTCGAGGTGCTGGTTGAGTCTGATTTATTTGATAAATGTATGCAGTTTTATATTAAACTTAGTTTATACACACATATGAATAAAAATCTTTGTATTACATACATGTAAAGTGCAAGCAAAGCACAGCACATCTTGCAGTTTTGGAAATAATTTAATCATAAGCAAAGTCGTTAACCTAATGTGACCTGCTAAGACAGCTGACTTGCATTGCATGTTCGAGTTAGCTCGAACATATTGGCATCTTTAAAAAGAAAGAAAACAGGAGACCGCCGACAGGAATCAGTTGTTGCCCATGATGCTTGTAGCAGTGTCATAACTCCTCTTGAGACGTGCTTGTAGCTGTCGTAGACTTGTTGTTGGTCAGCTGATTACACCGTATTGTGATTGGAGATGTACGGCGTGACTGGTGCTTGAAGATCTTGTGGGTTGTAAATCCAAAGATCCGCTGTAGTTGTCTGTATCCTGGCAAGTATCCATAGGCAGTCTTCCTTTGGCAATTGAGTTTGCAGTGTAGAGGTATATTTGGTCGTAAGGGTCGTAAATCCTCAGACTTTATAGTTCTTGCCAATTGAAAGAGGGATGATTGCAGTTCATCCGAATATCCGTGCTGGCGGTAAACCGGTAGTTCGCAGTCCAGCCCAAAGTCAATGTGCAGGCAGGATCTGGTTGCAGCTCTGTCCAGTAGAAACGTCATTATGCAGGCAGGATCTGGATGCAGCTCTGTCCAGTACAATGCAGAATCAGGATGTGTATGTAGTCCCATGTAGAATGCAGAATCAGGACATGCAGTTGTCCCATGTAGAATGCAGAATCAGGACATGCAGTTGTCCCATGTAGAATGCAGAATCAGGACATGCAGTTGTCCCATGTAGAATGCAGAATGAGGACATGCAGTTGTCCCATGTAGAATGCAGAATCAGGACATGCAGTTGTCCCATGTAGAATGCAGAATCAGGACATGCAGTTGTCCCATGTAGAATGCAGAATCAGGACATGCAGTTGTCCCATGTAGAATGCAGAATGAGGACATGCAGTTGTCCCATGTAGAATGCAGAATCAGGACATGCAGTTGTCCCATGTAGAATGCAGAATCAGGACATGCATGTAGTCCCATGTAGAATGCAGGAATCAGGACGTGTATGTAGTCCCATGTAGAATGCAGGAATCAGGACGTGTATGTAGTCCCATGCAGAATGCAGGAATCAGGCAGGACGTGTATGTAGTCCCATGTTGAATGCAGGAATCAGGACGCGTATGTAGTCCCATGTAGAATGCAGGAATCAGGACGCGTATGTAGTCCCATGTAGAATGCAGGAATCAGGACGTGTATGTAGTCCCATGTAGAATGCAGGAATCAGGACGTGTATGTAGTCCCATGTAGAATGCAGGAATCCGAACGTGCAGGTTCCTCCCATGTCAATTTGCAGTGACAGGAGCAGGATTCTGGTCAGTCCAGTCCAGTCCAAATGCTAGTGCAGTCCTCCGTCCGCGCAGGTCCCAATGATAGCTAAGTTGTAGACTCGCTGGTATGATGTTCGTCGCGGGTGTTCAAGTCACCGGTGAGACCCGCTTGTGGGAGGCCGGGACTTGATCCGCATCCTTCGAAGGACCAAAATGTACAGGGCACAGCCATGGCGGCAGAGCCTGCACATTTAGGAACCTTGCGGTCGGGGTGATGGGCTCGACCCTAGGGGAGCTAGTGAGACTTCGAGGTGCTGGTTGAGTCTGATTTATTTGATAAATGTATGCAGTTTTATATTAAACTTAGTTTATACACACATATGAATAAAAATCTTTGTATTACATACATGTAAAGTGCAAGCAAAGCACAGCACATCTTGCAGTTTTGGAAATATTTTAATCATAAGCAAAGTCGTTAACCCAATGTGACCTGCTAAGACAGCTGACTTGCATTGCATGTTCGAGTTAGCTCGAACAGAAATCATGATTAAAGTAAAACAAGACATGAATGTTGCTATTGAAGCTATCAAAGCTGAATTTAACGCAAAAACGGAGCAAATGTCATGTGAAATAAAAGCTCTCAAAGGCAATCTGGACATTTTGGAGACAAAAGTGAAAAGTCTTGAAAACGAAAACATTAAACTTAAATCCCAGGTGGAAATGACGACAAGCGGCTCCCAAGTAAAAAACAAGTTTGAAGAAACTATTACCCAACTACGACATGAGCTTAATGATCGTGATCAAGCAGCCCTGCTAAATGATATTGAGGTGACCGGTATTCCTGAGCTTCAATCAGAGTCCACTGTGCACATTATCACGGCCATTGCGGTAAAACTGGGAGTTAAAATTCAAGAACAAGACATTGTGAGCGCCGTCAGAGTTGGTTCCAAATTACGAGAAGAGACGCCTGGACAAAATAAGGGAGTACGCCCGCGACCTATAGTTGTTCGACTAACGCGCCGGGTTCTTCGGGATGAACTTCTAAAACAGGCTCGTGTGCGCAGAGGTGCCACCACTTCTGATTTGGGCCTGCCGCCTCATACGCCTTGCCGATTTTATTTGAATGAAAGACTCACAAAAACAAACAGAACACTGTTTGCAAAGACCCTTGAGGCTTCAAAAAATGTAAAACCACACCCGTGGAAATTCATTTGGACCAAAGATGGACGAGTTTTGGCTAGACGGACACCTACATCTGCTGTTAACTATATAAGAAGCCCAACGGACATCAACCGTATCTTCTCTACGTCTGCTCCAGAAAATAATCAGCAATTATAATGTTTTTAACTTATTTGTGCCTAGCATATTGCAAATACGTCTTTTTATATATCAGCATGTTTACCAAATTTTGCCCGTTTTTTAGAAGGAAACAACCATGTCGTTTAATGAGCATAAAATTAAATTATTATATAAAGCATGCATATTTTTACATAATATTCAATATTATATTATATTTAATTTCATTTTATTACATACCTTTCTTCATTGCAGTATTAATTAAGACCGATTATAATCTAATTCTATTTTCTGAAACCATAATGGGTTATATAAATAATCAGTTGAGTGACAACACATATCCAAACACATATATTCATTTAAAATTTAAAAATGCTTAAAACAAAGAATTTAACAATTAGTCTCTTTAATGCCGGATCTTTAGGTACAAGACACGACGAATTATTGGTTGCTGTTAATAGATTATCTCCTGACATCCTTGCCATAAATGAAACCTGGTTGCAAATTGGACAAGAAGGCCGCGCACCCACTCTCCCTGGTTACCGTCTGCGGCACATCCCTCGCCCGCCTAATCAGGATCGAATGCGTGGCGGAGGTGTAGGGTTCTATATTAAACAGGGTCTCAACGTACGGACTTGCCCTCACCCACTGCCAGACACTCATATTGATCAAATGTGGCTCTCCCTTCGCATAAATTCTACACATCTTCTTATTGGAACAGCCTATCGTCCCCCGTGGGTTATAGTAGAAGATATTTTTACGGGAATTGTGACACATCACCTAGAGCTAACCAAATTTTTACCACAAATAGAGTAACCCTAGATGATCATTTTAAGATGTGGAGGGAAAAAAAATTCAGCCAGGGGGCGCGGGGGGAGGGCGTCAAAGGGGGCAACTAACGCATTTCTATGATAATTTTTTAACGGGCTCATTTAAGTGAGAATAGCAAGTTTGGTGTCATTTTCATATAAAAGAAACACAAAGAATTCATTTCTGAGGCTTATAAAGTATGATTCCATACTAAAATATTATTTATTTAACAATTGAATGACCATTAATTTTCAAAAAATATTTTCATCACGTTTTATTTTATTAAAATCATTGGTCTGTATGAACACAAAAAATACCATAACAAAGCTTATTATATGTAGTTTACAAAAATATACAATAATTGTATACTATTCATACAAATAGTATAGACAAAAAAATCAAGAGCATGTCTAGAAACTGATGCGCACGATGCTCTGGGGTCAAGTTACTATTTTTAATGGCTCAATAAATGCGACAAGTACCTATGTAGTATCGTTTTTATAGAAAGCAAATACAAGGAATTCATTTTTGATGCTTAAAACGTATGATTCCATGCATAAAAATATATTTCAATACGATAATATCAATACAATTACAAGCAATGTTGGGTATAGAAAAAACTTTAACTCGTCATATTTATTAAAAACTTTCATTCATATAATCATCTAGTTTACAAAAAATTACTTTTAATGGTTGTGTACTTTTTAAATATTAAAAAAACGCATTGTGAAACAATTTAAGCAGTACCTACTTAGGTACTCCAGACATAGCAAGCTAGCGATGCCATGCATGAGCGATAATTTTTACAGGTTTGTTAATGTATTATATACTAGTGTCTTTAGCAAAGGGTGTGTAGGGTAAAGTTCACTGAAGAGAGTCTCATTCAAAACACAGAAAGTGAGGTAAAACTTGATGTCTATATTCTTGACTCCACAATACGTGACAGGTTATACAGGGTGTACAAACGATGACAACACGCGAGCGACACAAAGGTTAGGAGACGACTGGCTGTCCCGCGCGGCGGGCGTCGGGAAGTGAACAAAATGCTTACATTGCTAAACGTGACCTAGCCATGTGTAACTACAGTATTCCCCCCCTTTCTACAAAAAAATTTTTAACAAAACAAAAAATTTTAAACATTTACATCAAAATTACAACATCCTGTATAAAACTTAAAACATTATTACAAACTGTTACTAGTCTTCGCTACAAAGTTGATAATACAATGGAATGCCAGCCGTCAGCAAAAGGCGTCGTCGCTGCGTTCTACATACATGGATAGTAAGTACTTGTAGGTAAGTAAGTGTTACATTTCATTCAAACGATAGCGGGTCTTACAATTCTATTTTTAGAACTTATACAATAGCAAACATGAATTTTAAATATTATGCGGCAATGATTAGAATAAATTTACGGGGAATGTAAACAACAAGTTTTCTATATCTACTTAAAATACTAAAATACCTGAAGTATCATTTCCGTTGGAAAAACACATTTGAAAAACCTTTTCAACACATTAATATGTAGTTTGCACTGGAACTGTAGGTTTCACTTGACCCATTTCTAGGGAAGACACGATATCTTTAACCATTACTTTCTTCGCACGTCGACTACAATATCTGCATCCAACCAATAAAGGAATCACAATCAGTATGATGACAATGATAATAATCAAAATTCCGTAAACCTCTATCTTCTTCTCCAAAGTAGTAGTCGCGTCATTGGCTCCATTTTGAGCAATTATTACTTCTGAATTTTTGCTTGAAGGATTTCCCATGACTACGCACAATATACTCATATAATTGGTATCAAACATAAAATAACACGACTACGTGAAAGTGTTTTTCGAATGGAAATGATTTCTTTAATATTAATCTTAAAAATGAAGACTATTTTTGCTTAGTCTTTTAACGTAAGTAGGCTAAAATATTTAAAAGTTTGCAAAAATGTTGCTATGTCGAAATGTACAAGTGATCAATTTGTACTTTGTTCGACAAAACAAGATTTTTTATTTCTTATGAATCAGGCCGAAGAAGAGATGGCGGGATGACCTCGACGAGTACGATCCTAACTGGCCCATAACATCAGCTGATCGGAAAGTCTGGAAGAAAAGAGGGGAGGCCTTTGCCCAGCAGTGGGACACTTTAGGCTAATATAATAATAATATGAATATGAATATGCGCATATTATACCTAGCTAAAACAAAATATTTCAATAAAACGTGTGCATAGGTACTTATGTTTGTATTGCATACAATACTGGGTCCACTGTACGGAATATTCTGCTTTGCATTACATGATATAGAAAAAAAATGTTAACATGATAACATTCTTGTGTAAATACAAACATTCCACACTTCAAAAACACTACATTTGACACGAACTTATTTATGAAGCTCATTTTACTCAATCACCTACATACCATAGGTGTGACTTAACTAGGGATGTACTTTACTTACTTATACGTCGTCGAAAAATCGTGTTCTCTTTGATATGCGTCCTGAACGCGTCGTAAAATTACCATCATTTTTACTTTGACTTTCATTTTGGGGAACACCATTTTCCGACGAGGTCAAGTTAAATCTAACTGTTTTCTTAACTACAGGCTTATTATCTATTTCCCTGGTAATGTCGCTGCTGACATCATTATTTTGTGACTTATCGTTACTATCGATATCGTCATCTAATATAAATGCTGGTTTCAATCTGTCAATTGAAATACAAGATTCTCTATTCGTCAAATCAATTACATAATGCTTATCTCTTCTGCTTATGACGCGGTATGGGCCATCATAAGGATGTTGGAGTGGTTTACGTACCGTATCGTTGCGAACAAAAACATATTTACATGTTTTCAAATCAGGATGTATAAATGTGTTACGAACTTTATTACTACGGGTAGAAGGTTGAAAAGTGCTTATCGTATTACGCAACCTATCTACATATGAATCCATATCGAGTCTTTGCGAGTTACTGGGGGTATAAAAATCTCCGGGCAATCTGATAGTGCGGCCGTACGTTAGCTCTGCAGCGCTACGTCCGGTGTCACTTCGAATTGCGGCACGAAGTCCTAAAAGAACTGTAGGTAGTTCAGTTACCCAAGAATTAGAACTTAATCTCGCCATAAGAGCGGCTTTCATCTGTCTATGCCAACGTTCTAAAATTCCGTTACTGATTGGATGGAAAGCGGTAGTTCTGATTTTTTCAATACCCAGTACTTTCATTAACTCCCTGAATAAATTACTTTCGAATTGTCTGCCCTGGTCACTTGTCAGTTTAACAGGACACCCAAAACGCGTGATCCAACACTCATACAGAGTCTTAGCTACTATTTCGGCTGTTATCTCTTTAAGGGGAATGGCTTCTGTCCACCTGGTGAACCTATCTATAATTGTTAAGCAATATCTATAGCCTTCTTCCGAAGTAATCAAAGGTCCTACTATATCTATATGTATATGCTCAAACCTATCGCAATCTGGGAATTTACCTAATTCTGATATTGTATGACGTTGAACTTTTGCCCTTTGACATCCAATACAAGTCTTAGCCCATAAGCCTACATCTTTATTCATACCCGGCCAAAAATATTTTTGAGCAACTAATTTTTTTGTAGCTTTAATTCCGGGATGACTCAAGTTATGTATATATTCAAAAGCTTGTTTCCTAAATTTTTCCGGTAGAAATGGTCGAATAACATCGTTTGATACATCACAATAAATTGGTTTGGAAGCATAAGGCGTCACCATTCTTTTAATTACAACGTTACTGTTCTGAGAATTGTTATTTGACCAGCTTGTAATTAGGGATTGCAATCCCGCACCTGATTCAATCCCGCGGGATTCATTTGCGGGATTGGTCCAATCCCGCGCGGATCCCGCGGGATCCCGCATGTTTATAATCATTTTAAAAAATCTTATTCAAAATACAAATTTTTCTTCAAAAATCGACTTTAATTCAATAAAAATTTCCTTGTCTGTCATGTGGAGCTAAGAAAATGAAATAAAAATTGAGATTAGTGTAATCACATTATTATTTTTTCGTATTTAGAGCTGTGTTCAATTTTACTTTTTTTTTCTCACTACTGCTAATATAAATTTGTTAACTTCTCTCATACATGCGAAAGGGAGGCAAGAAATGTTTTTATTTGTCTGCAATATTGAGCAGGGTATCGCTGAATAGGTATAATAAAACTACGGGAGAAAATGCTACTATCTCAAGATATTTGCTTTTAAAATGGGCCTTTTTGAGTCAGATATTGTTTCAGCTGTAAGTACTAAAGCATAGAGGCTACAAATTTGAAAAATAATAATAAAGGTCTCAATCTGAAGTTATCATGAAAAATAAACTCCTCATCAAATCGAGACACTTTCGTTTTCATAGTCAAATAAACTATGAAAGCTATGAAATAAAAAGTTGAATGTAGAAAATTTACATTAGGATTTTAAAACCTAGTAATACATACTATTGAACTACATTAGACATTTATTCCAAAATAAACATATGTCGCAGACAAATGTGACTCCTATAAAACGTAAACTTGCTAAGTGTCTCGATTTTTCTGATGAGAAGTGTATAACGGATACTGTACTACTCAAGTTTTGAGATAAATATAAAAAAAAATCTATCTGCGGTTAAAATTAACTTTGTAACGCTGAAAAACTTAATATTTAAACTACAAAACCCTATTTGTGGGCGTGTCTGACACACCCTTAGCCATTTTATTAATATGAATAAATTCCAATATTGCATCGACTAAAAATCAGAGTTAGGGGGCAAATTCGTCACTTTATATCAAAATTTTCATGAGACTTATCAAATATCAAATTTTCAATTTACTTCCAACAGCTGAGACTACCTATGATGATTCATTTGGGACACCAAGCCGTTCAACGACACGATGAACCATGGTGTCAGAGTTTTATAACCCTAGCGTCAAGATAACTGATAAGTTATAGAAGAATGCTCTTAATCAAAGGGTATTTATGGTTTTACGAGTATAACCCAGCCTGCGTCTCAGCAAACTACAAGATAAAAATGCTCTTTCGGCTTCTACACTAATAGTTTAGAATGTTTTGATAGTTAGACTGACTTAATTATTGGTGCGAATTTTTAATGTGCGGGATCCGCGGATCCGCGTTTTGAAGATGCGGGATCCCGCAAGGCTAAAAATAGCGCGGGATCCCGCGGGATTGCGGATCCCGCATTGCGGGATTGCAATCTCTACTTGTAATATAATCGTCTGCGTCTTGTGCTTCAGCTAGCTCTGCGAAGTTGACAGTTGTTGGACAAAACAATTCCGCTACTCGTGATAGCGAGTCAGCTACAACATTGTTTTTTCCACTGACGTGTCGAATATCGGTGGTGAACTCGCTGATAAATAACAAATGTCTCATTCTTCTAGGTGTTTCTGCATTACCGTTCAATTTTGAAAAGGCGTAAGTCAATGGCTTATGGTCAGTAAATATTATAAGTTCTCGGCCTTCAAATAATTTTCTGAAATACTGAATTGACATGTAAATGGCTAAAAGTTCACGGTCATAAGTGCAATATTTCTTTTGGGTATCAGAAAGTTTTTTCGAAAAATATCCTAGCGGTTCCCATTTCCCATTTACTTGCTGTTGTAATACCGAACCAACACAAGTGTCGCTAGCGTCGCACATAAGCGATACGGGAACATCACTACGGGGATGCGACAATGTAACTGCTTTTTGCAAGCCTAGCTTACATTGTTCGAAGGCGTCACACGCTTTACTGTCCCATTCTATCTTAGTCTTATCGCGTTTCTTGGACTCATGAATAAATTTATTTAGCTCCATCTGTGACTCTACTGCGTTTGGCATATGAGATCTATAAAAATTAACCATTCCTAAAAATCTTCTGAGCTCTTCTACTGTTTCAAGTTTTGGAAAATTTACTATAGCTTGCACTCTTGACTGTAAAGGTTTGATACCGCTGCTTGACACCTCAAATCCAAGAAAACTGACTTTTTCTTGATTAAATTCGCATTTTGAAATGTTAATCGTGATTCCAAATTCGCTAAACCTTTTAAAGACTTTATCCACGTGCTCTCTATGTTGTTCTTCATTGTCGCTAGCTATTATTACGTCATCTATGTATGAGAATAAAAAGTCAAACCCGGCAAGTACAGTCGTGTTCATAAACCTTTGAAATGTCTGAGCAGCGTTTCTCAATCCGAAACTCATTCTAGTAAATTCGAATAAACCAAAAGGTGTTATGATAGCTGTTTTCTGTACGTCATCGGGATGGATAGGTATAAAATGATATGCTCTATTAATGTCTAATCGACTAAATATCTTTTTGTTCGCCAATACGTACGTGAAATCCTGCAGCCTAGGAACTGGATATCGATCCGGCTTTGTAATAGCATTTAGTCGCCTATAATCTCCACAAGGTCTTATATCACCGTTAGGTTTGGGTACCACATGTAATGGACTCGCCCACGGACTTTTACTAGGTCTACATATTCCCATCTCTTGCATTTTCTTAAACTCTTCTTTAACTTTAATATACCGATCCGGCGGTAACGGCCTTGCCCGCGCGTATACTGGTGGACCAGTAGTATCAATATGATGATAAACTGAATGCTTAGGAGGTTCTTTGAAACATGTGGGCCTAGTAATTTCCGGGTATTGTGAAATTAAATCGTAAAAAGGTTGATTAACGTCCATAAAGTTTACAGATGTATATTGACAACTACTTACAATTGCTGAAGCTTTCACTGCCTGGTTAGTGACCATATCAATTAACCTTAAATTTGCAACATCCGGTAATAACTTGTAGTATGCCAAAAAGTCTGTGCCGAGTATAGGTTGGGTCACATCCGCTACGACGAGCTCCCATCGGAATGCACGACGTAATTTTAAGTCCAACACTAACGTTTTAGTACCGTAAGAGTTAATTTTGGATCCGTTTGCAGCACACAGTTGTAGGTCGCTAGTCCCTGAAAGTTGTTGCTTCTTGGACGGCGGTATAGCACTTACGTTCGCACCTGTATCTACTAAAAATTTAAATCTACTAGTGTTGTCTGTAACTAAAAGGCGGTTTCCGGGATGAATGGCACAGATGCCCGCCGACGGCTGTACCTGCTCTAGTTTTCCGTTTTTTCTTTCCAGGCACAGGGCTTGATGCATTTCCGGGCTTTGTCGGCGTAACGGAAATGATAAAAGCATAACCAATCTGGATGAGCGGGTGAACGACGCTGCGAAACGCTCCTGTTACGCGATGATGATGACTGGCGATGATGTCCACGGTACCTATTACGCGAGAATCTTTCACGCGGCGGTGGCCTAGTCTCCATTGCTGCAAACTTTGCGTTAATTTTTGCAATCTCGGCCATTATCTCGTCATTGCTAACTGATGATGAAGTACTCGCCACCGGCTGAGCTACAGCTGCTATGGTGTTAGCCTTGGTCACCTCACGCACATCATCCGCTATGGCGGCCAACTTATCCAGGTCTTTATTATCTGATACGGCCAAAACTGCACGAACCGTCGGTGGTAATAAGTTTTGCCATAATACCTTGAGTGTTGTATCTGGTACCATGTCTCGAGCCAGGTCTCGCATCCTTCTAAGAAGTTGTGAGGGTTTTTGGTCTCCGAGTTCCATCTCGCTTATTAGTCTCTCGATCTGCCTGTTTGCCGATTCCTCATACATCTTGATAAGGCGATCCTTCAGCGCGTCGTATCTACCGGTCGCCGGCGGATTTGTCAAAAAATCGGTAAGTTGTGTGATTACGTCAGCTCCCAGCTTCGACACTACCAGGTCGAATTTTGAGGCGTCTCCTAACCTCTGTGGGGCCATTGCTGCCTCGATCCTCAGGAACCATACTCTCGGCTGCTGCGTCCAAAAATCTGGTAACCGCGAAGCTAGAGAAATCGCAGCTAAATCCACCACTGGCGGCGGCGGCGGAGGAGGGTTAGCCATCTTTGTCGGATTTTATAACACCACACTTTCCAGTCCGTCACCGTCAGTCTCAGAAGGCACGTTTCACTTGAGTCACCACTTTAGCACTTGGTGTTGCATTACTGGTATTATTTAGATGTTCAGCTACTAGTGTCTTTAGCAAAGGGTGTGTAGGGTAAAGTTCACTGAAGAGAGTCTCATTCAAAACCAGGGTTCGAAGATATATATCACTTGATATATATCATTGATATTTATCGGATATATATCACGATATTTACTCCTTCATAAATATCAAGTGATATATATCATTGATAAATATCGCGTGATATTATGATATTTATTTTTTGGATATATATCACCATTATTCTTTGAAGATTTGTGAAATTTTATGGTCAAATAGACTAAAAAAGAACTCGCCAAGTATTCGCCCGCCATTAATGAATATCTTTAGTTAATTATAAAAACCCCACTTTTTTATTCACGAAAAAGAAACAAAATAAGTAGGTATGATGTGAATTTCTCTGTACCTATTATTTTCTTACTTAAGGTAAAATTTATAAATATTAAGTTAGGTATCTTTATTTCTTTTTTTGGTATTTATTTAGACAGACTTTAAATCTATGAGATTTAAAGTTATTGGGAATGCGAGGTGGATGGTTTATTAGGTAGAGCATTTGCTGCGTGCGGGCTCAAATACGATGATCGAATTATAAAATGTAGGTATGCACGTATCCACTATTTGTAAACCAATTTTATGTGTTCGCTGTACTTCTGACCAAAACATACAGTATTTTTATACTACTTTCATTTAAAAATAACCTACGATGAAAAAAAAAGTGTTCCAAATTAATTCTCTAACAAAAAATATCGTGTTTGACAATAAAATCAATACATTATTTTGAAAGATTTTATACTGATTGATATATATCCGATAAATATCAAAAAATGGATATATATCCGATTTATTGGATATATATCGGATATGTTGATATTCATTATAAATATCGGATATTTTCGAACCCTGTTCAAAACACAGAAAGTGAGGTAAAACTTGATGTCTATATTCTTGACTCCGCAATACGTGACAGGTTATACAGGGTGTACAAACGATGACAACACGCGAGCGACACAAAGGTTAGGAGACGACTGGCTGTCCCGCGCGGCGGGCGTCGGGAAGTGAACAAAATGCTTACATTGCTAAACGTGACCTAGCCATGTGTAACTACAACTTTAAGATAATATATTTGTATCAAAAGGTGGGTAGAGAAATATGCAAAAAAATATCCTTTTACATGACGAATAGACCTAAAATCTTTTTGTCACTTTAACATATAAGCATTTCTGACAAATATTCTACCTCTTGTCTGTCACATTCCGTCTGGTGGAATAACCCCCCACCCCCCTTCCTGTCGTTCCACTAGATGGAACGCGACAGACAGTGGTCTGGGAGCGTCATTGTTGCAGATTTTCGCGAATTTCCGCGAATCTTATTAGAATCTTGTTAATTTCTAACTGGGATATTTCTCTAATTGAACTAATTAATATTCCACGGTTTTTTTAATTGTTACGTTTTATATTATTTTTTTGCAAAATATGCGATTTTTTTTCCCTTAGTCCAAATTTGTTTTTGGGCATCGAAATTCCACTAAAAAACCAATAGAAAACACCTGCCGAACCTTTTCTGTGTTTTTTTTCTACTCCTAAGTATGTAAACAATAAAATAAACAAACAATTAGCACGTGTCCCTATACATTTAGTTCACAGCACAAGCTTTTGTAATTAAGGCTCATAAAAACACCCACTCAACGTAAACAAACGAGCAAAAAATGCGGCTCTCCCATTAGTTGTTCTCGGACATGACTCATGTAGCCATTACAGCCCAATTCATCGTCTAAACGTTTAAAAAACATTCAAGCGCTATAATAGCTTCGTTTACGAGAAAAAAGCCGCGTCTGTTGACCCGCCGATTCGCGCTATTTTATTCCGTCTGATGGAACGCGACAGACAAGGGATTTGACCTTGTCCGATTCCCGGCATTGCGACAGACTAGAGATATAAATAAACTAACCTTTAAAAAATATCGCTCATGAATCGCATCGCTCGCTCGCTTTGCCTGGAGTACCACTAAGGACTTGACATGATATGTAATGTCATGCAAAAAAGGGAACGATAAAGCCAGAAAGCAGCTGTTCTTTCTTTTCTCTAAACTCAGAAGTCCCGCACCGTTGAAAACATGCACCCAACGATGGCAGTACTCCTTTAGCTCTTAAAGCGCGCCTCTTATCAAGCCCACGTCTGGACACAAGCATTAGTAGAAGCTCTAGACATGCCTGAACCATCTGATTGGGGACGGAAGAAGGACAGGGACGAGTGGCAGCCACTTTAGACTTCATGTGGAAAAATGTTAAGGTGCGGCTGTAAAAAAATAATGCACCGGTAGGTGCAAATACGGGAAAGCTGCACTGGTTGAGTTATACAACTCAAGAATCACCTGCTTGTTGTGATCCTCGTTAAAGCAGACGCTGTAAATCATAACATAATTTTATTCTTATCTACCATTAAAAAAAGCAAATATTTCAAGACAGAAACATTTAAGTGACTTTGTTTCAAATAAACCTTTCCTTAGCTCTAAAAGACTTATTCAATATTACTGAAAAAAAAAAGAGTTTATGTCCCACTTTCACTTGTATGGGAGGGGGGGTCCACATTTGATATAATTTCATGTCGATAGCTCTAAAACTGACGAAGATATAAGAGCGCGGCATACAGACAGACAGACAGACTTGACGAAATGATAAGGGACTACGAAATCCTAAAAAGAAAGATAATGTATTTATTCTACCCTTTTTTCTCTAGTCAAAGATTCTACCTTACCTGCGCTCAACCAGAATACATTAACTAACCTGTAAAAATTATCGCTCATGCATCGCATCGCTCGCTTGCTATGTCTGGAGTACCTAAGTAGGTACTCCTTAAATTGTTTCACAATGCGTTTTTAATATTTAAAAAGTACACAACCATTAAAAGTAATTGTAAACTAGATGATTATATGAATGAAAGTTTTTAATAAATATGACGAGTTAAAGTTTTTTTCTATACCCAACAACCCCAACATTGCTTGTAATTGTACTCGTATTGTTATTATTATCGTATTGAAATATATTTTTATGCATGGAATCATACGTTTTAAGCATCAAATTAATATGAATTCCTTGTATTTGTTTTCTATAAAACGATACTACATAGGTACTTGTCGCATTTATTGAGCCATTAAAAATAGTAACTTGACCCCAGAGCATCGTGCGCATCAGTTTCTAGACATGCTCTTGATTTTTTTGTCTATACTATTTGTATGAATAGTATACAATTATTGTATATTTTTGTAAACTACATATAATAAGCTTTTTTATTGTATTTTTTGTATTCATACAGACCAATGATTTTAATAAAATATAACGTGTCGAAAATATTTTTTGAAAATTGATGGTCATTCAATTGTTAAATAAATAATATTTTTGTATGGAATCATACTTTTTAAGCATCAGAAATGAATTCTTCGTGTTTGTTTACCATGAAAATGACACCAAACTTGCTATACTCACTTAAATGATTCCGTCAAAAAATTATCATAGAAATGCGTTAGTTGCCCCCTTTGACGCCCTCCCCCCGCGCCCCCGGGCTGAATTTTTTTTCCCTCCACATCTTAAAATGATCATCTAGGGTTACTCTATTTGTGGTAAAAATTTGGTTAGCTCTAGGTGATGTGTCACAATTTTTGCCCTTTTGTAGGGAACGTATCTTCTACTATTAGGGTGGACACATTTCTAGATGCAAGAACTTGGTGCCCATGCAATTGTTACATCACGTCTTAAAATCAAAAGAAATAAATTACCGTTGAAAACAGTCACATATAGAACAATAAAAGATATCGATATAAATGCGTTTGACGCAGACCTACACGATCTTAAATTAAATGAAATATCTTCCTTTTCCAATATACATGATATGGTACAGGCCTAATAGGACACGGGTGATGAATCTATTCGAAGTACATGCGCCGCTTCGTACGGTCACTATTCGTGATCGTCAAACACCATGGATCACTTGTAACGTTAAATCTTTGATGCAGCAACGTGATTTAGCTAGAGCCCAATACAAATTGACAGAATTACAGGAACACAAAAAATACTACAAAGAGCTTAAAAACACTGCAGAACTGTGTCTTAAGTGTGAACGAACAGCTTATTTTGAGCAGAATATTAACCGAAACATTAAAAAACCTACCGTTCTCTGGAAAAATCTTAAGAGTACGGTATTGCCAGATCCTAAAAGGTGTCAAGACCTGCCTCAACATTTACTTGATCCAGATGCTATTAACCCACATTTTCTTAATGTACCGGGTGGAGATAGCGTTAGCATCTCTGATTTGACTTTCTTTGAATGGCACCGAGGCATCAATAGTACTTTTAAATTAGAACCAGTATCAGAAGATGCTGTAGGAAAAATAATACTGAGCATTAAATCTAACGCTGAGGGTATCGATCACTTAAGCAGAGATATGATATTGTTAACTTTACCACAACATCTATCTACCATCACAGCTATGATAAATAAATCAATTACATCAAGCTCTTTCCCCGCTCAGTGGAAGACAGCAATTGTGCGTCCGATACCTAAAATTAGCAACCCTAATGAAATTAAAGATCTCCGCCCTATTAGCCTTCTTCCCTTTTTATCGAAAATTCTAGAAAAGGTTGTTTACAATCAAGTGCTTAAGTATTGCGAATCTAATAAAATCCTCCCGGATCTACAGTCGGGCTTCAGAAAGGGTCGCAGTACATCCACTGCTTTAACCGATGTTGTTGACAACATACTACATAATCTGGATAAGGGCAAAGCTTCCATACTTGTTTTATTAGATTACTCACGGGCATTTGACTCTATTAACGTATCCCTATTATTGGCAAAAATGGCGTACTACGGATTTGATAATTTATCTATTAAATGGTTTGATTCCTATCTCACCGGTAGGTCTCATAAGGTGGAAATAAATACAGCAAATAGTTCTACCCTTACTTCGCAAAGGAGTCCTGTTACTAGAGGAGTGCCGCAGGGGTCAATTTTAGGACCTTTATTGTTTATTTTATATACGGCTGACTTGACGCAAACCATTAAAAATTGTCAATATCATTTATACGCAGACGATTTACAAATGTACTTGCCTATCAACACATCTGATGTTAAATCCGGAGTCGACTCTTTGAATGAGGATTTGAATCGTGTTGCACTTTGGTCTGCTAAAAACGACTTGGTACTTAACCCAAATAAAACTAAATATTTGATTCTTGGCACTGTAAAACAAATACAGAAAACAGTATTGCAAAATCCTAAGATTACTATGCAAGGTGTCGACATTGAGCGTGTTGAGGAGGCAAGGAATTTAGGTATTTTATTTGATGGTAGGTTGCGTTTCGAAAATTTTGTTCTAGAAATCGTTAGAAATTGCTTTTATCGGCTTAAAGTGCTATATAAAATCCGCGATGACATAAGTTTAGACTTACGTATTTCACTATGCGAAGCATTAGTCTTGTCAAAACTTAACTATTGCATCACCGTTTATGGCCCTTGCCTCCTAGCTAAATCTCATAAGCTCATCCAGCGCGTGCAGAATGCTTGTGCTAGATTCTGTTTTAAAATACCTCCGCGCACACACGTTACACCTTATTTACAATCTGCTAAGATATTAAAAATGAAAGAACGGCAAAAACTTTATACTGCTACTTTGTTATTTGGTGTTGTCAACTTTAAATCTCCTGAATACTTACATAAAAAACTCTCGTTTCGCTCTCCTCGTAACCCAAATACCCATAATAATAGAATCTGTGTCCCACCCCTTCTTATACCAGCTCATAAAACGACTGCTTTTCGCGGCAGTTTTAGATATAACGCTGCAAAAATATGGAATAATATCCCTCCTCCTATAAGAAATACTAAATCGATTGCTAACTTTAAACTCAAATATAAAAAGAATCTTTTAAACCTCGAATCTGACAGCTGTATCTAAAACTGCACGAAGGGATCTTATATATATTTATGTACCTATTTAAGTATTTACATAAAATATGCTTTATAAATACCTTGATATATACCTGCGCTTCAAATTTATATATTCTGTACCTGCTATATATCACTTTCACATCCTTATTATATTTATAATACAAATATTCTGTTCCTTTATATTATCTGCACAGCCACTTTTTTTGTCCGCTTCGTTTCGCTCACGCTGTCTCACTTAGGTTTCTGGCAGAATCATCAGCGTCACAGCTTGCTGTGACAACAAGCTGAGCCAGCGCCTTTTCACTGTCACACACACAGTGCACGGTGAGTTCAGAACGACATGGTTGCACCCACCTACACTATATAGTTCACTTTATCTTAACTTTTGTTTACCTTTGTTGTTGTTTTTTACTTTTTTGTGTATTGTGTTTGTTTACAGTGAATAAATGGTGTCGAGTCTTCCAACTCGAGATATTCTTTTTCCTTTTCTTCAACTCCAAAAAGTTAAATATTGTTCTGTCTTTTTTCTCTTTCTAGTATGATAATTTTCTGTTTCAGTTGCATTATTTCAGTTTCTTGTTGTTGGAGACGGAAAGAGGTTCAAGCGGTAGGTGGTGCGATGAGGTGCGATTACGCACACCGATCTTATTTTCTTCGTGTTGCCCTTTGGCGGTCGATAGTGAAACGACTTGTACCTGCTGCTGCTAGTGTTTGACAGTGGTTCATGTCGCGGACGTGTTTTGAACGTAGTTCGCGTAATCCGTCACAGATGTCGCTGTGTGTAGAGGTATTCCGTTTGCTCGACAGATGGCGTGGTGGTCAATTTTGCAGCTTCTTTTGCAGTGTCACACACGCAAAAATATTGTAGGGTATCACAACAATGTTTTGAGTCCAATTTTCGATTTTTAAAGAAAATGTCTTTTGTTATCCACTTATTTAATATATAATTGTCTTTTACTGGTTTTTAATCACTGGTTTCTTGATGAAGTATGGGGTCTTAATTTGTCCGTGAGAATTATTTGCACTTTTGTAACATTTTTGAGAACTGGGTCCTTTCAAGTAAATTGTTCGATTTTTATCATAATTGATTGTCTAATTACGCCACAAACACTTATACACGGTATTTGCACTTGTAGTAACTGATTCGAGTAGTTTTTATACGATATAATTCGGTTTGTTTTTTTCTAAACGTAATTATTCTCGTAGCTAGATGTTTACGTCGCGGCAGTGTTGCCACCCATACATTTGTACATAGTAGTTAGATATTACTTATTACCGAAGAAAATTGTTTAGCTCAAAAAGTTTTGGTAAAAATTGTTTATTCATAAGTAATTTAGCCAATGATATTTTTGGCATTTGAACGATTTGGCTAATAGTATATTAAACAAGTTAAATTTTGATATTTCGGTTTTTGGCCAGTTATTTCAAAATTTGACCGGTTAAGTTTAGATTTTCTAATATGTAACCGATCCTATTCCATGCAGGCATCACACGATACAATAATTTTATGCTTATCAAAACGTTTCTTTTAAGGGCTTATTGGTCTGGAACTAAGTGTATGAAGTAGAATCTTCTGCCAACTAAAACGAAGATCTCCTTAGCACACACACTATTGCTGCCTATACTGGACTATGCAGACGTTTGTTATCCGGATTTATCAGTGGACTCACTTAACAAACTCGAACGTCTGCAGAACCTGTGTATAAGGTTTATCTTCGGGCTAAGGAAATACGACCATGTCTCTGAATACCGCACTCAGCTGAAATGGCTTCCGATCTCGCGCAAAAGGGACTATCATATTCTTTCCTTCCTATACTCCACTCTTTCATACCCTAACACTCCTCCCTACTTAAAAGATCGGTTCCAGTATCACTCTTCGACCCTGGCCCGTAATCTTCGTTCCAGCAATGACCTTCGACTTAATATGATCCCACATAAGACGTAATTCTTTGCTAAGTCATTCACGGTCCAAGCGATTAAACTTTGAAACTCCTTACCGGAAAGTATTCGACGGGCTCCTTCCCAGGAATGCTTCAAAGCACGTGTTATGAAACACTTCCTGTCTCCTCCTATGCGCTATGTCTAAGTTCTACGCCTCCACTTTATCTACTTCATAGATCTCCTTATCTGTCTGACACTCCTTTAAACTATCTGGAACTATATAATGATGTATTCTCTCTTATCTGTATTTATAATATGTATTAGTCTATTCATAGGTATGTAGTAGTTTATCAATATCATAGTTGAAGTATTTAAGTAATAGTATGTATATTATGTGTATGTAATACATAAATTGTTGCACTATCCCGCTTTCTCTCTGTATGTACTTTTTTCTGTTGTTAATGGTTGCCTGGTAGAAATTCGACGGTTAAGTTCCAAAAACGTCTATCTTACATTTTTGACGAAATCGACATTTTTAAGTACATCGACTTAAAATTCATTTTTGCATGTCCTACCAAAACCGTCAATAATACAACAAAAATAACGCGAGAAATGAGCCGTGGAAATACCAGCTAAGTTCCAGCGCGTTTATCTTTCTGGAAATTCCGTCAATGTTACATCTTGTAAGGGGATAAAAAAAAAAATTTTCGCCTGTAATATTGAGTAGGGTATCGTTGAATAGGTCTTTTAAAACTAAGGGGAGGTTTCTTTGAAACAAAGTCAGCAAAATGTTTCTGTCTCGAGATATTTGCTTTTAAAAGTGGCGTTTTTGAGCCATGATTTGTTCCATTCCAGCTGTAACTCCTAAAGTATAAAAGTTAAAAATTTGAAAAAAGTATGGAATATAGTTCTCAACCTGACGTCAGGATGGCGGGTAAAATCATTAATACGTACTGTAGCTTAATAACACGTACAGCAAGATTTAGTACCTATTTGTGACCTCCCAAAATGCATGTTAAAATCATTCCAAATAGCGGCAACCAATATAGACATGGCATTTAAAGTGAGCCGCCATCCTGACGTCAGGATGGCGGGTAAAATCATTAATACTTATTGTAGCTTAATAATACGTACAGCAAGATTTAGTACCTATTTGTTACCTCCCAAAATGTATATTAAAATCATTCCAAATAGCGGCAAGCAATATAGACATGGCATTTAAAGTAAGCCGCCATCCTGACGTCAGGATGGCGGATAAAATCATTAATATGTACTGTAGCTTAATAACACGTACCTATCACATATATTATCATATCATTGGCCTGCTACTTGCAGTAGGCGGTTGAAAAACTCTGACACCAGGGTTCATCGGGTCGTTGAACGACTCGATGTCCCATACGAAGAGAGATATATATCATATCATATAATCAGCATTAAATACATAGTGAAAACCATATAAAACTGTTAAAAAGGCTGAAATTTAAAAGTTAATTTTATTCACTTTAAAAGAATCTACCGGCAGTAAAACTTCACAGCAGTAATTGTCGGACTTAAGTACATCATTAAACAACAAAATCATGTTTTGCCGCGGACCGCCCATGCTCCATACAATTTTGCTTAACCCCGGATGAACTATATGAAGGGTTCTTATCTGCATTTGACAATTATCAACCAGCCCAGAGTGGAAGATCTGCTTTTACAGTGCCAAGAGCTTTAAATTCATTCCGTGCAGCACAAACAACTTCAAGTACTACAACCACAAATGCAAGTAAGGAAAATGTGCAACCACATGTGCCAATATGTTATCGCTGTAATGGAAGTGGGCATATTGCCCCAAATTGTACCTTACCTGATAAGCGCAAATGTTTCCGCTGTGGACAAGTTGGGCATATTGGGTCTACATGCACCTTTACTAAAGCACACAGTACTGGCAATGAGAAAAAGGTACAACTCATATCGAATTATGATGATGCATACATAAAAACCATTTACATTAATGAGACAATTGTGAAGGGATATTTAGATACTGGAAGTGAGGTAAATGTGATGTCCCACGCAGCAGCTCTTGCAATGGCACTAGACATTGGCCCAACAGAGGTGGTACTGAAAGGTTTTACTGGTGGAAGAGTCAAAGCTTTAGGAGCAGTTAAATTCAGACTGAAGGTTGATGATGTTGAGACAAGTACCACAGCAGTAACAACAGATATTGATATGGGAAAACTGGTGCTGTTGATAGGCCAACCGGTGATTAATGATAAACGCTTCAATTACCTGGTTGCGGGAGAGGATGTTAGAATGAAAATGGCTCCCTTTGAAAATATGAATGCTTACGAAGAGGCATCTCGTTTTAAAGTACAAGTGGCTGAAGACACTGAAGTTCCAGTTGGTAGCAGTTTGGTCAAGGTGACAGTGGAAGGCAAGCCTCTAGGAAACTTATGTGCAAAACCGAGGCAGCATGGCATTGGATGCACTCATTATGCTATAGGAAGTGCAATTCTTCGTGATGGAGAGGGCTATGTAAAGGTCTGCAACATCGGAGAGACTCCTATACTCTGGACCAAAGGAGAGACGATCACACGAGCTGAGAGATGTGACGTTGTGTGTGAGGTGAGCAAATCAATTTTATTAACGGGGTGTGGAGAGAAAGAGGTGCAGAGGGGTGACAATAGAGTAGGGGGTGTTGATGTAAATGACATAGATATAGGGGAAGTAGGGGAAGAGGGGAGGAAGCAATTAGTTGACTTACTGATGGGTTATTCTGATTGTTTTGCGAGTTCTGCTAGTGAGATTGGTACTACCAATTTAGGTACAATGAATATAAAACTGAATTCTGAAAAACCTATTTGTAGGAAACTCTATAGGTTAGCTTACTCAGAAAGACAGGTGGTTAACAAAAAGATAAGTGAACTACTTGATGCAAACATTATCAGGGAATCAATATCTGAATATGCCTCTCCTATAATACTGGTACGCAAGCAAAATGGCGATTACAGGCTCTGCGTCGATTATAGGGCTCTGAATGCGGTCACTGTAAAAGAAAGATTTCCATTACCTAATATTGAAGATGAATTATCAAAATTGACAGGAAAGAAAATTTTTACTTATCTTGACTTGTACTCAGGTTATCATCATGTGGCGTTGGATGCAGATTCGATAAGCGAAACAGCTTTTATCACGCCTGATGGGTTGTACGAGTATTTGAGGGTTCCATTCGGTCTTGCCAACGCACCTGCCGTGTTTATGCGTGTTATACAGAAGCTAGTAAAAATGGTCGGTAGTCAAGAGTTATGTGCTTTCATGGACGACCTACTACTGTCTACAGTGGATGTCAATAATGGGCTGCGATTACTAGAAAAAGTGTTAATTCAGTTGCGTGCGACTGATTTGAAATTGAACATCAAAAAGTGTTCATTTTTGAAGACACAGGTTAACTACTTAGGACATGATATAGGAGCGGACGGAATTAGACCAGGTAGCCGGAAAATTGAGGCTGTAGCAAAGTTTCCGGTTCCTGCAAATTTGCACGAACTACGTCAATTTTTGGGACTTTGCAGCTATTTTCGGAAATATGTAGAAAAGTTCGCTCTTTTAGCAAAACCACTGACAGAGTTAACAAAAAAGAGTGTAGTATGGCAGTGGAAGGATGAACAAGAGCACAGTTTTCAGGAGCTGAAGGATCGACTGTGCTCTCGTCCAGTACTCGCTTTGTATGATGAAAGCTTGTCTTGTGAAGTTCATACCGATGCCTCGAAAGATGGACTGGCAGGTATACTTTTACAAGTTCAAAAGACAGGCGAAATGAAACCGTTATCTTACTTCAGTCGGGTCACAACGAGAGAAGAGTCAATGTACCACAGCTATGAACTCGAGACACTGGCTGTGGTGGAATCGTTAAAGCGTTTTCGTGTTTACGTTTTAGGTAAGTCAGTCAGGGTTGTGACTGATTGCTCAGCAGTCAGATATACTCTTGAAAAAAAGGATCTCCTGCCCCGAATCGCTCGATGGTGGCTAGTGATTCAGGAGTATGACATTCAAGTTTTATATCGGCCGGGCGATCGTATGAAACACGTCGATGCTCTAAGTCGAAACCCAATTAAGTCGAGCGAAGCAACTTCAGAACCTAATTCCACCGAAATTAGGACAGAATCTATTGCACCAGCTAACCAGGTTACGGTTAACTCTGATGAAAGAGCAAACGAGTTCAAAGTGCTGCTTTTGGGTTCCGAACAACTAAACAGTGATGATTGGTTTCTGACGGTGCAAATGCAGGACGAGAAGCTCGCTAACATTATTAGACAATTACAAAATAATAATGCATGTAGCGATGTGGTAAACAATTACGAAATCAAAGATGACAGACTTTACCGGAAGACCTTAAATGGCTCCAAACTAGTAGTGCCAAACTTTGCAAGATGGAAGCTTATGCAAAAGTTTCACGACCAGATAGGCCATGTGGGTTTAAAGCGGTGCGACGAGTTGATAAAATCCGATTATTGGTTCCCGAAGATGACCCGTTTTATAAAAAAGTATGTGCAGTCATGTTTGGAATGTGCGTACGGTAAGAGTGACTATGGAAAACCTCAAGGGGAACTGCATCCAATACCTAAGCCCGACACTCCTATGAGTATGATTCATATAGATCATCTAGGTCCATTTTCGAAAGATAAAAAAGGATATCAGTACTTACTCATGATTGTAGATGCTTTCTCTAAGTTTTTGATTGCTAGGCCGACGAAAACGATCAATTCTGTTGAGACGGTTGGTGTTCTGAGGGACATGTGTGGACTTTTTGGGTATCCTTCAAGAATTGTGAGCGATCGTAACTTGGCTTTCACAAGCAGAGTATTTGCTGAGTTTACACATGGCCATCAGATACATCACACGCTTAATGCGAACGCGTGTCCTCGGGCTAACGGCCAGGTCGAACGATTTAATCGAACGTTGTTAGATGCTATGCGTACAAGAAACAAGGATCCTAACATGTGGACAGAATGCTTACCTGATATAGTTTGGGGAATTAACAACACCCGAAATGACACCACCGGTTTTCATCCTTATGAGCTCATGTTTAGTAACAGGGGTAGATTGCTTCCTAATCTGGGAACTCAGGATGTTGAAAGGGGAGTTGCTGAAAAACGCCACATTGCTTCTCAAAGAATACGAAAGCGGGCTAAAGTGATGAAACGTCAATACGACAACCGTCATAAACCACAAAGAGTCTATAAGAAGGGCGATCTGGTTTTATGGAAAAGGGCACCAACAGGTGGAGAGGTTAAATCAGTAAATACCAAGTTGCAAGCTCTGTACTCAGGACCATACGTCGTGCAGACTGTCCTTCAAAATGATAGGTATGAGATAAGGAGTGTAAAAGGCATCAGGGGTTATAAGAAATTTACAACAGTAGTGGCTGCTGATTCTCTTAGGCCATACCGTAGCGCTCCAGATTGTAGTGAAGACAGCAGTGATGAGGAGATTGTTACTAGGGATGACCTTATTGACTTGCTGGAGAGCTAATGCCTTGCTGCGCCAATTGCGGCGCAATTGTTCCAGGATGGCCGACTGTAACGGCTGTTGAGGAGAGGAGCAGAAGGCAGGCGAGGTGGCGAGCAATGTAAAGCAAAGAGGCGAGTCGAGTAGCGATGTAATGCGAAGTGGTGCGGAGAGGTGAGGTGAGGCGGGGAGTGTTGATGGAACTGTCAGAAAAACAAATGACATTCGCGCGTGTGCTGTGAAAAAATAGTGGACGCTATCTTGTTTTTTTCTCTGAAAATTCTTGTTAAGTGGAATAAAAGTACACAATTACTCAAATACAAAGTTTTATTTTAGTGTAGAACTTCTGGCTGTTACATTTCCATATTTATTATACCTTCTACATGTTTTTTATAGTGTTAGCTAGTAGGTAAATAATAAAAGATTGATGATTGTAAAAAGTTTTTTATTGATCGCAATACACCACACATCAAATATACCTAATAAGTGAAATTTTTTGCTAGTGACCGGTAACTAAAACCCAGAACTGGCTAGTGATAAGGAGGGATAGTTGTTCCTTTTTCCCTATATTTTTAAATGATTAATATCCTTAAACCATGCAGTTCTTTTAATGATGTTTGTTCTAAAGTTAACAAGTAGTGCACAAACGCAAAATATGTCACTGCTCAGCATTGTTTCTGTTTTGTTCATGGGTTGCTTTAGTATCTTGTAAGTTTTAAGCATTCCTCTCACACGCTCTACATAAACGCGTTTGCTTGCAACTTTTCTGAAATTGAAAAAAGTTGGCATATTAACTTTTACTCCATAACCTATAAATATATCCTGAACATTAGCCCTTATCAACGTGTCCATCAGAATGACTGGCCAAAGTTTTAAATAGACATTTGAATATTGCCATAATTTAGTACCTATTTAGTACTATTTGGTACCTATGCTTAAATATTTAGTACCTAAATAATAAAAAATATATTGAACAAATAAAGTGGTCAGTCATTCTGATGTCTGAATGACTGGCCACATTTATGATTTCCATGATAACGGCTTTATAATAATGCATTTATCTGTGAATTATTTAGTACCTAATTAGTACCTAAACATATCTTTTTTCTAGATTTTGAAAGCAAGCCGAACAGTTTTTTTTCATCCGTATGACTTGCCAAAGTAATAAATAGACATTTGAATATTGCCATAATTTAGTACCTATTTAGTACTATTTTTTAATAGGTAGTAAATTATGGCAATATTCAAATGTCTATTTATTACTTTGGCAAGTCATACTGATGAAAAAAAACTGTTAGGCTTGCTTTAAAAATCTGGAAAATAGGTATGTTTAGGTACTAATTAGGTACTAAATAATTCACAGATAAATGCATTATTATAAAGCCGTTATCATGGAAATCATAAATGTGGCCAGTCATTCAGACATCAGAATGACTGACCACTTTATTTGTTCAATATCTTTTTTATTAATTAGGTACTAAATATTTAAGCATAGGTTCCAAATAGTAATAAATAGGTACTAAATTATGGCAGTATTCAAATGTCTATTTATTACTTTGGCAAATCATACTGATGAAAAAAAAACTGTTCGGCTTGCTTTAAAATCTGGAAAATAGGTATGTTTAGGTACTAATTAGGTACTAAATAATTCACAGATAAATGCATTATTATAAAGCCGTTATCATGGAAATCATAAATGTGGCCAGTCATTCAGACATCAGAATGACTGACCACTTTATTTGTTCAATATCTTTTTTATTATTTAGGTACTAAATATTTAAGCATAGGTAACTACCAAATAGTACCAAATAGGTACTAAATTATGGCAATATTCAAATGTCTTTTTATAACTTTGGCCAGTCATTCTGATGGACACCTTATCAACCATTGTCTCATCGTTATACTCAAATTGGTCTAGGATTGAACTCCGTTCAATAATTTGCCTATCTGTTGCAGATTTACCATAACATTGCGAAAAATAACTTATTAGTCCACCAAGCGTAATTCCGATAAGCGTTTTGGCAGTGTTTTTTGTTTTTATATGTGAAAAAGTGATTTGCTGCGCCAATGGAAGATGAGGTTTTTTGATAGAAAATTCAGTGGCATCAATCACAGCTCTTGTCATAGTAGATCAAGCTCCCGTCGACCAAGTCTTACCTCATAGATCTACCGCACAGACGTATACTGTAGCGATAGATAACACTTAGGAGGTCAGGAAAATAGTGGGTTGCCATCTGCTAACCTGGAGGAATCTTTTTTATTCGAGTTTGAAAATGCGAAAAAGGTCCAAAAATTACCTCACATTTCTACCGCTACAAACGTTTTTCCACGTCAAGAGACTCCTTTTGAGATGAGAATGCGCTAGGGTTGCCAGCTCCAATCCTGGCAGATTCCAAGGTCAGCCACATTTTATGAGGCCCAAAAATTGAGTTTTTACCTCATCTTTCTACCGGACGAAATTAGCGTCAATCGATAGCTCTAAGCATGCCATTGACAAATATATAGGGTTGCCTGCTATCAGCCTGGCAGGAACTCTGGTAAATCCCCTCAAAGAAACGACGGTAAAATCTTCAAACAAAAAAAAGTCATGTAAACCACTAAGATTCCAGCAAAACTTAATGTAAACTTCGCCGTAGAGTCACATTCTGTCGTGTGGGACACTGCGTCGACGAACGACCCGACGGAACCTGGTGTTTTCAAAGCATCTATAATTAGGAAGTACAAAGCGGCCACTGACAGGCCTTACCTTTTCTTGCAACCAAACAAAATTTATGCCAATCGATAGCCCTTGGTATGCCATTAATAAATTCACTGAAAATATTTTAGGGGCAGATCAAATAAAATATAAGCATGTACTAGGCAAATTTTTAAAGAAATCTACACGCTAGTTTTCGAGAAAATTGCATTTAGCTAGAAAAAAAAACAAAACAAAAAAGTGCACCGTGTTTGTCCTAGTAACATACACTTCGACGAATTTAAAATACGAGCCAATAAATTATAAGTAAAAAACATTTTTTAAACAAGCTTTTATTTGGATGCGCTAAAAAGCATAAAATATTTTGTTTACTAAAACTTTAACTTGTTACTTATAATGGCATTAAATCTACGTCTTCATAATTTATACGATATAAAAGCTTGTCGCGAGATTTAAGTAGGTACTCGTGTGGTGTAGGTTAAAAGTTTGTTTAAGATCATTTACACTGCGCACATGACATCCTAAACTGACCTAACTCAAAAAAGCAAGTTTGTGGGAAAATGGATTTTTAACTTCTAATACGTCTTAAAAATAAACTATATGCCTTGGAGTTATGACTGATATATCAAAAAAAAGTTTGGAGTATCTTTATTTTGTTTATTGAAAAATATATTAATATTAAACATAATAATTATTATTTATTAGATTTTTCAAAAAACACTTTGACTTATGCCGTTACTGCCCGATATTTTTGAAATCTTTTTAGTTTTATGCCTTTATAGACTGTACTCTTTTTTCAAAACTAGCGCGTTAATTCAAAATATGTCAGTTTAGCTGGTTCATAACAATATAATAAGGGAGTGTTAATGCAAAATACAATAAAGATTTTATCTTTTTACTAAGTGAATCTTATTAAAACACTACATTTTGATTGAAAAAATAGTATAAATTATTTATATAGCTTTTAGGTAAAGTATGTTCAAATATCGAGTTCATAATTACATCACTTCAGCACACAGCTGGACATAGGCCTCCCACAAAGCACGCCACAAGGCACGATCTCCCGTTTTCACCATCCAGTCTCTACCAGCCGCTCTCTTTCTATCTTTAAGTCATCGGTCCATCTGGCAGGAGGGCGTCCAATGCTACGATTTCTAAGTCGTTGCCTCCTCTCGAGAACTCGGTTCTACGATACTATGTGTAGAAAATTGGTTCTACAACAAATGTGACCAACCCACTGCCACTTCAGTTTGCTACATTTCCAGACAAGTCTTTTGGCTGATAATCTCTTTCCGGACGTTATCCATTAGCGAGATCCTGTCGTGTGGTGCCGGCAGAGTAGAATAGCACCACCCCCTCTCTTCCCGTGGGGCTCGTAAGAGGCGACCGAGGGATAAACCCGACCCTAACAGCCAGGCCAGGGCCAACCGTATGGTGGCAGTTAATCCACCACAAAAGCATTCCCAAGGAGGGTTGACGTCTGGTAGGCGGCCGGTCGTAAAATTCAGCCAAATCCTTTTGCAACACGATTTTGTGTTCAACGAAACGTGTTGCGCCGACCCCAAATAATTGGGATAAGGGCAGGAAGATGATGATAATCCATTAGCGAGTTCCCTATAGTACCGTCATTCGAATAGGCCATATTTGAAAGCTGTCAAAATCATGTTAATGCTATGACATAAGGTCTATTTTACTTTGTTGACATGTTTCCTAGTATGGGTTTGACAGCTGTCAAATATGGCCTATTCGAATGACGGCACTATAGTGTCGTGTAGCCTTTGGGCCAGTTTAACTGTCATGCTATATCATGGTAATTTCAGCCTCGAAGTTAGCTCTTCGTAACTGCAATGTTTGCCAAAGGTATACTTCTGAACTACTTTCAGGTCTACACTTTCAGCGGAGACTACTCGTAACTCAGAGATTACGTGCTGATTGAACATGACCTTGGTCTTTTTCCAAGTTCTTCCCGAGTCTAACACGCCTCGAGGCCGTATTTAGACTAGACAGATTATTTTTGCATATCCTGCAGTGATTCGGCCATTATAACTACGCCGTCAACAAAACGGAGATGTGTGAGATATTCACCATTAATGAGAATGCCTAGTCTGTCCCACTGTAAGGTCTTGAATACATCCTCCAGCGCATTGTGAATTGTTTTGGGGATATAATGTCACCCTGTCTTACACCTCGGAGTATCTGTATGGGTCTTGATGTGGTTTTGTACTTGAACTGACATTATTTCCAATTCATAGGCTTCTCAGCACTTCTATCATGATGTCGCCAGTCGACTTGACACCGCTTCAAGGACTCTAGAACAGCCAAGGTTTCAATCGAGTCGAAAACTTTCTTGTAGTTCACAAAAACTTTAGTACACAGCGGTTGGTTATACTCTTCTGACTTCTGTATAACTTGCCGCACAGTATGAGTGTGGTCTACAGCGCTAAAGTCTTCCGAAACCCAGCTGTTGTGGCTGGAAGGCGCCAAATCTTGATGCCAGACAAATAGTTACGACTCCCGAGAAGAGCTTATAGACGTGGCTCAGTAGTGTGATTGACCTATAATTTTCGAGGAGCGTTTTGTCGCCTTTCTTGAAAAATAAAGCCACAACACTGCTACTTAAGCTTGGATGTTTACTAGCACATTCGCTGGGATCCATTTTGATCTACAAGTACAACAAAATTACTTACCTTAACTAAATATAATATAAATTATCAACACCCAATACTGACATAAATAAAAAACTACACACATTATTTTATAAACCAAAAAAGTTTATAGAGGCCTAACACAAAAATTTCGATCGCTATACAGGCATAAGTCAAATAATACGAAGTAAATTTGACCAAATGCATTTATTAAAAAAGGCAACAGTGCACTAACTCAAAATAATACACGGTTTTAGCAAAAAAATTTTCAGGATAAATAGGCATAACTCAAAAACTGTCACTATAGACTTTCATATCTTGGCGGAAACCGTAAAAACGGGAGTATTTTTTTGAATAGTAGCGCGCGCAGCGTGCTTCCGTCCCTTTGCCAGCGCACTAACTCAGAAACATCTTTGTTGACTTCACAGACAAATGAAACCTTTTTCGCGCAGCGCTACTAGACACGCCTTTTGTCAAAATTTCATACAATACAAGCCTGTCATTTTTGAATGTTTTTGAACGAGTTTGTCATTTGAGGCAATTTGAGGTGATAGCTCATTTAACCGTTCCGTACGCGTCATATTTTGAAATATTGTATGAAATTCTATGCCACTTAGGGTGCTGTGCGTACGGTTCGGAACAGAGTGCGTTCACCCTAAAGTGTTGCCACAACCGTCTTTTCAAAATACACATATCCGTCGCCAAAACCTAAATTTGGAGTGTATGAGATTGAATAAAAAAAAGGTACTGAAAATGGCCCCTTCATCCCCGTGGTCCACCTCCTGGTCCACCTGGTGGACCACGGGTACGTTATTTTTTCCCTGTGGTCCAGGACAGGTGTCAGCTGTCACACAAAAAAGTGGTTTTTATCGGAAACAATGCATGCTAGACTATTAGTTTCTTTGGAAAAGTTGTAGGCCTTAACAAGATCTACATGACAGGTGTCAGCTGTCATACTAAAAAGTCGTTTAAATCAGAAACTATGCGTGCTAGACTATTAGTTTCTTTGGGAAAGTTGTATGCCTTAACGAGATCTACATGACAGGTGTCAGCTGTCAAACTAAAAAGTCATTTATATCGGAAACTATGCGTGCTAGACTATTCGTTTCTTTGGGAAAGTTGTAGGCTTTAACAAGATCTACATGACAGGTGTCAGCTGTCACACTAAAAAGTCGTTTAAATCAGAAACTATGCGTGCTAGACACAGACAAATGAAACCTTTTTCGCGCAGCGCTACTAGACACGCCTTTTGTCAAAATTTCATACAAGACAAGCCTGTCATTTTTGAATGTTTTTGAACAAGTTTGTCATTTGAGGCAAATTTGAGGTGATAGCTCATTTAACCGTTCCGTACGCGTCATATTTAGAAATTTTGTATGAAATTCTATGCCACTCAGGGTGCTGTGCGTACGGTTCGGAACAGAGTGCGTTCACCCTAAAGTGTTGCCACAACCGTCTTTTCAAAATACACATATCCGTCGCCAAAACCTAAATTTGGAGTGTATGAGATTGAATAAAAAAAAGAGACTGAAAATGGCCCCTTTATCCCCTTGGTCCACCTCCTGGTCCACCTGGTGGACCACGGGTACGTTATTTTTTCCCTGTGGTCCAGGACAGGTGTCAGCTGTCACACAAAAAAGTGGTTTATATCGGAAACTATGCATGCTAGACTATTAGTTTCTTTGGAAAATTTGTAGGCCTTAACAAGATCTACATGACAGGTGTCAGCTGTCATACTAAAAAGGCGTTTAAATCAGAAACTATGCGTGCTAGACTATTAGTTTCTTTGGGAAAGTTGTATGCCTTAACGAGATCTACATGACAGGTGTCAGCTGTCAAACTAAAAAGTCGTTTAAATCAGAAACTATGCGTGCTAGACTATTAGTTTCTTTGGAAAAGTTGTAGGCCTTAACGAGATCTACATGACAGGTGTCAGCTGTCACACTTAAAAGTGGTTTAAATCAAAAACTATGCGTGCTAAACTATTAGTTTCTTTGGGAAAGTTGTAGGCCTTAACGAGATCTACATGACAGGTGTCAGCTGTCACACTAAAAAGTCGTTCCAGAGAATGGGCAGCAAAATTTTCTGTGAATACATCACCTTGAACTGCGCTTGCCAATCCGCCTGCCAAGCGTAGTGAGTATGGCAAATACCCCCCTAATAAGGGAATGTCTAGCAGTGGACTGTTGCGGCTGTTATATTTATTGTATCATAAGTATTAGAGTAAGGGTGATTTACAAACAAAATGGTAAAATTACAAATAACACGTGGGAGTCAAAAAAGGACGTCAAGTTCGAGAAATATAAGCTGGTGGCAACACTGGGAATGGCAATTCGGTAAACCAAATTGGCAGGCTATATTGCTCAAAGGGCGTCTCTATCGGGGACCGCGAATGACGTTTTGGTTCTCTGTGGTGCTAGACTATTAGTTTCTTTGGGAAAGTTGTAGACCTTAACGAGATCTACATGACAGGTGTCAGCTGTCACACTAAAAAGTGGTTTATATTGGAAACTATGCGTGCTAAACTATTAGTTTCTTTGGGAAAGTTGTAGGCCTTAACGAGATCTACATGACAGGTGTCAGCTGTCACACTAAAAAGTCGTTTAAATCAGAAACTATGCGTGCTAAACTTAAATCGTTTTTCATAGTTAATAGTAGTTTATGCAATTGCCTTATAATGAGAGGCTTTAGGATGTGAGTGTCTGTTTATCACACGAGGCGCAGTCTAGTGTGATAATAGTTTGACACGAGCATTCTTAAGCCTAATTATATGCAGTTGCATACACTATTTTATCTATACTTTACAAGAAAAACTATGAAAATAATTCAAACCTCCGCACTGTGGCGATTGCAAGCCTATCTACTGAACCACCAACTGAACGACTTTTGTACATAAAGTAACTTTTTAACTAAACGTTAAAATGGAGGCTCATAAAAACTGAACAACTTTTAAAATTAAAAAGCATTTATCGGTAAATTTAAATTCGAAAAATGATTTGAAGCAAAGATTTAATAATAAATAAGTCCTCATTATTTCAAGTGTCGTCCCGCCCGGGTGACATTTGTTTTATTTTTATTTAACTTACTGTTGGCCAGTGTTGGCTCAGGAAATAAAATAGCGGAAAATTCGTTTAGTTTTTTTTTTAAATACTAGACATCACGTTCCATTACGATTCAAATTTTAGTATGGAAATTATATTTTAAGGCTGCATACTTTTGAATGCAGTTCATTACGTTGGTGCTTTCGATTCTGTAAAACGAATATTACGAAATGAGTGTAGATAAAATTATTTACCTACCAGCTTGCTATTACCTACATAAAATGGTTTTATAATGGTAAAAGAACTGAGTAGCAAGCGAGGCTTAGAGATTTAATATGTTAATGTTTTTGATTGGATCAAGTTTATTGGGTGTTGCACTCGTTTTCCAAAAAGGATCGCAAATCAATCACACCAAGCCCTACAACTTACGTAAAGAATTATTATAATATTAGTGTAAACATTTATTCAAAGTTGCTTTCAGAAATAAGGTGAACCGGGTGAACCATTAGTAAAACCCCTGCCCTTGAGTCCACCTTTCTTTCTTTCTTTTCGTGTAGGACACCGAGTCGTTCAACGACCCGATGAACCCTGGTGTCAGAGTTTTTCAACCGCCTACTGCAAGTAGCAGGCCTCTGACATGGTTGTGTAACGACCGCCATCATAGACAGCGACCGGGACCGACGGCTTAACGTGCCCATCCGAAGCACGGAACCATCTTACTTGCGGACAATCAGGTGGTTCAGCCTGCAATGTCCTAACCAGACTGGGAACAAATTCACAAAGTGATCAACTTTGTGAGTGACCCCACCGGGAATTGAACCCGGAGCCTTTGCGTGGCAGGCAGGCATACTAACCACTGCGCCACATCGGCTGACTGAGTCCACCTATAGCAGGTGGACTAGGGTGCACCATGGGGAAAAAAGAAATACCCGTGGTCCACGTAGGCATTTTCACCTTTTCTTGTGGACTCGTACTGATAGATGACTGAATGTCAGTGTTCTAGAAACTGACATCCTCTGATAAAAGATTAAGTACGTGTCAGCCAGAAAAAAATTCAATGAGTTGAATGAGACAACTTTTGTCTGTCGTGTTTATTTTTTAGAATTAGGTACATAGATAGGTAGATAACAGCTACGTAAAAAAAATATTCTCATTTTTTGTTTAAGTAGTTTTTTCACCAAATCACAACAAAGATCCAGATAATAAATAGGTATATTGCCGAGTAATGTTGGCGTTGAATAGCATCACCCCATCTAACTACCCTTGAGTGTTAAAAACCAATTAAGTCGTTCCAGAGAATGGGCAGCAAAATTCTCTGTGAATACATCACCTTGAACTGCGCTTGCCAATCCGCCTGCCAAGCGTAGTGAGTATGGCAAATACCCCCCTAATAAGGGAAGGCCTATGTCTAGCAGTGGACTGTTGCGGCTGTTATAGTACAGCATGTTTTATTGTATCATAAGTATTAGAGTAAGGGCGATTTACAAACAAAATGGTAAAATTACAAATAATACGTGGGAGTCAAAAAAGGACGTCAAGGTCGAGAAATATAAGCTGGTGGCAACACTGGGAATGGCAATTCGGTAAACCAAATTGGCAGGCTATATTGCTCAAAGGGCGTCTCTATCGGGGACCGCGAATGACGTTTTGGTTCTCTGTGGTTGACTTGCAGGGGCGGTGAAGGGTGGTGCGGGCAATATGGACATTTATTTGAATAACTTTTGATCTAAATTATTTAGGGCTGCGATTGTTTTACCCATTTGTACAGAAAAAATATATTATTTTAATACATTATTAACTAGATTTGCCATTTTTTTGAGTTAGGTCAGTTTAGGATGTCATGTGCGACTGGTTACCTAATTTACTTATATTAATATATATGTCGCAGTATGATGGCAGAATTAGGTTATTGGTTTTTGGCCAAAAGCCGGCATATGGCAAAATCGTAGACTTCCTTCGGCCATCGTCCTAAGTTGATCCAGTTTTTTGGCCAAAATCCTAGGTATTTGACCAAAATCCTAGGTTTTTGGCCGAAATCCTAGATTTGTTTAGTATTATGGCTTTTTTTGTATTTTTTGGGGGAACTAGGAGTGAAGAGGAACGTTATGCACCTCCCTCTGATCTGATAAGGGTAGCGTTGGACACGCTAAAGGACGGAGAGTAACATCAGACAGCCTGAACAGCAGAATTGCCTCAGATGCCCTGGAGGGTAGGGAGGAACGTCAGACACTAAAAGGCAGGATGAGCCAATGGACGCTCTACAGGATCGAAGGTAGCGTCGGACACCCTGGAGGACAGGGAGTAGCGTCGGACCCCCAGAAAATTCAACGCATGTCATCTTTCATCCTTCAGCGTGTCCGACGCTACCCACGCCCTCCAGGGCATCCGACGCTACCTCTCATCCCCTTAGACATCCAACGCTACCTCCAACCCTCCAGGGACGCAATGGATGAGAAGGGGTAGCGTTGGACCTACTACTATGTTACAAAGTAGCGTCGGACGCCCTGGAGGGCGTGGGTGGCGTCGAGCACTCTAGAGGATAAAAGGTGGCAGGCGTTAGTTTTTCTGGGCGTCCGACGCTACCCCTTGCTGTACAGGGCATTGCTGGAGGGTTGGAGGTAGCGGCATGCACCCTGAAAGGCAGAAGGTAGCATTGCACGTTCAAGAGGGTGGGAGGTAGCGTCGGACGTCCTGGAAGGCTGAAAAATACTCAAAAACTCTGGGATGGGCTGGGAGGATGAAATATGACGGGCGTTAGATTTTCTGGGGGTCCGACCCCCTGTCACCCCCTGTCTTTCAGGGCGTCCGCCGCTACCTCCGATCCTCCAGAGCGTTCAGTGGTACGTGCTGTTCAGGCTGTCTGATGTTACTCCCCGCCCTTCAGGGTGTCCAACTCTACCCTTAACAGGTTAGAGAGAGGTGCATAACGTACTTCTCCACTACTCGTTCCCATGATCGAGGGAACTTCTTTGTCTTTGAGTGGTACACCAAGTCGCTCAACGACCTGATGGACCCTGTATCAAAGTTTTTCAACCACCTACTGCAAATAGCGGCCCTCTGACATGGTTGTCTAACGACAGCCGTCTAAGTGATCATAAAAAGCAATCAGGACTGACGGCTTACCGTGCCCGTGTGGTTCGGGGGAACGAAGAGTGGAGAGGGTATCTTTTGAGGGTAGACTTGGACACCGTGAAGGCATTGGACACCTTGAAGGACGGGGGGTAACATCGGACAGCCTGAACAGCAGGATTGCCTCGGATGCCCGGGAGGGCAGGGGGGAGCGTCAGACACCATAAGGGCAGGATGTACCACTGAACGCTCTGGAGGATTGGTGGTAGCTTTGCACTTCGTGGAGGACAGGGGGTAGCGTCGGACCCCCAGAAAATCCAATGCCCGTCATCTTTCATCTTCCAGAGTGACCGAAGCTACTCACGCCCTCCAGTGCGTCTGACGCTACCTCCCACCCTCCAGAACGTCCAATGCTACCTCCTGCTTTTTGAGGTGTATGCCCGAACTACACGGGCACGTTAAGTCGTCGGTCCCGACTGCTCTCTATGATCACTTAGACGGCAGTCGTTACACAACCATGTCAGAAGCATGCTACTTACAGAAGGCGGTTCAAAAACTCCGACACCAGGGTTCATCGGGTCGTTAGGCGACTTGGTGATCCAATCTAAGAAGAAGAAGTTCCCCCAAAATGCAAAAAAAGCCATAATACTAAACAAATCTAGGTTTTCGGCCAAAAAACTAGGATTTTGGCCAAAAACCTGGATCAGCTTAGGACGATGGCCGAACGAAGTCTACGATTCTGTAATATGCCGGCTTTTGCAAAAACCTGATTCTGCCTTCGTACTGCGACATATACACAGGTTAAATCTCGCGACAAGCTTTTATATTGTATAAATTATGAAGACGTAGATTTAATGCCATTATAAGTAACAAGATAAAGTTTTAGTAAATAAAATATTTTATGCTTTTAGCGCATCCAAATAAAAGCTTGTTTAAAAAATGTTTTTTACTTATAATTTATTTTTTACTTTTTAGTAATCTCTGGAAAACAAATCTGTTTTGCCATAGTTGATTTGATTATGTACGTTGTGCGATAGAACCTACCTACTTATTGCATTCATGAACCTAATAGGTATACATTGGGGTACATATTATTATTATTAGCCTTTTATTTCAGACATTACAATTACAATTTCAAATATAAATTACATTAACTTTCAAACAGCATAATATTACCTAATAATTAATAAATTTCAACAAAAATATCTATTCACTGTTTAATTGCTTAGTAATAAATCACTTTTAATCACTCAATGTCTGTGTGCCTTTCTTGGCAAAGGCCTCCCCCAACTGTCTCCACTTGTCTCTTTCTCTGGCTTGTGAACTCCAAGCACCGCCTGCCACTGCTTTAATCTCGTCGACCCATCTTCTGAGTGGTCTACCTCGTTTTCTTTTCCTGTTGCCTGTGTACCAGTTCATCACTAGTTTTGACCACTTGTCTTTTCCTCTGATGGTATGTCCTGCCCATTTCCACTTTAGTTTTTTGATGGTTGCCGTGACATCTCTTGTTTTTGTGTGCTTTCTTATTGTTGTTGTTCTTATTTTGTCTATCAGTCTTTTTCCCATCATACTTCTCAGCATGGCGTTTTGACAGGTCTCAAGTTTCTTGTAATGCATTTTGTTTAGTGCCCATGTTTGGCATCCATATGTGAGTACAGGTAGTACACATGTGTTGAACAATTTACACTTGATGCTCATGCTCATTTCTTTGTTTTTGAAAACTTCTTTCAAGCTCCAGTACTGCCTCCATGCATTTGCTATGCGCTTTTCAATTTATATTGTGGTTATATCTGCGGTGGAGATTATTTGGCCCAAATAAATATATTCGTTGACATACTCAATTTTGTTGTTGTTTACATATATAGGGTCCTGTTTCCCATTTGTAATGGCCTTGGTCTTTTCCGTATTCATGCTAAGCCCGACCTTACGGCTCTCTCTTTCTAAGTCATTTAACATTGTTTGGAGCTCTTCCTTTGTTGTTGAGATTAACACCAGGTCGTCTGCGAATCTCAAATGGGACAGGTTTTCCCCATTGATTATTAATCCATATTTGTCCCAGTCCAGTTGGCGAAATATTTCTTCCAACACAGCTGTAAATAACTTTGGCGAAATTGGATCTCCTTGACGGACCCCTTTTGCTATTCTTATTTCTTCTCCTTCTTTTTCGAGTTTTATTTTGGCTTTGCTACTGGCATATATGTCTTTGAGTATTCTGATGTATTTCCTTTCTACACCTTGATTCAGCAATGCCTCCCATATCTTGTTATGTTCCAGCGAGTCAAAGGCCTTAGAGTAGTCCACAAAACAACAGTATATAGTTGTCGGAGATAGACGTCAGAGCCAACCGCCGAGTGATGCGCCAACTTCAGTCAGCTAGCTTTGACATTATTTTTCTTTTACCTTTTTTTTTAAATTTAAGTAGTTGCCATTCCCACGGACGGATGGCGCTACACGTCTATTTCCGTTTGCTTTACATTGCTTGTTAATTTCATAGACTAAGCTTACTTCCATTCTTTTTTTTATCGATTATGTTTGCCGGAAGCGTAGATTATAAATTGTACGGGCATAGAGTAAGATTGCGATCAATCTCAATCAATCGTAATGTTGTCACTGTAAATTGTGGACCATAGACTAAAATTGTATAAAGCAAGAGAGTAAGTTGTACGATAATCATGAAAATTGTTACTGTAAGTTGTATGATCATAGCAAATCGTATCCTAAATCGTATACTGGATTGTATCGGGCATAGACTAAGAAACGCAAGCGCGCATAGAGTTTCCCGTGCTTGGACATGGCTTTTGGAGGGAAAGTCACGTCATCTTAAAAAAGAATTGGAATTTCTCGGCTCAGATAATTTTGGATCGCGAAAGCGAACGCTTGTGACTGTCTCCAAAGGACTTGTCCGTTTCTTCGTCTTTGAGTGCATGTGCACCGGATAGTCAGATTCTTAGCGAATAGTTTGTGTCTAAAATAAGGCTAAAGTGAATAAAAGTTAAACTGCAAATTACAAAAGTTCTTTTGGTGTATTGGGGAACCCTGGGACGATGGAGAACGGGAAGGAAGGCGAGGAAAATCTCCTATATGATTCTTGCCCACAAGATCGCGTCGGGAACGACCCTCCAGCTCCGGCCAGGCCTCCTGACGCGACATCAGAAGCGGGATGTACTCAATCACCGAATACTGGACAAACCGCTGCACCCATCGATGGAAATTTACTCCACGTGTTACTGGAGACGCAGAATCGGCACATGCTGTCGATGATCGAGGCTATGAAACCAACTGTGAGTACGCCTACAGTTTCCCTACCGGAATTCGACCCGGACAAGTCCGACTCAGACGCACGTGCTTGGTGCACCACCGTAGACCTGTGCATTTCGGAGAAAAATCTACAAGGCAGTGCCCTCATCATGGCCTTGTATCCCAGGCCATCTGGTCCAATAACTAGGAATCAGCGAAAAAAAATCCCCGGTAACGAAATGTTGTGGATTTGTGTAGTGGAAGGTCCTCTTCACAACGTCCAATAAAATCCTCTCAAAAATATGCGGTGCTGGGAGTAGGGGGGTTAATTATGTGTCCCTTTTTTCAGTTTCTCGACTGTAACTCGTAAACGGCGCGTCGTAGCTTCAAAATGTCTGAGAAAGTATTAAAGCTCATTAAATTTCCTATAACTTTGTCATTAACATGAAAACCGTAACATGAATGGTTTTTAAGTTATGGCCATTTCAAAGTCGGTAGTTTTTTCACTTTTTTTATTACGACACTAAAAAGTGTTTGGACGTTTCTGTAGATCTTCGTTATCTTTAATGCAAACTATTTCATAATTTGTGGATAAACTAAAAAAATCAAATGATTAAATACGTGTTCCCGCATTTTGTAAATTTTAACCCTTAACTGGGTAAAAAAGAGGTTAATAGTTTGTATGAAAAATCGTCATTTTTGATGTGATCTGTTTCAAAATTTGGAAATAAGCAAATAAGCCAAAATAATTTAACACGTGTTTCAGCATTTTGTAAATTTTAACCCTTAACAGGGTAAAAAATAGGTTAAGAGTTTGTATGAAAATCGACATTTTTGATGTAATCTGTTTCAAAATTTGGAATTATGCGAATAAGCCAAATTAATTAAACACGTGTTTTAGCATTTTGTAAAATGAGTAAAAAGGGGGTTAAAACTTAGATGAAACTTCGTCACATTTGATGCAATCTGTTTCAAAGTGCGTGAGTAGACTATTAATAGGTTAAAATAATTAGACACGTTTGTCAGAATTTTGTACGCTTTAACCCTTAAAGGATGAATTGGCAACCCTTGAATTCGACACATCATTTTGGTGTTAAATAACTGTGGGTCATATACCTCTAGTTTTATTTAATATATGTTTGTATATTGTAATGGTACGTATCTAAGAGACACTTTTATAATTAAATTACCTTGTAATTCCTTAGTTGTTGAATAAATATATTATATTTGATTGCTTTAATCGTGTAACTTGGCATGGTACACCATCATTGACTTAGAAAAACACATAGCCACTAAGACTGTAAACATCTACCCGCCCAAATTCAAAAACTAATACAATTACATATGTGATTTTTTAAATAAACATTTACACATTTAAACAGTAATTTACTTAATAATATAAACATTAAAGTGCGGGATTTCATTATGCGCACGGCTAAAGAATGGAATTCCCTGCCTGCGTCTGTATTTCCGAGTGCATATAACCTGAATCTCTTTAAGTCTAGAGTGAATAGGCATCTTCTGGGCAAGCTCGCTCCACCGTAGATCCCATCTCTGCTCTAGGGTAAGATTGGGGTCAAGAGTAAGCCCATCATAGATAAAAAAAAAATGTAAAATATTTGCTGTGAATATTTTAACGGGTGAACTAGCCTATGAAACTGAACAACTTTTTCAATTTTTATTCATTTCATTTTGAACTATGTTCTTTGGAGAAAGTTGTTCAGTTTCATGGGCTGGTTCACTTTTAAAATATTCGCAGCTTGAATTTAACACCTTATTTGTATATTGATTAAGAATAAACATGTTTAAATGTATCAATGTGTAAATGTATAAATATGTAAATGTATAAATATGTAAATGTATAAATATGTAAATGCATAAATTTGTAGATATGTAAATGTATAAAGGTATTAAATTTTTCCTGTTATGTGTTTGTGTTTTAAATGTGCAATAAAGTGTTTTTACTTACTTACTTACTTTACTTAAATGTGAAACATTACACCTATTTTGGAACTAAAATATTTTATTTTGCTTTACTTAATTTCGTTTTCCTATTCAAAAGAAAATAATATTATCATCCTTGTATTTTTAGAAGAGTTTATGGCGGGTGACAGGATGTATCCAGGTGGTGTCGGGAAAAGGGTAGCTACCCGCCTGGCCGGGTGTTGTGGCCAGGGGACCGACTGGTCCACCTGGATGGGTTTGGAAGTTGTATATATGCGATGCGCGGTGAACACTTCGATACCGCGTTTTAGGCCCATTGTTCTGTCACGTGGCGCCATCTTACGGAGTGTTGAAAACTTCTGTCGCGTCTTGCTTGCTTGTGAACCACTTTGAGTGAGCTTCGTGTTGTAGCTCCCAGAGGTCGCTACAGTACTCCCCCTCAAGACCGGAGGTCGATACCGTGCGAGCGAAGTGGGGCTGATGAGGTCATGTAGCGTGATGATGCAGTCTGGCTGGCGTGGCGATGCAGTGCTGGTTCCAATGTCCACAGTGAGTCGGGACGTCTATGGTGAGTCGAGACGATGATGGAAGACCAGTGAAGCGGCCGGTGCTGTGCTGTGACTGCGGTGGATGCTGATGACGTAGTGGTTGGCTCCGCACCGCAGTCACAGCACAGCACCGGCAGCTTCACAACAAGTTCTATATAAAAATTCACATTATGTAATTGTATTAGTTTTTGAATTTGGGCGGGTAGATGTTGACAGTCTTGGTGGCTATGTTTTTAGGTAATATCTGTCATATCTGTTTCTTTTTATGATGTCAATGATGGTATACCATGCCAAGTTACACAATTAAAGCAATCAAATATAATATAATTATTCAACAACTAAGGTATTACAAGTTAGTTTAATTATAAAAGTGTCTCTTAGATACGTACCATTACAATATACGAACATATATTAAATAAAACTATATGACCCACGAGAACGGATGCAACGTGAACTACAGTCATTCTCGTTTCTCAAGAGGAAGTCCAACCAGCAACCGACTCCCAACGCTGATGGACCACCCGACCTGAAGAGACCGAGGCCTGCTCCCTCGTCGGCTTCAAGGTGCTACTCCTGTGGGAAACCAGGGCACCGCTCCGCCGACTGCCGCTCTAAAAGGTTGTCACGTTCCTTTAAAACTTTGAATTCTTCTTCGCCCAACATACAGCGATCTACCGCGGATGCTGTAAACTGTTTCAGGTGCGGCGCAAGCGGCCACTACGCAAACAAGTGTCCCCGTGGCGGTGGAGGTTCCAGCACCGGCGGCGGCGCAGCATCGCGCAACAGCAGCAACGGTGGCGCAGGACCTACTCCGGCGACGAGCAACGCTGTTCAACGTCACGTGGCCCAATGTACCGTTGCCCAACCAACTGGAACTCTGAATGTTGCAAGTGAGTGTCATCCTTTCCATTTTGGTTCCGGTGCTGAATGCTCACTTATTAAAGAATCTGTAGCTTCGAAATTTCCCGGCAAGCGACTGGATAATATAGTTGTTGTTACTGGTATAGGGCAAAAACAGACTCCTGTATTCTGTACGCAACAAATACAATCTCAGGTGACGATTGATGACTTAAATTTGGAGATTTTGTTCCATGTAGTACCAGACGACGTTATTAACAGTGACATTTTGGTAGGCCGTGAGATCTTAGGCCTAGGACTTCATGCGGGTATGACGACCGACACCGTTCAGTTTTCGCGTAACGTTCAAGTTAATGCATGCAGTGCAGCAAATACCGGGTGTAGTAGGGACATGGTAGATTTTTACAACATCGTCACTGACGTTCCAGCGGAAAACAAGCAGCAGCTGCTTGATGTGCTGAATGATTTTTCCCAATTCTTTCCGGATGGTGTAGCTAAAACCCGCGTGACGACAGGAAAGCTAGAGATTCGTTTGATAGATCCAAACCGTACCGTCCAACGTCGTCCTTATAGGTTAGGTGTTGAAGAAAGGAAGATCGTTCGAGGGAAAGTCGATGAGCTGTTAGAAGCTGGTGTGATCAGGCCAAGTTGTTCCCCGTTTTCGAGTCCGGTACTCTTAGTTAAAAAGAAGGATGGGTCTGAAAGGATGTGTGTTGACTACCGTGAACTCAATGACAATACCGTAGCAGACAGGTACCCTTTGCCGCTTATCAGTGATCAGATAGCTAGGCTAGGTGGTGGAAAGTGGTTTACAGCATTGGACATGCTGAGTGGCTATCATCAGATACCAGTGTCAGAAGAGTCTATTGAGCGCACGGCATTCGTCACACCAGACGGGCAATGGGAATACTTGGCTATGCCATTTGGGCTGAAAAATGCGAGCTCTGTTTATCAGCGTGCAGTTATGAAAGCTCTGGGTGATCTGGCACACACCTTCGTCGTGGCGTATATTGATGACCTGCTCATCGTTTCCAACACTGTCGAAGAGGGTCTTGAGAGGCTTAGGTTGGTTCTTGACGTTTTGACCAAAGCTGGTTTTTCCCTGAACCTGTCCAAATGCTCGTTCCTGATGAAACGTGTTGAGTACTTAGGATTTATCGTTGAGGATGGTAAGATACAGCCCAATCCTGGCAAGGTCGCAGCTTTGACTAAAATGCCCCCTCCAACCACTGTTACCCAACTTCGCCAATTCATTGGCCTGGCGTCTTATTTCCGCCAATTCGTTCGGGATTTTTCGCAAACCATGGCGCCTTTGTTCATGCTCACAAGCAGCAAGAACAAAACCCTAAACTGGCAACCGGCTCATGAGGAGATCCGTCAAAAGATCATTTCACAACTGACCTCTGAGCCTGTTCTGACTATCTTCAATCCAGATTTGCCCTGCGAGCTCCACACTGACGCCAGTGCGGAAGGCTATGGGGCAATGCTGATTCAGAAGGTAGATGGCAAGCAGCATGTGGTCAGTTATTACAGTCGCCGTACAACTCCTGCCGAATCACGCTATCACTCTTTTGAATTAGAGACTTTAGCCGTTGTCAATGCCGTGAAGCATTACCGTCACTTTCTGCAAGGACGTAAGTTCAAGGTGGTCACGGATTGCAATTCGGTTAAAGCTTCGAAAAGCAAAGCGGATTTGTCTCCGCGTGTTCACCGATGGTGGGCATACCTCCAGTCATTCGACTTTGACATCGAATACCGCGAGGGTCGTCGCATGGCACATGTCGACTGCCTTTCGAGGAATCCGGTGTCAGACGAGAAGGCAAAAGAGGTTGCAACTTTGACGGTTGTCTCTCCGGTGCGCGTCGAGCAGAAACGCGTTAATCTAGCCGAGTTGTCTAGTGACTGGCTCCGAGTTGAGCAGGAAAAGGACGAAGAGGTTAGCAAGATTATGTCCGATCTGCAAAACGAGACCTTACCTATAGCCATTACTGGTCCCGGGCATGTCGAAATATGTCAGGAAGTTTGTTGATAACTGCATTACCTGCAGCGTGTCAAAACCGAAAACTGGTAGAGTCCAAGCTGAGCTCTACCCAATCCCGAAAGCTTCAACGCCTTGGCACACTGTGCACATTGACGCATCTGGCAAGCTAAGCGGGAAAAACAGTATCAAGGAGTATGTGTTTGTGTTGATTGACGCATTTACCAAGTTCGTTCTTCTCGTTCATTCTAAGAACATCGATACTGCAAGCAGTATACGAGCTTTCAAAACTGGCATCAATTTGTTCGGCACTCCACAGCGTATTGTCGCAGATCAAGGGCGTTGTTTTGCCAGTAAAGAATTCGAGGACTTTTGCAAGAGACACAACATCCACTTGCATCTCGTCGCCACAGGCTCAAGTCGTGCGAATGGCCAAGTGGAGAGAGTCATGAGCACGTTGAAAAGCATGCTTACTGCAGTAGAGACGAGTAAGGGTAGGTCATGGCAAGATGCGCTAGGAGACGTTCAGTTGGCAATCAATTCCACAATCAATCGTGTGACCAAAGCTAGCCCGTTAGAGTTGATGGTCGGCAAGGTTGCTAGACCTCTTGGTCTAATGACTGCCGACGATGATGAGGAGGTTATTGATCTCGATTCTTTAAGAGAGCAGGCATCACAGAACATTAGCGAAGCAGCCCAATATGACAAACGGAGATTCGACAGCAGCAAATCTAAACTCGACAGATTTTGTGTAGGAGACTTTGTATTGATCGAAAACGAGGAGAGGAATCAGACCAAACTTGACCCGAAATTCAAAGGCCCCTTTAGGATTATTGAAGTGTTAGACGGAGACAGGTACTTGTTGAAGGCATTGAACTCGAACAGAACGTACAAGTACGCTCACGATCGCGTACGAAGAGTACCAAATCAACATGTCCCAGTTGAATTGGACTTGGTAGTGGACTATGATTCGGACTATACTTCTACCGATGGTAATGCTATGTAAAAAAAAAAAAACGTTTAGCCTCACTGACAAGATTGATAATTAGGTGGGTAGCCTGATTATGACATGGCGGGTAGCCTCATTATGACATGGCGGGTAGCCTCATTATGACAAGGCGGGTAGCCTGATTATGACGTGGCAGGTGGTCTAACTTGGCCGGAAGCCTGATAACTTGGTGGTTAGCCGAGTTAGTGCTCCTTTGGTGGGTAGCCAAATGGAGAGCGTTTATTTGGTGGGTAGCCAAATAAACTCAGCGTGTTCTCTTGAGTCTGGTGGGTAGCCAGCTCTGGTCGTTTGGTGGGTAGCCAAACTCTCTCGTTACGCTTGGTGGTTAGCCGACGTAACAACAGTAGTTCTCGAGAGCGGAAAAACGTAAGCTGCTATCATCATATGGCAATTACGTGCTTCGCAAAGATTGGGAGCTCTGTTGAGATGGTGTGGAAACCGTACTTTGAACAAGTGCGTCATGTCCAAGACGGGCATGCAGACCGATGAGACTGGTCATTGTGAGAGTATGTCAGTGAGCCTAAACGGTTTAAGACTTGATTTGATACGTGACGTGAAAGAATATTGATATTGATCTTTGACTTGTAATTTGATGATTTCAATTTCTGTTTTGGAAAGTGATTTAGACTTGTACTTTCTTTAATTGTAAGCCTATATTCCGATATGCCCTACTCTATCTTTAAGTCAGGATAGGAATCAATTGATCTGTGACAATGACACTCTTATGACAAGACTTTTCAAATCTCGACGTGGCATTTGTTGTTGATTTCACCAAAAACGAATTTTTGGTGAAATTTGCAGAATTTCTTGAGTTGTCCTCGCATTAATGAATGTTTGAATTGATTCATCCTCACATAATCTAAATTTTGCATTAGTTAAATTGTCCGCGCATCATTTATTTCTCAAATTGTTGATAAGGGAGGCTTCCTTCGCAAAGTCTTCGGATGCGTAAACCTGAGGCGTGGACCATGACCTGAGACGTGGTAAGCTGTACCTTCCCTTTTTAGATTACGGGCTGATTACCTAAATATGACGATTCTTCATTTGCTCGTGTTTCCTTGTGAGTGGTTCCTTGTAATTATTTATTTAACTTGAACGGTTTTCCTTTCAGATCAAAAGCTTTGAGTGACCAAATTTACTTCAAGATTCAATCTGATGATAATGATGATGATGATTCTGACCTCACCTTATTTGCGGGAAAAGCAGGTATGTAATGTAATTAAAAATTAATATTGTGCACTTTGTACTTATGTTAGGCGCAAAACTGCCTCAGAAGGAGGGTTATGTTTTTCGAGAGTATGTTTAAGGATCAGTTTAACGAAATCTTTGTAGGCGTGCTCAGACTATGAAACCGAACAACTTTCCCCATGGAACATATGGTAGTGAACGAAATATTTTTGGCCTCCCATACAAAATATATGATCTGACATAAATTTTGTATAGAAGGTGAAAAAAATATTCTTTTACTAGAAAGGTACATTTTCTTTAAAATTAACTGCCTAACCTCTATCTTATTTATTTATTGTAAAAAGGATCATCAACATCATAACATATTTTACATTTTTAAGATAATATTATAAGTACTTATAGAACTAGTTTCTAATATGCAATAAAGATGAACACAGCATTCTTAAATTATAAATTATGAGCTAGGAAGGTGTGTGCTTATAGCAACACTATCTTATTTTAATGCTTATTAAAATAATCAAATTTCAGATCTTCATTTGCAACCTTCGCCCCTTCTTGTGAACACTGTACAAGCTTCTACATCTACCTAAAACGCCAGGCCGAATTCACGTTGAATTAATTAATATCAAACATCGCAATGGAAATTCCGATAAAACTCTTTGTAAGTGGTAATGTGGTACCTAAGTTTGTTGAACTACCTTGAATAAATGTAATTTGAAAATTTAATAAACTGACAATTTAATCCTGTTTTCTGAAGTTTTATTCAATTTCTTATTAATTTAATCAAAATCAATACAGTATACCCTACAGTAGAATGTCGCAGTTTTATCGATAATGACCGTACAGCACTAATTATCGATAGCGATAAATGTTTCGATGGACAGCACTATCAATTATACTACCTTCTTGGATTTACTATCGCCTTATGGTCATATTTAACATCTATGGTTAATGCCATAACACTAGCGCCACGAAGCATAAAATGATGTAGTGGGATAAGTGACTGTCTTCTCTGTAGCTAGTCTACATATTTAAGTTCATCTGTGGAGCCAACCGCCGAGTGATGCGCCAACTTCAGTCAGCTAGCTTTGACATTATTTTTCTTTTACCTTTTTTTTTAAATTTAAGTAGTTGCCATTCCCACGGACGGATGGCGCTACACGTCTATTTCCGTTTGCTTTACATTGCTTGTTAATTTCATAGACTTAGCTTACTTCCATTCTTTTTTTTATCGATTATGTTTGCCGGAAGCGTAGATTATAAATTGTACGGGCATAGAGTAAGATTGCGATCAATCTCAATCAATCGTAATGTTGTCACTGTAAATTGTGGACCATAGACTAAAATTGTATAAAGCCAGAGAGTAAGTTGTACGATAATCATGAAAATTGTTACTGTAAGTTGTATGATCATAGCAAATCGTATCCTAAATCGTATACTGGATTGTATCGGGCATAGACTAAGAAACGCAAGCGCGCATAGAGTTTCCCGTGCTTGGACATGGCTTTTGGAGGGAAAGTCACGTCATCTTAAAAAAGAATTGGAATTTCTCGGCTCAGATAATTTTGGATCGCGAAAGCGAACGCTTGTGACTGTCTCCAAAGGAATTGTCCGTTTCTTCGTCTTTGAGTGCATGTGCACCGGATAGTCAGATTCTTAGCGAATAGTTTGTGTCTAAAATAAGGCTAAAGTGAATAAAAGTTAAACTACAAATTACAAAAGTTCTTTTGGTGTATTGGGGAACCCTGGGACGATGGAGAACGGGAAGGAAGGCGAGGAAAATCTCCTAAATGATTCTTGCCCACAAGATCGCGTCGAGAACGACCCTCCAGCTCCGGCCAGGCCTCCTGACGCGACATAGTTATGTTGAATTCTTTGCTCTTTTCGATTAACTGGCGCACTGTGTGTATGTGGTCTATAGTTGAATAGCCGCTTCTGAATCCAGCTTGCTCACGTGGTTGATTCTCTTCCAGTATTTTTGTTATTCTTCCTAGGATGACTTTCGCAAAAACTTTGTATATGTATGTACACGGGGTACATATTATAATGTTAAAAATTAAAAGGTCTTAATTTAAAATGTACTAGCCCAAAATACCCGAACTCAAAATACCAGAAGGTTTAAAATATCTGAACCTCTTACACCTTATTCTTTAATACCTGAATTCAAATAGCAAAACTTCAGAATGTAATATTTTATTCTTATACGTGACTCAAGCACTGGTCTAGCCTTAAAAATAGTTTTAAGTTGAGAATTGATTCTAGAACGTCACATAGAACGAGATTCAATTATCAAAACTCTCCAGAGTAATGTCTTATTCCAGGACGATTTTTAAGTAACAATCACAACACAAGCACAGATTTTGACAGATTCGATCATCGTTTACGTAAGTCAGGTCGATTCATGACTTGAGTAGAGAAATTATAAGCTTTTTAGGTTATGTGGACATGTTGTTTGGAATTCGGCGGACGTGATTATGTAGAAAAATGGATGTTGTACATCAATATGTGCATTTGTGGTTAGGATGAATAATGTGAAAGATGATTCTGCGCTTCGGAGGGCACGTTAAGTAGTCTTTCACAGTTGCTGCGGTCGTTAAACAGTCATGTTAGAGGGTTACTACCAGTGCAGAATTTTACTAGTACTAGGCTACCACATGGCTACCAATAGTTGTCGGTTTTTGGCTTGTTTGGATAGAAAAATGATTCCGCACTTCGGAGGGCACGCTAAGTAGTCGGTCACAGGTGCTGCGGTCGTTACACGGCCATGTTAGAAGCTTACAACCAGTGCATAATTTTACTAGTACTAGACTACCAATAGTTGTTGGATTTCGGCTTGTTTGAATAGAAAATGATTCCGCGCGTCGGAGGGCACGTTAAGTAGTTGGTCACAGTTGCTGCGGTCGTTACACAGCCATGTTAGAGGCTTACTACCAACGCAGAATATAAATAGTAGGTAGGTATAAAGGTACTAGCCTAGGCTTAGCCTAGTAGGCTACCAGTAGTAGAGGTCTTTCAGCTTGTCCGAATAGAAATATGGTTCTGTGCTTTGGAAGGCACGTCAAGCCGTCGGTGTCGTTCGTTATACAACCTGACATTGAGGCCTGTTAGGTAATTATTGTGGCCAGTTGAATATCTCTGACACCAGGTTCAACGAGTCGTTTGAAAAATCGGTGTCCCAAGGCAACAAGCGGTTTACTTACTTGTTAGGGGCTGATAGGTACCTTTTATCTATACTATTATTAGAGGTATATTGTGTTCTGATACCTCACAGATTGTGTGAAAATAAAGCAAAGTAAACAAAAGATAATATTTCACATTAAAAATATGTATTCATTCATGCATTGTTTTAGAAAAATAACATTTATAGACCACATTACAAAATAAATTACAACTTTAATATATTTATTACATATATTTAGGAAAATCATGTAAGGAAGACAATAAACATAATACATGCACAATTCATCACAAGGATGGACAATAGGTCCAATTGATTCCAAATCGAGTCCGAAATCAACTAATAGTAGTGGATCTTTTTCTTCAGAGGCAGATAGTGATGTTATTCCTGTATTATTTTCTGTAACAAAGACATATAATTCATTAATTTGTTTTATTTATTCAATTGTGCCGTTAAAATACTGAAAATACTCAGAATGTACTTAGTAAGTACGACAGAACAAGCTGATGTATTAAAACACAAAAAAATCCGACTGCGGCAATTTTAAAGTAGTATTTTGCTGAAAAAATCTGCCATCTTGAATCTATATTTTTTTTAATATAGCCAGTGTCACTCGCGCTGCTGAGACGAATCTGACGACACCTCATAATGTTAAAATCCAACTATCCCTTTGGGCTGTAGCCCATGAAAAAGAATTTTCTTGTCCACATACATACATACTTACATACATACATACTCTCGAAAAACATAACCCTCCTTCTGAGGCAGTCGGGTAATGACCGCAGTCGGGTTTTTGTTTTTTAATAGGTAAGTACATCAGCTTGTTCTTCTCTTTGGATCAGCGGTAATGAATGATCCCATACTGATATATACCATATTGATATAAACCATAATGATAACAGTTTTTGATCCTAGAGGGTGGCAATGACAATTGACTTTTATTTGGCCTTATACAGGTCCTCTTTTGTACTATTTAAAATACTATAATATTGAGTATATTAGTTTCTTTGTTTGTATAAGATGTGATCAATTATATTTTATTTACTTACTCATAAAATTGGAGTTGAATGCATCTGATATTTCTATCACGAGAGCAGGTGCATTTTCTTCCATATCTGTACCAATATCATCATTTGGACCTCCATCAACTGTGGGCATTCTAGAATGCCTTCCTTCGGTATCATGAATAATTTTCAAGTTCTCCAGATGCAGCAAAACATATCTCCTGTAGCCTGTGAAATACATAATATCTATGAATATTTTATAGAGATTACTAATATTTGAATATTTGAAAACAAGAAATAGAGAGTGTTTACATGTATATTTTTGGTCGGTTTTCATTTCTTTTTGCTCAGTTTGCAATAAAATAACTAAACATATCATTGTATGCACATGCATGCATTATTCATCACTTGTAAAATCATTTTCTAGATACATACACGCCTATATCCCTTGTGGGGTAGGCAGAGTGTAAACGGCTGTAAAAATGGCTATTTGCACCACATCAGACAAAAGTTTGAGATGTTCAGGAGACTGTGTATCAGCAAAGCAACAGGTTGTCAGCCTGTCGCCTAAACTTTCAATACAAATCGAATCTCAAATCCCTTAGTCGCTTCTTATGACGCCCACGGGAAAGATATGGGGTGTTGCCATTCTAAGCGGGCATAGTAAGTATATGGTCAGAGTATACTTTTCGGGGCGGGAACCGGGGGAGTTGGAGTATAGCCTTCGGGGCCCTATGAAACGTCAAGAAAAAATAAAAAAAAAATTTGGAAAAAAATATTTTTTTGAACCGAGTTTGGACTTAGACAAATTCAGACCAAAATTTTTTTAGAATTTCGTGTTTTTTTCTTTTTTATCGTGTAGAGGGGCCTAAAACAAACACTTTTTGTCCTAAACAATTTTGGGCTAGGACCTACCTAGGCCGAGATATAGGCCCTCAAAGTTCTAGATCCATCGAAATTTTTCTAAGTGTTTTGTACTGAAAGTTAGGGACTTAGAAAAATTTCGACGAAAATTTTATTTTTCCTATGTCGTGTTTTTTTCATTTTTATCGTGTAGAGGGGCCTAAAACAAACACTTTTGTCCTAAGCAATTTTGGGCTTGGACCTACCTAGCCGAGATACAGGCCCTCAATGTTCTAGATCCGTCGAAATTTTTCTAAGTGTTTTACCTTACATTTGTACTGAGAGTAAGGACTTGCAAACATTTTGAAGAAAATATTATTTACATTTTTATCGTGTAGAGGGTTCATCGAATCGTAAGGGTTCATCGGGTCGTAAGGGTTCAACTTTGACAGTGGCTTTGACAGTGACTTTGACAGTGAATTTCACAGGGATTTTGATAGTGACTTTGACAGTGGCTTTGATAGTGACTTTGACAGTGACCTTGATACTGGCAAAGCCACTGTCAATGTCACTGTCGAAGTCACCGTCAAAGTAACTGTCAAAGTCACTGTCAAAGACACTATCAAAGTCACTGTCAAAGTCACTGTCAAAATCCCTGTGAAATTCACTGTCAAAGTCACTGTCAAAGCCACTGTCAAAGTTGCAACCCGATAAACCCTTACGACCCGATGAACCCTTACGATTCGATGAACCTCTACACGATAAAAATGAAAATAATACTTTCTTCAAAATTTTTGCAAGTCCTTACTCTCAGTACAAATGTAAAAAACACTTAGAAAAATTTCGACGGATCTAGAACATTGAGGGCCTGTATCTCGGCCTAGGTAGGTCCAAGCCCAAAATTGTTTAGGACAAAAAGTGTTCGTTATAGGCCCCTCGACACGATAAAAATGAAAAAAAAACACGATATTGGAAAAAAAAAATTTCGTCGAATTTTTTCTAAGTCCCTAACTTTCAGTACAAAACACTTAGAAAAATTTCGATGGATCTAGAACTTTGAGGGCCTATATCTCGGCCTAGATAGGTCCTAGCCCAAAATTGCTTGGGACAAAAAGTATTTGTTTTAGGCCCCTCTACACGATAAAAAAAAAAAAACACGAAATTGGAAAAAAAAAAATATGGGCAAAATTTTTCTAAGTCTTTTCCCATAGCGTCCCGAAGGGTATACTCCAACATTTTAAAATAATTGTAAAAGTTATTTACTTACCAAGGTAATCACAGTCTAATGCCCCGGTATTTCTACCAGGAGAGCTGGCGCTATCTCTGCAACATCGGGGTTAATGTTTGCATCCTGACATGGGCCTCCGCCACCCGTTGCTAACCTATACTGGCAACTTTCGCTCCAGCACTGCTTTTTCAAGTTCTCAGTAGCCTTTTCGGTATTTTTATTATCTAAAATATTTTTGTTTCCCTTGAGATTGTGTAAGACCAGGTGTTTTTCCTGAAAGGACACAAAAAATTACTAACAAGAAGGGTTGGAATGAACTTAGGGGGCTACCAAAATGTTTCTAGGTACTAAAGTGAACCACAATGTTGCGACAATGCTGTATTGAGAAGATACCTAATATCAGTGTCACAAATGTGATACATAACATGAGATAAGTGAAACCCATGGTAAAATCTTGTGAAGGCCCTATGCACCACTGGTAATACCATGGTAAAATCATTGCGAGACTGACTTCAGAAAACCAAGAGAAAACGAATGTGAATCCATGAAGTACATACCTGTGTAGTAAAATTCTTTTTCATACACCATACACACTCTTTAACACGATAATTATCGATAATAATGCGAATTCTAACTAAAAATCTAACAAATACGGTTCGCGATATTTATTTCCTACTTTTGACAGTACGGAGCACAGATCACTGTACGGAGCACAGAAAAACGTTCCGGTTCACATAAAATTAGTGTAAAAGTGGAACGGAAAAACAATTTAAGTCGTAAATGACTGCGTAAAACGGAATATTTTGTCAATCAAGCCAAAAATGGCAATGAAAACGGGCTGCCACAATGCGCACCAGACAATGTGCACTAAATAATTCGCGTCAAATATTATGCAGTACTGGAAATCACGTAATCCTGACATGAATTCCCGGACTGAATATTTTGTGACGCCTATTTTTTTCTGTATTTTCTTGAAGCGCTCGGTGAATTGACGTCAAAATTCATGCAGGAAATAAAGGGCGTCATGGAAAATGCAGTAAAAAGTTCATGTTTTAAAGAAACATCATTTCTCGAAGCGCTTCAGAAAAATGCAGCACAAAAAATGCAACCCGCAATTCAGTGTCATGTCATTGAACTTTACTAGAGGTGTACTCAAAAACTCTTAGTGGTCGAGAAATCATAATCGATTATTGGTCCGTTAGGTATAGCCTAACCAAACCTGGCGCGGAAAGCGCCAGGTTAGGTTAGGTTAGGTTAGAACTTTGACCACAACGCACGAGCCGAGCGAGCGGAGCGAGCGTGCCGCGGCAGCGGCCGGCGATGTGCCAGAAACGACACGCTATCCACGTCATTAATTTAAAATATGATTATCGATTTGTACGATCAACGATAATGGTTCATCTCTAAAAAATTTAAAAATAAAACGAATGACAGCTAGCATGAATTCTCGGGTTGCACAATTTCGGACCGCATGAAGATTACGCAGTAGAAAACATGCAACAAATATTTCATGTCAGCAGTAACTTTTGACACAGATTCTCGGGCTGCATTCTATTTGTCGCCAATTTTTTCCTGCGTAATAAACGTCACATAAACCACATTCACAACAGAAAAGTGCAACACGGGAATTCGCGTTAAAATTTGTGCACATCGAGCATTCTTTTCAATGTCGTCAATTATTTACTGCACAAAACGTGACGCGTTTTTTTCGTCGCACAATTTTTGTTGCACAAAGAGCGCACCCATGAAAACAAACTTATTGCACAGATTATAAAAATAAATCAGTAATATGGCGGCAAAATTTGAACTTGAGATTATATTCAGCAGAGTGGATCTTATATTGCGTTCTGGAATAAGAGGACTGCTTAAGTAATGAAAAGGATGTAAACATAGATTCACGTGAACTGCACTCTAACGTGATCTGAGTCACGTATAAGAATACGAACCTTAGAATACCTAACTCAAAAATATCAAATCTTCAATTCACCTTGTACCTATTATTGCAATGGTGATGGTGATGTTGATGATAGATCTATGATAATGATGACCTGTAACTATGAAGAAGTGCCCCAATATGCACCACTTTCGATATTTAAAACTGGAACTTTTGATTTTTTTTCATCCCTTCTATTCAAAAAACTACGTTTTGGTCGCACATAAGTGGGATTAAAAATTCATTTGAATTTGGAACACAAACATTTGCAGAAAATCAATTGAAAATTTACTACAGATAGGTTTTTTGAGATTCTAATATGTACCCATAAATTGACAACATTCTTCATTGACAGTGCCATGAACAGAAGACTAAAAACCCCAACACAATCTAAAAATCAAATCTAAAAATCTTGCAAAGCGACGTCATTTGGCTCACACTAGTATTAACGTGTAATTTTTCTGTGTTTGTCACCCACTTAGTAAGAAAACATAATAAACTTAATACGCCATCTAACCTTTAGTCCGCCATATCAGGTTTTGTTATGATTATGAGTGACGTAAACGTCACTTTATTTTTCGAGTTATTCTGAAAAATTCCTTTCATTTGACATCCATATTGTAAAAAAACATAAAAATGATATTCTGCCATCTTAATAAATCCACCATAGTTAATTTAGATTGACGTCAACTTATAATTCGAATAGGTTTAGGGAAAATTAGGAATTCTCAGCAATACCTTTCATCTGACACTCATATTGTAAATTATCTTAAAAGGCCATCTTTAGATGTCCGCCATATTATTTTCTGAATTGTACTCAGCAAGACCTTTCATTTGACACCCATATTGTAGGAGTGCGTCAAAAATTACTTGTCGGCCATCTTGGATATTCCGCCATGATAGATTCAGAATGAAGTCATATAACTAGCCATGCATTGTCATCCGAACTAAACGTGTATCCCACCCAAAACATAAATGTGAAAGGCTGCCAAGTTCGATAATATTGGAATGCTTCGCCTATAAAAGAAGTGAGATCTAAATAAGTACCAAGTTCCATACACAGACCTCAGTTAAAAATAGTTACAGGAATGCACACTTGATTTTCCGCAGTTTGGAAAGTCTTTCCAAACTGCGAAAAATCAAGTGTGCATTCCTGTAACTATTTTTAACTGAGGTCTGTGTATGGAACTTGGTACTTATTTAGATCTCACTTCTTTTATAGGCGAAGCATTCCAATATTATCCAACTTGGCAGCCTTTCACATTTATGTTTTGGGTGGGATTTCATTTATTTTTGTAAGGTGTATTTTCTTTTTTTCTTATTATTAAGTTAGGTAAGGTAATATATATCTCATTTATACTTTACTTTGACTAAATACAAACCTTCGTAACGAATTTTAGGTCGGTACGACGATTGGAAGATATAGATAATTTTTTGTTTTAGTTCCTTAGGGGTATGAATTTACACCTTCATTATTTTTAAAACCGACTCACACTTGGCCATTTTTAGATTTTTTCCTTTACCTTGACCTAAAGACCTACCTCCATGCCAAATTTCAAGTCAATACGACCATTGGAAGTGGTCTAGGTTTTTGATGAGTGAGTCAGTCAGTCAGTCAGTCAGTCAGTCAGTCAGTGAGTGTATAGTAAAAATAGCGATTTTCTGACGTCAATATCTCAAGACCTACAATAGGTACATTAATGAAATTTTGTATTTTAGATAAGTAAGTAGATCTCGACAGATACTAGAAATTTCATATGCGTAGATAAAATAGATTTTGAGTAATTATAGGTGGGTCGAACTTGGCCCGAAATGGTTCGTGTAATATAACCCACGGCCGGTGTGTCGCTTTTTTTGCTCGAACTTGGCGGACACACTGCCGTGTGTCTAGATACAAAATTTCAGCTCAATCGGTTGAAGATAATCGGCTTCTAAATTGAGTTGCAAGATTTGCCCTGAACAAACATTGTTACTTACTTACTTACATACTTACATACACTGCAAGTTAAATAAAAGCTTTTAAAAAAGGTGCTGTGATTGGTTGGTTGTTAGTGTGCGTGCCGTGTAAGTGAATCCTGTCTACGTGGCGGAACATCAGTCGGGTCAGTCAAAGGTGTTCACATAATTAATTAAAAAGTGACAACCAACCAATCACAGCACCTTTTTTGGCGCGTAATTTAAATTCATCGATGTGTGTGTTTCTAGGACAAACAGGGTGCACTTTTTTCGTGTTGTTTTTTTTTTTGCAAATTTTAAATGCAATTTTAGTTAAATGCAATTTTCTCGAAAACTAGCGTGTAAATTTCTTTAAAAATTTGCTTAGTAAATGCTTATATTTTATTTGATCTGCCCCTGAAATATTTGCAGTGAATTTAATAGGACCTTATATAGGGTTGCCTGCTATCAGCCTGGCAGTATCCCTGTTATAACCCCTCAAACAAACGTTGGTTTAATCTTCAAACCAAGAAAAACTTATGTAAAACTGCGATAGCCCTAGGCATGCCACTGATGAAAATATAAGGTTGCCTGCTATCAGCCTGGAAGTTTTCCTGGTATAGCCCCTCAAACGAACGCTGGTAAAATCTTCAAACCAAGAAAACTTAAGTAAAACTGCTAAGATATTTTGCTACCGAACAAAATTAGTGCCAATCGATAACCGTAGGTATGCCGTTTATGAATTTATAGGGTTGCCTGCTATTAGCCTGGCAGTTTCCCTGGTATACCCCCTTCAAACGAACGCTGGTTAAATCTTCTAACCCAATAAAACTAATGTAAAACTGCTAAGATATCTTGCTACCCAACAATTTTAGTGCCCATCAACAGTCCTAGGTATGCCTTTTATGAATATATAGGGTTGCCTGCTATCAGCCTGACAGTATCCCTGGTATATCTCCTGGTATCCCCTTAAACAAACGTTGGTTAAATCTCGTGTTCGTTTGAAGGGGTATACCAAGGAAAACTTACTGCCAGGCTGAAAGCAGGCAACTTTATATATTCATCAATGGCATGTCTAGGGCTATCGATTGGCACTTTTTTTTGTTTGGTAGCAAAATATCAAGTTTTACACAAGTTTTTCTGGTTTTGAACATTTTACCTGCGTTCGTTTGACGAGGTCTACCAGGGATGTTGCCAGGCTGATAGCAGGCAACCCTATATACTCAAACAGCATACCTAGGGCTATTGATCGGCATTAATTTTGTTCGGTAGCAAGATATCTTAGCAGTTTTTTATAAGTTTTTCTTGGTTTGAAGATTTTACAAGCGTTCGTTTATGCAGGTATTCCAGGGAAACTTCCAGGCTGATAGCAGGCAACCTTATATATTCATCAAAAGCATGGCTAGGGCTATTGATTGACACTAATTTTGTCTACACTAATATAATAAAGAGGAAACCTTTGTTTGTTTTTTGTGTGCGTGCGGATTGAGTGAGCACTTTTAAAAACATAACCAGTAGCCATAGTTATTTTGTAAAAGTTCTAAAACAATTGTAAAATTAATCCCACTATTTGTAAAAAGTTAAAACTGAAGATAAATAATATTATGTGTGCTCACTCAGTCCTCACGGCGAACCCCCTAGGTGTGCAAATTTATCAAGTTTACATATAAGGCTTGCATACCAGTTTTTAGTAAAAACTCGAAATAAATAGTGACTAAAATTACTGATCGTTTAGTAAAGTAAAAAAAAATTACAATTACTTTTATGTGCTCACTCAATCCACACGCTTTCCACACGGCCTATTTCTCGAAGCAATAACAGAATGTTTTCTTTTTATATGTCCAGTTATAGTTAATGTGAGATAGGATTTTGTAAAATACATAACACTCCACTTTCATGATACATGGTTAATTAAATAATTTACAAAAGTGCTCACTCAATCCTCACATATTTCAAAAGAAAGAAACACTTGTATTTTTTGTTTCGTGTGTATAGTGTATAATAGAAACTATGAATAATGTACCTATTAGATCTAGTATTTTTTTTACTAAAAGTACATCACAACAGATTTTTGTTATTTTGTATAATTTACGAGATGTGATTTATTATCGTTTATATGAAAATCTATGAAGTAGGGTGACCACACGGTCAATGCTCAAGTCAATGACATACTCAGATAAGATGACACACTATCAATATCTACTAAAGTATGCTAGCTATCTACTAAAGGGTATATACAGGTGTTAGGGACGGTGTACCGAAAATTTTGCAGGCATGATTAGACCACCGAACTGAATAACTTGTATATGCAGCTAAAGGTGTTAAACGACAAAAAAAAAAACCACCTCCCATATAAAATTCACGACCAGCTGACTGACTTTGTATGGGAGGTTGGAAATTTTTTTTCGTTTCCCACCATTGGCTCCATAGTAAAAGTTGTTGAGTTTCGTGGTCTGAGCACGCCTGTCCAGGTCCCTAACGAACACCCCGTATATACCCTTTAGTAGATAGCTAGCATACTTTAGTAGATTTTGATAGTGTGTCATCTTATCTGAGTATGTCATCTTGACTTGAGCACAATTCCCCTATGTCTTACATTTTGACGTGTGGTCACCCTACTTCATAGATTTTCATATAAATGATAAAAAATCACATCTCCTAAATTATACAAAATAACAAAAATCTGTCGTGATGTACTTTTAGTAAAAAAAAAACTAGATCTAACACACCATTCATAGTTTCTATTATACACACGAAACAAAAAATACGAATGTTTCTTTCTTTTGAAATATGTGAGGATTGAGTGAGCACTTTTGTAAATTATTTAATTAACCACGTATCATGAAAGTGGAGTGTTATGTATTTTACAAAATCCTATCTCACATTAACTATAATTGGACATATAAAAAGAAAACATTATGTTATTGCTTCGTGAGAAATAGGCCGTATGAAAGTGTGTGGATTGAGTGAGCAAAAGAAAGTATTTGTAATTTTTTTTTACTTCACTTTCTTTCTTTTCGTGTGGGACACCGAGTCATTCAACGACCCGATGAACCCTGGTGTCAGAGTTTTGCAACCGCCTACTGCTAGTAGCAGGCCTCTGACATGGTTGTGTAACGACTGCCATCATAGACAGCAACCGGGACCGACGGCTTAACGTGCCCATCCGAAGTACGGAACCATCTTACTTGCGGACAATCAGGTGGTTCAGCCTGCAATGTCCTAACCAGACTGGGGACAAATTCACAAAGCGATAAATATCAACTTTGTGAGTGACCCCACCGGGAACTGAACCCGGAACCTTTGCGTGGCAGGCAGGCATACTAACCACTTCGCCACATCGGTTACTTCACTTTACGACCAGCAATTCTAGTCACTATTTCTTTCGAGTTTTTACTAAAAACTGGTATGCAAGTCTTATATGTAAACTTGATAAATTTGCCCACCTAGGGGGTTCGCCGTGAGGACTGAGTGAGCACACATAACATTATTTATCATTAGTTTTAACATTTTACAAATAGTGGGATTAATTTTACAATTGTTTTAGAACTTTTACTAAATAACTATGGCGGCTACTGGTTAAGTTTTTAAAAGTGCTTTAAAAGTGTTTTTTTGTTTGTTTTTTTGTATGTATGTAATCGATAAACTCCGAAACTACTGGACCGATTTCCAAAATTCTTTCACCATTAGAAAGCTACAACATTCCTGAGTAACATAGGCCACTTTTTACCACGGGAAAATTCCTCATTTCCACGGGAAAACGGTTAACATCAGGAAAAGCGAGAAATATAGCGGATATTACCCAAATAAGCAAAACCGCTTTACCGATCTCCACGAATTTTGGCACTGATGTTACTAGCATACTAAAGACGGAAATGGACTACTTTTTGTCAGCCCTCGAGGATCTGGAGTACCTGATGTAGACAAGCAGCATCCCATTTACCTCTAAATTATAAGAGACACGGTAATGGTTTCATAGAAAAAGTTGTTCGCCGTGACGGGCCGCTTCTGCTGGCACATGGTCATTGAGGATCTGAAGTACCTGATGTAGACCATCTTAACTAGGTATAAGAGATAGGTACTGTAATGGCTTCAAAGTAAAAGTTATTCAGCATGACGGGTCGCTTCTGCTGGCACATGGTTTTGATGAGTCACTTCTGCTGGAACGGGGTAACGGACTTTTTGCTGCGGGGAAAGATTCAATTTCTACGGGAAAACAGGTAGATAAGTAGCAGCGGGTGAAACCGCTGGACGGGCCGCTAGTTTGGTATAAAGATATCTTTAGCAGTTTTACATAAGTTTTTCTTGGTTTGAAGATTAAACCAACGTTTGTTTGAGGGGTTATACCAGGGATACTGCCAGACTGATAGCAGGCAACCCTATATAAGGTCCTATTAAATTCACTGCAAATATTTTAAGAGCATGCGTAAATATGTATAAGAAAAACTAGATTTTTTTTTCATTTTTAAACAAACTTTTTAATTAATTATGTGAACATCCTTTGACTGACGCGACTGATGTTCCGCCACGTAGACAGGATTCACTTACACGGCACGCACACTAACAACCAACCAATCACAGCATCGTTTTTGTTACTAGGACAAACACGGTGCACTTTTTTTTTTTTAGTTAAATGCAATTTTCTCGAAAAATAGCGTGTAGATTTCTTTAAAAATTTGCCTAGTACATGCTTATATTTTATTTGATCTGCCCCTAAAATATTTGCAGTGAATCGAATAGAACCTTATATATTCATCAATGGCATATCTACAGCTATCGTTTTGTTTGGTAGCAAGATATCTTAGCAGTTTAACACAAGTTTTTATGGGTTTAAACATTTTACCTGCGTTCATTTGACGGGGTCTCCCAGGGACGCTAACAGGCCGATAGCAGGCAACCCTACATATTCACAAATGGCATACCTAGGGCTATCGATTGGCACAAATTTTGTTTGGTTGCAAGAAAAGGTTAGGCCTGTCAGTGGCCGCTTTGTACTTCCTAATTATAGATGCTTTGAAAACACCAGGTTTCATCGGGTCGTTCATCGACGCAGTGTCCCACACGACAGAATGTGACTCTATGGCGTAGTTTACATTAAGTTTTGCTGGAATCTTAGTGGTTTTCGTGACTTTTTCTTTGTTTGAAGATTTTATCGACGTTTCTTTGAGGGGGTTTACCAGAGTTCTTGCCAGGCTGATAGCAGGCAACCTTATATATTATTTGTGAATGGCATGCTTAGAGCTATCGATTGACACTAATTTCATCCAGTAGAAAGATGAGGTAAAAAACTCCATTTTTGGGGCTCATAAAATGTGGCTGACCTTGGAACCTGCCAGGATTGGAGCTGGCAACCCAAGCGCATTCTCATCTCAAAAGGAGTCTCTTGAGGTGGGAAAACGTTTGGAGCGGTAGAAATGTGAGATAACTTATGGACTTTTTTTGCATTTTCAAACTCGAATAAAAAAGTTTCCTCCAGGTTAGCAGATGGCAACCTACTATTTTCCTGACCTCCTAAGTGTTATCTATCGCTACAGTATACGTTCGTAATACGAGCTTAGACTATAGGGTACTTGTCATAGAAATCAAGAGGAGCATAAGCGTGAACAATTTTTCTGTCAACCCGTAGGTCCAACTTTTTCGACTGCAATGCGATAAACCGTATCCATGTCACAAAATATATTGTAAACTTGTTTTATGGTTATCAGAAACATCATTGTTGGCTCTTCAAATGTTTTTTGTTTCCTTAATATATCAAAGTTAAACAATTTAATTGAGATACACCTTCTCCGACTGTTCCAAAGACAAAAATAAATTTCATGAATGTCTCTAAACCTGTATAAAAGTGTACCACTTTGTTTTTGTATTTGTAATTGTTGATATTAAATTTGGGCTCTGAGGTTTCAGTTTAAAGAATTTTGTCAGATTTTGTAATTGGTTGGACTATTACTGCAGTTGCAACATCTCTTAGAGCTGGAACTGTATTACTACATTCAATGACTGTTTCAGGCAATGTGTAGCCATAATCATTGCTGGTAATATCCATAGAGGTATCAACAAACCCAATTAGTTCAAGACTTCTATCATATGCTATGGATTACTAATGGATCTTCGTTTAGTGCACATGGTGTTATTTTCATGAATGGAATTTCTTCTACAAATGCCGTTGGGAGAACTGTAACAAAAACTGCTGATATAAAATTGATAAACCAATTTAACTTACAATTAGTTTACGGCAACATATTACTGGACTGATGACGGTCAGGAAGGCTCTCATTATCTGAATTGTTGTCCACTATGATCTCCGAGGTTATGTTGTCTGTTTCTGGCGAGTTGCTAGGAGACGTCCAGAGGAAAATCGAAGGAACTGCATATTTTTTCACCCTTCTTAGCTGGATTTTTGCTGTAAGGCAAAGGTAAATAAATAAAAAGTCTTTACAGGTATTTGATCAGAAGTTACTATGGTGAGGTAAGGTACTTACAGTTCCTAGTATTTAGCATGGCCGGGAAGAAATCAGTTGGTTTAAAATGATCAGAACAAATTCGAGATTGCTTGCGAAGGTTCCATCCACATTTTCGTTGTACGTTTAACCGTATTGCCTCTACCCATTTCTGTCTCGTGTTTTCGTTCAGAGGAAAATTATGATTTCCCTTATTTGGACACCCTAAAACACAGCACACACCACGAGCACGGTGAAAACTCATAATACGGGGTGTAAGGGATAGCCCTCCGAATACTGAAAGGGTGCATTCATACCATGAAATTGAACAACTTGCCATAAAAATTTTCAGGAATAGAAAAAGAATTTTCGACTTCCCATACAAAATCACGATCAACTGATTCAATTTACTATGGGAAATCAAACATTTTTTTTCGTTTCCTGAAATTTATTTCTATGGGAAAATGTTCAGTTTTATGGTCTGAATGCACCATTTCAGTATTCGGAGGGCTGTCCCTTACTCCTTGATATTATTTATTTTCTCAGATTTCCCCGAGAAAAACTAGTTTTAATGGAAACCAAATAAAAGCTCACATCAACAAAACAAAGTTTTGACGTTTTTACTCGGCGCGTAGTTTTTTAGGGTTTCGTAGTCTACTAGAAACCCTTATAGTTTCGTCAAGTCTGTCTGTCTGTCTGTCTGTCTGTCTGTCTGTCTGTCTGTCTGTATGCCGCACCCTCATAACTTCGTCGGTTTTGGAGCTATCGACATCAAATTTGGTACGAAGATAGATCGTGTTGATCCAAATTTAGAAATCTTGAGAAAAAAATATTTTTATTGTTTTTTGGACCCCCTTCCCATACATGTAAAAGGGGGGCAAAAAATAATTTTTCAACCTGTAATATTGAGTAGGGTATCGTTGAATAGGTCTTTTAAAACTAAGGGGAGGTTTCTTTGAACCAAATTCTCTAAAATGTTTCTGTCTCGAGATATTTGCTTTTAAAAGGGGCGTTTTTGAGCCATTATTTGTTCCAGCTGTATCTTCTAAAGTATGCATGTTAAAAATTTGAAAAAAATATGAAATATAGTTCTTAATATGAAGTTACCATGAAAACTATAACGAATACTGTACCACTTAAGATTAAGGAAATATTAAAGTTTTTCAATTTGCGGTTGGTAACCATACAGCTGCAAACAAACGAGCAACAAAATTAACTTTGTAACGCTGAAAGACCTGATATTTAAACGTTGACTACGAAACCCTATTTGTGAGCGTGTCTGACACGCTCTTGGCCGCTTTTTTTGTTACGCACTGAACTTTGAGAGATGACCCCAAATCTGAGAAATTTAACATCGCCCTCTAGTTCAGACTCGTAAAACTGTCAGTCCAAAAAATCCCCTTTATGTGAGCAGCTTCATTCGACGCGATTTATGTCGCAGGACTATTGCGAAATCGGGTGAATCTCGAAATCACTTGGCTCATCAATGCTAGGTCAACTGCGAATTCATTAACTGCATGGACATAAATCCAGGTTAACTGCGTATAGGGCGACACGCTCGTAGCCGCCTACGCACTTGCTACGACGTTTCGGTGATTTAAGTCCCTCTACGCCGCTGTAGCTCGCGCACAGGAGCACTCGCGATGCTTCGTAAGTTCGTCGGAGTAGTGGAAGGTTTCGCCGCAGTCGAGCCCTCCAGCAAAGGTTGCATCCCACCAAAAACATAAATGTGAAAATTGGTAGCCAAGTTCAATGTTCTGCCGAAAAAAGTATTGATATGAACATGGTCGCCAAGTTCAGTAAACATTCCTGAAATTAATTTCTTTATAAGGTCGCTTAAGATTCTTTACTAAAATAAAACAAACACCTTAAAATCTAGAGCACCTCACAGTTTGACTGGGCTAGTTTTCACAATTTCCTAATTGTTTAATATCTTGTTTATTATCTACTCTAATCAATATTTGAAGTCCTATTAAAAACTAGCCAAGCAAAACTGTGAGGTGCTCTAGATTTTAAGGTTTATGTTTTATTTTAGTAAAGAATCTTAAGCGACCTTATAAAGAAATTAATTTCAGGAATGTTTACTGAACTTGGCGACCATGTTCATATCAATACTTTTTTCGGCAGAACATTGAACTTGGCTACCAATTTTCACATTTATGTTTTTGGTGGGATATCATTACTTTTTGTTAGTGCTAAAGACGATACAAAGACTTTTAAAACATTTGACTTTTCTGCGGTTCTGTTAATTTTCTTGGACTTTTGACACACTTGAACGCATTCATTATCACATTTTTTTTTTGCTTTTTCTGCTTATTGTTAAACTTTCTAAATCAGGGCGGTAAAGAGTTCGCAGGCGATTGTACTCTATTATAGAAGTCTCTTGCGCTTTAATTTGGATTTTAACATCCTGCATACATCCACTTTTAACACCCTGTATATAGCCACTTTTTACACCCTGTATATACCCACTTTTAACATCCTGTATACATTCACTATTAACACCTTGTATACATCCATGATACTTTTAACACCCTGTATACATACATGTTACTCTAAACACCCTGTATACATCCACATTTAACATCCTGTACACATCCACTTTTGGCACCCTGCATACATCCACTTTTAACACCCTGTATACATCCATGATACTTTTAACACCCTGTATACATCCACTTTTAACACCCTGTACACATCCACTTTTAGCACCCTGTATACATCCACTTTTAACATCATGTATACATCCACTTTTAACACCCTGTATACAGCCATGATACTTTTAACACCCTGTATATATCCACTCTTAACACCATGTACACATCCACTTTCAACACCCTACACACATTTTGAACACCTTGTATACCCATTATATTTTAAACACCCTGTATACATCAACTAATAACACCCTATATACATCCACTCTAGAACCAACCTGCTGAGTAGCTCTACTCTACGTTATTATCTACAGTTCATCAAAATAAATATTCATTCAAATCTTACTCGGTCGGTACTAAAGACCAATTTACCTTTGCCGCTGCGAAAATAAAATCCCATACATTGTATATGGGAGTTTCAGAAGTTTAGCTGCAAATATAAGTTTGTAATCACCCTGAAATCACAAATTCGTAATTTTTTTTGTGATAAAAGTGAAATATTATAGATTTTTGATTTTTTCCTGTGTATTCACATAGTTATCTAGGTGTGTGCGAAATTTTAAGTCTTTAGGTCATCTAGAAGTGGGTTAGGTTTTTGATCTATATATATGTCAGTGAATGATAAAAATGCCGATTTTTGATCGTCAATATTTTCATAACCGTTCAACCTATGTTTATGAAATTTTGTATACTAGGTCATCTTGGAGGTCTGAACACGTTTACTAAATTTGGTGTGCCTATCTTTAATAGATTTAGAGATATAAGGGGGTAAAAAGTGGCTCTAAATGGTTCGTGTAAATATACACACGGCCCGGTCCGCCAGTTCTTTGCTTGAACTTGGCTGGACACGCTGCCGCGTGTCTTGATATGCTGATCAGGTTGTTCAGCCTGCAATGGCCTACTCTTTCATATCAGCGGCCTACGGAACCATGTGAGTCGTCTGCTCAACAAAGTCATGCCTCCATAACCATGTCAAAGTACTACGATAAGAGTGTCCATCAGAATGGCGGGTGTATAATCTCGAAATAAATCAAGATTAAATGTATTAAATGTACACTAAATGTACGTATTTGTACTTAAATATCCATGTCGTACATTTATCAGATGCTTAGATATAACGATTTCAAAATACACCAGCCATTCTGACGCCAGGATGGCGGGTGTATTTTAAACGGATGCACTAAACCTGACAATTCCTGTATCAAATAAATGTACACTAAATGTACGTATTTGTACTTAAATATCCATGTCGTACATTTATCAGATGCTTAGATATAACGATTTCAAAATGACCAGCCATTCTGACGCCAGGATGGCGGGTGTATAATCTCGAAATAAATCAAGATTAAATGTATTAAATGTACACTAAATGTACGTATTTGTACTTAAATATCCATGTCGTACCTTTATCAGATGCTTAAATATAACGATTTCAAAATGACCAGCCATTCTGACGCCAGGATGGCGGGTGTATTTTAAACGGATGCACTAAACCTGACAATTCCTGTATCAAATAAATGTACGAGAAATGTACGCATCACCTCACATAATGAAAACTACTTTACTCTCAAAATAAGGTCTTTAAATTAGGTATCAAAAGTTAAACCAGAACTCGAATCTATAACCGCCATATAAGGTGTAAAAAAATCGACTGCAAACATCATAACGAGTGAACCAGCCCCTGAAACTGAACGAATTTCCCCAAGGAACATGAGTCGAAACATGAAAAAAAATTGGGCTTCCCATACAAATTGACCCGGCCGGCTGAGATCCTGGCGTCAGAATGGCTGGTCATTTTGAAATCGTTATATCTAAGCATCTGATAAATGTACGACATGGATATTTAAGTACAAAATACGTACATTTAGTGTACATTTATTTGATACAGGAATTGTCAGGTTTAGTGCATCCGTTTAAAATACGCCCGCCATCCTGGCGTCAGAATGGCTGGTCATTTTGAAATCGTTAATCTAAGCATCTGATAAATGTACGACATGGATTTTTAAGTACAAATACGTACATTTAGTGTACATTTATTTGATACAGGAATTGTCAGGTTTAGTGCATCCGTTTAAAATACACCCGCCATCTTGGCGTCAGAATGGCTGGTCATTTTGAAATCGTTATATCTAAGCATCTGATAAATGTACGACATGGATATTTAAGTACAAATACGTACATTTAGTGTACATTTAATACATTTAATCTTGATTTATTTCGAGATTATACACCCGCCATCCTGGCGTCAGAATGGCTGGTCATTTTGAAATCGTTATATCTAAGCATCTGATAAATGTACGACATGGATATTTAAGTACAAATACGTACATTTAGTGTACATTTATTTGATACAGGAATTGTCAGGTTTAGTGCATCCGTTTAAAATACACCCGCCATCTTGGCGTCAGAATGGCTGGTCATTTTGAAATCGTTATATCTAAGCATCTGATAAATGTACGACATGGATATTTAAGTACAAATACGTACATTTAGTGTACATTTAATACATTTAATCTTGATTTATTTCGAGATTATACACCCGCCATCCTGGCGTCAGAATGGCTGGTCATTTTGAAATCGTTATATCTAAGCATCTGATAAATGTACGACATGGATATTTAAGTACAAATACGTACATTTAGTGTACATTTATTTGATACAGGAATTGTCAGGTTTAGTGCATCCGTTTAAAATACACCCGCCATCCTGGCGTCAGAATGGCTGGTCATTTTGAAATCGTTATATCTAAGCATCTGATAAATGTACGACATGGATATTTAAGTACAAATACGTACATTTAGTGTACATTTAATACATTTAATCTTGATTTATTTCGAGATTATACACCCGCCATTCTGATGGACACCCATAAGAGTAAACACACCTAGAGGCGACACTCCCGCTCCAGACGCGCTCAAGGTCATTATATTAGCCTACCACCGTCTGGCAGTCGCAGAGCGTTCAATTCGGTCGGGAGTGCGCTTCGCCGCGTAAGCGTTCGTCGCGCGTGTCAAATTTTGTTTTTACGGAAAAGTTTAGTCTTGCCGAATGACTATGGTGCTTATGGCTGTAAAAGTGATGCGAGGATGACTCTGCATCTCATTTTTTTAATTTGCCAATAGATGAGCCAAGGTAACTCATGATGACGATGTTACAGTAAATATAGGGTGAAATTTTACTAGTGACCGATAGCGAAAACTCAGAACTGGCTGGTGATAAGGAACAACTTTCCCCAAGGAACATAGGTCGAAATACGAAAATAAAATTTGGACCTCCCATAGTAACTGAAATCAGCTGATCGGCAAGTTTGTATGGGGGGTCCAAAATTTTTTTTCGGATTTCGACCTATGTTCCTTAGGGAAAGTTGTTCCTTATCACCAGCCGATTCTGAGTTTTCGCTATCGGTCACTAGTAAAATTTCACCCTATATATGGTACCTACCTACCATTCTTAATACGTAATTGGTTTTGTGTTCTCCTGTTTGTGTTTTTACTCAAGTCGGTACCTACCCAACTAAATAGTTTCGGTTTTGTAATCCGACATACCTACCTACCTTAGGTAGTAAAGTTATTGTTAGCTGATTATGGTAACAAACAAATTCATACCTATTCATCGCAAATCTTTTAAAATAATTGCATTTGCAAGATTTTTCATTCTCTGGCGCGTAGGTGTGTAAACATACTACGCCGAAAGTCTTGCAACTGCTTGGCGGGCCGCTAGTTTGGAATAAAACAATTAGCACGAGACAGCCCTGGTTTAAAGTGCGGGAGTGCGCGGGGCGTTACGGGCTGAGGGGGGAAGTAGGTATTTAAAACGCGGCTTTTGGGGCACAGACAAAGGAGTTTCATTTGTACACGGTAGTGTTATGATTTATTCTTATGGTACTACACAACCAATCCAGAGTCCTACCACAGCACCATGTTAGAAGCACTAATAGACCACGAGGGTACCGTATTAGTAGGTGAGAATTTATATACAAAAAATTTTGGGAGTTACCGTTCATGATGCAGCTTGCCCCCGCTTTTGTAACTAATCTTTATGCTATTATTTAGCAATGCCAAACCGAGTCCTCATTGGCCGACCTAAAAAAAACGGCAGCCAAATCAAACTTTTTTTATTGGCCGTAATTTTGTATTTTTGTAATAACTCAAAAACAGTAAATGCCACAAAAAAACATCTGGACATTGAGAGATTACAGCTCTGTAAATCTCACTTCTATACACCGACAAATTTTCATTTTATTGACGGGGCCCACTCCCTAATAAACAAAGTCAGGGTCCTTTAAAATTGAAATTTACTGAGAGTGAAAAGTGATCGCATCGGAGAAACTACCGGACTGAGCTCAGGCAGACCAAGGGATATGTGTTCAGCTTTAAATAAACTATTATTACAACTTAGTTTCATTCTGTTATTCGAAGAAATAAAAATTTCTCAAAAAAAAGTAAAAGTGGTCGTATCTGGAAAACTGCCAGGCTGTGGTCAGGCAGACCAGTATTTTTCTAGGCAGACTTAAGCAAGCTATCGGTACGACATATTTTTATTCTTTTATTCGAAGAGATAAAATTTTTACTAAAAAAAGTAAAAGTGGTCGGACCGGGAAAACTGCCAGGCTGTAGCCAGGCAGACCAGTATATATGTAGGCAGACTCAAGCAAGCTATCGGTACGATATATTTTCATTCTATTCTTCGATGAGATATTTTTTACTTTTTTAAGAGGGCATACTTTTAGCTACTCCGCCAAACGTGCCAAGATAGCAGCCGGCAGACCAAGATTTATAAGCTTTACTAAACTGCTCCTATCGCTACAGCCATGTCTCATTCTATTCTTCGATGAGATATTTTTAACTTTTTTCAGAGGGCAAACTTTTAGCTACTCCGCCAAACGTGCCAAGCTGCGCCGCGGCAGACCACGACCAATCCGAAGTACTCGAGCTCCTCTACCCGTACATAGCTAAATTATTCTATTCTTTTGTGAGGTATGGATGAGACCAGTCGCCGCTCGGGCTAATAGTACCATAATAATAAAAAAGATATCATGGAAATCATAAATGTGGCCAGTCATTCAGACATCAGAATGACTGACCACTTTATTAGTTCAATATCTTTTTTATTATTAAGGTACTAAATATTTAAGCATAGGTACCAAATAGTACTAAATAGGTACTAAATTATGGCAATATTCAAATGTCTATTTATTACTTTGGCAAGTAATACTGATGAAAAACTAACTGTTCGGCTTGTTTTAAAAATCTGGAAAAAAGATATGTTTAGGTACTAATTAGGTACTAAATAATTCACAGATAAATGCATTATTATAAAGCCGTTATCATGGAAATCATAAATGTGGCCAGTCATTCAGACATCAGAATGACTGACCACTTTATTTGTTCAATATCTTTTTTATTATTAAGGTACTAAATATTTAAGCATAGGTACTAAATAGGTACTAAATTATGGCAATATTTAAATGTCTATTTATTACTTTGGCCAGTCATTCTGATGGACACAAAATTTTGGCCAATAAAAAAGTTTGAAACGGCTGCCATTTTTTTTTTGTAAATATGCCAGCAAGACCCCGACTCGGAATAGCCTAAAGATTCGTTTCCAAGGCGAGGCCAACCTATAACACGCGCGGTAACTCTCACTTACACGTTCGTACCTACTTACTAATAGTTGCCATTTGCTAACCTGGAGGAAAGGTTAGCAAATGGCAACCTACTATTTTCCTGACCTCCTAAGTGTTATCTATCGCTACAGTATACGTCCGTGCGGAAGACTTATCCTTTAGGACCAAAATGTTGAATTCCTAAAATGTTGAATTCTCAAAATGTTGAATTCCTAAAATGTGGAAAAAATTCAACATTTTGCGAATTCCCAAAATGTTGAATTCTCATAATGTTGAATAAAAATTTTTCTAAGTCCCAAGTGGTCTTGATACTGTTTCTACTATAGGTTTTCCCAAAATGTTGAACAAAATTTTTCAAAGTCCTAAATGGTCTTCATACTGTTTCTAATAAAGGATTTCCCAAAATGTTGAAAGTGTAATTTTTATAAGTATTTGACACTCATGTTTAGTGACCTACATTTTATGTGACAGCTGTTAAACTTGTTACTCATTTATCTCGGAAAATATGCATCCTGGACTCCTAGTTTCTTTGAAGAAGTTGTAGGTCTTGGCAAGACCTACATTTTATGTGACAGCTGTCAAACTTGTTACTCATTTATCTCGGAAAATATGCATCCTGGACTCCTAGTTTCTTTGAAGAAGTTGTAGGTATTAGCAAGACCAACATTTTATGTGACAGCTGTCAAACTTGTTACTCATTTATCTCGGAAAATATGCATCCTGGACTCCTAGTTTCTTTGAAGAAGTTGTAGGTATTAGCAAGACCAACATTTTATGTGACAGCTGTCAAACTTGTTACTCATTTATCTCGTAAACTATGCATCCTGGACTCCTAGTTTCTTTGAAGAAGTTGTAGATATTAGCAAGACCAACATTCTATGTGACAGCTGTCAAACTTGTTACTCATTTATCTCGTAAACTATGCATCCTGGACTCCTAGTTTCTGTCATGCCAAGACCTACAACTTCCTCAAAGAAACTAGGAGTCTAGCAGGTAAAGTTTTCGAGATAAATGAGTAACAAGTTTGACAGCTGTCACATAAAATGTAGGTCTTGCCAAGAACTACAACTTCTTCAAAGAAAGTAGGAGTCCAGCATGCATAGTTTACGAGATAAAAGAGTAACAAGTTGGACAGCTGTCACGTAATATTTAGAGCTCGTCATGGGAGTCAAAGACTTAGAAAAATCACACATTCAACATTTTGGGAAATCCTATAGTAAAAACAGTATCAAGACCATTTGCGACATAGAAAAATTACATTCAACATTTTGGGAAAACCTATAGTAAAAACTGTATGAAGACTATTCGACACTTAGAAAAATTTCGTTCAACATTTTGAAAAGTTCAACATTTTAGGAATTCAACTTTATAGGAAATTAAGTTCAACATTTTGGGAATTCAACATTTTGAGAATTCAACATTTTAGGAATTCAACATTTTGGTCCTGAAGGAGACTTATGAGGTAAGATAAGACTTTATCGACGGGAGCTTAGTCTATATGTTAAACTTGATAAATCGCGTCGAATGAAGCTGCTCACATATAGGGTTACATTTAATTAAGTACATATCTCTTGAGGGTGTGGTCTACTCACGAAACTGAACAACTTTTTTTTGAAACTTTTTTTGGAAATATGAAAAAAAATTTTGGTCCTCCCATACAAAAATGTTGAAAAAGTGTGTCACTTAGTATGGGAGGTCCAAATTCTTTTTTCATATTTCCAAAAAAAGTTTCAAACAAAAGTTGTTCAGTTTCGTAGATAGACCCCACCCTCAAGAGATTTGTACTTAATTAAATGTTACCCTATATATAGTATTTTAAACACGACATTATGGCTCTTAAAGTTTTGTAAATAAACACTTTACAACTCACCCTTTTACACCCTTACGGCTTTATTTATTGCTGTATAACACCAAGTATAATAGGTAATTACTTATGTCGTAGGCTTCGAATTCTTGTATGGAGAGGTTCGAATTTTCTTTTTAATTTTTTATTAGTTTGTAGTTTTTTTATTTTATTTGTTGGTTTTTTCTCACAACCATAACTACTGTTGTCATAAAAAAAGAATAAAAATAGACATGAATATCGACAGATATCCGCTTTGTATCCGAAAAGCCTGAAACATAATATTAATCATTATTACGTAACGATAAAATTTTACTAGCTATAGCGGAAATGCAGGAGCAGCTGGTGATAGATAAGGAACAACCACAGACAAATGAAACCTTTGGCCGCGAATGTCTTTTTTTTGCTCTGTGGGAACAACTTTTAGGAAACACGAAATTAATGTGGAAAGAAATTTGGAACTCCCATAGTAACTCAAATCAGCCGATCGGCAATTTTGTATGGGCATCTTATTTCGAACTAGCTTTCCACCCGCGGTTTCACTCACGGTAATTATCTGTTTGGTCTAATAAAAAGTTTTAGATACATTGCATTTAGGGTGAGAATCCACCAGAGCTGTGCGAGGTAGCGAGGCGGTGAGCGAGGAAAAAATCCACCAATAGAATCACTTCATTTTCCTAGCCTCGCTCAGCTCAGCTCTGGTGGAATAGGGTTGAGCGAAGCGAGGCCATTCTACATACAAAACAAGCGAGAAATGTGTGCGAGGAATGTGTTGCGAGGAATGTGTAGCGAGGAATGCGTTGCGAGGAATGCGTCGCGAGAAATGTGTTGCGAGGTTTCCACTCACAGACACTCTAAGCAAGGGAGACAGGCCACCGGGCGAAATTTGTGCAAGGCTCGATGTCGCCACAAAAATTCACATCTACATGCACATAGAAATACGAACGCAAGTTTAACTCGTACATTCACAAAATTAGACCAACCAGAGACAAGGACGAGACGCACGCACACACCTGTTTCGGCGCGTAACTACGCACTTAACAACACTCAACAATTCCAAGTTAGCGCTAGTGATTGACGGTCGATGAGTCATTATCGATATCTAAAAACATTCACGTACTTGTTTTTAAAAACTGTTCAAAACTGATTGCCTGACAAACTTTATGTATTTAAATAATAAAACTGCAAAGTATTTACGCATTCACATCAACAACCTCAACAATTTACCTACAGCTGGCCATAGGCGATCCCCTATGGTGTTGTTACATTTATTAAAATCCTAGGTGATATCCAGGAGGTAGTGATAGAGATTAACATAATTATACCTACTTTATGACTGTTGTTGGTTTGTTTTAATTGTGTGTATGAAAAAATACTAAATGCCCATACTCAGTACTCAGACTAGGGAATGCAATCTCGATCTCGCGAGATCTCGAAATCACCGAGATCTCGAGCTATTTTTCGAGATCGAGATCTCGAAAGAAGAAATCTCGTTTCAGAAAAATCCTTCGAGATCTCGACAGTATCCGTCGAGATTTTGGACGAGATTTCGAGATTGAGCTTGAAGGTATTGACGTGTTTATCGATGTGCGTAGCTTAGTTTCCGGAGTCTGCCGGTCCACTCCGAGCGCATTATTTATCTAGCAAGAAAAGACTGCTGTTGTTAGACATAATAATGGTGTGGACATGATATAACAGGGCCTGAAGTTTTAAATTTTTTAGCCATTGTCAGCGACACTCAACTTTCATTCTATTGCCAATGTGATTTTCCATACTAAAACTAATAACAGAATACGAAACTACCAAAACCATCCAATAGACGTGCCATCGGCATCCAACTGAAAGGATTTTTGTTTAGCAGACATTGGGCCCAGGTATAAGTTATAAGAGATGGGATATACTACTAACTGGGGGCAAAGGCAGTCAATGGTAACACACCTCAACTTTCGGCCTAAAAGCTGAGTGGATCCACCGACATCATTATATATAATAAAACTAAGTTGATAAAATGTACGTGCCGATAAAATTTAAAAAGGATTCCCGGTACGATAAAGGGACTTATATAGTGCAATAGCCCTTTATCCCCCCTCGAACAAGAAAGTTCCCATTTTAATTTAAAGGGCGCATTTTTAAAGATATAAGGGCTATTCCATTCCCTTCAACAGTGGCGCCATCTGTTGTCGGGTAGTTGAACTCCATTCAGAACAACGATTATTTGAGTTGCGTTTCTAAATGCAATGTATTTAAAACTTTTTTTATTAGACCAAATAGCTAAATACCGCGAGTGAAACCGCGGGCGGAAAGCTAGTGATTAATATTACAACAGTACCATCGCATGGAAAGAAAGTTTAATTTTGATGATGTTTATATAAGATAAGCAAAATCTCGATCTCGATCTCGAAAATCCGAGATCTCGAGCAATAATCCAACGAGATCTCGAGTTGGTCAATCTCGAACCCTGAGATCTCGACCGAGATCTCGAGTCGTCAATCTCGATTCGAGATTGCATTCCCTAACTCAGACAGTATAGATTCGTAAATTTCTGAAAGGAAGGCCGATGGGAATCGGCATGTATGGACCCTTCGCCACTGCAACCTGCAGTTACCATGAAAACTATAACGAATACTGTACCATTAAAGAATTCAGATCAATAAAATATTTTCAATTTTTGGTAACCATACAGGTTGGTAAACAAACCAGCAACAAAATATCCTTTGCTATTTCAAACTGGCATTGTCTATGTGTGAGTGAAGCTAGTCTCGTCGAACGAACACAACCGCACAATGTAACTTTGTATCGGCATACACTAGAGAAATACTTTAAAAATATAACAATTGTTAATAGATTACGGTAGTCAGCAATGAATTTTTATCGGACTTTACTCGGCACACTAAAATTCATTGTAATATTGTGTAAAACAATAATACCACATTAATTCATGAAATCAGCGTAACTTACGCCATCTATCGACATAGTTTGGCAGGCTCGCACTGAGGTTTAACCTTAACTTTGTAACGCTGAAAAACCTGATATTTAAACGTTGACTACGAAACCCTTTTTGCTAGTTTTGTATTGTAGAATCTCGTGGTTACCTACGAATTAGATATTGGTTAAAGAGGTAATGTTCATCGTATGCACAAAATACATGCCTATAAATAAACGTTATTATGTGGCTAAGTAAGTCATTTTCTGTATAACGCGCCGCGCGCCAATTGTAGCAGGTATGTACATAATTTATTATGCCCGGCCAAACTGGTTATTGACAATAGATATTTGTGTTCTCTTTCGCACACAAAACAAAAGTTTTTTTTGTGCGAAATTCGGCAAAGCCAAAAACTACGTGCATCTACCTAATATTCTATCATAAAAGTAACATGAGTAAATTATACTATGCAACGAATAAAAAGATAAGTGTTTCAGATCGAAAAATTACAATTAAAATAATTTGAGTTTAAAGCGCTATATTCATTGATTTTTTAAGTAACTAGAATAATCGCAAGAACAAGAAAAATTTAATTTAAAAGTATTTAATTAAATGATTTCTATTCGATTCTGATAAATACATAACACTTTCACACAATAATACTTCATATAACTTACCTGCTAACTAACAATTTTGTCGATACTCTACACAATCCTACTACAACACTTACTCACGACTGCGAGAAGCGGCTGTACTATGCAACTTGCATTATATTGTTATAATGGATTTGTTCACTGTCCATTGCGTTATTGGAACTAGACGTTTGAAGAACAGATAGTACAAAGTAAGCATTGTACACCGTTTGCTTATAGAGCTATGATTATCGCTGTGACTCGTGGTGAATTTAAGAAATGTTTTACAACAAAATATATTTTTAGTTTTTGAACCTAAAATCATATACAAATGATTATTTACCGACGGAATGTGAGTCCATTGGCATTGAAAGTGCACTTATCACTTTGATTAGTACAATCTGCCATCGCAGAACACGGCATTATACTAAAAAAGTTGTGCGTGACTGAACTGCGACTGAGCACGGTAATCACCTCCGGAAACGAAGTTTGGACAAATTGACCAAACCGATGTTGCACCGGCCACGCCCTAATTTCAAATCTCCCTTGCTTAGAGTATCTGTGGTTTCCACTACATCGCATTCCCCCCGCTCACACATTTCACAGCTTCGCAACGCATCCTCGCTCCGCACATTAATGCGCATTTTGACAGCTCCGCTACGCATCCTCGTACGACACATTTTACTAGCACAGCTCTGGTGGAAACCCCTACACATTTCCACAGCACAGCTACGCATCCTCGTACGACACATTTTACTCGCACAGCTCTGGTGGATTCTCACCCTTAAAATCCAAAATTTTGAAACAGATTGCATCAAAGATTACGAACTGGAGGTGGAGTTCGACTACTCGACAACAGATGGCGCCACTACTTGAGGGATGTAAAAGCCCTTATATATTTAAAAATACGCCCTTTAAGTTAAAACGGGAACTGTCCTGTTCGAGGAAAGATAAAGGGCTATTGCACAATAGAAGTCCCTTTATTGTACCAGGAACCCTTTTCAAGTTTTATCGGCACGCACATTTTATCAACTTAGTTTTATTATATGCTAGCTTTCCGCCCGCAGTTTCACTCGCGGTTGTTGAAATTGAAATTTTAAATTTTGCGCCATTACTACACACACATGCTGTAGTTTCTCGCAGTACAGCGCCATTCCAAACGCAACTCAAATAATCGTTGTTCTGAATGGAGTTGCAACTACTCGACAACAGATGGCGTCACTAATTCACTTAATTTTCAAGTTGATCTTTAAAAATACGCCCTTTAAGTTTAAACGGGAACTTTCTTGTTCGAGGCGGGATAAAGGGCTATTGCACTATAGAAGTCCCTTTATCGTACCGGGAATCTTTTTTAAATTTATCGGCACGCACATTTTATCAACTGAGTTTTATTATATAGGGTTACATTTAATTAAGTACAAATCTCTTGAGGATGTGATCTACTCCCAAAACTGAACGAAAAACTTTTGTTTGAAACTTTTCTTCGAAAAAAGATTTTGGACCTTCCATACAAAAATGCCTAAAAAGTGTGTCACTTAGTATGGGAGGGCCAAATTTACATACATACATACATCACGCCTTTATCCCTTGCGGAGTAGGCAGAGCGTCAACGGCCGTAAAAGTACGGTCGGGCCGTAGTAGGGCCAAATTTATTTTTCATATTTCGAAGAATAGTTTTTAACAAAAGTTGTTCAGTTTTGTGAGTAGATTACACCCTTAAGAGATTTGTACTTAATTAAATGTAACCGTATATACTAGCTTTCTGCCTGCGGTTTCACTCGCGGTATTTATCTGTCTGGTCTAATAAAAATATTTTAAATACATCATCATCATCATCTTCAGCCATTTGTTGTCCATTCATGAATATAGGCCTCTTCTAGCTCCTTCCATGCTTGGCGATTTTGTGCCTTTCGCATCCAATCATGTCCTCCGTGTCGTCTAATCGTCGTCTCAGTGCTTACCGACAGCCGATGTGGCGCAGTGGTTAGTATGCCTGCCTGCCACGCAAAGGTTCCGGGTTCAATTCCCGGTGGGGTCACTCACAAAGTTGACATTTTGTCACTTTGTGAATTTGTTCCCAGTCTGGTTAGGACATTGCAGGCTGAACCACCTGATTGTCCGCAAGTAAGATGGTTCCGTGCTTCGGATGGGCACGTTAAGCCGTCGGTCCCGGTTGCTGTCTATGATGGCGGTCGTTACACAACCATGTCAGAGGCCTGCTGCTTGCAGTAGGCGGTTGAAAAACTCTGACACCAGGGTACATCGGGTCGTTGAACGACTCGGTGTCCCACACGAAAAGAAGAAGAAGTGCTTACTTGTTCTATCGACCACCCAGCAATCCTTGCACCTAGCGAGTTTCTTTTCATTATATTTACACAATCGCTGTTGATTTTCGCAGATGGATCAAACAAGCACGAAGAAGATATTCTTAAATTAGTGCTTGTTTGGTCAACCTCCCAAAATCAACAGTGATTGGTTTACTATAATCTAAAGAAACTCGCTAGACGCGAAATTCGCTGGATGGTCGATAGAACAAATAAGCACTGAGGCGACGAAATGTCATCCAGATATACAAAATCTATTTTTTTTTTTTAAACTAACATACAAAATGTACCTCTTACAAAATCCTACGTAGAAATCCATATTGTGTATGAAACCCGGTTAAAACTGGCATAACTCATTTATATCTATTTATTTATTCTACTATTTACCTACTTTTATCAATTTAACACTACAACTACACTAGGAAAATTTCTAATTAGCACTTATACTAGCGTGTAAACCAAAAACACTGTATGTGCGAGCACCTTAGTTTTGAGAAAATTAGCAAAAACGTTTTTTATTGAAAGGACCCCGCACGATTTGTTCGACAAGGGCCGTCCGGTCAAATTGGCTGAAATTTTGGGGAAAGGTAGTACGTAATGCTCTTACCAAAATGTGAAAAACACTGCGAGCGGTAATGATCAGTTTTTGAGATATAGCTTTTTTAATGTTGAAGTCACTAAACATACTTTGATGAAAACGTGACTCATTTAGGCAAATGTCATATTCTTACTTATTTTTTATGTTCATCTGTATAAAACCAGCCCACGAGGTAATTATTTGAATCGGAAAAGTGTCTGTTTCGGGTATATTACACATAATATATCAGCAAGGGAAGCTAGATCGCCTAAGCTATACGAGATACAGCAATGGCTCCAAAGCAAAAGTTGTTTAGCATGATAGGCTGCTTCTACTGACACATGGACAACAGGAGTCTGGGGTAGACTACCAGGACCTCATCTAGACCATAAAATATACAGAAACGCCTCTACAGCAAAAGCTGTTCAGCATGATGGACCGACGGAGACTGAAGTCGAGGTTCTGGAATACCTGATGTAGACCTCATCTTAACTATAAGTGATACGGAAATGCTTCCATACCAAAAGTTATTTTAACACTTTGGCTAATTCAACTGGGTGAATAAGGCATTCAAATCACAGCTAGCTCCTTATTCAACCGTAAATCTAATTCTTTAGTTGGGCATTTCATGGAATGGAATGACCTGTAGAACGTTGTGTTCAACCACTTAGGTAACGAACGTTTAGTGGTGTGGTTGAATGACACCGCTTGATTAAAGAGCAATCTGTGCATTTGAACAGCGTTTTTGACTAGTTGGCCGCAACATATTCATAACTAGAACTGTTACTTACCCGCTTTCCCGTAGGAATAGGATCATTGCACGCTCTACGCCAGGATCTCCAGACTCTCGATATCAAAGTGCCAGCAAAAACGGCTTAACATGTTGAACAACTTTTGCTATGAAAGTATTTCCGTATCTTTTATAGTTAAGATGAGGTCCTGGTGATCTACATCAGGTATTCCAGAACCACGACGTCAATCTGTTAGCAGAAGCGGTCCATCATGCTGAACAGCTTTTGCTATGGAGGCATTTTTGAATATTTTATGGTTTAGATGGAGTCCTGGTGGTTTACTCCAGACTCTTTGTGCCATGTGCCAGCAGAAGCAGCCTATCATGCTAAACAACTCAGCCCTAAGCTTTGGATTGAAGCCATTGCTGTATCTCGTATATCTTTGGCGATCTAGCTTGCCTTGCTGATATATTATGTATAAAATACCCGGAAAAAAACACTTTTCCAATTGAAATAATTACCTTGTGGGTTAGTTTTATACAGAAGAACGTAAAAAATAATTAAGAATATGACATTTGCCCTAATGAGTTACGTTTTTACATCAAAGTAGATATGTTTAGTGACTTCAACATTAAAATAGCTATATCACAAAAACGGGTCATTTCCGCTCGCAGATTTTTTGACATTTTGGTGAGAGCATTACGTACTACCTTTCCCCAAAATTTCATTCAATTTGACCGGACGGCCCTTGTCGAACAAATCGTGCGGGGTCCTTTGCTTTTTTTATGAATAACCTAAAGCATTTGAACTTTTTTATGACTTGAACTAATGGATATTGGTAATACCTTACTAGCCATTCCAATTTAACACAAAATGACATTAAATAAACAGAAATATAATTAAAATACAGTAATCTGCTTCTGCGTGATGAACATACAGCATAAATATTGTTGCTTTGTAAAGCAAAAACACTGTATTGGTTCATACAGTGTATTTCTTTTACAATAATACTGTAGCGCAAAGTAGGGATGGAGTTAGCCTATCAGCAGCAGAGTGCTCTGATATGGTTGCAATGACCTCTAACATGGTTGCAGAGTCCTCTGACATGGTTGCAGTTGCAGCGTTCTCTGACATGTTTGTAATAACCTCTGACATGGTTGCAGGGTCCTCTGACATAGTTGCAGAGACCTATGACATGGTTGCAATTACCTCTGACATGGTTGCAGAGTCCTCTGACATGGTTGCAATGACATCTGACATGGTTGCAGAGTCCTCTGACATGATTGCAGAGTCCTCTGGCACGGTTGTACTGACCTCTAACATGGTTAGAATGACCTCTGACATGAATTCAGAGTCCTCTGACATGGTTGCAATGACATCTGACATGGTTGCAGAGTCCTCTGACATGGTTGCAGAGACCTCTGACATGGTTGCAGCGTCCTCTAACATGATTGCAGAGTCCTCTGAAACGGTTGTAATGACCTCTAACATGGTTAGGATGACCTCTGACATGAATTCAGAGTCCTCTGACGTGATTGCAGAATCCTCTGACATGTTCCAGAAATATCTGACATGGTTCCAGAAACCGTTGACATGGTTGCAGAGTCTCTTATATGGCTACAATGACCTCTGACAAGGTTGCAGAGGCCTCTGATATGGTTGCAGAGGCCTCTGACATGGTTGCAATGACCTCTGACATGGTTGTAATGACCTATGAAATGGTTGCAGCGTCCTCTGACATGGTTGCAGAGTCGTCTGTTATGGTTGCAATGACCTTTGACATGGTTGCAGAGTCCTCTGACATGATTGCAGAGACCTCTGACGTGTTTGCAATGAGTTCTGACATGATTCCAGAGACCACTGACGTGGTTGCAATGAACTCTGACATGGTTCAGAGGCCTTTATTGTGGTGGCAGAGTCCCCTGATATAGTTGCAGAGGCCTCTGATATGAATACAGAGTCCTCCAACATGGTTGCAGAGGCCTCTGACATGGTTGCAGAGACCTTTGACATGGTTGTAATGACCTCTGATATGGTTATAATGACCTCTGACATGAATTCAGAGTCCTCTGACGTGGTTGCAGAATCCTCTGACATGGTTCCAGAAACATCTGAAATGGTTCCAGAAACCTCTGACATGGTTGCAGAGTCTCTTATATGGCTACAATGACCTCTGACAAGGTTGCAGAGGTCTCTGACATAGTTGCAGAGTCCTCTGATATGGTTTTAGAGTCCTCTGACATGGTTGCAGAGTCCTCTGACATGGTTACAGAGGCCTCTGATGTGGTGGCACAGGCCTAAAATACGTTTCCACAGAACCCGACCATTAAGTAAGGTTACTTAGAAATAGAAACATTCAAGATTTCGCATTCGGGGCACGCGCAATATTGTAAAGGAGAAACACTGTAAGTACGTTTACAGTGTTATGGCTTTACAAAACATGGTTATACGCACATACAGTTTTTTTTTTGTTTGTCTATAACTTCAATTGTATTCACTTTTATGATGAAATATTAAGTTGAGGGTATGTATTAGAGTCTAAATAATGTAATTAACCTTATAGAGCTAAAACACTGTATGTGACACTTACAGTGTTTTTCCTTTACACGCTAGTATAGTAATAACAGTTGTGATTAAGTTTCGATATTCGCGTAGTCAGGCAATAAACATCATAGTTGCCATCTCTGTCTCGTTAGCGTCGGCTCACTTACCTTAAGGTGCTAGCAGAATAATCAGCGTCACAGCTTTGTTCACAGCATGCTGTGACAACATGCTGAGTTAGGACCTTTTTACTGACACTCTTGCAGTGCTTGGCACGATAAGGTTATCCCCTTAATGTATTTTTGTCAATTAAATATCACTATTGTTAAGCGCTTGATAATGTGTATCATACCTATACTTTTACCTGCCATGTACTGTTTCTTTCAGTGAATAAATGATTTATCTATCTATCTATCTATCTATCCACCCATCTCTTGGGTGGACGGCCCCGAGATCTGTTGTTCATGCGGGGTCGCCATTCCAGCAATCGTCTTGTCCACCTTTCAGTGCTCATGCGTGCTATATGGCCACGGAGATCACGTCTTTTATTTTCGTCTTCTTCCTGATCCATTCATTTGTATGTATGTATGTATGTATGTAATAACTTAATTGTACCTTACAAGAAATCAATACAAAATAAAACTTTGTCTTTCGGTCACGCAAGGATATTCCGAGCATTGCTCGTTCCATTGCTCTCTGCGCGACTCTGAACTTCTCGGACGATTTCTCGGTAAAAGACATGGTCTCAGCCCCATACTTGAACACGGGCACGATGCACTGCTCGAACAACTTTGCCTTAAGTTTGATTGACAGCTTTCCGCGTAAGATCTTACTGTTTGCTCCGAAAGCTGCCCAGGTCTGAGCGATACGGCGGTCGTGATTGAGTGACCCAAGTAGATGTAAGAGTCGACAGTTTCCATAGGTAACGTGTACTTTCTAAGGTCTTTTATGTTCGTCATTATTTTGGTTTTCGCTATGTTCATTTTCAAACCAACCATCTATCAGTATACCTTTATAGTCCCAATTACATTTCTTGAATACATTTTCCAAGGCCGCGGTAAACAGTTTGGGGGAGATGGTGTCACCCTGTCTAACTCCTCTTGCCAAATGAAATTTATCGGTTTTCTTATGTAAGCTCACACAGGCTGTAGCATTTCTTTGCAGATGTTTTAGAATTGATATATAGTGCTCATCTATCCTGCAATCCGCCAAAGCTTTTTCGACTGCCCATGACTCAATGGAATCGAATGCCTTCTCGAAGTCAATGAATCTTTTTATAATTGGCTTATTATATTCATGGCATTTTTCGATAAGTGTCTTAATGGCCTGCAGATGATCACTGGTACTATAGCCTGACCTAAATCCAGCCTGCTCACGCGGTTGGTATGCGTCAAGTGTTGTTTTCAGCCTAAGCATTTGTCCGCAATCTCACCTGATGTTAAGTGACGATGCAGACGATGATGGAACATGCTCGCCAAGATAATGCCTATTCACTCTCGCCTTGAAAAGGCCCAGGTTATAACGTTCCGGAAACAGATCCGCAGGCAGGGAGTTCCACTCCTTAGCAGTTCGTATTAAAAATGTAGAAGCGAAGCGCTTTGTGCGAATTTGCGGGATGTCTACGATATAAGGGTGGAATCCCAACCGGCGTCTCGTGCACCGGAGATGGAATGGTGACGGAGGTATAAGGTCATGGAGAGACTGTGCACACTCCCCGAAATGTATCCTGTAGAATACCGACAAGCAAGCTACTTTGCGACGGTGTTCGAGGCTCTGCAACTTTGCGTCAATAAGTGCCTTATCAGCGATGAGTCTCTTGGCGCGCTTCTCAATCGAGTCCAGGGCTGCCAGCTGGTATTTGGCAGACCCGTCCCATAGGTGACAGCAATACTCCATGCAGGAACGGACTTGAGCTTGGTATAGTTGTAAAAGCTGTACTGGTGTGAAGTATCGCCTGACCTTTGAGAGAATTCCGAGTCTTTTTGCTGCAGTCGTGGCCAAAGACTCAATATATTGTCCAAAGTTCAGGTCAGATGAAAGGTTCATGCCAAGAAGCTCAAGATGGTCGGAAATCGGTACGGATACACCTCGGAAAGTCGGAGTCAGGTCGAAGGGACTCCGTTTAGTGGAGAATAGACATGCCTGTGTTTTAGATGCATTAAACTTGACAAGATTTGCGTCACCCCATTCGGATATTGCTTCAAGATTCAAGTTTAGGCGACTCACTAGGGCCTCTCGACAAGACTGAGTAGATTCATTGCTGGCCTTTGCACTGGACAGGTACCTATCAACTACCGTGCTGTCATCTGCATACCCAAAGGTGTCGGGCGTGAGCATATCGTTGATGTGCAGCAGAAATAGGGTTGCGGAAAGTACAGACCCTTGAGGGACGCCGGCATCAATAGCCTGTTCATCTGAAGAGCGTCCTTCCAGGACGCTTTCTTTAAGTCTAGAGTGAATAGGCATCTTCTGGGCAAGCTCGCTCCACCGTAGATCCCATCTCTGCTCTAGGGTAAGATTGGGGTCAAGAGTAAGCCCATCATAAATAAAAAAAAAAAAAAAAAAAAAAAAAGACCACTCGTATTGACCGTCCACTCAAGAAATCTGCGATCCAGTTGCAAAGTCCAGCAGGTAGCCCGTAGGCGGGAAGCTTGTTAATAAGACTTGCGTGCCAGACCCTGTCAAATGCCTTTGAGACATCCAGAGATACGGCAAGGGCTTCGCCGTGCCTCTCGATAGCCTCGCTCCATGAGTGGGTGGCATGCACGAGGAGGTCCCCTGTCGACCGCCCGCGGCGGAAGCCGTATTGACGGTCATTAAGGAGATCATTGCTCTCGAGGTAAGCCAGGAGCCGATTGTTTAGTACACGCTCCATAGTCTTGCAGAGTATAGAGGTGACCGATATGGGTCTATAATTGGCAGGGTCAGCACGGCTGCCTTTTATGGGCACAGGTTGCACGTTTGCAAGCCCCCACGATTGGGGAACTACACCAGTCTCCAGTGAGAGGCGGAACAGGCGTGTCAATATCGGAGACAACTCAGGCGCACAGTTACGCAGAACAATTGCAGGGATACCATCAGGGCCGCTCGCCTTATTTACGTCTAGGTTTCGCAGGATTTTAAGTACCTCTTTCTGGCGAATACAGACGGCTGGCATGTTGCAGCAGACTTTAGGTAACGTTGGTGGCGTTTTACCTGCGGTATCTAGACGCGAGTTTTTCGCAAAAAGGGAAGGCGTCTTTTCGGATGGGTTAAGGCGATGTTTTAGCGCAGCTTGTCGTTTGGACTCGAGCAGAGGTGTAATGTGTTCGAGATTTTCAGCGAACCAGTCCTGGTTTTTGGCTTTCTGATAACCGAAAGCCGTACCGGTTACTTCTGTAAGTAGCTTCTTTACTTTGCCCCATTCCTCCTCTATCGGAGCGTCTACATCCCAGGTGGCAACTTCGTCGCGTACCAGCTCTTCATACTTATGGACCACCTCATCGTCTCTGGTTTTTGGAAGATCGAGCTTCTTCCTACCGGGCAATTTGGATGAGTGGATCTTTTTGTGAGCTATAGCAACCTGTGAAGCCACCAGGGAGTGATCTGTGTCACAATCAGCGCTGTGAAATGATCGCGTGTGCAGGGTCTCGCGGAGATTTTTCTTTTTGGTAAGGATAAGGTCCAGTTGATGCCAGTGTCCAGAACGAGGATGTTTCCAGGACACTTGGCGAGTTGATTTGCCTTTAAAGTAGGTACTTATTGGTAACACACAGTAGGTGTTTAGTTAGAGCATAGCTCTAATAAACGTTGGCCATTTTCATTTAGCTTCCCTATACCGTGGTTACCTATACAATCTGGCCAAGCAATGTTGTCCTTTCCGACCCTAGCGTTAAAGTCGCCCAGAATAAATAAGCGGTCAGATGGTTTTTACCCGCGTAGAGTCTGGTCGAGCTGGTCGTAAAACTGTATTTTGACTTCACCTGTTACATAACCCTTTTTTAAAGATTTTTTCAAGTATTTTTTATACCTAATTCAGATATTACCAAATTAATTGTATAACAAACTTTTGAAACACTTCTGCTCTCAGTGTCAGGAATGCAATTCTTTAGAAATTATTCAAAAAAATTCTTCCAAAGGCAGGATCTGTCTATCGAAAGTAGTACTGATTCAAATTCCGTCTAATTGTAGAAAAAAATGCAAGTTTTCTAAAAAAATGTTTCATTGCTTTATCACAAAAAATAAACTGAAAAATATTACAAAATAAGCGTTACGTAACGGATAGGGGAGGGGGGGATGGGGTCATGACCAAGCGTTACGGTCCCGTTACATGGTCGCGTACTCACTCGCGTCATAGTGACGTTCAAGTAAGGGTCATTGGCCGCCGGCTCAGGTGTTTTTTGGCGGCACGGAAGGCACTTCCATTGCGACTTACGTTCAGCATCCATGGTTGAAAATAGTTTCTCATAGCCCGTACATACTAGATGGTAATGAAGCCCGCATTCAGAACACAGCAGATGAGCTTTTCTTGATAGCATTCTTACATTTTCCGCAGCGTGTTGGCGGTGTAGCAGGTGCCATTTTAGCAAAGGTTAGTAGTTGGAGTAGGTAGGTTTTGTTAGTAGGTATTTGAATCACCAAAGCAGAACAGTGACTTGCAATGCGATCTTGTAAGTTATAGCGCAAAAAACCGTGTTGCTAGGCAGCGGCTTCGGCAGCGCAGTGAGAAGCGGGCACAGGCGGGGGTGGCGGGGGGGGGGGGGCAAAACTCGCGCGCCGAGAACCGACGCGATGTAGGAGCAAAATGTAGAGTTTTGAAAAGATGCTTTTGACGATAACTTACAAACCAGACAGCGCACACAAAAACTAATTACACCACTGAAATCCTCAAAGCACAAGCTTGAAAATGATGTAAAGTTTATTCGACGAATATCACTTTTTACCACATTTATAGATTTAATTACGGAGCACAATAAAATGGCGTGTTGTCTCGATCAGTGTTGCCACACACCCTCTGTCATGTCACTAGGATTTAGGATGTCATGTCACTACCCTCTTCCTAACCTTATCCCGAGGAACGTTTTAGTGTGGGTATGTGAATTACCCACTCCCACTAACGTCAAATTGACAGTTGGCTTGCCCTTCCTGTTTGCTCACCGACGCGGTCCGGTCAAGACGCTTTCCGTCGAACCAGCGGCAAGCGTTCCTCATCCTTGTGCTTTCAAAGTTTTCACCCCTGTCCCAACAGTACTTAACAATTACTAATAAGTAAGTCGGAAAGCTACCTACCTTCTATCCCAGAAGTGTTTATATTTATTCTTTGATGCTCGTCGCGACGCCCGCGATTTGACGCTAGCTGTCATAAATACGACGCTTTGGCGAAGCTTGGCTAAGGTGTGTGCCTTTGTCAATACTTTTTCATGCATTTTATATGGAAACCGTTTCAAGCGTCGCCAAAGCGTCGCGATGTCAAACGTCAAGCGTCTTAGGGCACGTCCTATGTCCTCTCTGTGGAGCTTGGGGCTGAAGGTGGTTGACACGAACGTCACATTTCTTGGATTTGAAATTGGCTCAGAATCATATGACGTTCTATATCAGATTTTTCTGTTTTAATATTTTACGAAACACCATGATAGTTCGAGAGCCCAGGGTGTAAGTGGCTATCTCATAAGGTACCACGATAGGCTAGGTTTGGATCGTTAACCAAGACTTAAACAAGTCGTATGACCCAGGTCTGCCAGAGCCAATCCTGCCGAAACATAAAAATAATCGATATTTTTCAGAGTCATTTTTTCGTAAAAAATATGTCATAAGGTACCACAATGAAAGTGCTGGCATCAGTTAACCATTGAAAAATTATGTAAAAAAAGCTTGGTCTGCCACTGCGCACCCTGCCGGAAGTGCTTGCCAGACCTCTCCAAAGATGCCCTTCCGACACCCCTAAACTATCTCATCGGGTACCACGACGCGACCACCACAACATAATAGCCAAGATCACTCTGACAATAGATCACAAGGTCTGCCAGGCCTAAACTTGCCGCATCCTAGTGTTTCAGACATTTGAAGTTGTAGGTCCAGTGTATGAAAAATGACCTATATCTTTTTCCCCCCGTGTTTGATTTTGATGGTGCCTTAATACGAAATGCTCTCCATAATGAGGAGCTTCGAGTCATATAGGACAGTTGGGTGGAGGGTTTCAGTATTGAACGCAATCCTGTCAAAAAGTTTGAAATGGAGGTTTGGTCTATGAAAACTGGCCTATATCTTATTCCCCTCGGGTTTGATTTTGATGGCGCCTTAATATGAAATGCTCTCCATAACTAGGAGCTTTGAGTCATATAGGTCAGTGAGGAGGAGGGTCTCTGTATTGTACACAATCCTGTCAAAAAGTGTGAAATTGTAGGTAAAGTGTATGAAAACTGGCCTATATCTTTTCCCCCACTGGTTTGATTTTGATGGTGCCTTGGTATGAAATGCTCGTAATGATTAGGAGATTCGATTTGTATAGGTCAATTGGATAGGAGGTCTCTGTTCTGTGCACAATCCTCCTAAATATGAAAATATTCGATAACTTCTGCAGATTTTATCACTTAAAATTGTCATATCATAAGGAACTCGAATAAAAGTGCTTGCATCAGCTTACCATTGACAAATTATGTTAAAAAAACTTGGTCTGCCACTGCGCACTCAGCCGGAAGTCCTTATATGAGATAGGTTAGGGGTGTCGGAAGGGTATATTTGGAGGGGTCTCCCAAGGACTTCTGGCAGAGTGCGCAATGGCAGACCAAGTTTTCTTAACTCAATTTATCAATGGTAAGCTGATGCCGGCACTTTTATTCGGGTACCTTATGAAATTACAATGTTAACGGAAAAAATCTCAATCCTGCTAAACATGAAAATATTGGATATGTTCTGCAGATTTTTGCCGTTAATATTGTCATATCATAAGGTACCCGAATAAAAGTGCCGGCATCAGCTTACCATTGATAAATTGAGTTAAGAAAACTTGGTCTGCCATTGCGCACTCTGCCAGAAGTCCTTGGGAGACCCCTCCAAATATACCCTTCCGACACCCCTAACCTATCTCACTCCTACCTAACCACTGGTTTGATTTTGATGGTGCCTTGGTATGAAATGCTCGTAATGATTAGGAGATTCGATTTGTATAGGTCAATTGGATAGAAGGTCTCTGTTCTGTGCACAATCCTCCTAAATATGAAAATATTCGATAACTTCTGCAGATTTTATCAGTTAAAATTGTCATATCATAAGGAACTCGAATAAAAGTGCTTGCATAAGCTTACCATTGACAAATTATGTTAAAAAAACTTGGTCTGCCACTGCGCACTCAGCCGGAAGTCCTTAGATGAGATAGGTTAGGGGTGTCGGAAGGGTATATTTGGAGGGGTCTCCCAAGGACTTCTGGCAGAGTGCGCAATGGCAGACCAAGTTTTCTTAACTCAATTTATCAATGGTAAGCTGATGCCGGCACTTTTATTCGGGTACCTTATGAAATTACAATGTTAACGGAAAAAATCTCAATCCTGCTAAACATGAAAATATTAGATATGTTCTGCAGATTTTTGCCGTTAATATTGTCATATCATAAGGTACCCGAATAAAAGTGCCGGCATCAGCTTACCATTGATAAATTGAGTTAAGAAAACTTGGTCTGCCATTGCGCACTCTGCCAGAAGTCCTTGGGAGACCCCTCCAAATATACCCTTCCGACAACCCTAACCTATCTCATCTAAGGACTTCCGGCTGAGTGCGCAGTGGCAGACCAAGTTTTTTTAACATAATTTGTCAATGGTAAGCTTATGCAAGCACTTTTATTCGAGTTCCTTATGATATGACAATTTTAACTGATAAAATCTGCAGAAGTTATCGAATATTTTCATATTTAGGAGGATTGTGCACAGAACAGAGACCTTCTATCCAATTGACCTATACAAATCGAATCTCCTAATCATTACGAGCAATTCATACCAAGGCACCATCAAAATCAAACCAGTGGGGGAAAAGATATAGGCCAGTTTTCATACACTTTACCTACAATTTCACACTTTTTGACAGGATTGTGTACAATACAGAGACCCTCCTCCTCACTGACCTATATGACTCAAAGCTCCTAGTTATGGAGAGCATTTCATATTAAGGCGCCGTCAAAATCAAACCCGGGGAATAAGATATAGGCCAGTTTTCATAGACCAAACCTCCATTTCAAACTTTTTGACAGGATTGCGTTCAATACTGAAACCCTCCACCCAACTGTCCTATATGACTCGAAGCTCCTCATTATGGAGAGCATTTCGTATTAAGGCACCATCAAAATCAAACACGGGTGGAAAAAGATATAGGTCATTTTACATACACTGGACCTACAACTTCAAATGTCTGAAACACTAGGATGCGGCAAGTTTAGGCCTGGCAGACCTTGTGATCTATTGTCAGAGTGATCTTGGCTATTATGTTGTGGTGGTCGCGTCGTGGTACCCGATGAGATAGTTTAGGGGTGTCGGAAGGGCATCTTTGGAGAGGTCTGGCAAGCACTTCCGGCAGGGTGCGCAGTGGCAGACCAAGCTTTTTTTACATAATTTTTCAATGGTTAACTGATGCCAGCACTTTCATTGTGGTACCTTATGACATATTTTTTTACGAAAAAATGACTCTAAAAAATATCGATTATTTTTATGTTTCGGCAGGATTGGCTCTGGCAGACCTGGGTCATACGACTTGTTTAAGTCTTGGTTAACGATCCAAACCTAGCCTATCGTGGTACCTTATGAGATAGCCACTTACCCCCTGGGCTCTCGAACTATGAGTAGACTAGGTGTGGCAATATTCATAGCCGCTACTACTACACCAATACAAGTTATAAGGATTAAGAAGAACTTTACCTTGCTAATGTTGCTTTTTTTGCCTGTTGCCTTATCGCATGCTCTTTGATACCTTTCCATTATTATTGTGTGTGACTTCTCGACACCCTTACATTCTTTGTGTAAAGGCTGAAACTCGTTAATGCAATCACTATTTAATATCTTTTATCAAAATCTTGAATTCTGTAAAGTACACCGCAGGAAATGTAGGTGAAAAAAAAAGCTGCGTGAGTTTTTCTAATTTTTGGATATGTTACGTATCATAGCGTATTTGAAAAAATATGTGAGGGGCAAACACTTTCTATGTCTGGTTTTGGAGATAATGGCGTTTATGTAGACGACTTCCCATAAAAATTGCAAAATTCACCTGTTTTCGAATAAGTTGAATTTTGTCACTTTTTTACAATGAAAACGGTTATTTTTTACTTTTGGAATATACTTACAGATTATTTGGCGACATTTTTGCGATACAAACTTATCCTGTCCGGCTTATGGTTTTTATGATATTTCGCCAAACATCAATATTTTTAGGGAAAAAATAGGTAAACCTGAGTTATTTTTGAAATGAATGCGTGAGATTTATTTTATATTTTTTATTCGATAAACAACATTACATTTAATAAAAAATGATGAAATAAAAAAACATTCTATGTCTAGTTTATTTGTTACAGAGATTGAAAGTATATTTTGCTAGTCGTCCATACATACATTCAAAGTCATATAACAAAAAAACTAGACATAGAATGTTTTTTTATTTCAGCATTTTTTATTAAATGTAATGTTGTTTATCGGATGAAAAAATAAAAAATAAATCTCACGCAGTCATTTCAAAAATAACTCATGTTTACCTATTTTTTCCCCAAAAATATTGACGTTTGGTGAAATATCATAAAAACCATATGCGCGACAGAATATGTTTGTACCGCTAAAATGTCGCCAAATAATCTGTTAGTATATTGCAAAAGTAAAAAATAACCGTTTTCATTGTAAAAAAGTTACAAAAATCGACTTATTTGAAAACAGGTGAATTTTGCGATTTGTATGGGAAGTCGTCTACATAAACGCCATTATCTCCAAATCCAGACATAGAAAGTGTTTGCCCCTCACATATTTTTTCAAATACGCTATGATACGTAACATATCCAAAAATTAGAAAAATTGACGCAGCTTTTTTTTCACCTACATTTCCTGCGGTGTACTTTCCATGTCATCCAACGTGTCAACCATTTTTTGCATCACATCCACTAAAACTGAAAGAATATCAAAGATAGCAACGCAGCTTTTTAAGGGTGCCACGTAGATACATTGTCACAGTGGCATTAAAATGATACCTCTAGTTGAATGCTGCTGGCATTACAATGGCAAAAAAAATGCAGACTTGGGGTCCTGGGCCGGGAAGGCGACTAAGGGCGTTTGTGTAATTACCTTGTGCACTTGTCCCGTCTTTACTCGGATCAGTGCGGCACAGTGGGGTTGGCTCTCTTTGAAACTACACGCCAGCGCCACGCACACGATGAGTTTCCTGGAACGTCGGCAGTTGCTTGCTTTATTACTCGTGCAAAAACGTAGAAGACAAAAAGAGTTTAAATATCTTTTTAAACTCAACAACCTTCAAAATTAACCGTTAAGGCCAGGATTCGAGGGAAAACGCAGAAAAGCGTTGCGTTCGATTCAATTTTTAAGCCCTTTACTGTGGTAACTGTGACCTCAAAAAATTAACGACGTACCGAAAGGAATTTTCTAGAGCTAATACTATTTTTTTTCTAGGTTCAAAAACAGCATAAACAAAATTGTTTCAATTTTTATGTAACATTTACTACTATTTACCTTAAGTTTTTTATAGTACAAGCTCATTTAACTCCCGAGCGTTAATACAATAGGGTTTTAGCCGATTTACTGACTTTAATTCAACAAACCAAATTTTATTCAAAAGTACGGACGGTCCTCATGGTGAAACCAGCAGCCTCCCGTTGAACTCCCGCGCCGCCCGCTACCCGCATCTCACCCCTCAACCCTTATCTTGAAATCGTATTTTTCTGCGTGGATCCTCGCCTTAAAAATCGGAATGCCGGACAGTAAAATTTCTCGTACCTAGTGCACAAACGCCCTAACAGGGCAATCCGGATGTTAGGTCAGGCGGTGAATCTGAGGATGATAGGAAGAACCGTAAAAAATCGGAATGCCGGACAGTAAAATTCCTTGTAGTGCACAAATGCCCTAACAGGGCCATCCGGATGTTAGGTTAGGCGGTGAATCTGAGGATGATAGGAAGAGTTAGGAACGGCGAGTATACGAGCGCCAGCATCGGAATTTTTTGAGGGGATCTACGCGGTACACGAAACCCACCGCCTGACCTAACATCCGGATTGCCCTGTTGGTCGTCTTACCGGTCCATGAACTAAAACCTGCTAATTTTTAGCCATTGTAATGCCATGCCAGCGACACAAATTGTCGTTCTAATGCCACTGTGATTTTCCATATTTGACACGCAACTGAAAAGCTTTTTTTTCGCCGACTCGAGCCACAGAGCCCCAGGATGTGACCGGCGCGACTCGATGACCATATGTCAGCGGAAACGGCCTGTCATTCTGTACATCTATAGCTTTGAAGCTATTACCGCATATCTTAAAGTATACATACAACTGAAACATTTTATAATTAACAGACTTCGGGCCCTGTTTTGGGCGCCCACCAGCCAATGCTTAATTTTCTTGCGATCTAGCTTTGTAACTATAAAAGGGCTATAATAAGGTTCTATTACATTCACTGCAAATATTTTAAGGGCATGCGTGAATATGTATAAGAAAAACATCTAAGGCATTTGGTGGAGCTTGTAAATAGCCCACACCACAAGTGGCAATATGCCTTAATAAAAAAAGGGGTTGCGAGGCGATCTCAAGGGATTGTGAAGAATTTAAATGCTATCGGAATGCACTTACTAACCTGCAAGTCCAACGTCACCTTCCAGCAATTGGCACGGCTCTCCAGTAGTCTCCAGGCGTCGCAGATCAGTACAAATTCCAGCAGTGTCCGAGATACACCCACTTAGAGCCGAGACGTCCACAAACAGAGCACGTTTCTTCACTAATTTATCGAGTGCAATATTCAATCACTTGCTACTCGTGAAAAACAACACAAAGTCAGATTTTCTCCGAAAAGTAGTCGACGCGCTCGCCATTGATATTTCGAGAGAACCAAAGAATACTATACTCTCACTGAGAGAACGGAAGGAAAAACTCCATTTTTGACAGGTAGAAAAACCACCCATCTACGTCACGTGCACGGTGGTTTTGTTAACCACTAGACCACTACTATACTGCATTTCACATAAGAAGGGTAGGCTGACGTTTTGTGACATAGTGTTGCCGGCACTCGACCACAAAAGATTTGAAAACTAGTCTGACTGGCTTCATTCGGATCCGATGTTACCCAGAAGGGTCGATTTAAATTTTACTATATTGAACCCTTATTTTTTAGGTAAATTAAAAACTTTTTACACTAGTTCCACTAATATTCTATTTATTTAAATTATAATGCGACCGGTTTCGTTACACCATCTTCAGGCAGTACTTTTTAAAAATCAAAACAATAGTTTTATACACAATGTGTCGGTATTACTAAAAATACCATGTTGCAGTTCAAAGAGAACTTAGTCAAAAATTACACTGTCAAGTTTGTACAAAAAAATTATGTCAAGATATAATAATAATAAAGGTTGATGTCCAGAAGATATAAAAATTAAAACAATTGATTATTTGATAATAATAAGATAAAAAGGTACTGAAAGTACATTAAAATTAATTGAAATAATTGAGTATTGGTGATGAAGATAAACATGTCTGGTCATTTAAAATATTGAACTTGGATTTATGTCTGTTTATTTCAATGGCTTCCAGCGTGTCCATTTTGCGTCCTTTGTTAGCTATATGTAGGTATTTAACGTTTTTAGAGTCATCGAATGTATGGTTATTCTCATTAAGATGTTCTGCGAATGTTGACGTTTTGGTCTTTTTCTTCCAGCTGGAAAGGTGTTCTTTTATCCTCGTTTTAAACTTTCTACCAGTTTGGCCTACATATATACTATCGCATGTGTCACATGTCAGGCTGTAAATGCCACTTTGGTAGTCCATTGGAATTTTGTCCTTGTTATTGCAGATAATCGATTTTAAACTGTTGGTGCTGTAGAATGCTGTTTTTCGTCCATCGCTGTTTAAAAGTCGTTTAAATTTTTCGGAAGGTGGTCCAATGTAAGGAATTTTGACCCATTTCTTCTGATTGACTGGTTCTGACGGGGTAGCGTTATATGACAGCTTTTCAGCCTCCCGTTTTTGTTTCCTTTTTAATATGTTGTGTATTAGTTGGTCTTTGTATCCGTTGTTTCGGGCAATCTGCTTAATTGTGTCCAGTTCTTGTCGGAAGTCTTCATCATTCATAGGGACCTTCACTAACCGATGGATGAAAGCATGAAAAGCCGCATGTTTGTGATTGTCTGGATGACGCGATGTTGCATGTATGATGTTGTCGCTGTATGTAGCTTTCCTGTAGATTTTGTATTGGTGGGCATTCTCCTTTATGCTTATAGTGAGATCTAGGAAGTTTATTGCCTCTCCACCTAACTCCATAGTCAACTGGATATTATGGTTGATGGAATTCATGTGTATAAGTAGTTCTTGTAAGGTTTCGTTGCTCCCTGTCCATAAACATAAGATGTCATCTACATATCTGTACCAGTATTGGATGTGTTCTTTAAATTTAGATTTAAGAACGGATTTTTCGAAGTCATCCATGTAAATATCTGCGCAAAGTGGTGACAAAGGACTACCCATAGCCAAGCCGTCTATCTGTTTGTATGTTTTTTCTTCCCATAGGAAGTAATTTTGTTCTAGACATATCCGTAAAATTGCTTCTAAGTCTATTACTTCTTGGGCTTCTAGACTTGAGTTACACAACGTTTCGTCTATGATTTTTAAACAATCTTTGACTGGTACGCTAGGAAAGAGATTTTTAACATCAAACGATACCAGTTTTGCTTGAGATGGAACAATTATGTTATCAATTTTCTGAATCAAGTCTATGCTGTTCTCAATCGTGTGTGTTGGTTTGAACTTAGTCAACTTTTTGTATAAGTGGTTTGCCAGTTTTGCCAACTTATAAGCTGGTGCTCCCGTGTATGACACAACGGGTCGTATCGGTTGGTCCTCTTTGTGTAGCTTATAATAGCCGTGTAGCCTGGGTGGTGTTGGGTTCATTTGTATGAGGAAGTGCGGTTTAGTATGTTGTAAAATGCTTTCGCAGGAGTTGACTGTGTTTTTGACTTCTCTGTTGTATATTTCTGTCGGATCTTTTTTCAATACCTGAAATTGCCCTGATTTTAAAAAAATCGTCGACCTTGTTAGTGTATTCTTCTTTAGTAGTAATAATTACAGTGTTTCCTTTGTCTGCTTTTGTGACTATTAAGTTGTATATCCAGTTGACTATGGAGTTAGGTGGAGAGGCAATAAACTTCCTAGATCTCACTATAAGCATAAAGGAGAATGCCCACCAATACAAAATCTACAGGAAAGCTACATACAGCGACAACATCATACATGCAACATCGCGTCATCCAGACAATCACAAACATGCGGCTTTTCATGCTTTCATCCATCGGTTAGTGAAGGTCCCTATGAATGATGAAGACTTCCGACAAGAACTGGACACAATTAAGCAGATTGCCCGAAACAACGGATACAAAGACCAACTAATACACAACATATTAAAAAGGAAACAAAAACGGGAGGCTGAAAAGCTGTCATATAACGCTACCCCGTCAGAACCAGTCAATCAGAAGAAATGGGTCAAAATTCCTTACATTGGACCACCTTCCGAAAAATTTAAACGACTTTTAAACAGCGATGGACGAAAAACAGCATTCTACAGCACCAACAGTTTAAAATCGATTATCTGCAATAACAAGGACAAAATTCCAATGGACTACCAAAGTGGCATTTACAGCCTGACATGTGACACATGCGATAGTATATATGTAGGCCAAACTGGTAGAAAGTTTAAAACGAGGATAAAAGAACACCTTTCCAGCTGGAAGAAAAGACCAAAACGTCAACATTCGCAGAACATCTTAATGAGAATAACCATACATTCGATGACTCTAAAAACGTTAAATACCTACATATAGCTAACAAAGGACGCAAAATGGACACGCTGGAAGCCATTGAAATAAACAGACATAAATCCAAGTTCAATATTTTAAATGACCAGACATGTTTATCTTCATCACCAATACTCAATTATTTCAATTAATTTTAATGTACTTTCAGTACCTTTTTATCTTATTATTATCAAATAATCAATTGTTTTAATTTTTATATCTTCTGGACATCAACCTTTATTATTATTATATCTTGACATAATTTTTTTGTACAAACTTGACAGTGTAATTTTTGACTAAGTTCTCTTTGAACTGCAACATGGTATTTTTAGTAATACCGACACATTGTGTATAAAACTATTGTTTTGATTTTTAAAAAGTACTGCCTGAAGATGGTGTAACGAAACCGGTCGCATTATAATTTAAATAAATAGAATATTAGTGGAACTAGTGTAAAAAGTTTTTAATTTACCTAAAATATGGAGTTCCATCAAGAAATCGCAACACGAAGTGTAAAATACCTTATTTTTTAACCACTTTCCTTTCCTACACTTGACTTGTATATTTTTTACGATTTTCGTTGTTTTTTCTAATGTTTTACCCATGGATACCCATCCGTTATTTACAACACGTCAGGTGTGGCGAGCGCGTAAATGCACGCGCTAACCCACCATTTGTTTGATGCCACGTTAGGATCCGCTCATACTTAAAAATATCCTAAATCGCATCTAATGATCCGCGCCGGCAACTTTACTAGAGATGTAAAAGTGTGAAAATCGAACGACAAAAAAATGATTACCTATACGGTTTATAGAGTAGTATTACCCTAAAAACCTAAAAAAGAAATTTTATTGTGTTAATATTATATACTTAAATAGTTATTCTTCATCAGATGAGTCGCTTTAATTCTCGCTTAAATGTATGACTAATTGGTAGTCAAGAAGATTATTGATTTGTATGTCCCTCCATCCCCGCCACCCCCAAACGTGGGGCACAATTTTCTTTGTCTTTTTCAACCACTTAGCTCCAGTCCTCCAGTTTCATCATTTTGGTAAATAAAAATCGATTATTTTTTCGTTCAATTTAAACACTACTACATCACTAGTTATTTCAAATTATAAACGTCACAGTACCCATCGGCTGTGAAATACACTATAGTGCCATCTCTCCGGTGGACGCCGAAGCTAACAAATTAGCAAGTACTGCCGAAGCATACAAAAAACCACAATCTTTGAGATATTTTATAATTTCAATAATAGGTATATTAACATAAAAACAATATTCTTATGGCGCTCAACCAGCATTTAAAAAAAATAGACACGCTAGATTTTTTTTTTCATTTTCAAACAAACTCTTTTATTAATTACGTGAACATCCTTTGCCTGACCCGACTGATCTTCCGCCGTGTAGACAGGATTCACTTAACACGGCACGCACACTAACAACCAACCAATCACAGCACCTTTTTTTGGCGCGTAAATTAAATTCATCGAAGTAGCGTTTTCTAGGACAAACAGGGTGCACTTTTTAGTTCTGTTTTTTGTTAGTTAAATGCAATTTTCTCGAAAACTAGCGCGCAGATGTTTTAAAAAATATGCCTTAGTACATGCTTATATTTTATTTGATCTGTCCCTAAAATATATGCAGTGAATTTAATAGGACCTTATATAATATTTCAAACTAAATAATATTTCATACGTACAGACGTTGCAATATGGAAGTCTACCATAACGATTAATAAGTTCTTTTTCTGAAAAAAAAGAGTAAAATGAGTAGGTACTTATACAACGTGTCACCAATAACAAAATAATGCCGAAAAGGTTTGGACAGGACTGTTGTATGTAATGTATATTATTAACAAAATAATAAGAGCTGTATTGTTTGAAAAAATAACAAAATAGTAGTTTTAATTAAATTAGACTTATTTTTAATCGTGGCATTTCATTAGCGTCAAGATGGCGGGACCATATCTCAAACATTAAATTAAAATATTGTCCGATTTAGTACCTAATTTGTACTATTTTGTACCTCAAGTAAAAAAAATTGTACCTCTCAGTAACAAAATATATTTGAAAAAAACTGGTCCCGCCATTATGACGTCAAGATGGCGGGACCAAGGACAATGGTGAATCTGGATAGATATTCAGTTATATGTACATTTAGAACCTTTTTTGTACCTAAAGAAAACGTTATTTGATACTGATTATTTCAAAGGAAGTCTTAGTCGAAAAATGCTGGTCCCGCCATTATGACGATTTCAAAAATTACAAGAAAAAGTACTTATGTTTTAGATTTTCAATTTTTGACCCTGTTCATATTTAGTACCTAATTTGTACCTATACGAAATACTATTTTTTTCATAGTTGGTTGTATTAATTTTAAGTTATTTACGCTAATCGGCATTTCAGCACTAAATTTGACAGCCCTTTTAAATGAAATTACTGACGTAGCGCAGCGCAATTTGGTCCACATTGCTGGCCATTACATGGCTATGTATGGTTGCTATAAATAATAAGAAAAAAAACAGTCAACCAGCAATTAATTGTGCCAAAGCGAACTTTGTTCGCTAGGTAGTGTAGCACTAACCCAGACTAGTGATGTAATTATTTTCATCGATTTTTCACAGCCACTGCCGCAGCCCTCGTCAGCATCACAGGTGCTTCCAATGTCACTTGACAACATGGAGCGATGTCCACTCTGTCCACAACCAAAATACTGCAAAGGTAAAAGAGGTCTAACGGGTCATATGACTAAGCGCCACCGTCCAAATTTTTCCATGGTAGACGGGAACGTACAACAACCACCACCTCCATCAGCACAGAATACACCAACACTGTCAACATCTCCATCAACCGCAGCCTCTAGCAATATACCTTTTTGGAAAACTTTGGCCGAGTACAAAAACAACCTCCCGGTGGTTAGGAGAATCCCACGAGGGGCACGTAATACTGTAGCAACCTTTTTCAAAAAAGCTATTGACAAAGTAGTTACAAGCAATGATATCATGGATTGGCAGTTCTTGTTGTCATTTGCTTACTCTGTCCTGCATGTCCCAAAACAATCAGGGAATACCCAATCCTTGACGCAAAGAATAAAGGACAATTGTAGAGTTCCGTCCACACCACTATCTTCCATGACTTCTGTCCGAAATACTAATTCGAAAAAGAAAACCAGTGATAGGGAAACAGTTAAAAAAATCGAGTCTAAAGTCGGCGAAGGTGACCTCAAGGGTGCAGCAAACTTACTTTTTTCGCGAGACACAATTGCTCCGTTCAACGCGGAAACAATTAGTGAGCTAATTTCTAAACATCCTTCGCAGCCTTCAGATCAACTCCCAGAACCCCCCCAATTGTCAACGGCCACTCCAATTGTCACTGCGGAGGATGTGTCCAAAGCCATAATGAGTTTCAAAAGCGGTTCTGCATCTGGTCCTGACGGTTTGTCACCACAACATTTAAAGGATATGATCAGTGGCTTGTTAGGAGAGAACAGCAAGGTCTTATTGGAAAGTTTAGCTGCTCTCTTCAATCTAATGTTGTCTGGTCGTGTCCCTACCGAAATAACTCCTGTTCTCTATGGGGCTAATTTATGCGCGTTGAAGAAGAAGGATGGGGGCATAAGGCCCATTGCGGTTGGAAGTACCCTGCGTCGTATTGTGTCCAAAATTTGCTGCAAAAAGGTCTTGCCCCAGCTTTCATCACGCTTCCAACCCGTACAGCTAGGTTTTGGTTCAAAGGGCGGTTGTGAAGCGGCTGTCCACGCAACGCGCACCTTTCTAGAAAACAACAGCGGGGAAGTTTTATTAAAGGTAGATGTGCGAAATGCATTCAATTCTGTGGATCGAGGGGCCTTATTGAACGAAGTAAAATCGTTTTTGCCAGCATTATTCCCATACCTGTGGCAGTGCTATGGTAGTACATCTAACTTGATATATAAGGACACCTGTATCGATTCCATCGTAGGCTGCCAACAAGGCGACCCTTTGGGACCAGCTATCTTCAGCCTGGCCATCCACCCCATAATTACAAAGCTACAGTCAAAGTTAAATCTATGGTATTTAGACGACGGGACACTGGGTGGCGATGCTAACACAGTTTTGACAGACCTAGCTGACCTTCGTGCAAGCTTCGCTGAAATTGGCCTGGTCTTAAATTTTAATAAATGCGAACTGCTCGTAAACACGACCCTGCCAGATGAAAGACAGCAAGTGATTGCCCAAAATTTCAAAAGTTGCGCTCCAGGCATTAAATTCCTAACTAAGGAGTCGGCAACCCTTCTGGGTGCACCACTCACGGACGAAGCATTCCCTCACTTTGTACAAAACCAAATAGAAGCATATCAGTCATCAGCAGACCGCCTTATGGAAATCAACTCCCATATGGCCCTACACATCATAAAATATTGCCTATTTGTACCCAAATTCATTTATGTATTGCGTTGCTGCCACATATGGAAATACCAAGATCTGCTCAAACCACTTGACGACCTGATCAAAACGTCCCTCTCAAAAGTCCTAAACTGTACATTTACTGAAAGAGCTTGGGACCAGGCTACTCTCCCAGTACGGTTCGGTGGCTTGGGAGTGAGAAGAACCGTTGCGGTGGCCTTGCCTGCGTTCCTTTCCTCCGGGTTTGCTTGTGTGAAACTTTTTGGTAAAATAGTTAACCCTTCACTGGGTTCCATTGAGGTTTCTCACTTGTCCGAGGCAAGGAACGCATGGCAGGAAGTCTGTTCTGACGAACTCCCGACGGCAATCTATGTGCAGAAGAGATGGGATGAGCCGCTTTGCAGAAAAGTACAGAAGTCACTCCTAGACAACTGCTCAAATCTAACCGACCGTGCGCGCTTGATGGCCGTGTCGGAAAAGGAGTCCGGCTATTGGTTGCAGGCCCTACCATCTCCGTCACTAGGTACTCTCCTGGACAACACTTCACTCTCTTTAGCAGTTGGCCTTCGTCTGGGACTCAAAGTCAATCAGCCCCATTTATGCCACTGTGGCCAATCGGTGAATGAGCTGGGACACCACGGCCTATCTTGTCAGAGGAGTGCAGGGAGACTGTCCCGACATGCCTCTTTAAACGACATCATAAAGAGAGCCCTCGGTGTCGCTGGTGTTCCAGCAATTCTCGAACCGAACGGCATCTTGAGATCTGACGGTAAACGTCCAGATGGGCTGTCCCTAATCCCCTGGAGCCAGGGGAAGTGCCTGGTGTGGGACGCCACCTGCGTCGACACGCTAGCACCGTCCCACGTCCAGTCAACGTGTAACTCTCCAGGGGCCGCAGCCGTGGCGGCGGAGCTGGCCAAGAAGAGGAAGTATGAGGACCTGGGGGAGTGTTACGTTTTCCTCCCATTCGGCATAGAAACTATGGGCTCATGGGGACCGGGTGCACGCAGCTTCTTAAGCAGCATTTCAGTGCGCCTCATCGAGGCAACGTCGGACCAGAGGGCGGGTTCCTTCTTTGCACAGCGTATAAGTCTGGCTGTGCAAAGAGGGAACGCCGCTAGTCTGCTGGGGACGTTGCCCCGATGCGGAACACTGGAAGATATTTTTTATTTGTAATTAGTTTTTAATTTTGTTTTTGTTATTGTTAAATTCTATGTTTTTGTTCAAAATAAATGATTCTTTTCATCGATTGATTATAAAGAAAAATTTTTTTTTTTATTATTCTTTAAAAGGCTGTATACAGTAAAAAAAGCTTTATCAATGGGAGGGAGCTTAGTCTACAGGAGGCTGTATCTCTTAAACCATGATAGTTTGAATTTTCACATGCATCGTATACCTATCTGTTGCTGCTATAACAACAAATACTAAACATTGAAATAAAATAAAATATAAGTGGGGCTGCCATACAAATCTATATTAATAATTTCGTGCAGGGGTAACGGTTACCCCTGTTTTCTGTTTTCTAAATAATAATACGTAAAAAAATATTGTTTTTGAATCGACAATTATATAAGGTTCTATTAAATTCACTGCAAATATTTTAAGAGCATGCGTAAATATGTATAAGAAAAACATCTAAGGCATTCAAAAAATAATCTACAAGCTAGATTATTATTTTTTCATTTTCAAACAAACTTTTTAATTAATTATGTGAACATCCTTTGACTGACCCGACTGACGTTCCGTCACGTAGACAGGATTCACTTGCACGGCACGCACACTAACAACAACCAATCACAGCACCTTTTTTTGGCGCGTAATTTAAATTCATCGAAGTGTGTGTTTCTAGGACAAACAGGATGCCCTTTTTTCATTTTGTTTTTTTTTAGTTAAATGCAATTTTCTCGAAAACTAGCGGGTAGATTTCTTTAAAAATTTGCCTAGTACTTGCTTATATTTTATTTGATCTGCCCCTAAAATATTTGCAGTGAATTTAATAGGACCTTATATATTATCTGAATTTAGCAGATTATCGAGAATTTTTTAAATTCGAACGATGCTGACAGGCAAAATCCCTGCCATTTTTGTTAGTATCCCGTCGCCAACCCGTTGCCTAGCTACCACCTAGCTTCTGATAAAGAACTTTTTAGTCCATGGTCTCTTGCTAGATCCCGAGTGCTAGACCACTGATATTTTTTTTGGATTGTCGTGTCATCCCAAAGTGTCATCCTTCATTGTTACAAATTGTCGATACCTCAATAACACAAAACCAAATACCGAGACATGTACAAAACAGAATTGTATTGAAAACGTGAAACCAAGACTTTGCTGACGATATCGTGGTCATGGCAGAGTCATTCGAAGACCTCAGCAAAATGCTGCAGGACCTCAGTCGGGTTTCCCAACAAGTGGGCCTTAAGATGAATATGGACAAGACGAAAGTCATGGCCAACTCTCATGTAGCGCCCACCCCAATATCAGTAGAGAACTCTATACTCGAAGTGGTGAACAAAAACCTATGTCTATCTAAGACAAACAGTCCAACTAGGAACATCTAACCTCGAAAAAGAGATCACTCGAGAATCCAGCTCGGCTGGGCAGCATTCGCAAAGTTAAACAGCGTCCAACATTCAAAATTCCAAAATCGTCCAAAATTCCTCAGTGTCTCAAGACGAAAATGTTTGAACAGTGTGTCATGCCAGTGATAACCTACGGTGCCGAGACGTGGTCTCTAACTGTCGGCCTCCTAAATAGACTAGGAGTCACTCAGCGAACTATGGAGAGAGCTATATGCTCGGTGTTTCTCTACGTGATCGAAACAGAAACGAGGAGATCCGTAGACGAACCAAGGTAATACAAAGATAGCTTATATGCTACTTACGGATCATGACGTAGCTAACTAACAGTGGAAGTATCTTTCCTATTCGTCCTCCATATTAGGTATTCTTAACCCTCGATATCCAGCAGAAGTGGCCCATCATGTTGCGAAACTTTGCTGCGTAGCCATTTTCGTATATTTTATAGTTTAGCAAGCTGAAATTGCAGTGGGATGGTCACATTTGCCGTAAAACCGATAGACCGTGGAGTACACAGATAACACCTGTAGCGTTGGACGCCGGTGTCCTACACGAAAAGACAATTTTTTATTTACACAATTTTAAGGTCAGACATATTTTTTCTTTAAAATTAAAAAGTTTCTTTAAAAATAATTTTGCAGTTTTAGTTTTCGATACTTTTATTTAAGTACACTGCATAGTCTATAAACATTTTGCGATAGGGACATTTTGCGTTTGAAGGCTGCCCTCATCACTTAATTTAAAAGAAAATCTGCGAGCACAGATGGTAATCAAACAGATAGTCAAGCTGATTTACAAAATGATTGCATAATACCAACCCAAATACGACATTCTATAATTGATAAACTAAGTACCTACCTTTTCTGCAATCTGTGCTCACGGATTTTCATTAAAAGAGACGTCCGGAAAATGTATAAAACGAGGTTGTAGAATTTCGACTGAAGTGAGAGGTATACAGGTTTGAAGTACATAATTAATAAAGCAAAAGTCCTAATTAATATTTTTTAAAATCATCGCCGTTTTTTATTAAAATAAGTTTTAAATAAGTGAAGTAGTAATCATAATGATAATGCTGGTAACACTATAGTAAACTCTCAGTTTGGCACCGCTAAAAGAACTCGTATCCGAGCCAGAAACCCTTTAATTAAGGCTTCAGCAGACCGAATGCTACGTCGTGTAGACGCAGACGCACGCAACGGTTGTAATGTATGGAGCTGTATGAAGTGCGCATATACGCGACATTTTCTGAACGTCTTATTTTAATCGCATTGCGGTATGCGGGAGCCTTAACGCAGACTTGGGGCCCAGGTGTTGCGTTGCGTGCGTACGTCTGTCATCTGACATCTTCATTTCATTTCTGCACGCACGCACACGTGCTACGTTCGGTTTGCGTTAGCTTTAAGGGCGTGCGCTGCGTCGCTGGGACTATTAATGCGAAGACCTGAACTGCTTGAAGTAAGGGCATGCGCTGCGTGTGCTTGCCGGTGTGGTAGGGTCTGCGCGCCTGCGTAGAAATACACGCTACGCGACGTGACGCGACACAAGGCGACGCGACCTGTCTGCGGGAGCACACTTTTTCATACACTTTTTCTACCTACTCTACACATGCAACCTCATAAAAAAAACTCTTAAGATGCAAAAAATATCCCTCGGTTGTCAAGTATTATGTTTGACAATTGATTTGTTTACTTTGAGCTTCGATAATTATTTTACTGATTGTGTTAGATTTTTTATTGTTTATTTCATATTTTACCGTTACCTACAGACCAGGGGATCGTCAATAATAATTACATCAGTAGGTTTTAAGGGACTTATTGTGTTTCTTATCGTACGGGTTCGATTCCCGGTCGATGTATGACATTTTTTCTATTTCTTATTTTCACTTGTGAGAATAATAATAGCACTGTGAGTGCATTAAAAATCCCAATAGATGGATTAAGCAAGCTTTATCATATGGTTTGAATTCCACTCATAATGTGGACTAACCATATAGTAAGTTCTAAACACTTTCTATAGATGTCGCTGGATCGTCGTTTCAAGACGAGCATCAAGAGATAGAAAATTTGGCATCCATCGGCAGGTACATCGATAGCTCAGTGGCAGAGATAGATAGATAGATAGATTAACACTTTATTGCTTACAAACAATACAACATGTAAAACAACATTAAAGAAAAAACTTAGAGCTAGAAGTAAGCAAAGGCGGCCTTATCGCTTGCAGCGATCTCTTCCAGGCAACCTTTACCTTAAAAGAGATAGTCGACACAGATTTGTCAGTAGTTGCAGAAGCAATCACAATTAAAAAACCATAAATTTAACAATTAAACTACAGAATAACATACAAAAATAAAAGTAATACTAATATATATATAATAATTATACATATAATATATAAAAATATATAAATACTATATACATAAATAAATATATCAATATTTATAGTCATAAATAGGAAAACTTAAGTACCAACTGAATTTACTAGGAAATAACTGTGCAATTTAGATTTAAAAATAGCGAATGATTTAGCGTGACGGACATCATACGGAAACTCATTCCACAGATGAGAAGCCCTTGAACATTTCGGCCATGGTCATCACCCAGGTAATGGAAACACTCCTTCAAGTAGGGAGGGGAACGAGGATCGTATAGAACCTTGTGCAGGAGAAGAAGTATATGCTCATTCCGACGCAACCTGATAGGGAGCCACTTTAAGCGGTGCCTGTACTCTGACACGTGATCAAACTTGCGCAATCCGTAAATGAATCTTATGCAGATGTTCTGTAACCTTTGGAGCTTATCAAGGAGATCCTCATTGAGGTCAAGATAGCAGACATCTGCATAGTCTAGAATAGGAACGAGGAGAGATTGCGCAAGTTCGATCTTGGTCTTTATAGGGAGCAGATTCTTCCATCTTTTAAGTGAACCCAAAGATGCGAAAATCTTACGGCTAACCTGTGATACCTGGTGAGACCAAGATAAGGTTGTGTCGAAAAACACACCCAAATTTTTTACCACTTTGCTGAAGGGTAAAGCGACACCATTAAAGGTTAAGGGAGGAGCATTGCCATAGTCCACTCGATGCACTCGCTTCGAACCACCAATGACAATGACTTGCGACTTGTTTGGATTTACTGCAAGGCCGTGCGTTTCACTCCACTGAAGGACAGTAGCAAGATTATTGTTGAGAACAGCAATGGCTGAGTCAAATTCGTCAGGAGGCGCCTGGTAGTAAATTTGAAGATCATCCGCATATAGATGAAAAGAACAAGAGAGAAGTGGTGTAAGGAAGTTGATGAAAATTGAGAAAAGGAGAGGAGAGAGTACTCCACCCTGAGGCACACCCGCAGTTATATTAGTGAGATCAGAAATTTTACTGTCCACACGAATACATTGCTGCCGTCCAATCAGATAACCGCTAAACCAATTAACCACTGCATCTGAGATGTGCAGCGAGCGTAGCATTGCTAGGAGTATGTCAAAATCCACCGTATTAAAAGCATTGCTAAAATCAAGTAAGGCTAAAACCGTTAGCTGTTGATTAGACATACCCAGCCGCACATCATCAGATACCTTGGTTAAAGCAGTCACTGTTCCGTGCCCAGGGCGGAAACCGGATTGGAAAGGACTGAGTAGATTGTGAGAATTGATAAAGTGACTAAGCTGAAAGTTAACAAGGCGCTCAAGAACTTTTGAGAGGAAGGGTAAGATAGAAATCAAATCAAATCAAATCAAATTCTTTATTAAATAAACATAATTGCTAATAGGTAAAACTATACAAAACAATTGTGAGGCTAATCTATTTCCTAAACTAAGAATAGAAATTCCTGTGTCTTAGGTAAACAGTCAACCAACATAATTATTCTAGATAATAAAATACAATAATGATAAAATACTACTATACAGTTTTATAATAAACTTAAATACACTATAAAATATACTTATCTTACACTAAAAACTAATTTAGTTTGGGTGTCGCATTCCGCATCCTTCCCCGAAATCGGCGGAATACAACGCCCTTTGGCCAAAACTCTGGCGAGGTAAATACGTCCAAGTGGGCAGTCGGGACTCGAAGCAGGAATGAGTTAAAACCCACCACATACCGCGACTCCAACGCCTCCACAAACACGCCGAGTCTTGGTGAGTCCTTGAAGACACCAGCTTTATGTCTCGCGAAGATGTAGTCCAACACGTCCTGCTTGGTAGTAGATGCGTGCAGACGGGAGACATATAGTGATGTCCTCGGCGTAGCGGCGCGCAGCGCTAGGTTGGGTTCTCCAGGCGCGGTGCCACAATAGTTCTGGCGATGTCGCTGTCTGCGCTTTTTCTGGACCAGGGTGAATCCCTCCGTATCTACCTGGTCGTAGCGCGTGTTGCGGGGAGGCTCGCTAGGTCTTGATTGAGCCTTTCCCGTTTTATTTGAGGGCGGCTGAGGTTGCCGCTTTGCCGTGTTCCCGCGCGGCGCTCGCTGACTTTTAGTCTTGTCAGCAGCTACACGGAGCGCAGGTGGCGGCGGCGGTGCAGCGGGGCGGGGCGGGGAGAGCGGCGCGGCGGCGGCGGCGGCGGCGGCGGGGGGCGCGCGCGCTGGCTGTTCGGTTTGCTTGGCAGCACGAGGTGGCCGACGCGCAGGCAAATCTGCTGACGGAGCGCTTGTCGCCGATTTATGTGAATCATCGGCACGCGCGTTGCGTCTCTCGCTGACAACAATATTCGAAGTCACAGCTGACCCAATTTCTGACTTACGCAACAAAACAAGTTCGGCACGTAACTCAGAAATTGTTTCTAGCGATGATTCAAATAGGACGGTAATGTGACATGCTGGTAGGATTGCCGACCTTGGGAACAGGAATAACTGCTGCTCGACGCCAACAGTTAGGGAACATGCCAGTACTAAGCGAGAAATTGAAAATATGAGAAATAATAGGTAGAACAACACCGAGACTAAGCAAGACCATTCTACGACTGATACCGTCCAGGCCCTCGGCGTTGGATTTAATGGCGGAGATATTTTTTTCAATTTCACGCTCAGTTACAGGTTTAAAGGAAAACGGAGAGTAAGAAGGACGTGAAAGAGAAGAAAGAGAGTTAATTGAGGCCTGTTTAATAGAAGGAGGGATTGGACAACAAGAGGTGAAGTGAAGATTAAGAGTGTTAAGGTCAAAACTTGGAGAAAGAGAACTATTGATTTTACCTATGCCCAAGGAGTTGAGAAAGGTCCATACCTTCGCAGGATCACCGTTTTCAACGGAAGCGTGGATATGCTTCCTCTGGGCGTCTCTACATAACCGACTACAGCGATTACGTAGTACTTTGTAGCGCTCATGATTTGCCTCTGTAGGGTTATTTCTAAATTTAACCTTTGCAGCATTCCTCCTAGCCATAACACTTTTTATGTCGTCGGTGAGCCAAGGTGCAGGCAAGTGTTTAAGCTTGACAGGTCTAAGAGGAGCGTGTACATCAAACACCTGAATCAGTAGGGAGTTAAAAACTTCAAGCTTGTCATCAATGCTATGCGCTTGGAAAACAGAGTCCCAATCAATACCGTTAAGATCAGTCATGAACTTAGAGGTATCGATCGAGGCAAAGCTCCTTTGCATCACGACACGAGGTTTAGGCTTAGGACAGCGGATTTTGTAGGAAAGGAAGACAAGATCATGGTATGAGAAGGCTTCAGCGTTGAATTGGCCATGGGAGCTCACATGATCAGTCGAGGACACAATAATGAGATCTAGCAGAGAGGGTACACAGTGCGGAAAATGATGAGTGGAATCAAGAGGGAGGATATTAAGGTTAGCGGAGTCTACAATGGAGCGGAGCTTAGTAGAACGACTGAGATATTGAGCCTCATTATTCATGAGGCAGGTATTGAAATCGCCCATTATAATGGTATGGTCGACAGTAGAAACAAAATTTTCCAAAAGTGAATTAAATTTGGCAAAGTAGTCAATATTAAGGTTGGGGTTATAAAATACACCAAGAAGTAATTTAGAATGCCCAAAAATAACTTCAATAAAGATATTTTCAGGCATACTAGACTTATTTTGTTCAGAAGACTTAGAATAAACAGTAAGAGATTTGTCTAGGATGTTAAAAGGGAGATGACTTCTGAGATAAATGGCAACACCTCCTCCACCCATGCCACATCTATCATTGCGGATTAGGTGGAAACCAGGAAGAGAGTAAGAAATGGAAGGTAAACAGGGCTTGAGAAAGGATTCTGATACAAGGATGGCATGGATATTAGAATTGTTGGAAAAGGTGGACAAAAGATCAAGGTAGTGTGCCGGAATGCTTTGTGCATTTAAATGCACAGCATTGAAGTTTTTAGGAAATGCAGCAAAAGTTGATTCCAGCGATGTGTCAAGGCTCTGGGAAACGCTATGAAAACCGTCTTCCGAAGACTGTGAAATAGAAGTAAAAGATAAAAAGTTTGTATCGTCACTGCTAAAGCTATTACTAAAATTATCAGTTGATTGCATAAATACCTACGTAATAAAAATATATAAATTATATAAATAAATAATTTGAAATAAAAATAAAAATTATAATAAAAAAATAACTAATAAATCACTACTCACCAGCAGTGTATAAGCGAAAACAAATTTCAATCTTTGAATAAGATGATCATAAAAATACAACAGCAACAATCACAAAAAACAACGCATAATTTTTACAACAAAAATACAAGTATAAAAAATAAACTACTAACTAGGCAGTATAATCTGCAGCCGTTACCTAATTTACAGAAAAGCACTGCAGTCTGCAGTAACAAAACGCAATTCGAGTGACAGTGACAGTTAAAATAACCAAACTTTAACAAATAACCTACAACAGAGTGATTTTTAGTGTAATAACAGAAAAAAATTGTCGAATAAGTGGTCAAATTAATACATACAACGAAAGTATACGAAGAAACACGAAGCAGTGCACGTGATTCAATTACGAATGTTCAACATCGGCATGTTACGTAGACACTGGGGCTTCGACACACAATGCCTTGAAGTCCGCCATGGATTCAATCTTGCATTTCTTCCCATCTGGAGTCTTGATATGAATCCAACCATCTCTTGTCCAACATGCAGAGACGCCGTAATAGTCCCTGGCCGCCATGAACACGGTGTGGCGAGGTTTCGTGAGGAACTCGGAAAGTGTAACTTTCGACCCCTTCAGCGCCTTCTTCGAGTTCCATACGCGGTCACGCACAGATTTGTCGGCGAACTTTACTACGATAGATTTAAATTTAGATTTGGCCTCTTTATTTCCCAGACGATGGCTATATTGTATAGAATTCACAGCCAAATCAGGTATCTTACACTTGGTAGCAAAGGTTGCCACAACTCCGGCTGAAGTGTCCTCTTTGTCGGCTTCCGGTACTCCATGGACAAGCAGTATTTTGCGACGCTCTGGTGCATCTCCAGTCTGTCCTGGCCTCTTGCAAGTGCATCAACCTCTGCACGCAGTATAGTGATAGCACTGTGAACAAAAGCTTTGAACCCCTGATATTCTGTGTTCAGTGCCGCAATAGTGTTTGGAGGTTTGCGGGAAGCATTTTGTTTTAACTCAGCTTCAAATTCAGCCATCTTCGAGTTGAATGTGCTGATCATAGCCTCCATGCTAGCAAGCCTTTAGGCACGAAAAGTCTACTTTACCAAAATGACCACTTTACCAAAATGACTACTTTACCGAAATGACTACTTTTTTTCACAAAAAGTCTACTTTACCAAAATGACTACTTTACCGAAATGACTACTTTTGTTCACAAAAAGACTACTTTACCAAAATGACCACTTTACCTAAATTAAATCGCTAATAAATAAAATTCTGTTGCCTGTGGTCCATGTTTTCGACTAAGTCGCTGTCGTGCTCACGTTAAGAGCTTTCATCAGCGCGCATCCAAATTAGTTTTTTGAAGAAGTTGTAGTATTGTTATAGGCCTTGACGAGATCTACCTTTGAAGTGACAGCTGTCAAACTTAAAACTTATTTATCTTGTTAACTGAGAATGATACACCACTAGTTTATTTGAAAAAGTTGTAGGCCATGATGAGATCTACATTTTAAGTGACAGCTGTCAAACTTAAAACACGTTTATCTCGTTAACTGCTACACTACTAGTTTCTTTAAAGAAGTTGTAGGCCTTGATGAGATCTACACTTTATGTGACAGCTGTCAAACTTAAAACTCGTTTATCTCGCTAAATGGGAATGCTACACTACTAGTTACTTTGAAGAAGTTTTAGGCCTTGAAAAGATCTATATTTTGCGTGACAGCTGTCAAACTTCAAATTCATTTATCTCGTTAACTGAGAATGCTACACTACTAGTTTCTTTGAAGAAGTTGTAGGCCTTGATGAGGACTACATTTTAAGTGACAGCTGTCAAACTTAAAACTAGTTTATCTTTAAATGAAGATCTAATTAAGGCCTACAACTTCTTCAAAGAAACTAGTAGTGTAGCATGCTCAGCGAACAAGATATACGAGTTTTAAGTTTGACAGCTGTCACTTAAAATGTAGATCTCTTAAAGGCCTACAACTTTTTCAAAGAAACTAGTAGTGTAGCATGCTCAGTTAAAGAGATAAACGAGTTTTAAGTTTGACAGCTGTCACTTAAAATGTAGATCTCATCAAGGCCTATAACTTCTTCAAAGAAACTAGTAGCGTAGCATTCTCAGTTAACGAGATAAATGAGTTTTAAGTTTGACAGCTGTCACTTAAAATGTAGATCTTTTGAAGGCCTACAACCATACTACAACTTCTTGAAAAAACTAATTTGCATCGGCCATATTTGGCAGCTATCATAATCATGCTAATGCTTTGACATAAGGTCTATTTTTCTTTGTTGACATGTCTTCTAGTATAGACTTGTCAGCTGTTAAATATGACATTTTGCAAAGCAAGCATTTTACCTTTCTGAAAAGTAGTCATTTTGGGAAAGTAGTCGTTTTGGGAAAGTAGTCATTTTAGTAAAGAAGTCTTTCTAGGAAAGTAGTCATTTTAGGAAAGTAGTCATTTTGGGAAATAGACATTTTGGGAAAGTGGACATTACGTGCCTAAAGGCTAGCAACCTTTAGGCACGAAAAGTCTACTTTACCAAAATGACCACTTTACCAAAATGACTACTTTACCGAAATGACTACTTTTTTTCACAAATAGTCTACTTTACCACATTGACTACTTTACCGAAATGACTACTTTTGTTCACAAAAAGACTACTTTACCAAAATTACCACTTTACCTAAATTAAACCGCTAATAAATAAAATTCTGTTGCCTGTGGTCCACGTTTTCGAATATGTCGCTGTGGTGCTCACGTTAAGAGCTTTTTCATCAGCGCGTATGCAAATAAGTTTTTTGATGAAGTTGTAGCATTGTTGTAGGCCTTGACGAGATCTACCTTTTAAGTGACAGCTGTCGAACTTAAAACTCGTTAATCTCGTTAAATGGGAATGCTACACTACTAGTTACTTTGAAGAAGTTTAAGGCTTTGAAAAGATCTACATTTTGAGTGACAGCTGTCAAACTTCAAACTCATTTATATCGTTAACTGAGAATGTTATACTACTAGTTTCTTTGAAGAAGTTGCGGGCCTTGATGTGATCCACATTTTTAAGTGACAGTTGTCAAACTTAAAACTAGTTTATCTCGTTAAATGGGAATGCTACACTACTAGTTACTTTAAAGAAGTTTTAGGCCTTGAAAAGATCTACATTTTGACTGACAGCTGTCAAACTTCAAACTCATTTATCTCGTTAACTAAGAATGCTACACTACTAGCTTCTTTGAAGAAGTTGTAGGCCTTGATGACATCTACATTTTAAGTGACAGCCGTCAAACTTAAAACCCGATTATCTCGTTAACTGAGCGTGCTACACTACTAGTTTCTTTAAAGAAGTTGTAGGCCTTGATGAGATCTACATTTTAAGTGACAGCTGTCAAACTTAATACTCCTTTATCTCGTTAACTGGGCATGTGACACTACTATTTACTTTGAAGAAGTTTTAGGCCTTGAAAAGATCTACATTTTGAGTGACAGCTGTCAAACTTCAAACACGTTTATCTCTTTATCTGAGCATGCAACACTACCAGTTTCTATGAAGAAGTTGTAGGTCTTATTAAAATCTTCATTTTAAGTGACAGCTGTCAAACTTAATACTAGTTTATCTTAAAATGAAGATCTAATCGAAGCCTACAACTTCTTCAAGAAACTAGTAGTGTAGCTTGCTCAGTTAACGAGATAAACAAGTTTTAAGTTTGACAGCTGTCACTTAAAATGTAGATCTCCTAAAGACCTACAACTTTTTCAAAGAAGCTAGTAGTGTTGCATGCTCAGTTAACGAGATAAACGAGTTTTAAGTTTGACAGCTGTCACTTAAAAAGTAGATTTCTTAAAGGCCTACAACTTTTTCAAAGAAGCTAGTAGTCAAGCATGCTCAGTTAAAGAGATAAACGAGTTTTAAGTTTGACAGCTGTCACTTAAAATGTAGATTTCATCAAGGCCTACAACTTCTTCAAAAACTAATTTGCATCGGCCATGTTTGACAGCTATCATAATCATGCTAATGCTTTGACATATTTTTCTTTGTTGACATGCCTTCTAGTATAGACTTGTTAGCTGTCAGATATGACATTTTGCAAAGTCAGCATTTTACATATCTGGAAAGTAGACATTTTGGGAAAGTAGTCATTTTGGGAAAGTAGTCATTTTAGGAAAGTAGACATTTTAGGAAAGTAGTCATTCTAGGAAAGTAGTCATTTTAGGAATGTTGTCATTTTGGGAAATAGACATTTTGGGAAAGTGGACATTACGTGCCTAAAGGAACAAAATATTGCTGTGCTCTTTGCTTTATCCGTGGCAATTCTGTCCGTTGAAATCACGAAGAACTCACTAGCTACAACTTCCTAATAACTTGTTTGCTTAGAACTGAAGTTAAATATAATAAAACTTGAGATAAATAAAAAAAATAAAACTAAGGAATAAAACAATAAATTAAATAACTGACGCTTTGACTTGACGTTGACAAAGACAACTGGCGTGATGGTCCACAAACTAGAAAAATAAGTTTAGAAATGTGTTCTATAGAACATGTTTCTAGTTTGTTACTATCTTTAATTAGCAAATATAATTTTCAATATAAAGTCACGGGAAGTAGGTTTTTGTCTAGTTACGAACTTCAGTTTTCAATTTACAGACCGACAAAAAGTCGTAAGTGGTGTGCACATTTGTATGCACGATATAAAAGCTATACATTTACAGACTTTTGATTTGTCGTATCTACTTCGAGCATCTTCCGTCCCGTTCCGGCCCGCGTATCTAAGATGATTTATAAATACAACATTAGATAAAAGGACGTAAGTGAAAGAAAGGCAAGTATTGGTGCTTAGTATTTGTCGTAAACAAGAATAAGTATGATCTCTAAAGTATATTTAGGGCCCTTTTCCTGTCATGCGTATTTTCACACGCGCGCGGTTCTGGCCCGCATGCGGGCCGCACGCATCTTGTCTTTTGATACATTTTTTTATGTTTTTCCTATCATGCGGCTAGCACGCGCGCGAAACAGGAGCATGCTATCATCCGCATGCGGGCCAGAACCGCGCGCGTGTGAAAATACGCATGACAGGAAAAGGGCCCTTAAAACGGTTTTATGTATATTTTAAAGCATTTATTAGCTAAACTAGGGGTGTATGGGACCCTGCCAACACCTTCGGGGCCCAAGTCAAGCTTACCTGCCCGTGGTGCACTCTGCTGGTCAACGGACGAGACAATGGTGACCTGCCAACCAGCACTGAATCAGCGTTGCGGGTGACGATCCAACCCCCCTAAATAAACATGGCAGTACAAATCAAACCATGGCCCCAAGTTCCAGGCGGCTCCAGTTGCAGAACTGGCGTTGACGGGCGCCGGCCAAGCACTGGAACCAGGGGTGCTAAGAATCCCCGAGCGGCGCTCCTCCGTCAAACGACCAAAGCAAACCCACCCACGGACAACAGGCGTAGATTATCACTGATGACATATCAATGATTCCTAGACAGAAAAGTATTGAAATTACGATATCTTTCAGAATAAATAGTCTGATTAACGATTATTTCACTAGTTTTAAAGATTGCGTCCCTTACGACACGATTTTTTGGTTAAGGTGTCCTTTACGACATTTTGAGTGCTAAGGATTCCTTTTACTACAATGGCCGTTACGTACAGAAATGATAGTCATTTTGTAGTAACTATAAAGATCTATCACATTGAAATATTTTTTTGTGTGTTGTAAAGCACCGTGAATTTGTAAGAAAGTACTTGATAATTGTCGTAACTCACGTACAGATTATAAATTTGCCACGAAATTACTGTAAAAAAACCTTTCCGTTTAGCGTTTAAATATAAATTTTTAAGGGGTTTTCGTAGGAAGTTGGTATTTTCTTACAGTAAAATATTGTTTGTAAAAAGAAAAAGATATTATTTTTGTTTCCATCCGATAACCTTTTCACAAGAGACTTGAATTTAGTAACTTTGTGACCACAGGTAAGTTACAAGTCACTTTTTATTAAAGAGTTACTAATTTCAGATGTCTTAAGCCCTAAGCATGCAAGCCCCCAAGCAAACCTGAGCAGAACAGCAGTGTTGCGTATAACTTAATCGCGTGACAACCAATCAGAATACCTCGTATCCACGTACCGTGGCAGTTCCACTCAGGTTTGCATAAGCCATTATAATAATAATAATAGCCATCCCAGTTTTTATCTCAAAACTAGGATATAATTAAAACAATTAGATTAATTAAAATGTTCTCTTTAAAAAAAAACAGGTTTTACTTATCTTTCAGTCTTTCGCAAAAGTTGCGTGATCATGGCATGCTATGAGTAGCGTTCCGCAAATATTGTTTTCAAGAAAATTTCGCGGAATGATGCAATGTCATACATAATTAGCCTTGTAGCGTATGTTAATACTACCTCATTAGAATAATCCTACTAATATTATAAAGGCGGATGTTTGTGTGTGTGTGTTTGTTAGGACATTACGCTAAAACGGCTGATTAGATTGACATGAAATTTTGCACAAATATAGAAGAGTATCTAGAATAACACATAGGCTACTTTTTACCACGGAAAAATGTCTTATTCCTATGGGATCACGCATATTTCAATATTTTTGCAAAGGTGGCGTGACTGAGCCGATCCGCGTTTTAAATGTTTTCGCCGAAAACTAACAGCGACATCTCTTGGCGAGTAATGCTTTTTTCCCGCGGAATAATAGGTTGCAGCGGGTGAAACCGTTTTTATTTATTTTTATTTTATTTAACTTTATGCAAAATATACATGGGCGGACTTAATGCCAAGGGCATTATCTACCAGTCTACCTTAGGGCATGTGGAAACGGACGAGGCAGGTGCTAAAATAAATGCAATACAGCACTTAGACCAGTTACATGAAAAATAAAAAAAAATCTACTACTAATGTCAATATATATATAAATAACTATATAAATATATAATATAATAGAGATACCTTCACGGTAAATGTTGATCAGGCGCGACTTCACGCGAGTTATTTGTTGATCCGAAAACACATGTTGATCCGACGACTTAAGTTGATCCAATGTGCATGTCTGGTAACTAATGTGGCTCCGATCGGATCAACATCTGCACTCAGGGGACTAAAAGAGGACTAAAATAAAGTCTATGGAAATGTTGATCCGATATACGAATCCACCCTGCAGTAGATTTGGCGAATGTTGATCCGATTTGAATGAGCCAATCAGAGCACAGCAATGATTGGATTGGCTGAAATTAGCCGCGACGTTGCCATTTCGTACATTTGGCCGCACAAACTTAGAATTTATCTTCCGGCACTTTACTAACATGTTCGCGGGTGCTTACGCATCAGATTTTCCGCATCTTCGGGATCTGGTGCCACGCGCGACCACCGGTTTGGAGGAGCTTGACAAGGGTTCCACCTGATTTGACTCTTAATGGACTTTACTTCCGCCGCTGGTTGATGGCTTTGTACGCACACTTTGTACTTATGGCCATCACCGGATTTGTACTACCTGATGTGATAATCAGCGGTCTATCGGGTCCGAATTCTTTTGGGTCAAGCTCATCGGTCTTCCCCGGTCAACATAATCACCGCATGGCTGGAAGTCGCTCACTGGGCTTTCCTGAACAGGGTCCCACCTGATGGCCTGACTTGCCGGCGGTCCTCGAAGAAGACAAGAGCGAAAAGGAGTCCCATCTAACTAATTCGGGCGAAAGTGCTCGTATTAGTTGGGAATCTGTGTACAGGATGTAAAAAAAAATGTTGCGAAGGGTGACGGCGAACAGCAACAGCGAAAGGCGAACAGTGACGACGAAGAGCCAGTGTAAAGGACGACGTCAAAGGCCCACGGTAAAGAGCGACGGCGAAGGGCGACGTCGAAGGGCGATGGCAAAGGGCGAAGGGCAACGGCGAAGGGTGACGGCCAAGAGCGACGAAAAAGGGCGATGGTCAAAGGCGACAGCCTCCAAATACTTGGGGTAGAATTAGAAGATACGCTGGCATTTTCTGGGGTTGTCAGAAGTCCGAAGAGAGGTAGAGGACACGATAACCCTAGAATCAGGTCACCTTTTTTACTTCAGGGAAAGGAGCACACAGTCCCAGGGTGGCGTAGGTTTCCTCGTCAATAAAGCTCTCTGTGACAACGTGAAGGAGATCTGCAGCGTCTCGAACAGGGTAGGGTACCTCGTACTGAAGTTGACCGAGAGGTACTCTCTCAACAGACATTATGCGCCGACTTCGAGCAGCTCAAACGAAGAGGTGGAGGCCCTATACGACAACGTGTCGAAGGCCATACACCAAACCACAAAGATCCACTTCATTGTTGTCATGGGGGACTTTAACGCTAAAATGAAACAGGAGCACGGCGAATCAAGCTTGGGTCAGATGGCTACGGGAGCAGAAACCAGAGGGGCCAAATGCTATTCAACTTCCTTAGCAGACACAGGCCTGCTGCACTCCGCGGCGTAGATATAGAGTTGCAAGTACATGCGGCGGTGTCTGACGCCCTCTCCCAAGTCCGAAGGATCGCTCTCCAAGCAGTCCAAGGCGTTGCGTATCATTGCCGACGCGCCGATGTTCGTCCGCAATGAAGTCATTCGGACGAACCTAAAAGTCGAGACCTTGGATGAGTTCGTCTCCAAGCTTTTGACCAGGATGTTCGCGCGCGCAGACAGGTCAAACTTCGGACACATCTGAGGCCTAGCCCCGTACCACATGCGCCCTCCTGATTGGAAACCGTATCCCCGCAAGCTCGCTGTGGTGCAGGAGCTCGCGGAGGGTACTGACACACCGGACTGACCTTGGCCGCCGGCTGGTAGCGCGCTGTCATGCTGATAGCGCGTACCAGTCGGCGTCCCGCGCAGGATTGTTTTCACTGACCAAGTGACTTTACCTGACCATGACCAGCCGGCTGACGCGGGCCCGATTTTCCTTCGGGTCAGGCTCGCCGGCTCCCCGGATATTTCTCTTTTACCGCCGGCGAGAAGGCGCTCACTGGGCCTCCCCGGGCATTGGGGTCCCACCCGGTAGGCAACTCGCTGGCGGTACTGCTGGTCCGACTGCACACGGGCCTTAATTTTTGACCCTTCGGGCCGTGGTGAAGTGTTCCCACACTTACCACGGCCCCCTACCCCATGACCTACCCGTCTTCGCGGGCAGCGAAAGAAACAACCCCAGCAGGATTTTCCCATAAGGCGTCTCCCCGACGGCCTCACGGCCTTCGAGAAGACAACTACGACGACGGCGAGGGGAGAAATCAGTTGGTTGCCGCGCGCCGCACGTTACGCGCGCGCTCCGATGCCGTTCTCATTTCTTTACGAGATTTATTTTATTTTATCAGTTGTGTATTAAATAACTCACCTTCCTGCCTCATTCGTAAATTTTGTATAATAATGCAATTTTAATATTTTGTCTAATATTTGTGCTTTGTTTTTTTTTTCAATATCCTACGTTTAACGAAACATTTTATTTATGTTTTATTTGGGTGTAGAAATGTACTCCAGTAAACTTTTCGTAGGTATTTCATATAAATCTCGAAATTCGCATTCCTACAAAGCGCACCAGCTGTGACCTTCAGAGGTGTTCTGCGGCAGCGATATATTTCTTCTGGTAGCAAAGCTAGCCCATGGTTCAATGCCGAATGTAACCGCGCTGAAGCGCTAAAACAGACGGCTTACCTAGCGTGGGCTGACGCTCGATCGCGCAAAGCTCCGAATACTCGGGATTTAAAGAAAACCTACAATAAGGCCTCTAAGTCTTGCAAAAAGGAATAACGCAGAACACGTTTCAAGCAAATCGGCACTGTAGGCGCCAAACTTGCCTCCCATCCTGCTAGCAGTAAGGCATTCTGGTCTCTGGCAAAGGCAGTTGAGACCAATTTCTGCCAGCCTTCTTTGCCGCCATTGCAGAAACCTGATGGGTCGCTTGCTCACACTGCGGAAGAGAAAGCGAACCTGTTTGCTTCCCTTTTTGCGGAAAACTCGCGTCTAGATACCGCAGGTAAAACGCCACCAACGTTACCTAAGTCGGCTGCAACATGCCAGCCGTCTGTTTTCGCCAGAAAGAGGTACTTAAAATCCTGCGAAACCTAGACGTAAATAAAGCGAGCGGCCATGAGGGTATCCCTGCAATTGTTCTGCGTAACTGTGCGCCTGAGTTGTCTCCGATATTGACACGCCTGTTCCGCCTCTCACTGGAGACTGGTGTAGTTCCCCAATCGTGGAAGCTTGCAAACGTGCAACCTGTGCCCAAAAAAGGCAGCCGTGCTGACCCTGCCAATTATAGACCCATATCAGTCACCTCTATACTCTGCAAGACTATGGAGCGTGTACTAAACAATCGGCTCCAGGCTTACCTCGTGAGCAATGATCTCCTTAACGACCGTCAATACGGCTTCCGCCGCGGGCGGTCGACAAGGGACCACCTCGTGCATGCCACCCACTCATGGAGCGAGGCTATCGAGAGGCACGGCGAAGCCCTCGCCGTATCTCTGGATGTCTCAAAGGCATTTGACAGGGTCTGGCACGCAAGTCTTATTTACAAGCTTCCCGCCTACGGGCTACCTACTGGACTTTGCAACTGGATCGCAGATTTCTTGAGTGGACGGTCAATACGAGTGGTCCTAGAAGGACGCTCTTCAGATGAACAGGCTATTGATTACCGGCGTCCCTCAAGGGTCTGTACTTTCTGCAACCTTATTTCTGCTGCACATCAACGATATGCTCACGCCCGATACCTTTGGGTATGCAGATGACAGCACGGTTGTTGAAAGGTACCTGTCCAGTACAAAGGCCAGCAATGAATCTACTCAGTCTTGTCGAGAGGCCCTAGTGAGTCGCCTAAACTTGAATCTTGAAGCAATATTCGAATGGTGTGATGCAAATCTTGTCAAGTTTAATGCATCTAAAACACAGGCATGTCTATTCTCCACTAAACGGAGTCCCTTCGACCTGATTCCGACTTTCCGAGGTGTATCCGTACCGATTTCCGACCATCTTGAGCTTCTTGGCATGAACCTTTCATCTGACCTGAACTTTGGACAATATATTGAGTCTTTGGCCACGACTGCAGCAAAAAGACTCGGAATTCTCTCGAAGGTCAGGCGATACTTCACACCAGTACAGCTTTTACAACTATACCAAGCTCAAGTCCGTTCCTGCATGGAGTATTGCTGTCACCTGTGGGACGGGTCTGCCAAATACCAGCTGGCAGCCCTGGACTCGATTGAGAAGCGCGCCAAGAAACTCATCGCTGATAGGGCACTCATTGACGCAAAGTTACAGAGCCTCGAACACCGTCGCAAAGTAGCGTGCTTGTTGGTATTCTACAGGAGACATTTCGGGGAGTGTGCACAGTCTCTCCATGACCTGATACCTCCGTCACCTTTCCATCTCCGGTGCACGAGACGTCGGTTGGGATTCCACCCTTACATCGTAGACATCCCGCAAATTCGCACAAAGCGCTTCGCTTCTACATTTTTAATGCGAACTGCTAAGGAGTGGAACTCCCTGCCTGCGGATCTGTTTCCGGAACGTTATAACCTGGGCCTTTTCAAGGCGAGAGTGAATAGGCATTATCTGGGCGAGCATGTTCCATCATCGTCTGCATCGTCACTTAACATCAGGTGAGATTGCGGACAAATGCTTACTTACCCATAGTTTATAAAAAAAAAGTGTCCCATTAAGCTAAACAACTTTTGCTTTGGTGTCATATCTGTATCTCCTATAGTTAAGCAGGGTTCCTGTTGGTACACCTGGTGGCCTAAATCAAGCATGTACTTCAAACCTTCGAAGTTTATTGGTCAGCAGAAGCATCTCATTAAGTTGAACAACTTTTGCTTTGGAGTCATATTTTTATCTTCTATAGTTTAGTAGGGCTCCTGTTGGCGCACCTGGTGGTCTACATCAGGCACTCTAAACCTTTGATGTCTTTTAGCCAGCAGCAGCATCTCATCAAGCTAAACAACTTTTACATCGGAGTCATAACTGTATCTCCTATAAATAGTATAGCAGTGCTCCTGGTTGCCTACTTCAGGTACTTTAAACCTTCGATGTCTATTCGCCAGCAGAAGCATCCTATTTTTTTATTTTTTTTTTATCTATGATGGGTTTACTCTTGACCCCAATCTTACCCTAGAGCAGAGATGGGATCTACGGTGGAGCGAGCTTGCCCAGAAGATGCCTATTCACTCTAGACTTAAAGAGATTCAGGTTATATGCACTCGGAAATACAGACGCAGGCAGGGAATTCCATTCTTTAGCCGTGCGCATAATGAAAGATGATTTGAAGCGCTTAGTGCGTAATGTGGGTATATCAACTAAGAACGGATGGTAGCCGGCCGTGCGTCTGGATGTCCGATGGAAGAAAGGAGACGGTGGTATGAGCTCATGCAGCTCACGCGCACACTCTCCGAAGTGCAATCTGTAGAAGACCGATAGGCAAGCAACCTTGCGGCGGTGAGCCAGGCTGTGAAGCTTGGTCGCCACCAGTTTTTTATCGCCTATTAATCTCTTGGCTCTGCGTTCCACCGAATCCGGTGCAGCAAGTTGGTATTTAGCCGAGCCATCCCAAAGGTGACAGCAGTACTCCATGCAAGATCGGACTTGAGCTTTATAAAGAGTTAGAAGCTGTTCAGGCGTGAAGTACCGCTTGACTTTATTCAGGACGCCCAACTTTCTAGCTGCAATTTGAGCCTTGGACTCGATGGTGGTGCCGAAGTTGAGGTCAGAAGACAGCTCCATGCCAAGGAGTTGAAGAGTTTTGGTCACTGGAACAGATGTACTCCGAAAAGTAGGAGAAAAGGTGAAAGGACTCCTTTTTGCGGAGAAAAGACACGCCTGCGTTTTTGAAGCATTGAAGCTGACGAGATTGTCATCGCCCCACTGGGAGACGTTACTTAACGTCAGGCTCGTACGCTTAATCTTAGCCTTTCTCAATCTTTGGATTTTATCACCACTGGCTCCTGCACCGGACAGATATTTCTCGGTGACAGTACTGTCATCTGCGTACCCAACAATTCCTGAAGATAGAAGGTCATTGATGTGCAGCAGGAAAAGCGTCGCGGAGAGTACAGACCCCTGAGGAACTCCGGCGTCAATAGCCTTGAGGTCAGAGGAGCAGCCGTCTATGACCACTCGGATCGACCGTTCACTCAGGAAGTCAGCCACCCAGCTACAGAAGCCAGTGGGTATGCCGTACGCTGGAAGCTTGCTCAACAGACTCGCATGCCACACCCTATCGAAGGCCTTTGAAATGTCCAGCGACACTGCTATTGCTTCGCCGTGGTTTTCAATGGCCTCGCCCCAGCAATGCGTTACGTACACTAGAAGATCTCCCGTGGAACGCCCTCGGCGGAAGCCATATTGACAATCACTGAGAAGATCATTGTCTTCGAGGTACGAAAGCAGTTTGCAGTTCAGAACTCTTTCCATAACCTTACAGAGTACGGAAGTGATGGCGATCGGTCGATAGTTGCTAGGGTCGGCACGGCTACCCTTCTTGGGCACAGGTTGCACATTGGCAAGCTTCCAAGATTTTGGTACAATTTTTGACACGAGAGAGAGGCGGTACAAGCGTGTCAGTACAGGAGACAACTCAGGCGCACAATACCTCAACAATCTTGCTGGTATGCCATCAGGACCACTGGCCTTGTTCACGTCCAGACTGCGAAGGGCTCTACGGACCTCTTTATTGTGCACTGTGATCTCAGACATCAAAGAATCACAGTGAGGTAAGGTGGGTGGATATTTCGAGCCAGCGTCTATACGAGAGTTGCTCGCAAACAGATCGGCAAATAAATTTGCTTTCTCTGCCGCGGTGTGGGCAAGCGACCCATCAGGTTTCTGCATTGGAGGTAGTGAGGGACGGCAGAAGTTGAATTCGACTGATTTCGAAAGGGACCAGAACTACTTACTACCCGGTGGGTATGATGCAAGCTTTGCCCCAATACGGCTAATATGGTCGAACCTAGCTTTTCGTAGCACCCGTTATCAAGCGTGTTCGTCCTATCAAGCTAAACAACTTTTACCTTGGAGTCATATCGGTATCTCCTAAAGTTTAGCAGGGCTCCAGTTGGTGCACCTGGTGGTCTACATCAGGTACTTCCAACCTTCGATGTCTATTGGACAGCAAATGCGTCTCATCAAGCTGAACAAGTTTTGCTTTAGAGTCATATCTCTTATAGTTTAGCAGGGCTCCTGTTGGTGTACCTGATGGTCTACATCAGAGTAGAATCCATCTTTGATAACTAGGAGCCAGCAGAAGCGTCCCAAAAAGCTTAACATGTTATGCTTTGTAGTCGTATCTGTATCTCCTATAGTTAAGCAGGGCTCCTATTGATACATCTGGTGGCCTATATCAAGTATGTACTTCAAACCTTTGATGTTTATTGGCCAGCAGAAGTATTTTATAAAGCTGAACAGGTTTTGCTTTGGTTCCATGTCTGTGTCTCCTACAGTTAAGCAGGGTTCCTGTTGGTGTACCTGGTGGTCTACATCAGGTCCTGCAAACCGGTATCTCCTATAGTTTAGCAGGGCTATAAGTTGGTGCGCCTGATGGTCTACATCAGGTACTCTAAACTTTCGATAACTATTGGCTAGCAGAAGCGTCCCATCAAAATTAACAACTTTTGCTTTGGAGTCATATCTGTATCTCCTTTAGTTTAGTAGGGCTTCTGTTGGTGCAACTGGTGGTCTACATCAGATACTTTAAACCTTCGATGTCTTTTAGACAGCAGAAGCGTCCCATAAAGCTGAACAGCTTTCGCTTTAGAGTCATAATATCTGTATCTCCTAAAGTTTAGCAGAGCTCCTGTTGGTGCAACTGGTGGTGTACTTCAGGTACTTCAAACCTTCAATATTTATTCACCAGCATAAGCGTCTCATTACGCTGAAAAACTTTTACCTTAGAGTCATATCGGTATCTCCTATAGTATAGGAAGGCTCGTGTGAGTACACCTGGTCTACATCAGATACTTCAAACCTTCGATGTCTATTCTCCAATTCATAATATTAAGTTTGGAAGAATGGATATTTGGTCCGCGAAAGCTATCTTTCTTATCTTGTTACTCAAACGAAAAAGCATACTGTGTTCTTTGTCACACGAAAAACGCGACGTTGCCGCTTTGTGATCAAGTACCTATTCGTGAAGTTTGGCTCTGGATCTACTTAGTCTAAGTAAATGTGGCATATAAATCAAATATACTCTGGATCTAAAAAATCCTTTTCAGTGTGATTTTTTTGACCGTTAATGGATCAACGAATGTCGGTCAAATCGCTGACGAGTATGTTGAAATCGTGTCAGTGCAGATCCACTGACGTCACACGTGCAGGAAGGCCGGATCAAAGTATATCAGATCGCGCCGTGCGGAGCCGAGTATACACGCCAAAAAGGTGGATCAACATTTGTTCTAACTTCACACTGGAGCTACATTTACCGTGAACGGTTCATTATATATATATATATATTTAATATAATATAATAAGTATAAATACAATATATAAATATTAATTATACCTTAACAAGGAGCATAATGATCGGACAAACTAGGGAGGATTGTTTAGTTTCGTATCAAATGGGCGCGCGGTGCGATTTGCGTCTCGAGCCATTTCTTTTTGAGCAGACGGCGCTGGCAACACTGTTCGTCTTTGTTCCGTCCTGTGGCCGTGCGCTCGCATCGTTGATGCGAATTTTAATTATAAATGGTGTAATTTAGTGTGCTTTCGGTTTTCTCGTGTGGTTTTTCCCTGTTCGGTGGGGAAGTGAACCAAGTGGATTTTGGTTCCGGCGCTTTGATTGAGAACCACGCGGCCGCCGGCAACATAACCTCACTTTTTCGTTCGCTCGCGTCGCGGCTGCCGATAGTCACATATTTTTAATTGTTTTTTTTTTATTGGGGGCCAACGGGGCTGATTTCTCAGAAATCTTTTAGTTTTGCGTTTTGTACGGCAAACTCTTTGCTGTCGCAACCAGTAGTGTGCGGGAGAAATCTTTGTTTTGTGTGTTAAAAACATTATTTGAGGTCGAACTGTGAACTAGTGAATAATAGAGTGATAAACTAAGGTGAAACCAAAATTGTTGGAGGGACGGAGTGCCACACGAGCTGGTGTCCGGGTGCAGTAAGTCTAGTATCTAAATCCCTATCCAAGTGTCTTCCTCAAACCCTGATACCTTTTTTCCTGTCAAAAACTAGACTTACAAGGGAACGGCGGCGTCATAATTCGCACGGTAAGCAATTCGCTGCTAGGTCCTGTATAAGTACGTTCATTGCAGTGATTTAGCAACATTACGTGGAGGTCACCACCCTGATGACCTTTAGTACAACCGGAACTTGGTATATTTATTTTAGATATGTGCTGTGGTGGTGCAGTTAAATATTAGTAGGAGATTGTGAGAGAGCCGTCGCAAACTTTGCAAACAAAAATTTCTCGGCCGGAAACTTTCCGGAACAAAAATTCTCTCATTAAATTTATTTTATTTAGCTATAGTAAAGAGCACTACGAATCGTAGTCAAATGTTGTTCCGAGGCTGATCGACCATTTAGTTTTAGATTTTAAGATAACTTTAATTTGCTTCCACTGCGCTAAGATCAGCTTCGGAATCAAACAAGGATAGTTAAATTAGAAAAATAATTTATGTAATATTATGCAACCAAAAGCATGTATGAAACAACTGATTAAGGCGACTCGAGCGACTTGAGGAAATGTTCACGCAATCTGATCTTGAACACCTGGCGACTGGGAGCTTTCCTTATTTCGAGAGGCAGGTCATTCCACAGCATAGCAACCCTGACCGTAAAAGAATCTCCAAGAAATCCCGTACGACATTTTTTACCCGCTAGCAGCAGGTTATCAGATGAGCGCGTTTGCCTTTCGTGAGTATCACAAAGATATCGGAATTGGTCCCTCAGGTAAGGTGGCGCATTAGGCTCATTCAAGATAGCGTAAAGTACACATAAAGCTCGTACATTCTGCCGCTGCCGTATCGGAAGCCACTTCAATTTTTGACGATATTGAGACACGTGGTCATATTTGCGAAAACCAAATACGAACCTGATACACCAGTTTAGCAACCTGTCTAACTTGTCTAGTAGATCCGTATTTAAATCAACAAAACACACGTCAGCATAGTCAATAATGGGGATAACGAGTGCCTGGACTAATAAGAGTTTAGTCGGTATTGGTAAGAAGTTTTTCAGCCTATAAAGTGAGCGTAACGACCAAGAGACTTTTTTACTGACGTGCAACATGTGTGGGATCCAACTCAGATTAGAGTCAATGATCAGACCGAGATTCCGAACACTGGGGCTCAAAGGCACCCTTGCACTATTGTACACTATATCAGACAAGGTGGTCTGATCAATGCGTTCCAATAACCGAGAGCTGCCGATCAATATCGCCTGACACTTAGTAGGATTCACTTCAATCCCAAACCTTCCAGACCAGACCCGGATTGTCTCGAGGTCAAGATTAACCTGTGCAATCGCCTCATCAACGCTGTCGACGTCAGACTGTGCATAAATCTGTAGATCGTCAGCATAGAGGTGATAGGAGCACTGGAGATCCGCAGTAATGAGATTAATAAAAATTGAAAAAAGTATGGGAGAGAGTATCCCACCCTGCGGAACACCAGCCTCCACATCACACCAATCAGAAATGATCTCACCAACTCGCACCGCCTGACGCCGACCACGCAGATAAGACGAAAACCACTCTAAACTCGTCGAACACAATTTAAGGTTCTTGAGAATGGACAGCAGGATATCATGGTCAACTGCGTTAAAAGCATTTGAAAAGTCGACAAGACCGAGCACTGTCACTTTGGTATCGTCCATCCCAGCTCTGATGTCCTGTGTGATCTTGAGCAAAGCAGAAGTGGTGCTGTGACCCCGACGAAATCCAGACTGGTACGGGCTGAGCAGATGGTTAGTAAAAATATAGTCTGAAAGTTGTTTGTGCACACAAGCCTCTAACACCTTGGACAAAAAAGGTAATATTGAGATTGGCCGTAAGTCCTTCATAAGCGTGGGTTGGGAAATTTTTGGTAAAGGCCGTACATATGCTTGGCGCCAGAGAGAGGGGAATTGACCAGTACGAAGGGAAAAGTTTATGATGTGAGTGAGCGGAGCCAGTATATATTCGATAAGAGTCACAATCATGTATCGACTTATTTGATCGCACCCAGTGGCATGAGACTTAATATGCACAATCGCTCTGCGCACCTCTTCTTCGGTCACCTCCCTAAAAGTGAAATGGTCAGGATCTGTAGACAAAAAACTTGCCAGATATGACAGGGTACAATCCTTGGTGCTATGGTCAAGTGTCGCAGCTGATGCAAAGTGCTTGTTTATGTCATTGGGCTGGAAAGTGTTTGGAATGGTGACGGCATCGGCACCATGCTTTTTTCCTATTCCCAAAGTACCCAGAAATTTCCATGTATCGGCTGGTGAAGATACTGCAATATTTTCATGGATAAATTTCCGTTGACGGGCAGCTAGTATTTTTTTAAGATAGTGTCATACATTTATCTGCACAAGCTAGTTTAGTAAGAAGAAAATACAAAAAAGCATATTTTAAAAAAGAAATCACAATTTGAAATATAAGAACTATCATTATAATTGCAATTAAAAGTGCACCTTTAAAGTAGGTAAAACAATTAGTTTAATAATAGAATTACCTACCATCTTATATTATAAAGGCGGATGTTTGTGTGTGTGTTTGTTAGGACATCACGCTAAAACGGCTGATTAGATTGACATGAAATTTTGCACAAATATAGAAGAGTATCTAGAATAACACATAGGCTACTTTTTACCACGGGAAAATGTCTTATTCCTATGGGATCACGCATATTTCAATATTTTTGCAAAGGTGGCGTGACTGAGCCGATCCGCGTTTTAAATGTTTTCGCCGAAAACTAACAGCGACATCTCTTGGCGAGTAATGCTTTATTTCCGCGGAATAATAGGTTGCAGCGGGTGAAACCGTAGACGGGCAGCTAGTATTTTTTTAAGATAGTGTCATACATTTATCTGCACAAGCTAGTTTAGTAAGAAGAAAATAAAAAAAGCATATTTTAAAAAAGAAATCACAATTTGAAATATAAAAACTATCATTATAATTGCAATTAAAAGTGCACCTTTAAAGTAGGTAAAACAATTAGTTTAATAATAGAATTACCTACCATCTTAATTTGAATTTAGTACACAAATTAAAAACAGTTTAACTTAACTAGACCAAGGTGTATTCGCGCAATAATTTGTTTTATTACCCGTAGTGAAAAAAATTAAATTGTTAATTAAAAACAGTATCACCAAAGTACCTACTAAAAACAAATTTTTATGCTGTGTTACCGGCAAGCGGGCTTTTATTCAAACTGGTGAATCTATTCATCTATCTAAACCTTAGCAGTTACCTACGTCACATGATATCAAGATAAAACGCATGGCAACAGGTTGGAAAGGTTGTGCTAAGCAAGAATAAAGACCCGTAGTTGTCCTGTATTCATAGAGTACGTTATATGAGATCGTTACAAAGCATAGATTCATGGCAGCTTTTAGAGCTTTACGAGTAGAGAAAACCTAAAATAGTCGGAAATTCTTCGAAAAGTAAACATTTCTTCAATAAAGACCGTTTAAATCATGTCATTAGACATTTATGATCCTAATACGCAGCATTTCTTTTTAAAGAGCTAGACTTATAATTTATACAGCCAGCAGCATTTCTACGGCAAGTAAGACCTTGGTGTCTGAATTTTTGTATATGTAGCACTGCCATCGCTATCATGCAGATGGTGAGTTTGAAGTCTTCGACGACAGCAACAAGAATAAACTAGATAAGAAAGCAAAAACTAGCAGGTTCCTAATTTTACCTGACATTATAAGACATTGAGCCAAAAGCCGGGCTTTTCTTTAAACGCTGCCAGCAGGTGAGCATGGTCGTGCACTGACGCGTGACACTAGTAGGTTCAAATTCAGATATTCTTTTACGAAGTAGTTCATTTCATCCCATTGACCCATCCCAGAGTGGCAAAAGAACGTTTAAATTTATCTAGTAGGAATTTGCACGTGACAGTTTGTTATGCCAAATGGTAGAAAGGATAATATGTAGTTGAAGGTTTATCCCTGCGGGTGTCAAGAGAGAGAAGAGAAGATCACTAGATGAGTTGGACTTCTACTTATTTACAGCCTCCTTAAGGAAAGTGACATCAAAACATTCTGTATGTAATTAATAACTGTGTAGTAAAGGCATTTTCTTGAGATCGAAACCGTAAAAATGTTGTAACGGACTCATTTATGAAAAAAATAATATCGTAAAAGACACAGAATTTTCCAAGTGTTACGAGGAAGTGTAGTTGTAAAGAAATTTTCCCGAGATCTAAGACGAAAAAATGTCGTAAGGGACGTTTCAATAACAAAATTTATGTCGTAAGTGACCTCGAACATTTCAAATATTTTATGGAAGTTATGCTGTAAATAACATGCAGCGTCTATTCGTTTGTAGTTGCGACATTTTCAGCCAGAAGTTTTTTAGTTTTTGTTTTGAATTATGTAGTATAAGCAATTCATAATTGTAAAAAGCCTTTACAGCGTACCCCCACTATATGTTGTACATATTTTGTGGTAACTTACTACAAAATCAGCCATTTTCTGTCCAAATTCTTGACTTACTACAAAGTGTTTTTTGCTTATAACTCCTTCATTTTTCAAGATATCGCTGCGTGGATAAGACAGATCGATAGAGAATAAAAAACTGCATATTCTGAGCTTTTAATGTCCCTTACGACAAAATGTCCCTTACGACATTTAAGATTAAAACAGTCGATATTGTAACGGAACGTGCTGAAGCGATTGGCGGCAAATGTCAATACAAACGTCATTCTGAAAAAAGGACGCCGTGCCGACAGAGTTTTCATGTTTGTAAAAGTTTGTTTGAAGTAAAGCTTGGCCAGAAAGAGTAGAAATTAAATAAAATGGAACTAAACTTTTTCTGTATTGGCAACAGTCAAACAATTGTCAAACATCAGTCAAATTGTCAAAACAAGGAAAGCTTTTCGAAGCTATTTATTGCTTTTGCTATAAAATACACGTTGATTGGTAATATTCGTGCTTAAAATGGGTAATAGTAGGTTGTTGACGAGGATGGAAAAATAAGACGTTGACTGACGAGTAGAGTTTGAAGTCCGAGCCGCAGGCGAGGACTTTAAAAATACGAGTCTGGCAAAGTCATTTTCCCCGAGGCTTACATAGTGCTTTTCTCAAAAAATGCTAGGAAATTATAAAGATATTAATTTATTTTATAGTAATTTGATATAAAAAGTTGTTTTACTGATTACTAAGTCAAGATGTGGAATTGGAGTTATTCTTTTTTATTTTGTAATTTCTGAACGATTTCGATATCGCGCCAGAAAAGTTGTATTGGAATTCATTGCTGGTGTGTAAAAATGAAATCGTTCAGAAATTACAAAATCACAGACAATGTCAAATTTTCTGGATTGTTTTTTTGAAAGAAATTGACATATTTCCTAGCATGTTTGAGAAAAATAATAAAAAGAGTCGCCAGAGAATTCATATTTAGTGTTTCAAAGATGTGCTTGGCGGAATATCATGCCGGAAAACTTCTTATCGAGCTGGATGACTTGTACAAGCGAGTTGCTACTACGAGGGGTGATTATACGCTTTAGTTTCATTTAATTTACGTAGTTTACTATTTATATTACAATAATTGTCAGGTAAATGAGTTGTAAATATTACGACAATAAAGTTTTCTTTAGTTTTAACTTAAAGTGAGAGGTTATGTTTACATTTGAGAAATGTGGTATTTATATAGCGTGACTGCGCAATTTTGGTCGTTACATACTATTATAATGTTTTTAACTTTGATTACAGGAAAATCTGAAATAACAATCTGACGTATAATTGAAGAAGGAAATAAAAATGATTGCCAGTTTTCAACACCTGGAAAGCATAGAAAAGCCGACCGCAGGTTGGATTAGATGAAGAAGATGATCAAATTTACAATATGTCTGATGTGGATGTATTTGGACAGTGATGATGATGATGATGCGTGATGATTGTAATGCTTGGTTGTAGTGCCTAGACGAGTGTAGATAAAATTTGTTACATAATAAATAAAGGACTTGATATTACTCTAAGCTTGTTTAGTTTTTTGAGCAAAGTTAATAAAAACTATTAAACTGTATCAACACTATCAAATTGTCGCGAACTATCCCGCCGTAACAATAACATAAAATTCAGTACCGATGTGGCGCAGTGGTTAGCATGCCTGCCTGCCACGCAAAGGTTCCGGGTTCAATTCCCGGTGGGGTCACTCACAAAGTTGTTATTTATCACTTTGTGAATTTGTTCCCAGTCTGGTTAGGACATTGCAGGCTGAACACCTGATTGTCCGCAAGTAAGATGGTTCCGTGCTTCGGATGGGCACGTTAAGCCGTCGGTCCCGGTTGCTGTCTATGATGGCAGTCGTTACACAGCCATGTCAGAGGCCTGCTACTTGTAGTAGGCGGTTGAAAAACTCTGACACCAGGGTTCATCGGGTCGTTGAACGACTCCGGTGTCCCACACGAAAAGAGAGAGAGAGAGAATTCAGTACCAAAATCATTCAGTCCAACTATTAGATGTTGCCATGTAAACGAGAGTGGCGCCATCACTTTTTATCTACTCTTTCTGGTCAAGCTGTTTACCTTAACAGCCACAACAGTCCACTGCTGGACATGGGCCTCCCCCGTATTGGGAGGTATTGCCATACTCACCACGCTTGGCAGGCGGGTTGGCGAGCGCAGTGCAAGATGTTTAATTCACAGGGAACGCTGCTGCCCATTCCCTGGATAATTATCCCTTAGTCGCTTTTTACGACACCCACGAGTAGAATTGGGGTGATGCTATTCTAAGCCGGCATCACACGGCAAGCCGGCATCACAGCTGTATTTTCTGTAAATCTAAGAGAAATAAAAGACTGTGAGTTCATAAAATTGAACTTCTGTTTTCTTATTCAGAAGTTGGATTACAAAGGAACCTGAAAATGAAGCGTTTTAAGCAAAAAAGCGACAGTGCTTATGCACGAGCTACAAAAACTGCTCGGCTTTCTACTGTAAACAGTGCAGGATCAGTCCGTATAGAAACTATAAGACCTCCAAGCTATGTGCCTCCTAGGCTCGACTCGGACGAAGATATACGACCAAATGTACTGCTGGAAAGTTTGTTGACACAAAAGTTAGAAAAGATGGCCCAAAATTGTGTCCAGTCACGTCCGACGCGCAATTTGTCTGGTGAGAAGATAATTCCTACTTTTGATCCTGATATGAAAGAATCCAATGCTAAAGAATGGTTAGCAAAAATTGACCAGCTGGGACTGGTCCACAAATGGGACGATTACTCAAAGATAGTTATTATGCAAACACGCCTAGCTGGTCAGACACAATTGTGGTTTAGTCGCCTAGATAGCTATGATCGAACTTGGGAACAATGGAAGGCCTTACTATGCTCTGCATTTCCACGCAATTATGACTATGCTGTGATTTTAGAAGAATTAGTAGCAAGGAAAAAGTTAAAAACCGAGACATTCACTCATTATTACCATGAGAAGCTTGCTATGTGTCACCGCTGTCGATTAGATGATACTGCTTCACTATCTTGCATTATTAGAGGCTTACCTTCTGACTTACAAAGCAATGCAAAAGCTTATATATGTGAAACTCCTGAAGAATTTTATATTGGATATTTATCAGCCTTTGAAAGTTATGAGCAAAAAATTTATCCAAGAAGTACCACTTATCATAATGATTATCCTAAGGCAGAAATCAGAAGATCTGTCAACCCAAATAATATTCTGTTTACTTCTCGACAAAATGTGCAAGCAAATACAAGAAAAAACTGCTACCGGTGTAATTCCAATGAGCATTTTGTTAAGGACTGTCCAGTTCCAGACCGGCGAGTTTGCAAAATTTGTGCTCAAACTGGTCATGTAATGAACAATTGTCCGAAGCTAGACACCTTAATTGCAAAAAATAATAAAACTGCAGCAGTAAACATTGTTCAGGAGACAGATACAATGTTAAAAGGTTTTACTGGTGATGTTGTGCCTGCTATAGGAAAAATTAAGTTAATTAAAAATTAAGTTAAAAGTTAAGTTGTCTATTAAAGTTGATGAAATGGATTTTGATACTACAGCAGAGGTGACACATTTAAAACTACCTGGTGATGTAGAAATGATGGTTGGACAGCCTATTATTAACTCAAAAGGAATACTATTAAAAATAAGACACAATACATGTATACTTCAAAAAGATGATGAAGAAGAAAGAGATGATAAAATTAAAGTTACACTGCAGACAGACATAAGCATACCTTCAAAGGGATCGCAAACTGTAGATGTGAACATTATTTGTAATACCGCTGATCTTGGAGGAAGGCTAGGTATGGAGACGCCATACGAAGAACTTCCACTCTGTCACGGCCTATGCCCACTTGGGCTTATCTTATTACAAAAACCAGTTGCTGTCAGATCTTTTACTAGAACGAGTCCAGTCGTGCATGTCAAATGAGCTCCGATAAAAAGCCGAATTGTAGAGCTAATAATGCCTTTAAAATATGTAAAAATATAAATTTACAACAGAACGATATCACTTTTCATCTGAAAGTATTCCTCCAGTACAATATCACTAAATAATATATAAAATTAGTGATTGAAAATTTTACATAAGTGTTGCCAGTAAGTCGTACAAAATGTCTGATGTGGAGTTTTTTTAGGTGGATCTACAATAAAATAATTGTATTTTGTTCCTTTTGTTATTATTTTGTGTCGAACAATGGTGTTAATCATAGTATCGTTAATTTACAAATAAAGATTATAATATTCCACCATATAATAGGTAACAAATAACGATCTTAGTTTATTGATGCCTTTAAAAACAGTAAATAGCTTGCTAAGTAAGATTAGAATGTTAGTTTGGGATTGTTCTACTTATTCAATGATGTTCATTTCCAGTCGATATTCAATGAAAAAACGATAATTTTAACTTGAAGTATCGAGCCACACTCAACCCAAGCTAGTGCAGTGACCCAAGTAATACAAAACGTCGATACTTTTTCTATCGCCATAGTTACAAACCTATACTATGTAAAGACGGTCTGTACCGAAAACTTTGCAAGCATGATCAGATTATGAAATTGAACAAATTTTACTATGGATTTTGGGAAACCCTGTGTTTAGTTTCGTACCATACGCGCGCGAATACGATTTGAGTTTCGCGCCATTTCGTCTGACGGACCGCGCGGCCTGTGACGTTGACGGCCCGACCGGCGCCATCTTACATTCCATTCTCGCCCCTGTGCGCCGCGCGGCTGACGATAGCCATCTTGCATTGCTTTGTTCTCTCGGTACCCGTGTGCGCCGCGGCCTGTTAGGCACATATTTTAATGTAATTTTAGTGTTTTTATTATTCGCATGCGCAATTGCTGCCAGGGAAGAGTTCCCTGTTCGGTGCGGAAGTGAAACCAAGTGAATAGTGGTTTTTGCGCTTTGAATGCGAACTGGGCAGGTTTCTTGATTGGGGGCCAACGTGGCCGATTTCTTGTGCGAAAGAAATCTTTTGTTATTCGCGTGTTGAAAACAGCGAACGTTTAAATGATATCTATTTTTGCTGTCGAACTATGAACAATAGTGAACTAAAGTGTTTGTGAAAATTGTTGGAGTGACGGATTGCGAGCTCGAGCTGGTATCCGGATGCCGTGAGTCTAGTGTTTAAGTTCCTATCCAAACGTGTTCCAAAACCCTGATACCTGTTTCCTGTCATATCTAGACTCACAAGCGAACGGCGCCATACATACCACACGGTGAGCAATTCGCTGGTAGTTTTGTATAAGTACTTTATTTGTAGTGATTAGCAACATTGCGTGGAGGTCACCAACTTGATGACCTTTAGTACAACCAGAACTTGGTACATTTACTTTAGATATGAGCTGCGGTAGTGCGGTAAAATATTAGTCATCTTGTAGGAGATTAAGGGCCGTCGCAGACATTGGGAAACAGAAATTTCTCGAACAGAAATTTCTCGGTACAGAAAATTTTCTCATTAAATTTATTTTATTTAGCTATAGTAAAGAGCACTACGAATCGTAGTCAAATGTTGTTCCGAGGCTGATCGACCATTTAGTTTTAGATTTTAAGATAACTTTAATTTGCTTCCACTGCGCTAAGATCAGCTTCGGAATCAAACACCCTGATTTTGTTCGAGTTTCATTGAAAATTAATGTCAGTCTCAGCTGATCGGGTGACATCGGATGTCAGCCGACGTGGCGCAATGGCTAGTCCGACTGCCTGTTCAATTCCTTTCGCTCACAAAGTTGATGTTTATCACCTGGTCATTATATACTATTTGACTGGTCAGGACACTACACAGGCTGAATCACGTGATTGTCCGAGAAGCAAGATGGTTCCGTGCTTTGGAGCCATGTTCAGCCGTCGGTCCCGGTTGCTGTCTATGGTCACTTAGACGGCTGTCGTTACACAACCATTTCAAAGGCCTGCTTCATTCAGTAGGTGGTTGAAAAGCACTGGCACCAGGGTTCATCAGATCGTTGGACGACTTGGTGTCCTTTAAACTGTTTAAACTTAAGTGCGACATTTTAACTTTAATTACATATATAAAAAGGATTTCGCACTTACCTACTTCTTATTACATCGCGGTTTCGCGACCGTTTCGGTCCAGTCGGTGGTCTTTTATCAGCCGGAAAACTCAGACAAAACACGAATACTTGAAAATTTACTTTATAAATATTTGTGTCCGGTGGAAATCGAACCCACGAGCCTCGGCGTAGAAGACAGGGGTACTACGTCATCGGGATAGTCGAAGTTATTATGTATGACTTGTTGTATAGATGGTTTTTTAGTAAATTCCCTTACATAATATCCTATGATACTTAATGATCAGTAAATAGAAGGTAGGTATTGCATTGATTGTACCTACATAATTGTATTATCTGGTCTATGGGGAAAGAAATTTATATTTTGGTTAATTTATACCTAATGCAATATTTAAAATGATGTTATTGCGCCCATATTTCTATTTACTACAAAATCCTATTCTCAAGAACTAAGTTGCTTTTGAAAATGCAATAATATGACACAATATTGAGTAGACTGATGTAATTAATCGAAAGGTCAAGTATCGATATTGTCGATTCCAACACTAGCTTGATTTGACAGCTTTACCTCTCCCCCCGCAAAAAATGGCAGAAATATTTGTATAGAGTAAAGTAGCTATATCCACTCCCTTCCGGGCCGGAACGGGACGGAAGATGAGTTGCTCGAAGCCGCTGATGTTAATGTGTGTACTATCGCCAGCTCATCAACCTACCCAGTGTGGGTATGTACGAAACTTGTTGGGTTATGTGTCAAAACTGTCATCTGCCAGTCACGCCTTATCTGTAATTTACTGCAGCTAAGTTTGACAGTCCATGTGGCTCAGTGGTTAGTACGGCTGCGTGGGAAACAGAAGGTTCCGGGTTCAATTCCCGGTGGAGTCACTTACAAAGTTGATATTTATCATTTGTGAGTTTGTTCCCAGTCTGGTTAGAACATTGCAGACTGAACCACTTGATTGTTCCGAGCTTCGGAGGGCACGATAAGCCGTCGGTCCTGGTTGATGTCTAAGATCACATTGATGACTTAAACGGCGGTCGTTACACAACCATGTCAGAGGCCTGCTACTAGTAGGCGGTTGAAAAACTCTAACACCAGGGTTCATCCGGTCGTTGGACAAATCGGTCTATCGAAGAAGAAGAACTGCAGTAAAGGACTAGAAAAATCAGCGTGCATCTCTTTCAGGCCAAGTCTGATAATAAAAGTAGATAGTAATAGCCGATTTGGCCACCAAGGTCATGTGAAGGTCATGACGTCTGTTTGTTTGTATTTTGTATGTGTGTGAGGTTAGCCCGGTGCGAGGTGGCGCGTGCTGCGTCGGCGGTGATAGTTCAGAGGGGTGGATGTTGTAGCCGCTTGTCGTGGGGGTGAAATCGTTGAAGGGGTGTGGTGTGAAGCGAGCCCGCGGTATAGAGCTAGATTTGTCGATGTCATATCTAAAGAAAACGGGATGCGGCAGAGCGTGGGCGTCGTAATGATGATAAAATGGTGAGTAACAGCCTCTGATTCATGAGGCGTGACGTTAATTAGCGAAATTATGCATTTTTTTTTTGCAAACTACCTAATTAACCTTAAAAATTAACTACCTAAACAAGGTTGAAATATATCATCCAGTTGTTGCGTAGGTATGTTGTGACGTTGTATCGCTTTAACATTGGAGTAGTACCCAATTTAGGCGCCTGTTCCACCTATCCCTACTGGCCTATCCCCCCTAGTAGGGAAGAGCGGAATTTTTTTCCTTTCTTTTCTACTAGGGGGGATACGTCTTCCACATAGTTCCACCATAATAAGGTATAGTCAGAGAGAAAAGTATTCAGTTAAAAGAATTATAGAACTAATTTATTGGGCAAAAATCAAGCCTCCGTCTAGGCTCTTATCACACAAGCGGTTTAAGAGCAGATGCGGAGGGGAGGCGGAAGCGTCGCAAATTTGTTGCGGACGCACGGCAGACTTACAACGTTTTGGTGAATATCGCCGACATCCGCTGCGCGTCCGCAACATATTCGCTGCGCATCCACCTCCGTTCCGCATCCGCTACCCCAATACCGCTTGTGTACAAAAGCCTAAGGAACAGCCAAGGTCTAGACAAGATCTACTAAATGACAGTTGTCAAACTCAAACATGGTTTTTCTCAGTAAATATTATAGATTACAAGTTTCTTGGAAATAGACGAGATGATCATTTCGAGTGACAGCTGTCAAACTTTAAACGCGTTTTTCTCGGAAACTATGCATGCCAGTAGAGATGGGTAATGGGTTAAAACCCATTCCACCCATTTGGGTTCAAACCGGGTTAAAACCCAAATCACCTAGTTTTAACCCATTATAACCCATTTTTGTGGGTGAAAATGTTCAATATAAAATAAGTAAATTAAAACCCTAGGTCTAGTGAAAAATATTCGTGCTAGCTTGTGAAATGAAAACCAAAACCACTCATTCAGCTTAAAAACCAACGTGTTAGATTAAAATCACTTATATTCTAAGAAAACTAGCAAAATGACTTCGACTTTTGAAATAACTTTACGGGCCTATATTGGAATCTGTTTGGACACCTTCTAATACGACACTCAAGAAAGTCTGTGATTAAGATTATCTTAGCTGCTATTCCGAACACTGCAGCCAACAGCCGACAGCCAATTGCATATGCTGCAACGGCAGTTGCAGCCGTTGCAGCACTACTGGTTTGTATGGAGTTCTATGGAACGCTATCCGAAGGCTGCAGCCGACAGCACATGCTGTTGGCCGCTGCAGCATATGCCGCAACTGCCGTGACTGCAGATCAGTATTGCGAGACGTATACGCACGTATCTATTTTTGCTATTTTGCTATAAAACGTAAAATGTGTGGTTCAGAAATAATTATGAAGTAATTAACTATCATAATTATTAAAAAACTAAACCACACAGCGGTAATTTCAAAGGTACCTACCTATTATACCTACCTAGGTTCGAGTTGCGGTACACTGAATTGTACCAACTAAGTACTTACAGTTCGTGTGTGAGTTACCTGTAGGTACCTATTATAGCTACCTATGTACCTACCTGCTACTCTGCCGTGTGATGCTAGCTTAGAATAACATCACCCCGTTTTTCCTGTGGGTGTCGTTAGCAGCGACTATGGGTCTCGAAGGTAACATGTGTATTGCAATTTTAGGCGACAAGCTGACAACCTGTCACTATAGTGATACACGACAATAGCTAAAACGGCCCTTAAATAATTTGTTAGACGTTGCGATAACGAAAGTATTTTTACGGCCGTTGAAGCCCTGCCTACCCCGCAAGGGTTTAAGACGTGATTTATGTATGTAGGTACCTATTAACCTGCAAGTCTACATGCAACTATCGGCAGTCACGGCATGTGCTGTCGGCTGTCGGCTGTCGGCCGGTGCCTTCGGAATCGCATGTGCTGCAACTGCCAACAGCATGTGCTGCAACTGCCAATAGCTGCAGCCGTTGCAGCATATGCTGTCGGCTGTCGGCTGTTGGCTGCAGTGTTCGGAATAGCAGCTTGCCAAGATATGATGACGTCATCTTTTTTGAACCAGAAAATTTATTTTTGTTCTGAAATATGTCGTGTGCGTTATCAAGTAATAGGATGCCAATTCTAAAGATACTTATATCACATTATTGTATATTAGTAATTTGTTGTAAAATAAATAAGATAATTTTCAAAACACACCATGTTTAGGCTCCTCTAGATACGATAAGGTTGAATCATTATTTGTTAAATATACCTAATATGATGTGTAATACCCTCAAATTCACGTCCCGATTTTCCGCTTAATGTGATCCAAAGGAAAAAGAAATGATTCAGGTCAACCATCTAGGTGGTAAACTTGCAAACAATCTGCTTGCTGAAATGAACGAATCTCAGTTCTTTCTTACAGTGATCAGCTGAAGGTTAACTGCTCTGCTGGTATTGATGGCGTTAGTGTATCAGTTGTCAAGCACATAAAAGACATTATTGTTTCGGTTGCCGCCACAGGCCACAACCACAGGCGGCAACCGAAACACACAGCAAAAACACAATTTTGACAGAAAAGCAAATCACCAAGTCATGTTAAAAGTATGTTAACTTAAAAAGAAAGATATAATAGAAAAATAAAAAAAAGAGCAACATTTAGGTAACATCAAAAACAGAAACTAAGCATAATGTATGTATGAAAGTGTGTGTATGAGTCTGTGTGTGTGTGTGGTGTGTGTGTGTGTGTGGTGTGTGTGTGTGTGTGTGGTGTGTGTGTGTCAGTGGGTAAATCTGCTGTTGTAGAAGATTCTCAGCTGCTGGTAGGAAAGTGACCTTAGATGATTAGTCAATATTATTTTAGCATGTCGAACGGAGCAGTGCTTGATATCACAGTTTTTACATATTTTGTTGTATACGTCTGCAGACATATCATATATTCCATATGACGCTGAGCAAACCGGGAACAAAAAACAGTTTCACTTTAAAGATTCTTTTCTTTAGTATGATTGGGTATTCATCAGAGTTGAGAACTTTTCGATGCATTACCAAAACAATCTTTGAGATGTAAAGCTGACGTACGCTTAAAACACTCGCTTCTTGGTAAAGGGACTTTGTTGGATACATAAAGGGTTTATTAAGCATGGCCTTCAAAATTGCACGCTGTGCACGCTCTATGATCAGCATAGACGAAACCCCAGACCCTCCCTAGGCAGAGATACAGTAGCTAAGGATGGACTCAATGAGGGCTTTGTAAACTATTTGTAATATTGCTTTGTCCGCACAATTCCGCAAAGATCTCATAATATGAATAAGTTTTCTGGTCCGTATGGCAGTGGCACTAATATGAGCTTTAAATGAGAGGTTCTGGTCAATGGTTACGCCTAGATATTTAATTGCTTCTGCTCTTTCAATTGAAGGGCAGGAACATTAATAAGCATTGCAATTTGAGTGGACCTGAATTTTAGGACAATGATTCGCTTTTGAGGCCGAGGTTTTATGGAAACATATATATTTAGTTTTAGTTACATTTAGAGACAGGAGGTTTCAATTTAACCAGGCCTTTATCATATACATTCCTCGCTCCGCACGCTCAAAAGCAGCTGACCAGGTGTTCTCACGGAATAATACTACTGTGTCGTCAGCATAACAGATAACTTTGGAAGTACCAGAGAGTACATTTTGAATATCATTGACATAAATAATGAACAGGGTAGGGCCATGTACGCTCCCTTGTGGAACACCATAATTGATCGGTAACTCATCACTAATATTTGTGCCAACCTTTTGTAACCAACATACGCCTATTTGTAAGGTAACTTTTAAACCATTCTAAAGGGAGTCCCTTGATCCCAAGGTGTTCGAGCTTTTTAAGAAGTATAGGGACCGAAACGGTATCAAAGGCCTTTGCCAGGTCAAGAAAAATCCCCACCACTTTAGACCCGTTATGTTATCGAGATCCCTACACACTGAGTTAACTAGCACATTTACGGCATCTTCTATGGATCTTCCTTTTCTGAAACCATATTGGTCGCACGATAATAGGCTGTAAGACTCCAGGAAACTCACTAAACGCTTGTTTACAATTTTCTCCAGGATTTTTGAGAATATTCCAAGCAAAGATATGGGCCTATAGTTTTCTGGCTTCTTTTTATCTCCCCCTTTATGGATAGGAGTGATGAGAGCCGGGAACTCTCAGCGGCACGAGCGACAGGATTAGTGGTGCGCTGCTGGGTTTTCGGCGTCACTTAAACATGAAACATGAAGCATCCGTGGTCTCCTGGTCCAGCAGCTCGGGGTTAATGTGACCTGGCTGGACGCTAGGATACTCTAGATGGAGGCGCGGTGAAGCGCTAGCAAACCTCCCATGAGCAGGCCTGAAAACGGATCACTCTAACCCAACCTACGGGAGGCCAACTGCTCATGAAAGATTCTTCAGCCGGAAAGCACCACGAGACGTCGACTCGCCACAAATCGGGGATTCCTCGCCAACTGAGATAGGGATGGTTTCACGGGCGGGGGATCGCGCGCACACGCGGTCACTGGACAAGAGAGCGGAAACGAAAGCTTTACAAATCAGAAACGGAACGGTTTACGCGCCGGGCCGCGGAGCTCTCTGCTGGAGGTGTTGCTTCACCCGCGACTGCCGGAGAACTGACCACGGAGCAGCCGCGCACGGCGTCTTAAGCTCTACTGCCGGCCGCTTCCCCTTCTACCAAACGCGCAGTGGTGGGGAGACTGCGATGGGCTGTACTAAGGAATCCACCAGGGCCGCCTTCGGGCGGCCATTACAAGAGAACAACTGAACAACCTTTTAAATGACTTGTAATATAAAAATAAATTTAAGCGTAAGCTCCACAGAGAAGAAGTGCGTCGTAATGCGTGGGATGGCATCTGTCAGACAAGTGACCGTCAACCGTCTTCGATGCGACGCGCGTCTCAAATATGTAGCTTTGTCTCTACGGGGCAAGCTCCACAGAATAGACGCGTGATGCGACGCGCAACATGACATCTGTCAGACAAGCGATCATCGGAGACGTCATCGATACACATGCTTATGCATAGCCATGGACTTACAATCTCATTTGTGATGTTAGCACTTAAATGTTGCTTATAAAACTGAACAACTTTTAAACCAAAAAATATTTAAAACTGAACAACTTTCAAGTTTATACACCTTTCAAAACTGAATAACTTTTAAAACTGAACAACTTTTTAGAATTGAATAACTTTAAAAACGAAACCACCTTTTTTTACAGATGCAAACCAAAAAAAAATTACCTTAATGTTAAAATTCCCTAATGCCAAAATATGCAAAATGTTTAAAAAATGTGTAATTGACTGTACAGTGTACACTGTAGCTATAGTTTACCAATAGCTCAGTCGGCGAATCGCGTAAGTAGGCCTAGTACGCCCGTCGGCAGAAAGCGAGTTGGCGAATCGCGCCGGTTTGCAAAACGAGCAAGTTGGCTTACCGCGCGTACTCCAAGCAATTTAGTACTGTAAAAGCCTTGTAACAGCATTTGGAAAACCGTTCACTCCTACGAAAACTACAACTAGCTTACAAAAAAACTAAAGTTTTTTAATAGTCCTATAGCATTCTCACGGAATGCAATTTAGTACTGTAAAAGCCTTGTAACAGCTTTTGGAAAACTATTTACTCCTACGTAAGCTACAACTAGCATCTAACAAAACTAAATGAGACTATTATGCTAATAGGAATAGGAATAGAATGCACATGCTAATAGGAAGGTACGAAAATATAGGCTTTTAGTTTAAACGTAATTTTGTTTAAATTAACGAACCCACTACCTACTACTAGTCTGTGACGCCTACACGTCACAGTGGCGCCCTTTTCGTGGTTTTTGCGTGTTTTTTTTACCTCATCTTTCTACCGGACTAAATTTGTGTCAATCGATAGCTCTAAGCATGCCATTGAAAAATATATTGGGTTGCCTGCTATCAGCCTGGCTGTAACTCTGTTAAACCCCCTCAAACAAACGACGGTAAAATCTTCAAACAAAGAAAAAGTCATGAAAACCACTAAGATTCCAGCAAAACTTAATGTAAACTGCGCTATAGAGTTACATTCTGTTGTGTGGGACACTGCGTCGACGAACGACCCGACGGAACCTTGTGTTTTCAAAGCATCTATAATTAGGAAGTACAAAGCAGGCCACTGACAGGCCTTAACTTTCTTGCAACCAAAAAAAATTTATGCCAAACGATAGGCCTAGGTATGCCATTTATAAATATATAGGGTTGCCTGCTATCAGCCTGGTAGCATCCCTGGTAGACCCCGTCAAATGAACGCAGGTAAAATGTTCAAACCCATAAAAACTTGTGTTACACTGCTAAGATGTCTTGCTACCAAACTAAATTAGTGCCAATCGATAACCCTAGACATGACATTGATGAATAATTATAGGGTTGCCTGCTATCAGCCTGGCAGTATACCTGGTATACCTCCTCAAACAAACGTTGGTTTAATCTTCAAACCAAGAAAAACTTGCGTAAAACTGCCAAGATATTTTGCTACCGAACAAAATTAGTGTCAATCGATAGCTCTAGGCATGCCACTGATGAAAATATAGGGTTGCCTGCTATCAGCTTGGAAGTTTTCCTGGTATACCCCCTCAAACGAATCTGGTAAAATCTTCAAACCAAGAAAACTTATGTAAAACTGCTAAGATATCTTGCTACTGAACAAAATTAGTGCCAATCGATAGCCCTAGGTATGCCGTTTATGAATTTATAGGGTGGCCTGCTAACAGCCTGGCAGTTTCACTGGTAGACCCCGTCAAATGAAAGCAGGTAAAATGTTCAAACCCATAAAATCTTGTGTAAAACTGCTAAGATGTCTTGCTACCAAACAAAATTAGTACTAATCGATAGTCCTAGACATGTCATTGATGAATATATAGGGTTGCCTGCTATCAGCCTGGCAGTATCCCTGGTATACCCCCTGGTATCCCCTCAAACGAACGTTGGTTAAATCTTGCGTTCGTTTGAGGGGGTATACCAAGAATACTGCCAAGCTGATAGCAGGCAACCCTATGTATTCATCAATGACATATCTAGGACTATCGATTGGCACTAATTTTGTTTGGTAGCAAGACATCTTAGCAGTCTTACACAAGTTTTTCTGGGTTTGAACATTTTACCTGCGTTCATTTGACGGAGTCTACCAGGGAAACTGCCAGACTGATAGCAGGCAACCCTATAAATTCATAAATGGCATACCTAGGGCTATCGATTGGAACTAATTTTGTTCAGTAGCAAGATATCTTAGCAGTTTTACATAAGTTTTTCTTGGTTTGAAGATTTTACCAGCGTTCGTTTGAGGGGATATACCAGGAAAACTTCCAAGCTGATAGCAGGCAACCCTATATTTTCATCAGTGGCATGCCTAGAGCTATCGATTGACACTAATTTTGTTCGGTAGCAAAATATCTTGGCAGTTTTACGCAAGTTTTTCTTGGTTTGAAGATTAAACCAACGTTTGTTTGAGGAGGTATACCAGGTATACTGCCAGGCTGATAGCAGGCAACCCTATATATTCATCAATGTCATGTCTAGGGTTATCGATTGGCACTAATTTAGTTTGGTAGCAAGACATCTTAGCAGTGTAACACAAGTTTTTATGGGTTTGAACATTTTACCTGCGTTCATTTGACGGGGTCTACCAGGGATGCTACCAGGCTGATAGCAGGCAACCCTATATATTTATAAATGGCATACCTAGGCCTATCGATTGGCATAAATTTTGTTTGGTTGCAAGACAGGTAAGGCCTGTCAGTGGCCTGCTTTGTATTTCCTAATTATAGATGCTTTGAAAACACCAGGTTCCGTCGGGTCGTTCGTCGACGCAGTGTCCCACACAACAGAATGTAACTCTATGGCGCAGTTTACATTAAGTTTTGCTGGAATCTTAGTGGTTTTCATGACTTTTTCTTTGTTTGAAGATTTTACCGTCGTTTCTTTGAGAGGGTTTACCAGAGTTCCTGCCAGGCTGATAGCAGGCAACCCTATATATTTGTCAATGGCATGCTTAGAGCTATCGATTGACACTAATTTCGTCCGGTAGAAAGATGAGGTAAAAAACTCCATTTTTGGGCCTCATAAAATGTGGCTGAACCTGCCAGGATTGGAGCTGGCAACCCTAGCGCATTCGCATCTCAAAAGAAGTCTCTTTAGGTAGGTAAACGTTTGGAGCGGTAGAAATGTGAGGTAATTTTTGGACTTTTTTTGCATTTTCCAACTCGAATAAAAAAGTTTTCTCCAGGTTAGGAGATGGCAACCCAGTATTTTCCTGACCTCCTAAGTGGTATCTATCGCTACAGTATACGTCCGTGCGGTAGACCTATGAGGTAAGACTTGGTCGACGGGAGCTTAGACTAATTGCATTTCTAGTTAGGTATACCTGCTAACTTTCATTTTTTTCAGCACTGCACGGCCACGGCGGCACACCCTGTTAGCGGAAAAGTGACCTAATACTATTGTTTTCGTGCTGGCCCTTTTCTTATTCTATTTTCTAATTATTATTATTTTTCTTTTCTATCTATCACCTTTTCGTCCTAGCTTTCCTTAATTTGCAAAGATTTGCATTTTTTCTTCTTCTTCATACTTGTAATTTATTTTTCTCTCTTCATACTTGTAATTAATTTATTTTTTCTTCTGCTTTCAAAGGGTCTAACACCTGGCTCTTGGAAGAAAGCTACCGTCAGATGCATAAGAAGCCGAAGATGTATAAGAGGTACGTAGATGACACCTTCACCGTCCTTCCACAAGACAAAGTTACTGCTTTCCTAAACCATCTAAATTCAATTCATCCAAATATAAAATTCACAATGGAATCAGAACAAAACAATCAATTGGCATTTTTAGATATCCTAATAATTAAAAATCCAAATGGTACAATCAGTCACACCGTATATAGAAAACCAACCCATACAGATAGATACCTAAACGGTAACTCCCAGCATCATCCGAGCCAATTAGCTGCCGTTGGAACCTCTTTGTTTCAGAGAGCACGCGGTATCTGTGACCCCCCAACACCTAGATGATGAGCTAAAACATGTGAGACGAGTACTCCATGACAATGACCTGAAACCACCTCGTCAACGTCACAGAAACCGTGCCAAACCATCCACAGTCGAACGCCAACCAGCGTACTTACCTTACCTAAAGGGAGTAACTGACAAGATAGGCAGAATTCTGAAGCGAGCTTCAATCAACACCATTTTCAAGCCGCCAAGGAAGATCAGCCAGTACCTCAGATCAGTGAAATGCAACATCCCCCTCCAAGACCCTGGTGTTTATAAACTTGACTGTGACTGTGGACTCTCATACATAGGGGAAACAAAGAGGAATGTCTCTACGTGTCTCAAGGAACATATTGCCGATGTGAGAAATCGTCGTGATGGACAGTCTGCAGTGTGTGAACATGTCATGGATAATCCCACCCATTATATCAGGTTTGATAAGGCTGCAATCTTAGCGAGAGAGAAGAGATTCATCCCTAGGAAGGTACGGGAAGCCATAGAAATTCAAAAACATCCGAATTTCAACCGAGACACTGGATGGGGCATCTCACCAGCTTGGACTCCACTAATTACACAGCGGAAGAACCAAATCCAACATACTGCAAGACCTACTTCACAAGACACGGTGTCTGCATTCTGCGTACAACCGGAACGTTATGCTAGGCAATTAAGAAATAGATGGCGGTAGAACAAAATAATTTTAAATTCAAAATAATGACGTCTAACACCTTAGTCATCCGTTGATCACGGACACTGGAAAGTGTCCGAAACGTCGGTTTAATTAAAATCGGTTAATATACGACTTAAATCCGTTCAAGTCTTTTATTTATAATGAGTGAAAGTCGTACAAACAAAAGAAAATATTACAGTTTTAAGATATTTCACTTTTAGGCTGTTATTAGCTCTAAGTGTTTACCTATCTAGGTCTAAATATTATGAGTCATCTTGATGTTGCTCTGTATTTCTAAATGTACAGGGAGTAACAGAAAGGGTATAACAAGCCGAAAGGAGGTCATGGTACTAATGAAACTGAACAACTTTCCCTATGGAACATGTGTCGAAATTAGAAAAAAGAATTTGAGCCTCCCATACAAAATTGCCAATCAGCTGTGGAGGTCCAAAATTTTTTTTCCATGGAGAAAGTTGTTCAGTTTCATGAGTACCTTGACTTCCTTTCGGCTTGTTACCCTTTCCGTTACTACCGGTATATCTAAATAAAACTGTGTGTATGCAAAAACCTAAATGAGCTGAATTTAAAAATTGTAAAAATAAAGTTTTAAAGTTGAAGCGAGCTATCTATGGGCTCAAACAGTCAGCTAGAGCTTGGTACACAAGACAAGAGAAGAGGAATGTTTAATAAAGCTAGGTTACAAAAAGTCAAACTATGAACCTTGTCCACATTGTAAAATGTTATAAAAATGTTAAAGTTTACATAGCTTTGTTTGTAGATGATTTCTTTGTGTCTATATCTATCAGGATACTTACCAAGAATTAATAGCTAAATTTAAAAAAAAAATTTTAGCTAAATTTAGAATAGGACTTAGGTCAGATTAAACAGTGTCTAGGTATGCACATAAATGTGTTACTGTGGATCAAATACAATTCATAGAGACTTTTCTCAAGAAATTTTATATGTCAAATTGTTCAGAGACAGAAACTCCAATGGAAATTAATTTGAAATTAGATAAGGATGTAGAGGGTTTTGATGACAAATATCCATATCAGCAACTTGTTGGCAGCCTTATGTATTTGTCTGTACTTACCAGACCAGACATTGCATATAGTGTAAGTTTTCTAAGTCAATATAATAATTGTTTTATTGAAACTCATTGGAGGCATCTAAAGCGTGTATTAGAATACCTAAAGAAAACTATAAATTATGGTTTGGTATTTAAAAAGTCTGATTGTATATACTACAATCAGACTTTTTACTTGGAGGAACGCTAGGACTACTATCTACTACTATCCCGGACTACTATCCGGGACGGGACTTGCTCGAAGGTAGTATACATGGCTATGTAGATTCAGATTGGGCATCTTGTGTGTTAGACAGAAGGTCATATACTGGCTTTTGTTTGGGTCAGTATTTCATATGAATCTAGAAAGCAAAAAAATATAGTTGCTGCACGATCTCAGCAGTACAGAAAGTGAGTACATGGCCTTATCAGAATGTTGTAAAGAAGCTATTTACCTACAGAATTTGTTAGGTGAATTGTATATCATGTCAACCGATATGCCATTGTGTTTGTACTATCGCCAGCTCATCAACCTACCCAGTCTGGGTATATACGAAACTTAATCGGGTTATGTGTCAAAACTGTCATCTGCCAGTCACGCCTTAGTATCTGTAATTTACTGCAGCTAAGTTTGACAGTCCATGTGGCGCAGTGGTTAGTACGGCTGCCTGGGAAACAGAAGGTTCTGGGTTCAATTCCCGGTGGAGTTACTTACAAAGTTGATATTTATCATTTGTGAGTTTGTTCCCAGTCTGGTTAGAACATTGCAGACTGAACCACTTGATTGTCCGGAAAGAAAGATGGTTCCGAGCTTCGGAGGGCACGATAAGCCGTCGGTCCTGGTTGATGTCTAAGATCACATTGATGACTTAAACGGCGGTCGTTACACAACCATGTCAGAGGCGGTTGAAAAGCTCTAACACCAGGTTTCATCCGGTCGTTGGACAAATCGGTCTCTCGAAGAAGAAGAACTGCAGTTAAGGACTAGAAAAATAAGCGTGCATCTGTTTCAGGCCAAGTCTGATAATAAATTAATAATAGTTGAGATTATATTTATCGGTGTAGGTATTTTAGTAAATAAAAAGACGTAATTGCACAGAACAGAATACAAAAAACCTACCAAAACACAGAAAAGCGGACATATCGCTTAGAACGTCTTACAGACAGCCTAGCCTTTGTAAATAGCTTTAGGTAGCTACAGGATCCTATTCTGGTGTAAGTTGGTGATGCTCGGTGATCCTATTCTCATCTATTCCTACTGTTTTGTCACAATCATGAACTACTTTTCCTTTTATGTAGTGATGAATTAGAACACCATATTGTCAGCAAAACATAGAGACAAAAATAAACAAAGTTTAAGCAGAAAGATAAAAATTTACTCAACGCAATTATCCTTATGAATAACATAAAATATACAACTAGCACTGATTCTCCCAATCGAAACAATTTTTAATCTATTAGCGACTTGTAAATATTGATAGCTAACAACCTAAACCCATATGAAAATAAATATTCAAATCTTTATATACTTAAATACATTAATCTAAAAGATTTTTAGTTAAATAAAATAAGCATCCTCATGTATCACTAAGGGGTTACGTTTCATGATACTTCTTGAATAAACTTCTTCATCACAATGTTAATATTGCTGTCCTTTTGTCTTACTCAACGGCATGTAAAATTTGTGGTATTTCAGAGCTATACACGAGAGTCAGATCGAACAGCCATGGTCTTGTTGAACACGAGCATCCTTCGCAATTAGTTTCTTCTTGTGTAATATTTAAACAGCAAGAATTTGACAATCATTATTCGCAAATGCATGCACATATTACTTTACGAGTCACCATTTCTTTGAGGATGATGCCGTTTTTTCTCGCTATGTGATAATTAGATAACTTCCAACGTTCTGAGAAGACTCATGAACTTCTTGGTGCGGAGTGCAGTCACAGAGGCGTCTACCAGCTGAGTTGGCTCTCCAAAGCGGCTACGTTTTTGCATCATTTTACGAGTAGGATTTTTCTTCGTGCTTTCCTACATAAACAATCACACATTCAGACCTAGATCATTATTTTTCAGTAGATCACCTTATTATCACAGGGCACAAAATAATACAATTAATTTTCTTGCAAACCTTTTACATATTCATTATTTATTTATTCTTTATTATTTCGCGATTTGTTGCTTTAGGTTTCTGCCCCTGTCAGTCTCACTTGACTGCACAGACTTGACTGAGTCTCACTGTCAGTTGATTTGATTGTGATTTTTTATTGGTATTAAAAAAGAACTTGAGTTTTTATGGTGAGGTTTTATTTTATTTCCAAACTCTTTCTGTGTAATAGAAGTCTGGCCAGCGAGTCTTTGGACGTCAAATAATTCAAATATTTCAAATGGCAACATGTTAACAATGAAAAACTACAACAAAACAATTTTGATACTTACTATTTTTTTGTTTTCTGCTCTTTAGTTTGTGTTTACCTTGCCTACCAGTATGTATGTATGATGTATGTACCGGGATTAACAGAAAGGGTATAACAAGCCGAAAGGAGGTCAAGGTACTCATGAAACTGAACAACTTTCCCCATGGAACATGAGACGAAATGTGAAAAAAAAATTGGACCTCTCAGAGTAAATCAATCAGCTGATCTGCGATTTTGTATGGGAGGTCCAAATATTTTTTTCATATATCGACCCATGTTTCATGGGGAAAGTTGTTCAGTTTCATGAGTACCTTGACCTCCTTTCGCCTTGTTATACCCTTTCTGTTACTCCCGGTAGATACATCATACATACATACCGGTAGGCAAGGTAAACACAAACTAAAGAGCAGAAAACAAAAAAATAGTAAGTATCAAAATTGTTTTATTGTAGTTTTTCAGTGTTAACATGTGAAAGATTTTTAAAATTGGCGCCATTTCCGTGTCCAAAGACTCGCTGGCCAGACTCTATTTTATTCGGAGCAGGTGACCTTGATTGGCGACCAATCAGAAGGCGGACGATGGCTGCCGAAATAACCCGACGCGATCCGAACTCAAACCTGACCAAAACCAAAAAAGATATTCCATAGAAATGAAAAACTTCTTATTGGGCTGGAATATGGGCTGGGCTGGTTAGGGTCGATACATACTCAGACGCAAAGAGACGCGCGCTTTTGAACCTAGCGATAAAATATTGAATTTATTAAATAAATGAATGAATGTAGATAGTCTTCTATGCCATGTGATGCCGGATTAGAATAGAATTACCTCAATTCTACACATGGGTGCCTTAAAAAGTAACTGTGGGATAATCATCAAGGGAATGGGCAGCAGCGTTTCCTCTAAATTCAAAATCTTGCACAGCGCTCGCCAACGCGCCTGCCAAGCGTGGTGAGTTTAACAATATCCCCCGATAGTCCAACTGTGGACTGTTGTGGCTGCTATGGACATGGATGAATTGATGAATTCTTGGAGTCGATATGCATCAAAATCTGTTATCTATCAGACCAGTATATTTGGCTGAAGTAATTGCCATTGTAATTATAATCATAATCTAAGACATAGTTTGATTGACAAAATAAAATAAGCAATTTCAAGATACGTCGTTTGAATATGAATATTCGCATAATTCCCTGGACTGCGGAATACAACTTGTAGAATGGAAAAACGCGCACCACCCTAATGCCCTCGCCTCGCCACTTTGCGGTGTAGTGTGAACTGATCCTGAAAATATGAAAATGAAAATGACACTTTTGCTGCTAAAGTGATAATAAGACAATACTAAAGGACAAGACTAATTCATATCCATAGGTATGTGTTACACCGTGGTTTCACCTGCTATTATTTAAGTTTTATCGTTTTTAGCTCCCAATTATATGAGTTCTACGTTTAAAAATTTGAATACTTTTAGATTATATAGGTATTTTGCTAATCATTCTATAATATAAAATGAAGTTGTTTTTGGCGTTTCTCTGTCTGTATGTCATGGAATTCGCTAAAGCCTCTTAAACCACGCAACGGGTTTTGATGCGGCTATAATAAATCTCTATTTATTTAAAAGGAAGGTTTTATATGTATAAAAATACATGCCGGGAAAACGTCTTTATCCGCGGTAAAAAGAGTTGCAACGAGTGACACCGTTCGCTGACGGACTGGCATTACTGGTGAAATCGTTACACAAATACCTAGCTGCAATAGTTTTAGAGTTTATAGATTACATACAAAAAAACATTCATCTTGATAATAATATATATTAGTATTTTATATTAGAAGAGAAAGCATCTAAAGTCTTGAATCTGCTTACTTCAGAAAACATATGCTTCAAAACATCGGGCACACTCGTGTCGGGTAACGCTCGGGCATAATCGGATAGTTCAGTCGGGCTTTCAACCATAGACTTTCAACAAGGCCTCGGGTAGGTAGACATCGGGTAAGCATCGGGTCTTTCCGACAATTGTTGAAGTTAGCCAATCATAGACTTACTATTCTCGGTCAGCCAATCAAAAATCCTTACTATAGCCAAGAAAAGATAACATTATAATAAAACATCAAAACCTCTTCGAGCATTTCCGTCCGGCCGGAACGGGACGGAAATGCTCGAAGTCAAAACCTCGATCAAAACGGATAAAACCAAGAAGGATAAAACCAATCTTCTTGATAAAACCTCAGGATAACTTGTGAATGAAAATAGACCAACGAGCAACCAAAGAGAATATTCTGAGCATGACGTCGACGTGGCATGATGATATGTCAAAACATTAGAAAATTTGCTAAAAGCCACACTATGGAAACGCCAATATGATGACATATTCCTTAGTAAACCCATAGATTAAACCACAGATAACAGCTATCAAACAGATGATTTTTACGACGGCCATTTCTTATCTTTCAAAAAAGAAAACTTTACTACTTTTCAAGAAGTTTTTGATCAAAATATAAAACAAATCAAACAAACCTATTTATGTAAGTACAAACTTATTTTTCTAGTTTGTGGACTATCACGCCAGTTGTCTTTGTCAACGTCAAGTCAAAGCGTCAGTTATTTAATTTATTGTTTTATTCCTTAGTTTTATTCTTTTTATTATTAATCTCAAGTTTTATTAAATTTAACTTCAGTTCTAAGCAAACAAGTTATTCGGAAGTTGTAGCAAGTGAGTTTTTCGTGATTTCAACGGACAGAATTGCCACGGATAAAGCAAAGAGCACAGCAATATTTTGTTGTACAGGCAGTGTTTGTTACAATATGTTAGCCACTTTATCCACTGAAAAGGTGTTGTGGGGAGTTAAAGTTGGGGACAGCAGCACCACATCGCTGCCCGCGAGCCACGACCAGCAAATCGGGCACCCAAGATAGACCTGTTTGCATGCACGCACGGGAACACTACAAACCAGTGAATTATGTAAGAACAGTGTATTCTCCAGTTACTTAAGATTTGTATTGCACGCTATAATAAACCTCTGGGGTTCAGTTGCCTTTAGGTACTCATAAATATGTTCATGATGATAACGTGAGCTTAGTGTTAGATACTTCCTTTACAACCAATTCATGCTTATTTTGTAAATATTGTTTGTTAATTCGAAAATTTTATATATTTTTTTTGAAGATATTTTGAAGAATGAATAAAATTATGATAAAAATGGGAATGTTTATTTTCTTTTTATTTAATCGAAACTAAGAAAAAATGTATTGCGGTACAGTAAGGTACTATAGTACTGTCATTCGAATAGGCCATATTTAACAGCTGTCCAATATGGCCTTATATCGAGTGACCGTACTACAAAAAGAGGTATAACCAAGGGGTACATGACCTATCATATTTCTGAACGGTTTTTTTTTCTAAACGAACGTAGTAATCAGTAAGATTCTGATATATTATCTTCACTGGTAGTTTTTAATTAAAAAAAAACCTGGGATTCTATATGCTGGCACCTTTATATTGAGCGTCTCCTATCTGTCCCGTTAGGGACATATATATAAGTGATCTGGGCTAAAAGCAAGCTAAAAGGACAACAAAGGATTATGATTATGATAATAATTTGTAGCTAATATTCTAGTTGAAGAAAATTTTATTTTTATTTTTATTTTATTTTGACGTGCTCGTTTATAGCTGCAGCTGCAGTTGGACGCAGAAATTGCATGAAGCGTCTCGTGCATTATCATTGCCTGCACTAGATCTGGATATAGGCCTTGATTTGGATTCTAAAAGTCCTATACTACGGTGCGGAGATATAGTTGGCCTATGCGGAAAAACGATTGAGCTCGTAAACTCGCATTTCAGATTATTCGAAATGTTGCAACTGTTTTGAAGTGCTTTCCGCACCAACATGTCCATCCTGCCTATGGGTGTATGAATCAGAGCCCATACTTTAATTCGGTTGCGTTGTAGAAACGGAAAAATACCTCAAAAAGTACTGATGACTGAGGAAAGTTGATGGAGAACGGACCAGAGATCCATAAAATCTTCTGATCGTGAACCGACCCGACAAAACATCCAAGACGCGCTAGATCGTAGCCAAGCACATATAGGATGCAATTTTATTAGTGGCGGATCCATTGAGGGTGTGTTCTACCCATGAAACTGAACAACTTTCCCCAAGGAACATAGGTCGAATAACGAAAAAAATTCTGATGCCGCCGATGTAAAGAATTTGTTTCTTTGTTTGTGTTTTCAGGAGAATGAAAACAAGAATTGTAATGATTAGATATGAGTTATGCAGATGAAAAGTGCAATAGTAGTTAAGTTGTAGTTAAGAGTTGAATATTTATTAATTCTAATGATGAATGTTCTGAGATAATCTTATGTTTTATTTCTCCACCACCCACAGCTTGAGCTATAGAAAAAGCATGTGGTCTAAATCTTGTTATCTTAAGATAATAGGAGTTAGATGATCCTATCAGTGATTGTGCCAAAATAATGTAACAAAACCCAGTGTCACACGCAGTACTGGAATTTCAGAATTTCATCGCATATCTTGCGTATTGCATTGGGTGTCATAAAATGTTCAAAATCCGATTTAAACCATGTGATGCTGTAACGGAATCGCATCACCCACTCCTCTTCCCGCGCAGGTCAAGTAGCTGAGATACAAATGGTTCGGCCATGCCGCCCTGGTTCGAGCCCATTATTTTCATTTATGAGAGTTATAGCACTGTGAGTGCATTAAAAATCCCAATAGACAAATGGTTCAGGTTTAATAGATAGAAAGCTTGACTTAGCTGATGCCATGTGATGTGAGATAAAAAGCCTGTAGATAATTCACAGAAAATAAATTTAATGAGGTTGCAGACGCTCTATCTACCCCGCAAGCGTTGCAAGCATGATTTCACGAAAGCTTCAAACATCTAGTCAAAGGATGTGTGACTGGCAGATGACAGTTTTGACACGAATAACCCGACCAAGTTTCGTTTATAGGCAGACTGGGTAGGTTGATGAGCTGGCGATAGTACAGCGATAACCAGAGTTCAATAAAATTAGCTTCAAATACATTGTTGCATGATAAGCGTACTAAAAACATTGACATAAGGCATCATTTTGTAAGAGTATGTGTGTCAAATAAAAAGGTAAAAATTGTATATGTTTCTACCACGTAAATGCCAGCAGACCTGTTAACTTAAAGTCTGAATAGTTGTAAATACTATACATTTTTGAATTTAATGGGCATTTCAGAGATAAATTAGATTACTAGAGGAAAACCCGGCTTCGCTCGGGTGAAATGAAACTCGTAATGTAGGTGCTAAATGTAGGTAATTGCGTAATTCTCTAAATTATTGAAGGCAAAGCAGGAGTGTATAGCGGGAAATCGACGTAACCCTCGACAGCACGCTATCTCGATCACAGTACCTAAATATATCGCTTCTTTGATCTCAGCAGTAAAGAAATTTCATACAAACGCTCAAAAACTCACTCACGCACACATACTTAATAGTCTAGCACGCATAGTTTCCGATATTAACGACTTTTTAGTATGACAGCTATCACGTGTCATGTAGATCTCGTTAAGTTCTACAACTTTCTCACAGAAACCAATAGTCTAGCACGCATAGTTTCCGATAAAAACGACTTTTTAGTATGACTGCTGACACCTGTCATTTAGATCTCGTTAAGGCCTACAACTTTCCCAAAGAAACCAATAGTCTAACATGCATAGTTTCCGATATAAATGACTTTTTAGTATGACAGCTGACACCTGTCATGTAGATCTCGTTAAGGCCTACAACTTTCCCAAAGAAACTAATAGTCTAGCACGCATAGTTTCCGATATAAACAATTTTTTTGTATGACAGCTTACACCTGTCATGTAGGTCTCGTTAAGGCCTACAACTTTCTCAAAGAAACCAATAGACTAGCATGCATAGTTACCGATATAAATGACTTTTTAATATGACAGCTGACACCTGTCATGTAGATCTCGTTAAGCCCTACAACTTTCCCAAAGAAACTAATTGTCTAGCACGCATTGTTTCCGATATAAACTTTTTAGTATGACAGCTGACACCTGTCATGTAGATCTCGTTAAGACCTACAACTTTCCCAAAGAAACCAATAGTCTAGCATGCATAGTTTCCGATATAAATGACTTTTTAATATGACAGCTGACACCTGTCATGTAGATTTCGTTAAGGCCTACAACTTTCTCAAAGAAACCAATAGTCTAGCATGCATAGTCACCGATATAAATGACTTTTTAATATGACAGCTGACACCTGTCATGTAGATCTCGTTAAGGCCTAGAACCTTTCCAAAGAAAGCAATAGTCTAGCATGCATAGTTTCCGATATAAATGACTTTTTAGTATGACAGCTGACACCTGTCATGTAGATCTCGTTAAGGCCTACAACTTTCCCAAAGAAACTAATGGTCTAGCAAGCATAGTTTCCGATATAAACGAATTTTTAGTATGACAGCTTACACCTGTCATGTAGGTCTCGTTAAGGCCTACAACTTTCCCAAAGTAACCAATAGTCTAGCATGCATAGTTTCCGATATAAACGACTTTTTAGTATGACAGCTGACACCTGTCATGTAGATCTCGTTAAGACCTACAACTTTCCCAAAGAAACCAATAGTCTAGCATGCATAGTTTCCGATATAAATGACTTTTTAATATGACAGCTGACACCTGTCATGTAGATTTCGTTAAGGCCTACAACTTTCTCAAAGAAACCAATAGTCTAGCATGCATAGTTACCGATATAAATGACTTTTTAATATGACAGCTGACACCTGTCATGTAGATCTCGTTAAGGCCTAGAACCTTTCCAAAGAAACCAATAGTCTAGCATGCATAGTTTCCGATGTAAATGACTTTTTAGTATGACAGCTGACACCTGTCATGTAGATCTCGTTAAGGCCTACAACTTTCCCAAAGAAACTAATGGTCTAGCAAGCATAGTTTCCGATATAAACGAATTTTTAGTATGACAGCTTACACCTGTCATGTAGGTCTCGTTAAGGCCTACAACTTTCTCAAAGAAACCAATAGACTAGCATGCATAGTTACCGATATAAATGACTTTTTAATATGACAGCTGACACCTGTCATGTAGATCTCGTTAAGGCCTACAACTTTCCCAAAGAAACTAATTGTCTAGCACGCATTGTTTCCGATATAAACTTTTTAGTATGACAGCTGACACCTGTCATGTAGATCTCGTTAAGGCCTATAACTTTAGCTATCAAGAGGATGTCGCTGGTTCCTGTAGAAGACACTATCATCTTGCTGCTGGAGCCTCCTACCGTCCGACGCAGCAGCGCTGGAAAAATACTGACATTGGCTGAATTACCCTAAACGGGTAAAAGTCCATTCTTAATAAAAAAAAGAAAAGGTACAATGGACTAAAAAGTTCTTAATCAGAAGCTAGGTGGTAGCTAGGCAACAGGTTGGTAACGAAAAATGGCAGGGCCTTTTGTATATTTTGCCTGTCAGCATCGTTAGAATTTTATAAAATTCTCGATAATCCGCTAAATTCAGATATATGTTGTCGACTCAAAAACAATATTTTTTTATGTTTTATTATTTAGAAAACAGAAAACAGGGGGTTACCGTTACCCCTGCACGAGATTATTAATATAGATATGGCGCACGCAACACAACCGATGTGGCGCAGTGGTTAGTATGTCTGCCTGCCACGCAAAGGTTCCGGGTTCAATTCCCGGTGGGGTCACTCACAAAGTTGATATTTATCACTTTGTGAATTTGTTCCTAGTCTGGTTAGGACATTGCAGGCTGAACCACCTGATTGTCCGCAAGTAAGATGGTTCCGTGCTTCGGATGGGCACGTTAAGCCGTCGGTCCCGGTTGCTGTCTATGATAGCGGTCGTTACACAACCATGTCAGAGGCCTGCTGCTTGTAGTAGGCGGTTGAAAAACTCTGACACCAGGGTTCATCGGGTCGTTGAACGGCTCGGTGTCCCACACGAAAAGAAAGAATATAGATATTGTTAGGTAAGGGTGTTAGTTTATAACAATATAGCTGGTACCCGCGAACTTCGTTTCGCCAAGGGAAGTTTATAAGCCGACAGAAGCGGCACATCATGCAAAACAACTTTTTCAATACAGAAATTTTCTTAGCTCTTAAAGTTTTGCCGAGCTCTATGTCTTCCGTCAGAAAGGCAGACAGACAGGCCCTCCAGTGCTGATAAAGGTTCTCACTAATCATAAAATATGATCAAGACATTTATCTTCCACCATACCACACATCAAAAAATATCGCAATCTTTTTGCGTGATTTATGCACATTTAGGTTTACCACACAGTCATCTTCCTTGGACTGTTGAAAAGAGTCTTCATCCGCACGCCTTGGTAGTATCATTGCTTCACCCTGTCCCCAACTATTACATGGTGTCAGGTGTGGTTTTCGCGCTAAAGCGTTAAATTTTTGGTGTAGTAGTGATTTGTCTAGTGCCGGTAAACAAATTAAAATGCCTCATAAGGAAGACCCGGAGCAAACCGCGGCGATCGCGTCGGTTATCTCGGCTATACAACAGCCCGCCCGCCGCCATGATGGAACATGGCAATGTCGCCGTTAATTGGAAAGAATGGAAAAGTGCATTCGATTATTACTTGATTGCCTCGGGCAGAAGTAAGGCGTCGAGTACAGAAAAGTGTGCAGTTTTTCTTCATGTGATCGGAAAGTATGGCAGGGAAGTGTACGAAGAATTCGAGTTCGATTCAACGGAATATACCTACGAACAGTTAGTGGAAAAGTTCAAACAGCGGTTTGACCCAGCTAAGAATGTTAATTTTGAACGGCATTTATTTTTTGAAACTTACCAGAAAGACAGATCATTCGATAACTATCTGAGTGATTTAAAAATACAGAGTAAAAGTTGTGAATTCGGGACTTTGAAATATAGTCTGATCCTGACACAAATGATAAGAGGTTTGAGAGACTCCAATATGAGAGAACGTTTATTAGCGAAATCGAAATTAGACTTGGATGAAGCAGCGAAGACATGTCGTACGGCGGAACGAGCTAGTGCACAAGCAGTGGCGTGCAGCAGCGGCGGTGAGGCCGCAGCGCGCGACGCAGCAGCAGCGCCCGCGCTAGAGGAGCTGGCGCGTGAGTACCTACGGCGCGCGCGGCGGCTGGTCCAGGCGTGCGCGCGGCCGACGGGGCGGCGCCGGCGGCTCAGGTGCGCGCGGCACCGGGCCGGCACAGCGCCCCGCACCGGGTGGTGCACAGCTGTCCAGGTTTGAGTGCGGAAAATGTGCTGGTCGGCATAGTGCTAGTGAAAGATGTCCAGCGTATAGTGCCAAATGTTTTAGGTGCCAGTTTATTGGGCACTTTGCGAAGTGCTGCCGGGCTAAAACAGTGCAGGAACTAGTGGACTGCGGTGAATATGAACCTGAGGACGAGGGTGAGTTCTACATTTATAACATTTCAATAGACTCGGTTGAAGACAGCCTTGGCCGGAACGGGACGGAAGATCGAGTTGCTCGAAGAAGACAGCGCGTAAACCCGTGGTACGAATCAATTCTAGTGAATGACGTTTTGGTGAAATTTAAACTTGATAGTGGAGCAGACACGTCGATCATGTCCCGTGAAAGTTTTTTGCAAGCAGGGTTTGATTTAAAGGACTTAATAAAAACTAAATAACTAAGGGTCCTCGAGCCGGCGTAGTAAGTAAGTAAGTTATTTTGAAAGAAATAAGTAAAAATAATGTACCGGTATTGGGATATTTTATTGCAACATCATTATATATAATAAAACTAAGCCGATAAAATGTACGTGCCGATAAAACTTTAAAAGGATTCCTGGTACGATAAAGGGACTTATATGGTGCAATAGCCCTTTATCTCCCCTCGAACAAGAAAGTTCCCGTTTTAAATTAAAGGGCGTATTTTTAAAGATATAAGGGCTTTTCCAATCCCTCAACTTGAAAATTAGGTAAAGTAGTGCGCCATCTGTTGTCGATTAGTTGAACTCCATTCAGAACGATTATATTTGAGTTGCGTTTCGAAATGCAATGTATTTCAAACTTTTTTATTAGACTAAACAGCTAAATATCGCGAGTGAAACTGCGGGCGGAAAGCTAGTTATCGTATAATACGTTTACATGTAAACAAAGAATGGTCTCTATTCTACAGGTTAGCCATTTTAAATTTCTAAAGTTAAAATCACTAAGTTAAAATGGTTAAAATTAGCAATTTTAAGTTGTGCTATTCCACGAAAGCCCAGTTTTAGAAAATTAAACAGAGGTTTTTGACAGGACTATAATTTGATTTTGACGTTATTAAATTCAGTGTTGCAATTTTAAAAAAAAGATAAATTTTAGTAATAAATGAAAAAATCTGTAACTGGTAAAAATAATTTTATTTTCGGTGACACTCAAAATCCTTCTGTGCCACCTTTGGTTCCACCACTTAAGAACCTAACAACCCGGTCCCACTCTAGAACATTCTGACTAGGTGCTAATTTAAAACGTTCTGACCCGGTGCCACTCTATTACCTTTAAATCTGTTGCCACTCTTAAACTTTACTTCCCGGGAAACTCTAAAGCCTCCCTATCAAATTGTTTCCACTCTTCGGCTATACTACCGGGTGACACTCTAAAACCTCCCGATTAAATTGTTTTCACTCTTAAACTTTCCTACCCGGTGACACTTTAAATCCCGATCACCTTTTTTCCACTCTTGAACTTTCTGATGTGACCAATAATTACACAAATCACTCCAAAACCCCTCCTATTTTGAGATGTTCTGATAGTATTATTTTTAAGAGGGACCTTCTTAGTGGCCGCTAAGATTAGCGATCTTAGCAGTTTTAAATTTTTAAAATGCTTAAATTTGTGCACCGTGGAATAGCACTAATCGGCTAAAGCTAAGTTTAGCGCTGTCACTTAATTTTAAGTATTTTAGAGATTATAATGCTGTCATTTGAATTTGACAGTTACGTGTAGAATAGCAAACGGTTATAGAAATGTCAAATTGGCCTTAGTGATTTTAGTAGCGCACAAGGAATTGGATCTAATGTATGTAATAGATACGGAGTGTAATAATTTATTGGGACAGAAGGCGTGTACAGACCTGCAGCTAATCGCGCGCATTCATCATTTGTCAGAGTATAAAATCGAAACAAGTGTTTTTGATGGTATTGGGTGCTTACCTACAGAGGTAAACATATCTGTTGATGAATCAGTTCCACCAGTGGTAAGTATGAGTGTAGGAAAATACCGATAAGACTCCGTTCACGTTTATTAAAAGAATTAAATGACATGGAAAAACAAGAAATTATTGTTCCCGAAGAAGGGCCTACGGACTGGGTTTCAGGGCTGGTTGTAGTTGAAAAACCTGATAAAAAACTAAGAGTTTGCTTGGACCCGTTTCATCTTAACAAGGCTATAAAACGTAGTTATTTTCTGCTGCCTACATTAGATGAAATATTAGGTGAACTTAATGGAGCTAAATATTTTTCGAAGCTTGATTCTAATAAGGGATTTTGGATGCTTAAGTTAAACGAAAAAAGCTCGAAGCTATGCACCTTCTCAACGCCGTTCGGTAGGTACCGATTTTTAAGAATGCCATTTGGTATTAATTGTGCCCCCGAGATATTTCATTATGAGATGTTCAAGATTTTTAAAACAGATGGCGTCACAGTTTACATTGACGACATTTTAGTTACGGTGTAACAAAGACGAACATGACGCAAGATTGGCAGAAGTTATAAAACGCGCCCAAGAGTATGGTGTCAAGTTTAATAAAGATAAGTGCAAATTTGGATTGACGGAAGTTGAGTACTTAGGCCATATTTTTAACAGCGAAGGAATGCGTCCGGATCCTAAGCGTGTTGAAGCGATCATAAAAATGCCTGAACCAACCAATAAAAAGGAGTTAGAGCGGTTTTTAGGCATAACTAACTACCTGTCACGCTTTATTCCCAATTATTCAAAAATTGCTGCGCCGTTACGCGATCTATTGAAGAAAGATAATGAATTCTCGTGGTCATTCACTCACAAAAATAGTATGGATACGTTGAAAAGGAAAATCAGTAACTCACCTGTATTGGGCTATTACTCACCAAGTGAGGAGGTCACGCTATCAGTGGATGCGAGCAGCAGTGGATTACGCGCGTGCTTGATGCAGGGTGGACGGCCAGTAGCGTACGCAGCGCGCACGCTTACGCCTGCGGAGACTAGATGGGCTCAAATTGAAAAAGAGCTTTTGGCCATAGTGTTTGGTTGTGCACGGTTCCACCAATACGTGTATGGCCATAATCGGGTTTTGTTGAAAGTGATCATAAACCGTTAGAATCAATATTCAAGAAACCACTTTCGTCTATACCTACTCGGTTACAACGTATGATAATGAAGTTACAAGGTTATCAGCTTCAAATAGTGTACAAACCGGGAAAGCTCATGTTTATAGCGGATACACTTTCTCGAGCGGCAACCGAAAAGGGATCCGATGACGAGGTTCATCAGGACGTTACAGTACATGTCAATTTGTTAATGGAAAACATTAGTGTGTCACCGGAAAAATTGAAAAATTAGGAGGAAACTCAGAAGGATGATTCGCTGGTTAAAGTCCAGGAATTTTACGAAAAAGGATGGCCAGTAGACAAAAAAGGTCTGCATGTAGCAGCTTCCCAGTATTGGACTGTCAAAGATGACATACACGTTGTGAACGGAATAGTTTTTCGGAACAATCAAATTGTAGTGCCAAAGTCTCTTAGAAAAGAAATTCTAGATAGGATTCATGAGGGTCACCTTGGAATCGAAAAATGCAAAAAAAGAGCTCGTGATGTTGTGTGGTGGCCTGGGATGAGTTCAGAAATTGAGCAATGCGTTCAAAGGTGTGACACGTGTCAGCGTCATCGCGCTGCTCAGCGGCGAGAACCTTTGTCTCCACATCCAGTGCCTGCACTGCCTTGGGAAGTCGTTGCGGCAGACTTATTTGAAATAGACCAACGACACTTTCTACTTGTGGTTGTGGTGGACTATTACTCGAAATTCGTAGAAGTGGCACCTATGGGTAATAACACGACAGCGGCTGCAGTAATACTTCAGATGAAAAACATGTTTAGTAGATTTGGGATACCGAAGAAACTTGTCTCGGACAATGGTCCCCAATTTGCATCCCATGAATTCAATATGTTTGCAGACAAATGGGAATTCCAACATGTCACAAGTTCACCACTATACCCGCAGTCAAATGGTTTGGCAGAAAGAAATGTCCAAACAGTCAAAAGGTTGATAATTAAATCACGAGAAGAAGGCACGGATTGGCAACTGGCCTTGCTGAATTTTAGAAATACACCCATTGCAGACGAAGAGTTTTCATCGGCACAGCTGCTAATGGGTAGAAGGTTAAATACCAGACTTCCGACCTCAAATTTTGCACTGGCACCTGCAACTGTTAATCCAGCAGAGGTAAAGAAAAAACGGGAAGAAATAATAGCACACAGAAAATGCTATTACGATCGGGGCACCAGACCGTTAAAGAGTCTATGTCCTGGTGATCAAATTCGTATGCGAGAAAATAATAAATGGGTAAGGGCCCGTGTAAAGACGATAGCTCGTGGTGACAGGTCGTACTGGGTAGAAACCGAGCAGGGCGGTACATACAGACGAAACCGGAAACATCTTTTAAAACCGAAATGTATACAACAGGGAGCACCTAGTACACAACGCGTAAATCGATACGATGATGATAGCGATTGTAATAATAATCATTCGCAAGCAGGTCCGTCAAGTTCGCCAGCAGATGCGCGCAATGCCGCCGGGTCTGTACACGACGGAAACCATTATAGTGGTCGTACTGTAATACCGCCAAACCGTTATCAGTGAGATACAACTAATATGTTTATTAGTTTGATTACCTATAAGATTTAGTTTAAATATCATAACTTAATGTTACGTATTATGATATAATGTACCTATAATATGACACCTAGGCCAAGCTGGGACCTACTTAGCTTTATGGCGTTACATATGGTAGGTAGTTACTTTTAAATGCAAGTTAACACGCTCGTTATTGTTAAACTCATCCAGTAATACATACCTACTAGTAGATAGATATGTACTGATCCTAAGATGTTGATAAATATCGTAGGGCTGGGTGGGTTTTGGTGTTGCTGCCATAGACAAATGGTAAATTATGAGAATGGATACATAGCATGAATACGGCGTAGGTGCCTAACAACTTGCTTACTTCCTAATTGACTGAACATGTGTATAGGTCATATTAAATACTGGTGAAATACTGTTTACTTATCAGTAGGTAGTGAGTTAACCTGTTACGATTAATATTGTTTACCTTAATAAGGGCTTAGCGCTGGTTTCAGACGTTATGTCTCGGATAAACACTTATACCTACCTACTTTAGTACTTGGTGGATTTGAATGGAAAAACAAAACGCGGTCTACAGCGTATTTGTTTAGATAATTACCTAGTCCTATTATTACTTCGGTCGCTTGAAGTTAGTGTAGCTTGAGTTATTTAAGTTGCAGTAGCTTAAACTTAAATGTGTAATCATATTTCCAATATTATTATCTACCTAGGCTTGCAAACTAGTTGATTAAGTAATCAATACCTAAAGTTATATTTTGTTTCGTTTATATTTTTTTTTACTTATTATATTTGTAACTTTGGTGAGTGGGTAATGATAATCATTGTTAGGCCAGAAGTAGAAGTAATGAAATTATATTATTACCTACGTTGATAAGGTTGAAATGTTTCATTCATAGTTAATAATTATATTGATGAGAAAGGAAGGTGATTAGTGAACACTTGTTATAGGTACGGCTACTTAGTGAAGTTACATAGTCTATTAATTAAATATTTAAGGTTATAAGACTTCATACTCTTTTTGTGTTCATAGCACTCAGTTATTCTGTATTCATGATTTGTTAAAGGAAGGAGATGTTGTGGGTAGATATGTCGCAGGAATGTAGCGAAATCCGGTTATTCGCGAAATCCCTAGGCCCTTCGCGAAGAGCCGGATAACTGCGAATTGCATCGATTTATTCGCACATTTCCCGGAAATCTGCGAATTAGTTATTTGCATGGACATAAATCCAGGAAAACTGCGTATAAGGCGACACGCGGCTACGAAGCCGCCTACGCACCTGCTACGATAGGATCCATATGCAGCAAAGGTTCCATATGCTGATCAGGTGGTTCAGCCTGCAATTGCCTACTCATTCATATCAGCGGCCCACGGAACGCCCAGTGTCGTAAGGGTCCTTCGGGTGGTCATGACCATGACCAAGATCATGACCAAGACCAACGACATGACCATGACCATGAGCATGACCATGAGCATGACCATGAGCATGACCATGAGCATGACCATGAGCATGACCATGAGCATGAGCATGAACATGAGCATGACCATGACCATGAGCATGGCCATGAGCATGACCACGAGCATGAGTATGAACATGAGCATGAGCATGAGCATGAGCATGAGCATGAGCATGAGCATGAGCATGAGCATGAGCATGAGCATGAGCATGAGCATGAGCATGAGCATGAGCATGAGCATGAGCATGAGCATGACCATGAGCATGAGCATGAGCATGAGCATGAGCATGAGCATGAGCATGAGCATGAGCATGAGCATGAGCATGAGCATGAGCATGAGCATGAGCATGAGCATGAGCATGAGCATGAGCATGACCATGAGCATGAGCATGACCATGAGCATGACCATGAGCATGACCATGAGCATGACCATGAGCATGAGCATGACCATGAGCATGACCATGAGCATGAGCATGAGCATGAGCATGAGCATGAGCATGAGCATGAGCATGAGCATGAGCATGAGCATGAGCATGAGCATGAGCATGAGCATGAGCATGAGCATGAGCATGAGCATGAGCATGAGCATGAGCATGAGCATGAGCATGAGCATGAGCATGAGCATGAGCATGAGCATGAGCATGAGCATGAGCATGAGCATGAGCATGAGCATGAGCATGAGCATGAGCATGAGCATGAGCATGAGCATGAGCATGAGCATGAGCATGAGCATGAGCATGAGCATGAGCATGAGCATGAGCATGATCAAGAGCAAGCGCATGAGCATGAGCATGAGCATGACCATGAGCATGACCATGAGCATGACCATGAGCATGAGCAAGAGCATGAGCATGAGCATGAGCATGAGCATGAGCATGAGCATGAGCATGAGCATGAGCATGAGCATGAGCATGAGCATGAGCATGAGCATGAGCATGAGCATGAGCATGAGCATGAGCAGAGCATGAGCATGAGCATGAGCATGAGCATGAGCATGAGCATGAGCATGAGCATGAGCATGAGCATGGTCATGAGCATGAGCATGAGCATGAGCATGAGCATGAGCATGAGCATGAGCATGAGCATGAGCATGAGCATGACCACGAGCATGAGCATAACTATGACCATGACCATGACCATGACCATGACCATGACCATGACCATGACCATGAGCATGAGCATGAGCATGACCACGAGCATGAGCATAACTATGACCATGACCATGACCATGACCATGAGCATGACCACGAGCATGAGCATGAGCATGAGCAGAGCATGAGCATGAGCATGAGCATGAGCATGAACATGAGCATGACCATGAGCATGAGCATGAGCATGAGCATGGCCATGAGCATGATCATGAGCATGAGCATGAGCATGAGCATGAGCATGAGCATAAGCATGAGCATGAGCATGACCATGACCATGAGCATGAGCATGACCACGAGTATGACCATGAGCATGAGCATGAGCATGACCATGAACATGACCATGACCATGACCATGACCATGACCATGACCATGACCATGACCATGACCATGACCATGACCATGACCATGACCATGACCATGACCATGGCCATGACCATGACCATGACCATGACCATGACCATGACCATGACCATGACCATGACCATGACCATGACCATGACCATGACCATGACCATGACCATGACCATGACCATGACCATGACCATGACCATGACCATGACCATGACCATGACCATGACCATGACCATGACCATGACCATGACCATGACCATGACCATGACCATGACCATGACCATGACCATGGCCAAGGCCGTTCCGTGGGCCGCTGACATGAATGAGTAGGCAATTGCAGGCTGAACCACCTGATCAGCATATGGAACCTTTGCTGCATATGGATCCTTTCGTAGCAGGTGCGTAGGCGGCTTCGTAGACGCGTGTCGCCTTATACGCAGTTTTCCTGGATTTATGTCCATGCAAATAACGAATTCGCAGATTTCCGGGAAATGTGCGAATAAATCGATGCATTTCGCAGTTATCCGGCTCTTCGCGAAGGTCCTAGGGATTTCGCGAATAACCGGATTTCGCTATATTCCTGCGACAGATATAAGATCAATAAAAGAGTCTTTATCCGCACGCCTTGGTGGTATCATTGCTTCACCCTGTCCCCAACTATTACTTCTTATTTTGGATGGTGTTTGCTCTTCTAATTTTTCGGCGCCATGAGGTTGTTTCTGGGGTTGTCGGGTCAGGTAGGTCTTTTTTTTTCGTGAGGTCGGTCATACACACTAACAGACTACATTTTCAAATGTAGGAAGCACATGCCCGCGCGCCGTTTTCCTAATTTGTGTAGGAAGTGTGATACTGATATTGATTGTTAGCTGGTCCCTGCGAACTTCGTGCCGTTTCGTTCCTTAAACCTACGTTGAAAAATACATATTTCTACACCAGCGTCTTAAAAATTGTATCCATCACGCTAATTATGTATTAATTGTTGGAAGCATATTTCTAAAACCGTAGATGCATTGCCAGCAGATGCCAGCAGAAGCGGTCCGTCAAGCTGAACAACTTTTGCTTTGGAGCCATTTCAATATCTCTTATAGTTTAGCTGAGCTTCTAGTGGTGTTCCTCGTGGTCTACATCAGCTACTCCAAACTTTCGATGTCTTTTCTCCAGCAGAAGCGTCCCATCAAGCTAAACAACTTTTGCTTTGGAGTCATATTTGTATCTCCTATAGTTTACCTGAGCTCCTGTTGGTGCACCTGATGGTCTACATCAGGTACTCCAAATCTTGGATGTCTATTCGCCAGCAGAAGCGTCCCATCAAGCTGAACAACTTTTGTCTTGGAGTCATAACTGTATCTCCTATAGTTTACCTGGGCTGCTGTTGGTGCACCTGGTGGTCTACATCAGGTACTCCAAATCTTCGATATCTATTTGCCAGCAGAAGTGACCTATCAAGCCGAACAACTTTTGCTTTGGAGTCATATCTCTATCTCCTATAGTTTACCTGAGCTCCTGTTGGTGCACCTGGTGGTCTACATCAGGTACTCCAAACCTTGGATGTCTATACGCCAGCAGAAGCGTCCTATCAAGCCGAACAACTTTTGCTTTGGAGTCATATATCTATATCCTATAGTTTAGCCGGGCTCCTAATGGTGCTTCTGGTGGTCTACATCTGGTACTCCAGACCCTAGAGTATTAAAATGTATCCTAGATGTTGACCCGACTAATAAGTTATTACGACACAAAATTCAATTAAAATCCGTATTGTAGTTTATCCGTGTAAGATGGACAAACAAACAGACAAACAGACAGACAAACAGACAAATTTTTTTTTATCGATTGACCTGAGATCTGAATCCTGAGCATAAATTGAAAGTAAAAATCCTTTTTTCAAACTATTCCATGTACAGAATTGGTTTCGTTTCTGTTTTATTATACAGGGTTACTTTTTAGTCAGTGCGCAGCTTCAACATACGTAATGGTTATAAAATTTTAGAACACACGTATTTTTTTTTTACCCCTGACTTAGAACAAAAAACTTGAAATAATCGCATTTAAACTTATCCCAGGATCGTACGTAAGTGTGGATCACCCTATTAGGTACACTGCGTGGCTTTCAGTATGGCAACGTCGCGCGGCCCAATTACCTAGGCCCATCAGCTGACTGTGTTCTAGCTTCTACCTGCAATACAGGTCAATGACCAGTCAAGGTCAATGATCGATAACAACTAAGTACCTATCTCACAAGTACCTACACTTAAACTGCCTCCGTGGTGTAGGTAGAGGTTTGAATGTTGGTCTTTTGATCTGATGGGCCCTGGTTCGTTTATGCGGAGAGATAAGATTATTTTGTTAATCAAGTAATAGGATTTTTTCCCAGTTAGGTTAAGAAAGAGCAGCTACTACTAACATACGCAAGGGTTGATCGGGTCATTTGTCGAGTCCGTATCCCACATGATAAAAAGATTTCACAGCTGTCAGATCCCTGATAAGACTAGGTACCGTACCGTAAAAACGGGCTTATTAGGGTGATGTGATAATGTAGGAAAGTTAGGTTGGTTTCTTACATTTCGTGAGGGACATCGGGTCGATGAACCCTTTATTAAACCACATACCTAGTGTTTTGTCTCTGACGTGGTTGTGTCAGCAGTAAGCAACGCTATCTAAATACCTACCTTCCCTCTAATACACCTCTAAAGCACTGAACATCTTATAACGGACGGTAGTTTAGCTTGCAATTTATTCCTTACCAAACTGAAGTGACACAATTGTCACCAGGTTGGACTGGCGAGCGCAGTGCAGGGTATTGTATCAAAAGAGAACTCTGGTGTTCATTACGTTTTACGAAACTCGCGGCTTGATATGGAGTGATGCTACTTTACCTACCTGTAAATGTTAAATCCTTAATGGTAACTCGGGTTTGTACTACCAGTAGCACCACGAGTAACCAACCATCTACGTGATCAACTTAAGAATGGTTTTTCTTACAGTTAACAAGAATAAAGTTACAACAGTTAAATCAGTAAAGATTATTGATACCCATTTTCAAAGATCAACATTCAAAGGTCTTTCTAACATTCTGAATAACCAGTAAAGACTTCAATGGCAACTGGAGCCGTTGCTGATAGTACATAAAATGCCTACACAACCTGCCTACTACAGAGGTTGTGACGGTTTGACAACGTCGCGGTTAGTCACCGCGTCTTACAACGCCAGACATGGTGGCGCCCGCGGGTCAAAAATCTGGCGCCGGCGCTGCCGCCGCCGCCGGGCGGCCGACCGCCGCGCCGCCGCCCGCGCCGCGCTGCAGTAAAGCTTTATGTACACTGATGCCATGCGGTAGCTTAGTTTTGCGCGTGCCTGCCCTTCGATGATTTTAACCGAATTATCCTTACAGTACATCTGCATTTAAAGTAAAGTAAACAGCAATTTAGTGCGTTAATGAGAAAGTAGTGAAAAATTCAGAAAAGTATGACAGTCAAAGTTGATTAGGCCACTAAAATGTTGCTACTACGTCAGTGTAAACTAACCTTGAGAAGTTGTTTAGGAATAAAGACTAACAACGGTCTACTCACACAAATTAACAGGGTGTAATTTGATCGGGCATTCATACAAAAACTCGTATGGCCAGAACGCGGCTATCGCGCGCCGGTCTTGTGTAGCTGAGCCTTTAGAAAGATGATTCGAGTACCTACTAGAGCAGTTGCTCAAAATCCAGTCCTACCTGCTGAAGACAGAGACTGGCACGTTTTTGTTTATTTTCTTCGACGTGTTCCAAGACTTGCCTGTAATCTTCACTTTAGAGCTGTTCAAAAGCTCTAATGATTTTGTTCTGAAGGTCCTGCCGACTTTGCGGCTCCTCTTTTACACACGCCGTTTCACTTCACTCCACAAAAAATTCACAAGTGGTCAGGTCAGGCGACTTGGCCGGCCGTAACATTGGACATCGCGAAATCATTTCGGGATTACTGGCGGGAAATGTAGCGTCACGAAGGTGCGCGCCCGCCCGCGACGGGGTCAAATCGAGAACTGAAACTGACTGAATGAAGGGTGTGCTGCGCGAGCGCTGTTGCCATTTTTACGCACCCCCGATTGAAAAGTAGTGTGTCCATGATTTATTTTTTATGAGGCGGACAAAAGCAAAAAAATTATTTTAAAAAAAATATTTTTTTTATTCGCGTAAAATGTTCTATTAACGATTCTGATATCATGGTATAAGTTTGCGCACTGACTAAAAAATAACCCTGTATGTATAGATATGTGACTACTAGCGCCACCTGTTGTTCATTGGTACAATCTGTCAAAAATAAATTCATTCACTCTAACCGCCAACCATTGTTTTATTTATTATACCTAGGTCCAAATTCTTTTTTCATATTTCGAAGATAAGTTTCTAACAAAAGTTGTTCAGTTTTGTGAGTAAAACACATCCTTAAGAGATTTGTATTTAATTAAATGTAAAATGTTTACTAGTGACCGATAGCAAAAACTCAGAACCGGCTGGTGATAAGGAACAACTTTCCCTAAGGAACATAGGTAAATATGAAAAAAAATTTGGACCTCCCATACAAAATCGCCGATCAGCTGACTAATTTAGTATGGGAGGACCAAATTTCTTTTTTCATATTTCGACCTATGTTCCATGGCGAAAGTTGTTCAGTTTCATGAGTACCTTCACCTCCTTTCGGCTTGTAATACCCTTTCTGTTACTCCCTGTATAAGCGTTAAAGTATCCACCTGAGTCACTGATCCCTACTTGACCCTACTTATGCAAACGGTGCAAACCTCGTGAACCAGCCGTTAGCATGTTTCAGAAAACCACTGTTTGCCGTGCACTGCAACTTTATTCAGTAATAATTTATAAAATAAAAAAAGCATAAAAAATATACACAAAAATTAGAAGGCAATCCAAACTTATTTCAGTATTTGCACTTTTTGGATACTCATTGTATGTTATTTTGCCTGGACTAAACAGAATCTTACGGTTACATCGTTTAGTCATGCCTGCAAAAGAAGCCTTTAAATGATGAAATAGATGTGGAGTATCACATTCCTTTCGTAGTTCTTTCCAGTCGGCGCAAACTTTTAGAAGTAACGCCGCGTCTCTTTTATTCTCTGCTTCCTGGAACCGGGGTGTAAAAGTTGTCATATTTTTATAACACTCCTCTCGCTGTTGGCGTCCTTCATGGAAGGGCATGTGGTATGGAGATTGTGTATATAACCCCAACGGCATCACAAACTCATGGTGGAAGAACACGAATACCATAACAACTGTAACAAGTACATGTGTTAAAAAACAAAATACCCGACTGCGGTTATTTTAAGGTACCTAGTATTTTGCTCTAAAAATCTGCCATCTTGAATCTATATTTTTTTAATATAGCCAGTGTCACTTGCGCTGCTGGGACGAATCTAACGACACCTCATATTATGTCAAAATCCAACTATCCGTTTGGGCTGTAGCCCGTGAAAAATAATTTTCTTGTCCACATACATACATACATACATATCTACATACATATATATATTAGAAAAACATAACCCTCCTTCTGAGGCAGTCGGGTAAAAACTTCAAGCAAAACTTTCATAATTTTGGTCCTTTAGGAGCATAATGTCCATTTTGCATAATTTTCATTTTGTAAAATGTCCAGTTTGCAAAATGTCCAATTGCAAAATGTCCAGTTGAAGATGATCTAATATGAAAAATGTCCAGTTTGCCAAAAGTACAATTATCGAAATTAACGGGTTCAGACCATGAAACCGAACAACTTTCCCCAAAACACATGGGTCATTCACCAAGTATTTCATATAAACTGGACTTATTAAGTCTTACTTAACTAACTTAGTAATTTCTTATAAGACCTGAACTGGAAAAAGAACTAGATGCCATCGATTCCTCAATAAGCTCTTCATGTTACGCGTTACGTAGTCTCAGGAAGGCACTGACAGTTAAACAGCTAAAAACTATTTATTATGCTTTGGTAGAGACCAAACTACGGTACAGTATTGCGCTTTGGGGTAGTAGTCATAAATATAATTTAAAAAAGGCATTTTTGGCCCAAAAAAGAGCAGTGCGTACCATAGTTCAAATTCCACCCTGGGAATCCTGTCGACCCCACTTTATAGAGCTAGGAATTTTGACAGTGCCGAGTTTGTACATATTGGTCCTGTTAACAGACTTCTTGAAACAGCGTCATATTTATGAAACAGAAGAGGAGATGAAGGAGAGAGAAAAAACAAGACGTAAAGATTTAAGTAACATTTTTGATCCAAAACTTAAATTAGCCAAAAGTAGTGTACGATATCAGACGGTTAAACTGTTCAACAAGTTACCTGTAGAATTTAAAAGTATTAAATGCGTGAAAATGTTTACTACAAAACTTAAAGCTCTACTTGTGGAAAAGTGTTGTTATACAATTGAAGAATTTATGCAATAAGTAATTTAGTAATTTTTAATTCTAATTACAATTTCTAATTATATTTACTTTTATGTTATGTTATGAATTTGATTTTTAATTATTTTATTTTGATTAGATTTTAGGTAAATTTAAGTTTTTATGTGACCAAATATTATTTTCAAACACAATGAATTATTGTTAATGAAATAAATAAATATGAAATATGAAATATTGCGAACTGGACGTTTCGCAAACTGGACATTTTACAAACTGGACATTTTGCAAACTGGTCAGTATGCAAACTGGACATTATCATTCTCAGCCCACATCCACCCACTGCAGGGTATAGGCCTCTTCTCTACAGCGCCAATCCTCACGGTCCTGTGCCACCTTCGTCCAGTGAGGTCCTGTAAGCTTGACGATATCGTCGCACCATCGGGCAGGTGGTCTGCCCACTGACCTTTTCGCTCCTCTTGGCCACCAATCTGTAACTGCTTTTGTCCATCGATCGTCACTCCGTCTCACCAAGTGCCCTGCCCACCTCCACCTTAACCTTGTTATTCGTTTCCCTACGTCTTTGACTTTCGTTTTACGTCGAATCTCAACGTTTGGTACGCGGTCAACAAGGGAGATACCTAGCATAGAACGCTCCATAGCTCTTTGTGCGACTTTGATTTTGTGCATGTTTTGCTTACTGAGCGTCCATGTTTCGGCACCATAAGTGAGAATCGGCAGAACACATTGGTTAAACACCTTGGTCTTCAGGCATTGTGGAAGTTTTGACTTAAAGACGTCGTCCAGTTTCCCAAAAGCAGCCCAACCTAGTCCGATACGTCTTCCAATCTCCTTTACCTGTGCTTCTGGGTCAAAGGACAAACGATGTCCAAGATAGACGTAATCGCTGACTACCTCAACAGTGTCATTACCTACACAGATGCTAGGTATACGTATAGTGCGATTCGTCATGATCTTTGTCTTGGACATGTTCATCCTGAGACCGACTTTCAGAGAAGCTTCATGCAGATCTGAGAGCATTTTCTGGAGATCCAGGACACGTTCGGCAATAAGGACGAGGTCGTCTGCAAATCTTAGATGCGACATGCGTATTCCGTTGATATTGACTCCTCTCTCGCTCCAATGCAACATCTTCATGACATCTTCAAGTACGTTGGTGAAGAGTTTAGGCGAGAGAGTGTCTCCTTGTCGGACCCCCCGGTCAATAGACACAAAGTCAGTGTTTTTATGCATGCGCACCTGCATTGTCGCAGTCCCGTATAGCTCCCGGAGAATATCCACATATCGCTTGTCAATGCCGCAGCGATGGAGAGAGTGGAACACGGCCCAGTGTTCGATACTGTCGAATGCCTTTTCGTAATCAACGAAGGCGAAACACAAGGGCCGGTTGTACTCTTTGCACTTCTCCATTAGCTGCTTGACAGCATGTATGTGGTCCATAGTCGAATATCCACTCTGGAAGCCAGCTAGTTCGACGGGTTGGTACTCATCCAGATTAGTAGTTAGTCGGTGGCACAGGACTACAGGTACAGCTCTAGGATCCGCCGTCTCTGATGAGTCCGGTTCCGGTGTTTTGGACGCATATAAGTTCCCATAAAAGTCCTCAACAATTTTAATGATCTGATCACGATCCGTCACAATATTCCCGGCACTATCCGTGAGCTTATTTATTTCCATCTTGTTCTTGTTGAGTTTCTTTTGGAAAACTTTAGGACCCCTATTGTCCTCGATGGTTTTGGCAATAGTTCGGGTATTATAAGCTCTAATATCTTCGCGGATTGCCTTCTTAATCGCCTTATTGATGTTATTCAGTTCCTTTTGGTCGGATGTGGTGTTGTTTTGCATTTCTCTTCTTTGGGATATGAGATCCAGCGTGTCGGTTGTTAATTTGGCCTCCGAAGGACGTTTTATTCCCCCTATGTGCTTTTTAGTAGTTTTTGTAAGCACAGAGCAGAGCATATCATTAATTAGTGATTATGCAAACTGGTATTTTTTTCACCACTGGACATTTTGCAAAATGGACATTATGCACCTAAAGGATTTGGTCTTCAGAAAAGCCGTAAGCCCGCCTTAGCAGTTACCTACGTCACGTGACATTAAGATGAGACACATGGCAGCAGGGCGCCAACTCTGCTAATTTTTTGCCATTGTAATGTCAGCGACACTCAACTTTCATCCTATTGGCACTGTGATTTTTCATTCAAAAACAGAATACGAAACCACCAAAACCATCCAACTGACATGCCATCGACACCCAACTGAAACGACTTTTATTTAGCAGACCTTGGGCCCTGGTCGGAAAAGTTGTGCTGAGCAGGAATTAAAAAAGAAAGCAGAATTGTTCGGAAGTTAAAAAGACTTCCTGTACTAGTTTTATTAGAGGTACGTAATAGTTATGTTATGACATCGAAACAAAACTCATGGCAGGCTTAGGCATGGCATTAAAGCTAATTTATTAGTGAAGGAAATAAACATGAGTCTCACTGTCCTGAAATGGCCGGAACTGCCTGAGTGGCAAAAAAATTAAAAATTTACGTTGTCGGCCTGGTACTTCTGGCCTTTTTTGGACAGGCAGACGTTTGTTAATTTTCTTTACCTACTAATAATGCTCTTAATGCTGCCATGAATTTTGTAACGATGTGATTACCACGTAGGTACCTCAAAAACTGGTAAGTACCTACTGCAAGTTACGATTTCCTAACACGTAGGTAATTGCTTATGCTAGAAACAAGTTTATTATGATTGAAAGAACCCCGAATCTCAAAGTATGTAACAAGTGGTTTCAGTTAATTTTCGATATTAATGTGTTTATGTTTAACATTGTAGTTAAACATAAACATAATCTCCATAAAATCTCTTGTAAAATCTTATCTCCATCGGCCTGGCAATTTCCGAAATATTTAAGTTTTATCTCAACATATTAATTTACTAAAGATTGGTATGAAAAAAACTAATTGTCTAGCAGGCAAAGTTTCCGAGAAAAACTCGTTTAATGTTTGACAGCTGCTATCGTTCGAAATGTTGATTTCGTCAAAACCTACACCTTCTTCCGAGAAACTTGTAATCTAGCTTGCATGTTAACCGAGAAAAACAGTTTTTAGTTAGGCTGTCATTTAATAGATTGTGTAGGCCTACAATAAATCTAGCTTGCATGGTTTCAGAGAAACAAGAGAGAAGACCGACTTAAGTCACCTGTGTGTGTACCTTAGGCTCTTATCACACGAGCAGTTTTGGGAGTGGATGCGGAATGGAAGCGGATTCCGGCAATATTATATGTGCCAAATCTTTGCAAATCCACCGCGCGTCCGCAACGAATTCGCTGCGCATCCGCCTCCACCCTGCATCCGCTCTCAAACCGCTTGTGTGATAAGAGCCTATAGTCCGAGCGGCGGCTGGTCTCTACACTATCTCACAAAAGAATAGAATATATTAGCTAAATACGGGTAGAGGAGCTCTAGTACTTCAGATTGGTCGTGGTCTGCCGCGGCGCAGCTTGGCACGTTTGGCGGAGTAGCTAAAAGTTTGCCCTCTGAAAAAAGTTAAAAATATCTCATCGAAGAATAGAATGAGACATGACATGACTGTAGCGATAGGAGCAGTTTAGTAAAGCGTATAAATCTTGGTCTGCCGGCTGCTATCTTGGCACGTTTGGCGGAGTAACTAAAAGTATGCCCTCCTAAAAAAGTAAAAAATATCTCATCGAAGAATAGAATGAAAATATATCGTACCGATAGCTTGCTTGAGTCTGCCTACATATATACTGGTCTGCCTGGCCACAGCCTGGCAGTTTTCCCGGTCCGACCACTTTTACTTTTTTTAGTAAAAATTTTATCTCTTCGAATAATAGAATAAAAATATGCCGTACCGATAGCTTGCTTAAGTCTGCCTATAAAAATACTGGTCTGCCTGACCACAGCCTGGCAGTTTTCCAGGTCCGACCACTTTTACATTTTTTGAGAAAAATTTATTTCATCGAATAACAGAATGAAACTAAGTTGTAATAATGGATTATTTAAAGCTGATCACATATTCCTTGGTCTGCCTGAGCTCAGTCCGGTAGTTTCTCCGGTGCGATCACTTTTCGATCTCAGTAAATTTCAATTTTAAAGGACCTTGACTTTGATTATTAAGGAGTGGGCCCCGTCAATAAAATGAAAATTTGTCAGTGTACAGAAGTGAGATTTACAGAGCTGTAATCTCTAAAATATCTAGATTAAGAATAAGTATGTTAATTTCAAGAATCTACAACTTCAGATGTATTTGTAGTAATTAATTCAAAAATATAATACTTGGAAAAACATATTCTTCATCTATACATTAAGAGATTACAGCTCTGTAAATCTCACTGCTATACACTGACAAATTTTCATTTTATTGACGGGGATTTTATTTTATTTTTATTCTATTATTCGAAGAGATAAAATTTTTACTAAAAAAAGTAAAAGTGGTCGGACCGGGAAAACTGCCAGGCTGTGGCCAGGCAGACCAGTATATATGTAGGCAGACTCAAGCAAGCTATCGGTACGATATAGTTTCATTCTATTCTTCGATGACATATTTTTTACTTTTTTAAGAGGGCATACTTTTAGCTACTGCGCCAAACGTGCCAAGATAGCAGCCGGCAGACCAAGATTTATACGCTTTACTAAACTGCTCCTATCGCTACAGCCATGTCTCATTCTATTCTTCGATGAGATCGACCAATCTGAAGTACTAGAGCTCCTCTACCCGTACATAGCTAAAATATTCTATTCTTTTGTGAGATATGGTTGAGACCAGCCGCCGCTCAGACGGAGGCAAATAGTTTCCAAAACGATGACACGAGCAAGTAGGTCTTCAATGTCTTTGAATACACGTCTGCAAAGTTTGCATACCAATCTTTAGTAAGCTAACATATTGAGATCATACATAAATATTTCGGAAATTACCAGGCCGATGGAGATAAGATTTTAAAAGAGTTATAAACACACCTAATATCGAAAATGAAACCACTTGTTACATACTTTGAAATTCGGGGTTCTATAATATTTTTATTATGTAAAAATTAATTACCCATCGAAATCATCCTGTAAAATTGTAAAACAAACACTATATAAAATTTATGTAAAATTCCTAATAAAATTTATTGTTTATTGATGTGCACAGATCTCTTATATATATGTCCCTGTATAAAAGGTACTCTTTGTGTCCCTGAAGGGACAGATAGGCCACGCTCAATATAAAGCAGCCACCATATAAAATCCCAAGAAAAAAATAAAAATAAAGACGACCAGTGAAGATTACATTCTATAGAAACTTACTGCACACTACGTTCGTTTAGAAAAAAAAACCGTTCAGAAATATGATAGGTATATATGTCGAAGTCACTATGTCAAAATCTGCCTTCTACATAATAGCTCGTGTGTTTACAAACGAAAAGCCGTTTGTATATTTCCATCTGACGTATGTATACCGTCGACATTATGTGTACCGCCAAAAAAACTTCGTTTTGCCGTATGGCATAATGCCCGGCAATATGTACGAACTAGTACTGAATTCCGCCACGGTGGCGCTGTAATCGCAAAACAATAAATATGGCGTACAATCACAGAATATTAATAGTACTAGGGTGTACATGTACAATACAGCAGGGGCGCACACAATGCGCAACAAATACTGTGCAAAGAAAAAAACGCGATACGTTTTTTGTGCAGCTAAAAATTGATGACAAAATTGACACGATTTCTTGGGGTGCATATTTTTAACACGGTTTCCTGTGTTGCATTTTTCTGTTGTGAAAGTGGTTTACGCGGCGTTTACTACGCAGAAAGAAATAGGATATTCAAATAAATGGAATGTCAAATTATAATATAAATGTCTAATGTTAATAAATCTATGATTAAATTATCTTAAAATATAATGTAGGTATAATGTCAAATGGGACACCACTTTTTAAAATTAAACTTTTCAAATTCGCCAATTGAATAAAAACAATTATCTTTGAGCATTTTGTAAAATCATATTTTGAATTTCATCTCAGGTAGGCCTTTGAGCCAGTCTGGTAGCAGGTTGAATAATTTCACACACATGTTAGGATAATTTTTCGCAAAAGAAGTGGTTGTGTGCATCGTCTTAGCTAGTCTATTAGGGTATCTAGTCGGAAGGCTGGATGTCCTGTTTTCAAAAAGATCTTTGTTCTTTTTTACAAATGTACAAGCCTCGTAAATGTACAATGCACATCGAGGGTAGAGTCAGGAGATTCAGCTTTACGAACAGAGGTTGGCATGAGTCTATGGGTCCAGCACCGCATATGGCTCTAACGCACTTTTTTTTATATAATAAAGACATGATGCATTTCCACAGAGTTCCCCCACATCATCAATCCATATCTCAAAACTGAACACACATAACCATGGTAGGCTAGTAGCACAAAATAGAGAATTTACAGAAGGCCAGCTCGCCCCTTCTTTCGATCACTTATGCCTACTATTTAGGGTTGCTACTTTTACTTTCTGATTTTTTTAATGAAGTTACCTGTCGTTTGTAAGTATGAATTAGGTATATGCAATTGATAAACTCCTAAATTACCTGGCGGATATGAAATATTTTCTACCATATGGAAGTAGGTACCTACTTGAGTAGAAAGTCATATTTCTAATAGGTAATAAGTAGGTCCCCACCTAAATCGGTAGACAGGCAATGGGTTTGGGTCACGAGACTAGGTGGTGAGCGAAGCGGCCCATAGGTAGGCAGGTAAGTAAGTAGGTAGTAGGTAGGTAGAGGGCCGGCCGGCGGCGATGACCGACACGACAAAGGGTTCCTCACGTCGTTCGTCGGTGTTTTCCACGGAAAACAAGTGTCTAAAATCTCTAAAAGAAAGACCTAAAAAAATGTCTTGCCGTTACGAATTTTAATAGGTTAGGTACCTATGGTTGGAAGGTAGGTATTTTTGAACAGGGACTCAAGCCACCATGAAAGTCAAACGTACCGTCACTAGTCAGTCGCACACAGATTACCTACCTACCAATGTATTGGCGGGCGGGCGATACGCGCTGGGAACGGTAGGTAGGTAGGTTGGTAAGTACCTATTTATCATGACATGAACATGACGACATGACAAACGCGGGGATGCCACCCGAAAAAAAATCGGGCATGGAAGCTGTATTTGTAGCTGTAAGTTGGTAGGTAGGTATGTACTTACCTTAGTTTCGAAGTATACCTACTTACCTACTATAGTTTCGAAAATCACCAGCTGCCGTGACGAAAAAATATTCAGGATCGTAATACCTAGTCCATTTACTCATCGCTTCACCTCAAATGCTGACTAGGTAGGTATCTATCTACTGTGGGAAGGTACCTACCTAAACCCATTTAACCTACCAAATCAAACTAAAGCGAACTACCTAAACGCTAAAGCACATATTACGTACGAAAAATAAGATTTTTAAAAAGAAATCCCTCTATTTCTAGTGTTTTGAAGTAGGTATCTGTTTATTTATCAAATAAATGAGTTGTAATTACTGTTCATTATTGCGTGGCAAACTGAAAAATTACAATGCACAATTTTCTGTGGTGTTATCTATCACACCACACATCACAAAAATATTTTTCTTTACTCGCCATTCCGCCCGCCCGCACCGAACGCGCCGTTCACAATCAACCATTAGCCGGTTCGACACGGTTCCACAGAGCACGTAAACGACGCGTGTGGATGTCTGAGTGAGTTTAGCCGCGTTTGCTCGTAGCCGACTCTCTGGATTGCGCTAGCCAATACTTACTTTGTGCTAGTAGGGCGGTTTTTTCGTCACAAATATTTCGCAAGCAATACAGCGCGTATATGAACCTGTTAAGTTTAGAAGCGACCGCCTATATGCCTCCAAGAGGGGTGCCCCTTCGAACGCATAACATTTTTACTCCTATTCGCATTACGCATAACACTTTCGGCATAGTTGTCATTTCGCATAATTGTAAATTGGCATAATTTTTTAAATGCATAATAGATATACAGGGTGTTAGGGACGGTGTACCGAAAACTTTGCAGGCATGATCAGACCATCAAACTGAACAACTTTTACTATGGAGCCAATGGTGGGAAACGAAAAAAATTTTCCGTCCTCCCATACAAAATTCACGATCAGCTGACTGACTTTGTATGGGAGGTCGGAAAATTTTTTTCGTTTCCCACCATTGGCTCCATAGTAAAAGTTGTTCAGTTTCATGGTCTGAGCACGCCTGCAAAGTTTTCGTTACACCGTCCCTAACACCCCGTATTTGCATAACAATAAATATCCATACTTTTGTTTACTATAACGATTATAGTCATAAACTTAAAACCTCATAAGAATCATGGAATGGATAATTAGTAAAAACTTATTCAGAAAATACACTTGGGCACGAATGGCACAATGTAGGTAGGTACTTTGCCGTATTCCTCAGTGGAGTATTGACAAAAAAATAAATTAGGGTATAGTATAATAAACATGCAAATAATAACGCATTCTTTTTCCAAACTTTAGTTTTTTTTATAGTATTTAGTTGCCGTGTCATGCCATTTGAGAAATGCATCACCCCAATACTAGCCGTGGGTGTCGCAAAAAGCAAGTTAAAGATTACATTCAAGATGGATGGGCAGCCGTATTCCCTGTAAATGCAACATCTTGCACTGCACTCGTCAATCCTCTTGCCAATCGTGTCAAATACACAATCAAATACTTACCTACCATATGAAGATTGCTATTTTTGTTACAATTAAGGTGAAACCGCGTTGCGCGGCACGGCGCGGCAATTGCAGCGTTGTTTAAACATTTTTTACAGATTTTATCAGATAAAAAATTGTGTCATATTGCGATTGTACTTTTATTCCTACTGCCTTTTATGCGTATCGATCGTATGCCAAACAGATGTATGGCAAAAAAGTTACGCTTGATTAAGATTATGCGAAAAGATGAGTATGCCTAAAACAGGTATGCAAAAGTACGTTAGGACAGATAATGTTTTGCATTCGAATATGGATCCCTCCAAGAGAGATGTGCGTCCAACGTAATACCGAGAAATGTTGTCTCTGTCGATTCCAGTATGGAGAAGCCCTCGCTTACCACTCTGAGTTCCTCAGGATGCTTATTTCTGTTTAAAAACTGTATAAATGTAGTTTTACTGTGATTTATTTTGAGGTTATTGCCAACTAGTAAACAACTTTATGTATTGTGGAATTAATTTCGAATTCATAGTCTAAGTTTGGTATTTTGTGCATAAGTATTGACAGGTCATCTGCAAATAGAGTACAAGGGTACTTTGTAATGATCGGCAAGTCGTTTACGTAAAGTACAGGGACCCAGAATGCTGTGATTATACATATCTGTCAAAATAGTTTAAATGTGATTGTCGAAGATACTCAAGTAAATAATACACAAACAAATTTTCTTTTTTTTTTTCTTAATCATGGTCACCCTAACATTCTCACCACGTGGACGTTTAAGCAACATTTATTTCACATTTTGACGAATTCTCTTGTCGACTCTGATGATGTCATCAGCACTATGCGGGTAGTGTGACCATATTTAGCAGTTTTCTTTTTTTTAATAAAAGAACTTTAGCAGATTTAAAAGCCAAGTTTTCAGATTTTGGCAGATTTTAAGGTTTTATGCTATTTAGCAAGCTAAAGAAGCTTAATAAACAGGTCAAAAAAAACAACATATTTTGGTAGATTGAATTGTAGATTGTAACCGAGATGGGTAGGTATCATAACAACAAATTAATATGGTCACACTGGCTGTGGTCAACCAATGTTGCCAGACCAATCCTGATAATTTCCCTCTCATAAAGGCCGGTTTACATTGTGATTGATGATGTCTCAGCACGTATAAAAGTTTCTTTGAAGGAGTTGTAAGTCTTGACGAGACCCACATTTTAAGTGACAGCTGTTAAACTTCAAACTCGTTTACCTCGTTAAATACGTATTTTACACCACATGATTGGATGAGATCTATATTTTAAGTGACAGCTGTCAAACTTTAAACTCGTTTATCTCGCTGTGCATGCTACACAACACAACTAGTTTCTTCGGAAAAGTTGTAGGTCTTGACGAGATCTACATTTTAAGTGACAGCTGTCAAACTTTAAACTCGTTAACTGTGCATGCTACACTACTTGTTCCTTCAGAAAAGTTGTAGGTCTTGACGAGATCTACATTTTAAGTGACAGCTGTCAAACTTTAAATTCGTTTATCTCGTTAACTGTGCATGCTACACAACTAGTTTCTTTGGAAAAGTTGTAGGTCTTGACGAGATCTACATTTTAAGTGACAGCTGTCAAACTTTAAACTTGTTTTTATCGTTATTTGTGCATGCTACACTACTTGTTTCTTTAGAAAAGTTGTAGATCTTGACGAGATCTACATTTTAAGTGACAGCTGTCAAACTTTAAACTTGTTTACCTCGTTAACTACGCCTGTTACACAACTAGTTTCTTTGGAAAAGTTATAGGTCTTGCGGAGGTCTGCATTAGAAATGACAGCTGTCAAACTTTAAGCTCGTTTTTCTCGTTAACTATGCATGTTACAATACTAGTTTCTTCGGAAAAGCTGTAGGTCTGGACGAGAACTATATTTTAAGCGATAGATGCCAAACTAAAATCTCGTTTATCTCGACGGTTATGCATACTACTGATAAATGTTTGTTTAGGAATGTTGTAGGTCTTGTTTCAAGTGACAGCTATTAAACTGTTACTGTCGTGTTGCGTAATTGTGTTTAAACTAGGAACGTAGGAATGTAGATCTCATCCAGACCTACAAATTTTCCAAAAAAACTAGTGGTGTGCCATGCGTAGTCAACGAGATAAGCCAGATTAAAGTTTGACAGCTGTCTCTTAAAATTTATATCTCGTCAAGAACTTCAACTTTTTCAAAGAAATTGCAGTGGCATGCATGGTTAACGAGATAAATGAGTTGAAATTTTGACAGCCGTCACTTAAAATGTAGATCTCGTTCAGACCTACAACTTTTCTTAAGGAACTAGTAGTGTAGCATCAACGAATTGTAGCATACACAGTTAAGGCTCCTACCGCCCCCTCCTCTACCGGAAGGTTCGAAATTTAAATAATATTCGGAAGTCGTGTTCGAGCTGGTCAATGAGTAGTTTTACAGAGGTGTCACTCACCATTCCAACAATCTTAGAAAATTTAGGTAGGAACGTACTATCAGCAGCATATCAAACTATTTGCGGATTATTCTTTGTAGGTTATTGTATAGAAAACGTTGCATGTTGAATGGTGATCCAAACAATATTCATAGTAAAATAATGACGTCCTTACATTGAACTGTTAGTTTGCTTGATATTTCTTCACATTCAGTAAAAGAAAAGAATAAATTCATCCAAAAATAAACCTTTATATTGTGATCGATCATACTTACATTTTTCTAAGAAACTCTTGGAAGAAAAAGTTTTCCGAAAGTGCAAGTGGCCAGTACCTATCATTATACGCACTTCGCGCGAACTTTGACAAAAATATTTTTTTTATTGATGGACGACTATGGTCAATCAGTTTATTCATATAATATGAAGACACTTTTGCCAGCGTCCAGTTATTTAAAACTTACCAGTAAAAAAACAGCCTTTGGTTAGGTTACAACCTAAACCACCTGATTATCCGGAAAAAAGATAGTTTCGTGCTTTTGAAGGCACTTTAAGCACTTAAGTCTTTGTCAGAATAAGTATGATTAGGGGATGGAAACCGGAATTCCGGAATATCGTAAAACCGGAACATCGGACCGATTTTTCCGATGTTTCAACTCCGGTTTTCAGTGAAAAAAAATCGCTGAAACCGGTTTTAGAAAAACAGTAGTTTTATTATTATTTTTAGGGAAAATCTTTGAAAATGATACCTACACTTAAATACCAGTCAAGGTATATAACAATTGTGTTATTCGGGGATGAATCCGACGATAAAACACGAGATTGAATGTTTGTTATCACTGGATTTCATGATGTTAATAATTTTAAATCATCCTTTCGTCTCAAAGTTTTGCTCTTTTCTTTTTCAATCTTTTTTAAAACTATCGGTGGAACGTTCCTTAAGCAACGCAAGCAATAATAGTTGCTGTATCTCATTCAGTCCCATGCGTTGCAACCACCGGTACGTGCATAATGACGTGCAACCATAAAAATATAGCTGTGGCTTATTTTAACTATACATTTGGTTATACATCAGGATCTGATAGAAGGATCTTGAGAATTCCATAAACGCTCAAATTTTTTTGTTTACCTACACGACTAACGTCTGCCTGTTGACTCTCTTCTCTGCCAAACAACTGCTAAAGATGTCCATCAAAAAGAGGTAACTTTTATAGGTCATGTAACTGTAGGTAAGTAGTTTATTTGTGCGCTTTGTTAATTCGCTTTTTTGAAAGTAAATTATTTACTAGGTACTATTTTGAATATAAATATAGCCACCAAAAACAGAAAAGCAAAAATATATTAAGTATTGTTGGTAAACCACCTAGATACCTACCTAGTAATATTTTTCGGACCGACTCAGAATTACGTTCTAATCTTGTAGGTAATAATTTCCAAGAATATTACTAAGGTAGTGATGATGAAATGGCGACATAGTACGGCTCCTTAGCTGGAAGTATGGTCCCATCTGGCAGAAATCATGAAACTTGGCATGTGTGTAGCTTACATGTGTAAGCTTCAGGAAAAGAAGGGAAGCAAGTTGGACCCCCCCTGCTTCCCCCCTTTACCCCCCCTTTTATGTCCCAAATTTCAGTTATCTTTATTTTTCTCGGAAACGATTAAAGATAGGAGAAATTTGTCAAGGTAAGAAATATTCCTTATAAAATTGTCTACATAATTGTTCTTGGGTCGATGTTGATAGAACTTATACTTTTCGAGTTATGCTTCTGGGAAACCCATCATTTTTTTGAAAGTGACTTCCAGCTCTGAATTAGCCATAACTCCCATGTGATAGAATATTCTTTCAAACTTGCTATTGGCTTTTATTAGTTAGGTAGTCTACAAAGGAAACCCGCAGAGACAACACTTCAATCACGCCTGTGGGGATGGGGGGAGGGGGGCAAAGTTTATTTTTTCCGAGCTGAACTTGAGGACTTCTGACTCCTTAAGTAAATGTGACACGAGAAATTGAGTATCATTTTCGAATATATTAAAGACGGGAGTATTCATTTCTGGAACGCTCTTTGGTACATTTCATACAAAAATATAAAAATATTAAGTGAAATAAGAAAAAAATATGTTTCGTTCTCATTCAAACGCTGTTTTCTTCATGACCTTGAGACATATTTACTAGATAATAACACATACTCAAAGACAAACTCACCCAAATTATAAACCAATATTTTATTTTCGATAATATTAGAAAATACCTAGCCTACAGAAGCCTAAATATTTTTACAAAGTTATGTTTGTAGCTGGAAAAATTTCAAATTCATAGATTTTGTATCCAAAAATAAGATTACCAACCGCAAACGTATATTTCTCAATTGTCGCTAAACCATTCCAAATGCCCTCATAGGAAATGTTGTTTATACTGAAGAGTTGTTTATGCTGATATATAGAAATTGAAGATCTGGAGTACTTGATGTGGAACATCAACAGCCCAGCTAAACTATTTGAGATACTGTAATGTCTTCTTAAACATCAAGTACTCCAGATCCTCAATTTCTTTATTCCAACAAAAACTACCCTTCAGTATAAACAACATTCCCTATGAGGGCATTTCTCTATCTGGAATGGTTTAGCGACAATTGAGAAATATAAGTTTGCGGTTGGTAATCTTATTTTTGCATACAAAATCTATGAACTTGAAATTTTTTCAGCTACAAACATAACTTTGTAAAAATATTTAGGCTTCCGTAGGCTAGGTATTTTCTAATATTTTCGAAAATAAAATATGGCTTTATAATTTGGGTGAGTATGTCTTTGAGTATGTGTTATTATCTAGTAAATATGTCTCAAGGTCATGAAGAAAACAGCGTTTGAATGAGAACGACACATATTTTTTTCTTATTTCACATAATATTTTTATATTTTTGTATGAAATGTACCAAAGAGCGTTCCAGAAATGAATACTCCCGTCTTTGATATATTCGAAAATGATACTCAATTTCTCGTGTCACATTTACTTAAGGAGTCAGAAGTCCTCAAGTTCAGCTCGGAAAAAATAAACTTTGCCCCCCTCCCCCCATCCCCACAAGCGTGATTGAAGTATTGTCTCTGCGGGTTTCCTTTGTAGACTACCTAACTAATAAAAGCCAATAGCAAGTTTGAAAGAATATTCTATCACATGGTAGTTATGGCTAATTCAGAGCTGGAAGTCACCTTCAAAAAAATGATGGGTTTCCCAGAAGCATAACTCGAAAAGTATAAGTCCTATCAACATCAACCCAAGAACAATTATGTAGACAATTTTATAAGGAATATTTCTTACCTTGACCAATTTCTCCTATCTTTAATTGTTTCCGAGAAAAATAAAGATAACTGAAATTTGGGACATAAAAGGGGGGGGGGTAAAGGGGGGAAGCAGGGGGGGTCCAACTTGCTTCCCTTCTTTTCCTGAAGCTTACACATGTAAGCTACACACATGCCAAGTTTCATGATTTCTGCCAGATGGGACCATACCTCCATACAAACTGCCAATTAAGAACTCGGACTAACAGGTTACAGGCACAGTGTGTGACCGCCGAATGCCTCTCAAATTGAAAGGCAAGATATATAAGTCGGTGGTGAGACCTGTTGTCATGTATGGATCAGAGTGTTGGCCAGCTAAGGTGACGGATGAAAAACGACTGCATGTAGCTGAGATGAGAATGTTGCGACTGATGTGCGGTGTGACAAGGATGGATAAAATAAGGAATGAGTATATTAGAGGGAGTTTGAAAGTAGCGCCAGTGACAGAGAAAATTAGAGGGAATCGTTTATCTTGGTATGGGCATGTAATGAGGAGAGATGAAGAGCATGTAACAAAGAAAGTGATGAACATGAATGTGGATGGACGCAGAAGAAGAGGAAGGCCTAGAAAAGTTTGGATGGATTGTATAAAAGACGATATGGAAAATAAAGGCGTAAGTGAGGATTTGACTGGTGATAGAGATGAATGGAAGAAAAAGACGTGTTGCGCCGACCCCAAATAAATTGGGATAAGGGCAGGCAGATGATGATGATTACTAAGGTAGTAGCTAACTAACAATGTTATTCTCGGTGACCACAGTAAGAGGCTAAAAAATCGGAAGTAACGCTTTCTAGATTTTTTCTCGAATCACGGCCTTAAACATTAAATCATAAAAAAATCTATGAGGTGACACCACTAAACTCCGTTTCGGGTTGGACCTACGAGTAGATAGCTACGCCGTTGGCTCTGCCCTTTAACAATAGTTACACCATGTATTGTCAAAAGATTGCTAATTTTGTATTAGGTATATTTTATTTGATTGTTTTTTGCTATGTAGCTATAGTATATAAGTGAATTTAAGGACTAATGAAACCAATAATACCTACTATTACAAAAAATATCTATTTTAATGCGTAGAACTCAGATGAGGCAAATAAGAAAACTGGTACAAAACTTTTTATAAAAAATCCGATTCCGAGTTTCAAAACCGGAATTCCGGTTTTGACCTCCAACATCGTAAATCAAAACCGGTTTTGAAGACCTTCCGATTTTACATGCCCTAAGTATGATTGATTACTTAAGGTTCAACGTCAGAGCAAGCCGCCCAAAGTATGTCAATAGATGGCGTTAGTTACGTTATTTTACGTAGCTAACGTGGTATTACTATTTTTCACAATATAACAATGAATTTTCGAGTAAGCGGCAACCTTCGAAAATAGTTCACTGCTAGGAACAATAATTTAAATACAATTAGTATATTTTTTAAGTAATTCAAAAATTTTTTAATATACAAAGTTACATTTTGCGTTTCTGTATATAGACGAGACTCACTCACACACAGACAAGGCCAGTTTGAAAAAGGAAAGACCAATTTGACACTATGCTTTGAGTTTGACCTTAGCTTTGACAGCCGTTGTGGCTTGATAATGCTAACTAAGATTTGCAATTATATCTGAAGTAGGTTTCGATCCTGAGACTCAGAGCTCAATTTCAGAAAATGTGATTTGTGAAATCGTTTACGGAAATCCGTAACCCTCGTATCATATTTTCTACTACTCGGAACTTGTTAATACCTTGGACGTGTTGGAATTGATTAGGTTGTGTGAAATGGAAGAATATGGATGTGTCAGTAGTAGAACGTGTGATACGAGCACATTTAGAAGCAGACTTCCACATGCGATAATTCAAAAATAGTACTCCTGGATTCTGGATGGTCCTAGCAAAATATTTTTATTTATTGACGTATTTTTATTTTTATTTATGATTTTTATTTTTATATCGTATGAAAGATGCATTTTTGATTACTGAAAACTACTTATACATTAAATAACTGCCACCAACAGTTTTCACGAAAAATGTCGCCAAGATGAGCGCATTATGTCTAACCCTGCAAAAAAGTTATCAGGTGTCAAGTAGAACCAGGCTTTTGAACCTACACACCCTCGTTTTGGCGTCGGCGTATTTGTGATATCCAGCGTTACATAAGCGTTTTTTCTCGGCAAAACGCCATAATATTGCCGTGATTTTTAAAATTGACTACGCGGCGTAGTAGAAACTTCTCGGTACCTACTCTGAGTTCGACCTACATTCGATTTTTATAGAAAACGCTATCCTATAAAGATCACACTCTTCTAAAGTATACCGAAAACTTGAGTTTGAAAAAAGGTAGGTAATGTCGTCGCTCTTCACTTGGCTCGTCTTGGCGGGGCACCGCTGTGCCTCCAGATAGGTTAGGTAAAAAAATTACCCACCAAAAACATAAATTTAAAATGGAGGTCAAGTTCGAACGCCTAAAAAGAGTGGAAATTTAAATTAAAGGCAAGTTTTATCATAATTACAACCATATTATATATTCACTCGATCTTGGCGGTCTTACTCGAGGCACAGCTAATGAGCTACTTCTGATAAGAAGAGCAGATCTTACGGAGCTAATTTTGTGCTTTTATCAGTTTCTATCACAAAATTTTAAAACCCGCCAATTCAAATGAATAATGGTTTTAATTATGATAAAATTTGGCTTTAATTTAGATTTTAGCTCTGTTTTAGGAGTAAGAATTTGGCCTCCATTAAACATTTATATGTTTTTGGTGGGATTTCACCTCTTTTTGTTCGGAATGTGATAAAGTAACTACAAACTATTTTTATAATTTTGGTTTGAAATCAGATTTTCAAAAGTAAGTTTTACATGGTGTCACCATGTGTGTAAACTGTGTAAAGTTTCATTCTGTACAGTAGATAAATAGATACCTATGTAGGTACAGGGTGCGGATGTGACTTGAGTAATTAAAAAAAGCGTCGATTATTAACCAAAAATCTAATTGTCATTGTTTTTTTGCGCGGACTTCGGAAATTTTGAAAATGTAATCGATTTTCAAATAATCGATTAATTCTTATTTTATAAAATCGATATTTTTTTTTCAAATATTTATCTATTTTTTAAATAATCTTTATTTTTTTCACATCCCTGATACAGGCGGGTCAAAAGAGTGCAGTGTGTAACACTGTGCTCGCGGCTTGTGTTTAGAACTTGGCTGGCGCACTGTCGTGCGCTTTGATAAACAAGGATATTTCAGTCGTTTTATGAAACCTAAACCATGTTTAGTCTAGGACTTCTAGGTGAGGAGAATATTAGTCTAGGTACCACTCATTTGTAACACTCGTACAAATAAAAATACATTTTTCCTGCAAATTTTATTTACTTTTTTATATTTTGTAGGCACCTATATAGTTAGGTATAAGTGTCGTACATCCGTACCGTTGTATTTTATTACTACCACTTCCATTTCGGTTCTTAGTCCAGGTGTTCTAGGTAGGATTACCTACCGTTTTAGCGTTTATTTAAACAATTTTGTAGGTGCATTGCATCCATCTCTTCCCTCATCATCATCATGACTCCGAACACTATCTTTCTTTGGTAATTTGTTCCCATTTAGCTCGATCTTTTGCTTCATGTAGAGCCGTGTTGGTGTACATCTCCATTTGTTCGGAGACTTGATCTAGCTACCCTTCCGCGCATTGTCCTGTGGCCCTCTTTCCCTCTATTTTCCTCGTCAACAGCAGTTTTTCCAGATTGTCTAATTCTCTTCTGACAATATGTCCAAAGTACTGCAGATTCCGGAGCGTGCATTTCGTGGTGTGGACAGCCGTGTGTTTTTTCGAGTGTCAACTCCTCTAATATCATCTAATATGGTCACGTTGGTTGGTCCATAAAGCCGCCCAGGGAATCCGGAGCATGCGACGCCAACACCACATCACGAAGACACCAATTTTCTTTTTATAAACAGCCTTGAGGGTCCAGGATTCTGAGCTACGGCTCAGTTACGGCTGAATATGGAAATTTATAGGTACTAAAGGAGGACTTTTGTTTGAAATTGGATTTAAATTTAACTATATGTACGAAATAATAAAACGCTAGTTTTATTTCTATTCTCTCTGCGAAATAATTAAGAAATACGATCAAAATCAAGATTTTGATATTTACATTTTTGAAACTTTTGATTTTGAGTTTTATTTGTGTCAGTCATTGAAAGCTTACGTCAAAATCAGGACCTTTCAGTGAGTTTCATCTCGGGAGTTTCATACTGAGATAAGAGTTTTAAAACGTATTCTGAGGAGATTTTTATTCAATGTGCTCTAGGATTTCTATGGATCGCACTCACACATACGGAAATTGATCAAATATTTGCATATTTTCTAAAGCTAAAAAAACCTCAGAAATAACTTAAATATCATATTTTTATCAGATTCTCTAAATTAAAATGGTCTAATTTGCGTTATAACACTATATTCCATGTATGAAACAGGGTAGTTTTTCTGTCTTTGCCAAATAAAATTTGTATGGAAATCTGCTCTGACGTTTATCCTTAAATGGCACCTTTTACAAAACTATGTCAGAGGCCTACTAGTTGCTGCTGAAAAACTCTGACAGAAAGGTTCAATGTATTGGAGTTTTTAATGCACTCACAGCGCTATATTATATAGCGTGAAATTTTACTAGTGACCGATAGCGAAATCTCAGGACCGGCTATTGATAAGGAACAACATTCCTCAAGGAACATAGGTCGAAAAACGAAAAAATATTTTGACCTCCCATAGTAACTCAAATCTGCTGATCGGCAATTTTGTATGGGAGGTCCAAAAATTATTTTGTATTTCGACCTATGTTCCTTGGGGAAAGTTGTTCCTTATCACTAGCCGGTTCTGAGTTTTCGCTATCGGTCACTAGTAAAATTTCACCTCATATAAGCGCTATATTATTCTTAAAGGTTCAAAGTGTCGGCGACTAGATCTCGCAATTGAAAAAATCAAATAAAACATAGGTTGAGATACTAATACATACATAACTGATAGCAAAAATGCAGGGTGCGCATAAGGAACAGCAAAGGTCGAAATATGAAAAAAAACACATAAAAATGTTGTAAAAGTATTATTTTTTGTTTCTTATAAAAGTTGTTCAGTTTTGTAGGTAGAAGAGGGTCACTTCAATATTTGAACTTAATTAAATTTAATGCGGCACGTGCGGAGTATTGTGCAGCTAGATAGGCGTTCACTTTTAACTAACCGAGAAAATTTCTAAATCTTTGGGATTTCTATGGCTTGCTTTTTTGTCAAAGGTTTTTGTGAAGGTTTTTAATCCATTGTTATTTGGATAATCCTGTGATTTTTGGTCTTGAAATAGGTATCCTTATAAAGGAAATTCATTGCTTTATACAATTTATGGTATATTTCGGTATTACAACCTGATTCGTAGAAGAATGGGACCCGAAATGGGAACATTATTGTTTGCGTCTTTTTCATGTTACATGTCTTTTGAGCAAGATGTCAACAATAATGTTGCCATTTCGGGTCCCCTTTTTATAAATCAGGTTATACCAAGGATTCAGGGTTACCATAACGTCATCAAATAGGTACCTACCTACTCAATAAATTCGTAACCCTATTCGAACTTCCCAAAATTATCAGTAACCGCGCGTTTAAACTAAAGAGACTTTGGCCGGCGACTTATTTGTAGTCCCTTTCACACATGTGCAAAGGAACAAGTAATACGTGTGTCGCGCGACAAAAAGTCGCATGTGTGATCACGGTATAAATGCAAGTTTAAACATGATTGACATTCCATTTGTGGCATACAAGGCCTTCTTTACAAACAATATTTTAAAGGGTGAACCAGTCTATATATATATTCTTTATTGTGTACCATTTATAAAACAGGTGAACTTAGAAACTAGACAACAAAAGGTGGACTTATCTCTATAAAGAGATCTCTTCCAGCCAACCTATACAGTGGAATCAGAGAGGAGAATGAAGACGGGAACAAGACTGTACACATCAAATAAATCAAAATCAAATATTCTTTATTAAATAAACATAAATACTAACAGGTAATTCTATACAAAAACAATTACGAGGCCAAACTGTTACCTAAACTAAGAATAGTTATTCCTGTGTCTTAGGTAAACAGTTAACCAGCATAATTGTTCTAAATAATAGTATAAATAACAATAGACTACGACTATACAATTAAAATAAACTTAAATATACTACTAAATAACACATAAATAACTACGTAAAATTAAATTTGGGAGTTTTCTGTGGCAGCCTTCCTCGAAAGCGGCGGTAAACAACTCCTTTCGGCCAAAACTCTGGCGTGGTGAAGACGTCCAAGTGGGCAGTCGGGACTCGCACCAAGAACGAGGTGAAGCTCACACGATGGTGCGATTCCAACGCCTCCACGAACACGCCGAGCCTCGGATTGTCCTTGAAGACACCCGCTTTATGCCTCGCAAAGATGTAGTCCAGCACGTCTTGCTTTGTGGTAGACTCGTGCAGGCGGGAGACATAGAGCGATGTCCTCGGCGTGGCGGCGCGCAACGGTGAATTGGGGTCTCCCGATGTGGTGCCGCACTGGTTCTGGCGATTTTGCCTACGGCGCTTCTTCTGGACCAGGGTGTATCCCTCCGCATCTACCTGGTCGCGGCGCTGGTTCCGGGACGGCTCACTAGGTCTTGATTGAGCCTTTCCCGTTCTATTCTCCGCCGGTAAAGCGGGCGGCTGAGCTTGCCGGTTTGCGATGTTCCGGCGCTTCGTTCGCTGACGTTTAGGTTTGACAACAGGGTCGGCAGCCACAGCGAGCGCAGCAGGCGGCGGCGGTGGTGCAGCGGGGCGGGGCGGTTCGAGCGGCGCGGTGGCGGCGGGGGGCGCGCGCGCTGCTTGGTCGGTTCGCTCAGCAACACGAATAGTTCTGAGTCGAGGCGAATCTGCTGACGGAGCGCTTTTGACCGATGTATGTGACTCACCGGCTGCACGCATATCACGTCGTTCGCTGTCAGCAATATTTGAAATCACAGCTGACCCAGTTACTGAATTACGCAACACAACAATTTCGGCACGTAATCCAGCAATCGTATTCTGCGAGATTTCAAATTGTTGCTTCAATTCTTCCAGGCTTGCCTGTAGGGATGCGATGTCCTGCTGTAGCATCCTGTTGACTTTGGCCTGGTCGAGCGTGACGGGTATCGTCCTGGGTGCCGGAGTAGCGCACCACTTCGGCAGGTGGACCGGGTCCATCTCTTTCAGGACTTTCATTATGTCCTGAAGGCTCTTCATATATGAAATATAACACTAGTACCTACATAAATACAGATCCAATAATATTAATAAAATAATATACTACACAAATAATCATCTTAACCAATATACATAATCATACAATACATAATATACCTACATACATACATATACACAAATAATTATATTTATGATATTTGTGACAAAAAATGCTCTTTCACTCTTTTTTTGAAAGAAGTAATAGAAGGACAGTCCTGTATGGACTTTGGAAGTTTGTTCCAAAGTTGTATAGCTCTAACCGTAAAGGAGTTAAAGAAAAATGTGGTATTAGACCTAGGGCATTCAAGTACCTTGGTGATACATGAGCGCCTAGGCCGGGCATCGGGAGGTAAGAAATGGAAACGGGAGCGGAGATAATCAGGAGAGGAGGGGTCTTTTAGGATTTTGTAGAGAACAGAAAGGATGTGCACATCACGGCGAAGGCGGATGGGGAGCCATTTCAACTGAGCGCGAAACTGAGAGACATGATCAAATTTTCGAAGTCCAAAGATAAAACGAATCGCAAGATTTTGGAGGCGCTCGAGCTTATTTAGTAGCTCCTCAGTCACATCCAGGTAGCACACATCTGCGTAGTCAAGGATGGGAAGAAGAAGGGCTTGTGCCAGCATGATCTTGGTGTGAAGAGGAAGGAAGGTCTGGAGTCGTTTGAGAGAATGAAAAGAAAAAATGCATGCGCCTGCTAACATCGTTAACTTGCGCAGACCAAGATAGATTACAGTCTAAAATTATTCAAAGGTTTTTAGCTTTAGTAGTATACGGTATGCATATACCGTTATACATCAATTTGTGTTCATCAGTGACTACAAGTTTACTACGAAGCCTGTTGCTGCCTACGATCAGGGCTTGGGATTTAGTAGGATTGACAAGTAGGCCGAAGCTTTTTGCCCAGTTTTCAATAGCTGTGAGGTCTTCGTTAATTTGTACAACAGCATCAGTGAAATCAGTTATAGGGCAATGCCTATATATCTGAAGGTCGTCTGCATACAGATGGAAGGGTGACGAGATAACACGAGTAATATTATTGATAAATATAGAAAAAAGAAGAGGAGAGAGGACGCCGCCTTGCGGAACACCAGCAGTTAAGTTAAGCCAGTCCGATTTCAAATCGTCTGTCCTCACACACTGCTGGCGACCATGAAGATATGAACGGAACCACCCGATCACCGAAGGAGCAATGTTAAGAGAGAGGAGTGACCCAAGAAGGATGTCAAAGTCAACCGAGTTAAATGCGTTGCTGAAGTCTAGCAAAGTCACAATGGTCAATTGAGTGTTGTCCATGGCATAGCGGATATCCTCCGTAACATTCAGCAACGCACTAACCGTACTATGAGAAGGACGGAAACCGGATTGGAGGGGACAGAGGAGGTTATTGGAAGTAAGATATGAGTAAAGTTGCCGTTGGACAACACTTTCGAGTACTTTCGAAAGTATGGGGAGGATAGAGATAGGACGATATTGGGATAAGGAAGTTGGATTGGAAGTTTTAGGCAGTGGTATAACGAAGGCCTTTTTCCAGGCTGATGGAAAAACATTATCCGTTAAAGAGAAATTAATAATGTGAGAGATAACGGGAGTAATGTTATCCAGGATAGGAAGGAGCATATCGAGGCTCAAGTCGTCACTGCCCACTGCCTTAGTGGAGATGGAAAGGATGCTCTTCTTAACTTCGTCCCTCGTGACCGGTTGAAAAGTAAAAGGAGTGCAATCTGGTAGGGCAAGACTTGAAAGATAAAGAAGAGAAGAAGTTTTTGTATAGGTGTCAAGAGTGACAGGTGGTGTAGAAAAATGTTTATTTAGAGCATCAAGATCCATGGTGCCACTAGGGGTATCCACGGCCTTGCCCACTCCAATAGACTTCAAAAATCTCCACGTAAGAGCTTGCGACAGGTTTTCTAGTTTGGAATGAATATAGCGGCGTTTCGCATCCCTACACATTCTGTTGCAGATGTTACGAAGCTTTTTGTAGATTGCAAAGTTTTCATCCGACGGTTCTTTTTTCAGTCGGCATTTTGCTCTATCCCTTTTCGCCATTGTCCTTCTGATAGTTGGGGTTAGCCAAGGAGCTGGAGCATGCTTTACGCGCACCGGTCGAATAGGCGCATGAACGTCAAATAAATTAGTCAAGATTGTTGTAAAAGCCGCGACCTTCGCATCAATGCCATCGGCCTCCAGTACTGGAGTCCAATCGATACCCTCGGCATCTTCTCTCAAACGATCCAGATCTATGTTACGAAAATTTCGTTGGAAAATGTCTATGAAAATGAACAACTTTCACTCAAGAACATATGACTAAATATAAAAAAATGGGCTTCCCATACAAACTAAATCGCTCGGCTAGTGCATTTGTATGGGAGTTAAAATATGATTATTCATTTTTCGACATACGTTTCTTGGGGAAAGTTGTTCAGTTTCATGAGTAACTTGACCTCCTTTCGGTTTTATTGGTTGATTTGTAACTTTTTTTAGTACGACTACCTACCTCGTTTTTATCTTGCGCCCCAATGAATCAAAGTAGTACTGACATTGGCATAATTGTCATATCATTGGGCAAAATGCCATTATAAAAGTTGGAAAATAAGTTACGACAAATTTCTTGCTATAATAGAATTATTTCCTCAAAATGTGGTGCAAATGGGTACAAATGAACAGTTTGGTGGGTCTGCCTCATATAACGTTTATCTATGACCCATTCCACGTCAGTTTTGACTGCAGGGGAAACGTATCAAAACAAATACCTTTTATCAACCATTGATTCCTTGGAATGAATCCGGAAACAGTAAGTTTGTCGCAAGATTACTTGATAATGGTGTAGGACGTAGGTTTATCAAAAAGTTGCATCTGTGATGAGTTCAACATTGAATAGTGAGTAATAATCATATAAAGTTTAATAATTTTCAATAACCATTGACGCAAAACATTTGTACAATATGGTAGCATGGTCATGATAACAGTGAAAAATAGAGGTAACTTCACATTTTTATTTCTTAGTATTTTGGGATAAACTTCGATTTTTGGGTTTCAGGAAGCTTTTCCCCATATTTTGTAGAACAAAATTCAATTTTTTTCTGATAATGACGTGTCCTAGATTATGTTATATATAGGAAAACGTAGCTCGTTTTCAGCTCGCTTCATAGGAGCTCCCCCCTTAACGAGATAAATGAATTTAAGTTGTGGGTATCCCCACAATATTGAGATTTTGTCTACCTACGATACACTAAAGTAGGAGTTTTATCCAGATAGACTAAACTGACAGCTAAGAACGGCCTTTTGTTTTTAAAATGTTGCAAACATCAGGCTAGTGTTGTGGTTTGACTCATTCATTTTATTCATTGAACTGTTGTGACATGATTCGTCGATGTATTTGTTTTCGTAAATAAATATGCTTAAAGAAGTATGATCTAACCGGTCATCAGGATGGTCCATATCGCATGGGTTTGATGCTGCTCCGTCGATCTAGCGTGTAAAGGAAAAACACTGTAAGTACCACATACAGTGTTTTAGCTCTATAAGGTTAATTACATTATTTAGACTCTAATACATACCCTGAACTTGATATTTCATCATAAAAGTGAATACAATTGAAGTTATAGACAAACAAAAAAAAACTGTAAGTACATAAAACCATGTTTTGTAAAGCCATAACACTGTAAACGCACTTACAGTGTTTCTCCTTTACAATATTGTGCGTGATCCTAACGCGAAATCTCGAATGATTCTATTTATAAGTAACCTTACTTAATGGTTGGGTTGTGTGGAACCACAAAGGTCTCTGTAAGCATGTCAGAGGACTCTGCCACCATGTCAGACGACTCTGCCACCATGTCAGAGGACTCTGCCACCATGTCAGAGGAGTCTGCAACCATGTGAGAGGACTCTGCAACCATGTCAGAGGACTTTGCAACCATGTCAGAGGACTCTGCAACCATGTCAGAGGCTTCTGTAAACATGTGAGAGGACTCTGCAACCATGTCAGAGGACTCTGCCACCATGTCAGAGGACTCTGCAACCATGTCAGAGGCTTCTGTAAACATGTGAGAGGACTCTGCAACCATGTCAGAGGACTCTGCAACCATGTCAAAGGACTCTGCCACCATGTCAGAGGACTCTGCAACCATGTCAGAGGCTTCTGTAAACATGTGAGAGGACTCTGCAACCATGTCAGAGGACTCTGCAACCATGTCAGAGGACTCTGCAACCATGTCAAAGGACTCTGCCACCATGTCAGAGGACTCTGCAACCATGTCAGAGGCTTCCGTAAACATGTGAGAGGACTCTGCAACCATGTCAGAGGACTTTGCAACCAAGTCAGAGGTCATTACAACCATGTTAGAGGACTCTGCAATCATGTCAGAGGACGCGGCAACCATGTCAGAGGACTCTGCAACCATGTCAGAGGTCATTGCAGCCATGTCAAAGGACTCTGCAACCATGTCAGAGGACTCAGCAATCATGTCAGAAGACGCTGCAACCATGTCAGAGGACATTACAACCATGTCAGAGGACTCTGCAACCATGTAAGAGGCCATCGCAACCATGTCAGAGGTCATTGCAACCATATCAGAGGTTTCTGCAACCATGTCAGAGGACTCTGCGACTATGTCAGAGGTCATTACAACCATGTCAGAACACTCTGCAATCATGTCAGAGGACGCTGCAACCATGTCAGAGGACTATGCAATCATATCAGAGGTCATTACAACCATATCAGAGCACTCTGCTGCTGATAGGCTAACTTCATCCCTACTTTGCGCAACAGTAATATTGTAAAAGAAAAACACTGTATGAACCAATACAGTGTTTTTGCTTTACAAAGCCACAATATTTATGCCGTAAGTTCATCACGCAGAAGCAGATTACTGTATTTGCATTATATTTCTGTTAGTTTAATGTCTTTTTGTGTAAAATTGGAATGGCTAGTAAGGTATTACCAGTATCCATTAGTTCAAGTCATAAAAAAGTTCAAATGATTTAAGTTATTCATAAAAAAAGCAAATTTCAACAAAAATCGTTTTTGCTCATTTTCTCAAAACTTAGGTGCTCGCACATACAGTGTTTTTGGTTTACACGCTAGCGATTATATCATGAAATCACTTATGATCGCGCGAAACTATGGGATTCGCCTGTTTTCCGGGTGCTGGTGGTTTTCTATCTGGAAACCATGACAGCGCTCCGGAGACGTGACGCTTCCCCAGATTGATGTTGTCAATCTTGTCCCGGCGACTTTCTTCGAAAACAGCAAGGAGACGGCATGCGCCGTCCCGGCCAGACTGACATGCGACCGTCCTCGGGCGCTTCCCTTGGGCACTGCAGCTCGTGGCTCTGTAACAATCACGCAAGCAGTCAACGCTCCATTTCAAAACACCCGCTCGTCCAACCTGACGAGTCCAGTTTGTCAGCGTGTAATGCATCAGTAATCACCACAAGTCTCAACCGTGTAATCCACCAATAATCCAAACAACCACCATGTGTCAGGACCGGCACGATCCAGTCTAGAACAGGATGTCCTTTCAACTAACCCCAACTGGGTGTGACCCGGCACGATCTGGTCTAGAACTAGATGTCCTTTCAACTAACCCCACCTGGGTGTAGCCCGGCACGATCCATTTCAGACCAGATGTCCTTTCAACTAAACCCACCTGGGTGTAGCCCGGTACGATCCACCATTAGACCTGGATGTCCTTTCGACCAGACACATACACTCTAAACGTTGAACCGGATGCATGTGTCCTTTCAACCAGCCGCTCTAAGCTGCATGGCTTGGTACGACATGATCCCTTCAACGACCACAGTAACCACCGCCGTCACGGCATCCAACCGTATTCATTTCATTGCACAACAGTAACAGTCAATCAGTTCATAACGACGTTCATAACGAATGTTTTCGACTGGTACATGTTTTGGTGTCAAAGCGAAGTTCATTCCTTTCGATAAGATGTTAATCGTTGCGTCATCAAGAGTTGCTTTTGACAGGTTTATTACAGTATTAGGTAAATTCAACTTACTGTGACATTTGGAATTTTTCTGTCTTGAGACCAATCTTTGGAACTTAAGCTCATGTGAAGCGCAACTTAGCTCACGTTTTCTTTCCGCTTGTTGGAATGTAATCCGGTCACAAACCTCAAAATCATGCAGTGTCAGCCATCCACTACACCCGAGATGTAACCTGTAGTGTCGACACTGACGAAAAGGGCTTACGACTTGTGTGACGCAGAACATCTGGACGACGAATTGAACCATGTTCATAAAGTACTGGTTCAGAACGGCTACAAGGGAGTTCAACGTCGCATAAAAAACAAGAAAGCGAAGCAACCTGAGGTGAACAGACAGCCAGCGTATTTACCCTATGTAAAAGGGGTAACAGATAAAATTGGGACAGTGTTGAGTAAGGGTTCGATTAAGACTGTCTTCACTCCATTGTCCAAAATATCTTACTCTTTACGCACACCGAAGGATGTTATACCTTTTCAAAATGCAGGTGTATATAAGGTACAATGCAGCTGTGGTAAGTCTTACATTGGCCAAACCAAGCGTAGTATCAGTGAACGGGTCAAGGAGCATATCGCAGCTGTGAAAAACCGACAGACGCATAAATCGGCAATCGCGGAACACCTATTGTCATCTGGTGCCAACCATTGGATCGAGCTTCATGCCCCAAAAGTCCTCTCTGTGGAACGTCACTATTACTCCAGAGTGGTGAGGGAGGCAATAGAAATCAAAAAGAACCCCAATAATTTCAATCGGGAGGACGGATTTAAATTGTCTACAACATGGAGTCCGGTAATAGACAAAATAAAAACGCGCGATTCACCATCGGACCGATCGTCGGACATTGTGAGTGTTGTGTGCCGGCCTAATGTGTAATGTTTACAAACAATTTAAATTATTAAGACAATATGTGGGTAGCAGAAAATCTAGTTGCCCACCGCCCTGATGACAACTCGCTGCTACTTCAGTCTGCTCGCGACCACGAATGGTGCAACCCAGTCGAAACGTCGAGTGTCCAGGTAAATCGCTTATTTACCTAAAAAACTATCGCGATAAGACTCGTTAAAGTAATTATTATGTGTGAAAGTAATCGCGAGTGCTTTAAAAGTTACAGTTCATAACAGCCAACCCACATGAATCTGACTCACCGGATAAAAATCACTAGACAAGACAACTTGACCGACAGGTACAAGGAATCCCACTGTACGATCACATGCTGCGCTTGAGTGACAACACGAATTTCCCCTTGGGCTCCCCGACTATCGTTAGGATTCACGTCCTTTTTTGTTATATTCCTCAATTTCTTAGTGTTCAGAACAACAACCCTTTCATGCATCGTTTTAATGGAGTAGAGCTTAGAATTCTATATAACTTGTAAACTTCCATCGAGTAGCTCGATACAATTTTGTTTAACAATATCTGGCCATTAAACTCTATTTTACAGCATCGCATGCAAGTTCATCAACTTCACATCCATCTTTGCTAAACAGGAGACTGCACGTCTTTTAGGAACACCAGTAAGCAAGTTAATGTCCATAAGGTGTTTGCAACTTTGAGTTCTGCAATCTTACACCAGTCTTAATAGTCTAATTATATCGGCATCGCCATCTTCAGGACCGAATTAGCAGCGTTACATCACAGGACAGCGTAATAAGGCCAACCAGTGGCTGTTGTGAAGTAGCTAACACTCGTGTTAATAGCCTTCAGGTTACTGAACATCTTAAGGGCAGTATTTTCGCATTTCATCAGACGATAGTAATGTAATGAATAGCCCTTGTAAAAGTGATGACCCTTGATGGATAATTGAACTCGACATAGTACTGAAAAAAAGGAAACATGTTTCACCAAAGCCCATGAACACGGTTGTGACCATCTGCCTTTCCGCACAAAACGCGTCGTAAAAGCTGTTTTTCCCAACACGCAAACTTGCATTTGCAAGAGGGCATACGCGTCAATGGACAGCTGGTCAATAACATAAGATATGCCGATGACACGGTTCTAATTGCGAGCTCGGAAGCTGGACTACAACATCTCTTGGACGAGGTAGCAGCTGCTGGCGAAGCCATGGGATTGTCCATCAATGCTAATAAAACCAAGACCATGGTTATAGCAAAAACTGAGTTACCCACTCCAAACCTAAAGCTACGTGGAAAGAGCATCGAAGGCGTCAAAAAGTTTAAATATCTAGGCCGATACTTCACGTCAGATTTAGACCACCAGCTGGAGATAAGATGCAGAATTGGACAAGCCAAGGCGGCATTCTTTAAAATGTCTAAAGTGCTATGTGACCCTAAGATTTCGTTTCCCTTAAGACACCGCATTATGAAATGTTACGTCTGGTCCACTTTATTGTACGGTTGTGAAACATGGGTCCTAAGAAAAGACAGCTGCAACAAACTACAAGCTTTTGAAATGTGGCTCCTACGACGAATGTTTAAAATATCTTGGACCAGTTTCACATCAAATGTTAAAGTGTTACAACGTGCAAAATGCAAACGTGAATTGATGTCAACTATTTTAAAAAGGAAAGTTGCCTTCTTTGGCCATATACAGAGAGGAACCCAGTATGAGTTTTTAAGACTAATACTCGAAGGCAAGATCCCTGGCAAAAGAGCACAAGGCCGACCCAAGAGGAAGTGGATAGATGACATCCGAGATTGGACCGGACTTCGGTACTACCAGTTGAAAAGGGCGGCGCAAGACCGCGAGGGTTTCTACATGCTGACCTCCGAACTTCAATTTGAAGATGGCACCCTATGATGATGAAACTTGCATTAGCTGCAAGACTACTCTTAGTCAAGAACCAATTTTACTTCTTCTTCTTTTCGAGTGGAATATCGAGTCGTGCAACGACCCGAAACACCCTGCACCAATTTTACAGTACTTACTAACATTTTGGGTTTATTCTGCTTATTTTGCTTTTCAGTAACTTGAAAACTCATAGTTCTTAACAAATAAATGATTATTCCCATATTTATAAAAACCATTTGTAAGAAGTCAAGCAACAACTATAGTTCATAGTTATTTAACTTTGGCATTGCAGCAAGTTGGTGTAGGTACCTTACAATGGTACGAGCTCAAATTAGGAATAAGTACGGCTCGCGACCTCCACCGGATGGTCCTCATGGCCCCAGCGACGACTTTGACGCTCATTGGAATGAACTGAAGTCTCAGAGGAACTCAAGGCAACCACGAACGTCATATTGCGTTTTTTATTCGCCATATTTGGCCCAAGTATATACGTACAATGAAAGCGGGCAGCTTCAGTGCGCTGCTTGCGACCGAACCTTCAAATCTAAACTCGGTTTTTGAGTCACATTCGTACTCACGAACAAAGAATTACTTGGCAGTGTGCCGCCGTCGACGGATATGTCTGTAGGGACATCATCATCATCATCACGTTCTTGCATTGAATCCGGCTCGACCACATCACGATCTTGCACCAGATCCACCTGCACCTCAACCCCGAGCTGAACCTAGCCATATTAAATTGCTGTAAAGGTATTTATTGAAATGGATAACTTAAAAAATGCCAGACTAAGTACCAATTTTTTTGAAGAAGTTGTTATTTGTAAGGTCCACATCTCTGACGACAGCCATTGAAGCTCCCGACATACTAACCACCACCCTGGCATTCCTCTCTCCGGTTTGTGCAACTTTGGTATTTGTTCCCGTTACCGTTTTACGAAGATGAAACTTTGTCGCATTTACAGTTATCGGCGTTAAAATTTTGCAACTGTATAAAAACACGGATAGAACACAGCAAGCATTTAAATTGAACACAACAAGTACACTCGCCACGCGTCGAACGTGACCCGTGCGTGACTGCAGCAACCTTGGCTATGCGACAAGCGATCCCTCTGTAAACTCTCTATAGTACAAGCACCTGCAAATCTAATATTTCTCCTTTATAGTTGCGTTCAAGCAAACAGTATGCAGCGTCTAAGATGCAGCAAAGATAAAGTTATGCCGTGGCAAAGGAATCTTCTGAAACTTCTACGCGTGCTGAGATACAATGCAAAATACCACGGATCTTTACCGTCCTGAACGTCCAATTTCACACAAATAACATGTATTTGGGAAAGAAATATATGCCCGCTCATAGCTCTAGCAATCCGGTTTCAAATGTTAACTACCTAGTACCTAGTATAGAAATGGCACCACTAACATCCAAAAGGTTCCACCCATGTGGAGTCACGCGGCTCCAACTGACTCAGTTGCTTGCCGGCTCTTGAGCGCGTAAATTTTGTTTGTTTTGAAACTAAAACTAGCATCTCAATAATTTCATAACTTTTTTTCGAGGATAATTTTAGCAGAGACGCCATGTTGCGTCGCTTATGATGACAAACATGTGCGGTTACGCTGCATCTATTAGTTAGACGATCGACCATCTGCGACGCTATACAGTAGACGTGTTAATTTATGCTCTTATTACTTTAAATGAAAATCTGTGTTTATACCTAATGTTTTTACTCAAATTTTATATCAAAGTGTTGCGCTTTTTATGAACTTTTCAAAAGTGCAAAAATTTATTGCGAAAGTGTTTTTTAAGTGCATCAAAACAGTGAATATTTGTGGCAAATTGACAATTTTTTGCATCGTCTACAAGTGTCCGTGAGCCAGGCAAACAAAGAAAGACCTTGAATGAGGTCCGCCTTTCACTTTGCATCGGATGAGCTCACTGATACTGTGAGCTTTTTTCGTCGATCACGTACCAAGCGTGGTAGCGCAGTGGTAGTGCGCAGGCCTTTCAACCCGTCGGGCCGGAGCTCAAATCTTGAGACGAGACACAACTTTTATTTTTGTTTTTCTTTTTTCATCGATTTATTTTTTCTAAATTTTATACCAAACTAAAAACAATGATGGGTTCTGTGGCAATCGAAGACAATAAACCAAAATGCAATGGTTGTTTATCTGTTATATCAAATTCTTATCTGAAGTGCTCTATATGCAACGAGTTTTACTGCTTGATATGTTGCCAACTCAAAGAGGATGAATATTTAAACCTTTCGTCCAGTTACAAGAACACATGGAACTGCGCTTGTTGTTGTGGACGTCCTCGTGATAATGATGATAAGGAACGTACTCCTAAATCACTCCACCGCAGGGCTGAAGTATCGGGGCATAGCAATGTTAATAATCTGGCGAGAGGGGGCTCCCGTACTGCAAAGAATCTTTATGAGGAGGCGAAAGTGAACTCTGAATCGAAGTCTACCAAACCTGCCAAGCCTACTAATCCTTCGGTGAGTGGTGATAATACGTCTCTGAAGAATTCACCAATTGCTATTGATCCAAAGACGAACCCTCATATTACTGTTCAAATGATCCGTGCGATCATTCGTGAGGAGATGAGTACAGCTCTAGATAATTCCACTGAGTTAAAGATAATTAAGGATAAAATCGAGGCTGTAGAGTCATCTGTCTCCTTCTTTAATACAATGTTTGAAGCACTCAAAACAGAACTAGGTACATAATAAAACTGCTATAAATTGATGATCTGAAGAGGGACAATATTAAGCTACAATCAACAGTCAAGGATTTGGGTGAGAGACTGGAACTGGTTGAAAATGTCATGAGAGAATCTAACGTTGAAGTGAACGGGTTGCCTGAACATCGAACTGAGAACTTGGCAGTCTCCATCACACAGCTTGGCAAAGTCGTCGATTGTCCAATAGCAGATGGCAATATTGTAAATGTAACCAGAGTTGCCAAGCTTAATTCCGAGTCCGAAAAACCACGTGCAGTCATTGTTAAGATGAAAAATCGGCTTTTGCGCGACAAACTACTAGCTTCTGTAGCCAACTTCAACAGGAAATTTTCAAAAGAGAAGAAGGATGAGAAGTTGAATTCTAGTCACCTGGGTATTGCTGGCAGCCGTGTTCCAATTTATGTCTCGGAGCATCTGAGTCCTACAAGGAAGTTCTTGCATGCAGCTGCAAGGAAAAAGGCACGAGAACTAAATTATCGGTTTGTGTGGGTAGGAGACGGACGGATCTACGTTAGGAAAAACGAACAGAGTAACGCAATTCACATCCGCAATTTAGAAGGCATTGCTAAGATTGTCTAAATGATAACAGGAGAGAATGTTTATGGTTTTTATTGTTTACAATGGTTTCAATTTATTATCAGAATTTGCGTGGAATGAGATCCAAAACAAATGCTATTTACAGTAACATTCTACTTAACTCCTATGATGTGCTAATATTTACAGAAACTTGGTTAAATTCTAGCATTGCTAATGGTGAATTTATCGATTCAAGATATGTTGTATTTAGACGTGATAGAGTATGTTCTAAAACCACTAAACTGGATGGTGGAGGTGTTTTGATAGCGGTTTCACGTAATATTCAATGCACTCGTGTTCAGTCCTGGGAAAGTTCTTGCGAGGACATTTGGGTCAAGCTTAAGGTAACTATTGGTGGCACATCTAAAAACATTGCCGTATGCGCCGTCTATATGCCCCCACCAGCCAAAATTAAGTCACTAAAACTTTTTTTTGGATAATCTTGATATTGTTTCTAGTCAAGCCGAGGATATTGTTGTGGTTGGAGACTTCAATTTAACAAAGATAAAGTGGCTAAAATCATCTGATTCTATCGGTGCTACTCCAGTTAACTACAGCGATCCCCTCGGTTTACTACTGACGGATTTTTTGGCATCCAATGTCATGTTTCAATTGAATCACTTCTGTAATGCTGATGGACGCTTTCTAGACTTAGCTCTTAGTTCTTTTAGCAACATCACAATAAGCGCTCCACTTAATAACATAAGTATACTAGATCCTAAACACCCTCCGTTACTCTTATCCATTGTGAATGTTAAAACCAAACCGCTTCGTCACAATAACGTCGCACAATTCAATTTTTATAAAGCCGATTATGACAATCTTGTTTCCGAGTTGAGTGGCGTCTGTTGGCCGGATTTGTTTGCTGGTTGCTCCCATGTTTAGTTTAGTTTAGTTTAGTTTTATTTATCACACAGTGGAAAGAACATTATAAAATTACAGAATTACATAATCAGTCAAATCATAAGTTTTCACAATGTGTTCGTCAAAGAATCAATAATAAACAATTTAAATAAAAAAACAAAATTCAAAGTATACAAAGTAAACAATTAATCAATTAAAATAAAAAACAAAATGTCAAGGTATACAAAGTAAACAATTAATCAATTAAAATAAAAAACAAAATGTCAAAAGCAAGTCAAAAGTATAAAAAATAAAATAAAAACAAAATGTCATATAATAATAATAAAAAGAAGTGATTTGAAATCACACATATTTATATAAATCATTACATTATGTAAATTTACAGTCGGTTTACTCTTTCACGGAATAAAATTCATTTTCCAATAAAAGGTTTTTCAGTCGGGATCGAAACGCTTTGTCAGATGGTTCTGTTTTTATGTCCGTGGGTAGTGCTTCGTACAGGGTTGGCCCTATAACTCGCGGGTTCTTCTCAGCGAGATTGGTGCGACGCCTAACTGTTCTAAGGCACCCGGTTCGACGCAGGTTTCTTCCAGGAATGTCTACTCGCTCAAAACTCGCGAGATTATAGCGTACGTATAAAATTACATCAAATAAATATTGGGAAAAGTGCGTCAATATACCGTACTTTACAAACAAGCCCTTGCACGTGTGGGGTGGTTGTATTCCAGCCATAACACGAAGCGCACGTTTTTGCATCCTCAACACTCTCAGTGCGTCAGTCGAGTTACCCCACAGGATGGAACCGTAAGACAGTATTGAATGAAAGTATGCAAAATATGTTTGCCGCAGTGCATCGCTGGATATGAGTGGCTTTAACTTGCGCAAGGCAAATACTGCACTACTATTTGTGGATGATATGGTTGCATTGCTTTATGAAAGGTTAAATGATTTAATCAAAAAGCATGTGCCGATTAAGCAATTTAACTCACGTCGCTTTCCCCCGTGGTTCAACAAATCGTTAATAAGACTGCTCGCTACCAAAGATAAACTAAGATTGAAGTTTCGCAAATATGGAAACCCACGTGATGAAGTGGAATATAACATCATGCGTGAACGCTATCATAGGCTTCACGATCGACTTTACTCGTACTATAAGTCTCGCACAGAGGATTCTATTGCGGAAAACCCCAATTTGTTCTGGCGTTATGTTAGCGATAAGAGGAGTAGTCGTTCTAACTTTCCCTCAGTCATGCACATGAATGGTAAGCAGGCCCAGAATGGGGTTGATATCGCAAATCTCTTTGCTGAAAAGTTCTCCAGCGTTTTCTCTACCGATCAAAATGTTTCTCGTAGATGTCCTAATGATATTGCTGTCAAAACAATCAGTTCGGTTCATATAACTGAGAGTGAGCTAATAAAAAAAATTAAATGTTTAAAAATTTCTCAAGGGCCAGGTCCGGACGGAATTCCACCCGTGTTTGTAAAGCGTTGCGGCCGCTTTCTTGCGTACCCACTTACTTTGATAATGAATAAATCTTTACGTGATGGTGTTTTCCCCAGTGAGTGGAAGAAAGCGACCATTCTACCGCTTCATAAGAAAGACGACGCAAGTGATGTATCTAATTATCGGCCAATATCCATCCTCTCAGTATTTTCAAAATTATTTGAGTCATTGCTATATCCGAGAATTAATCATCACATTAACGATGTTATATCTATTCATCAGCATGGCTTCAAGAGGGGACGTTCCATTGAAACCAACCTTGTCTCTTTTGTGTCGGATCTTTCTGAAAGTGTCGATAAGGGCCTTCAAGTTGATGCTGTGTATACAGACCTCAGCAATGCTTTTGATAAAGTTAGCCACTCATTGTTATTGTTGAGGTTGCAGGAAGTTGGAGTCTGTGGTACATTACTGTCCTGGTTTGAGTCCTACCTTAGAGAAAGACCTTCGAGAGTGTCAGTAAACAATTACACCTCAGAACTTTATACTGCGGAATCTGGTGTACCACAAGGCTCTCATTTTGGTCCTATACTGTTTTTGGTATTTTTCAACAGTATAACCGAATGTATACAGCATTGCAGTTTCTCGATGTTCGCTGATGATCTCAAAATTTATCGCGTTGTTGGGTCGCTTACTGAGATGCAACTTTTGCAGGAGGATATTGATAGGATTTCACAATGGTGCAATGAAAATGCAATGGTGATTAATGTAAAAAAATGTTGCCACATTAAGTACACGCGAAAAAAGATTCCATTTGATTCTACCTACACCTTAGCTGGTACTGTCATTGAAAAGGTAAATGAAATGCGGGATCTTGGAATCACCATTGATAGTAAATTAACATTTAATCCTCATATCAGTGCAGTGGTGAAAAGGGCAGGGCAGATGCTGGGATTTATCAAAAGAAATACTCGGAACTTTGGCTCGCTTAGGGCTAAAACTGTTTTATATAATGCATTTGTTCGAAGTCGTTTAGAGTTCGCATCCACTGCGTGGAATCCTCTTTACACAGCTCAATCTCAGCGACTCGAACGATTGCAACGATCCTTCACCAGGTCCCTTGCTTTTTTCTCGCGTGACATATCTCATAGATGCCTTTACGAATCTCGTCTGTCATTTTTCAAAATGCAGTCTCTTCGTAGGAGACGTAAAATTCGTGATCTTCTATTCCTTTTCAAGGCCATGAACAACATGTTCGATTCACCAGCGCTTCTGTCTCGGTTTGGTTTATGCGTCCCTTATCGGTATCCACGATCGGTTATCAAGAAGGTATTTTCTCGACCATCATTTCGGACGAATCTGGGTCAGAATTCGCCTATCACTCGAATGTGCAGTTCGTATAATGCTATTAGTGCTGATTTAGATATATTTAACGATAGCCTGGGGCTTTTTAAAAAGAAGTTAGGAGATATTATCACATAAATTATTATATATTTTAAATTGTTTTGAATTCATTACACCTCAATTGTCATGTCATGTGATGTATTTAGGTAAAATTTATGTATTTTTTCATTGTCACTGTATATTTATTTTTTTGTGAATGTTGTGGTCGCCTGTCATTGGTACCCATATCAGGATGTATTTTATTTTATAAAATGTTTTTGAATGTGTTTGTAATATGTGTACTGTTGGTGATCCTAATAAATAAATATGTCGGAGACTGATCAGACTCTGCGGGTATTTAGTGAAATTATTTGACAGTTGATAGTTCGCGTTTTGATAATTTGTCTTTCCATTCCATTGCTAGTTGAATCTTGCAGAAACGAAACGCATAGCGCTGGCAACACTCGACATAGGCGGTGCGCTTTATTTGCACACAGTAGGCTAAAGACAGCAAGATGGACTGGATTGACTTTAGAGGCGGTGTAGCTCGTTCTCACAGTTCATTGTTGGCTGCGTTCGTGATAAAGAAACAGAACTCAGGCGGCGAACTGAGTAAACAACTTTGACAGTTCCAGTTTGGGTGCGAATCGGGTCGTGTTTTGAGGTTAGGTTTCAATCCGCTGAAATCGTGGTAATCTTGGAGTCCTTCGAGGTGTTGTGGTCATCATTCGATGGCGAAGCCCTAGATTCGTATGGGCTACGGGATATTTGTGAAGATTGTGAGAGTTCCGGATAAAGTGTGGTTTAGTTTGTGTCTTTTGAGATATCGTTCGTAATCCAATGAAATCACAGGAATCCTGGAGTATTTGGAGGAACCGGAGTCATCAGGTGATGGCGGAGCCCTATATTTGTGTGGCCTTTGGAATATTTGTGGAGATCATGAAGTGTGTGTTAATTATTATCGTTTTACCCTCAACAGGTTTGTGAAATGCAGAGATCATGCGAGGATGGTGACTACTGCTGGTGGTGTCCCTCTGCAAGCGTACAGGGCTGTGGGCAGAGGACTTCTACGGTGTTCAGTGTTGATCACCGTCATGATTGGAATCCGATGTGTGGTAAAGACGCAGTGCCCAAGGTTCTAAGGTTGGTTTGCTAGTGGCATGGTATGACTGTGGACGGACGGCTTGTCGTACGGTGATACCGTGCCTGACGAGGAATCATATTCCGAAACAAGCACATCGGAGGAGCTGACTACGTGATAGTGAGTATACTGTGGTTTATCATTATAGTGGCAGTGGTTCGAGATAGCATGTGACGATGTAGTATCCTGACAGGAGTCGGCAGTTGACTATGCAGTATTCCACCCATCAAGTATACATCAGGTACTCGACGAGTATACGCCCACGACGTGCTGTTGGTTTTATATCCTGACATTCCTGACTAAGCGTAAGATTTTATGTTTTGTTATGTTTTGGCCTACTTCTATGGCCCTTCTTCCGCTCTGCCCTTTCCTGATCTTCGACATCAGAAGTGGGATGACCATTGTTTTAGTGGTTCACGTTATGAGGAACATGGTACTGGGATGGAGTATCAATGATGATAGTTGTGTATTGATGATTATTTGAGATAGATGTCAAATGTTTTCTAGCGGTATGGATTACCCTTGTTTTCATGGTTTAGGTGGTTTTTGGATTTTAACAGTGGAATTACCCTTGTTTTTGTGGTCTATGTTGTCTTCGGAGTTTAACTGTGAGATTAACTTTGTTTATGTGAAGCGTTTCGATTTTCACATTGTTGTGCTATCAATGTACATGGTTGTTTGGTTTGACCATTGTCTTCATGGCTTAGGTTGTAAGGAGCCTAAGGATATTGTCTTGGATGGTGGATAGTTGTTTGTGTGAGATGTTTAGGTAACTTCAGTGGCTATTTCTGAACAGTGGAACATAATTGGCAATTATCATATTATTGCTGTTATGTGCTTTGCTGTGAGAGAAATCTTTGATATGGCATACTTGTGGTCTTGGGAACTACCGTGTACCCATTGACAGTTGTCTTGAGATCTATCAGATGCCAGATGCACAGTTGTCTTGAGATCGGATCAGACGCCAGGTGAAGATTGTTCTGTGATCTATCAGACGCTGGTTGCAGGTTATCTTGAGATCGGGCAGGCAACGGTTTGTGGTTGCACTGGGATTTGTCGGACACTGGATGCATAGCAAAGTTTTCTTGGGATTACCTTTGTTTTCTGTCGGGAGTATGGTAATAGGATGGCTTACTATTGTTTTTGTGGTTCAGGTTGTGAGTAGTTTATTTCACGGGACACTTGATCGATCCAGTGAGTCGTAATCATTTTACTTTGATAGTGGTGTAGATTTCTGCTTGATAAAATAAAGTTTGGTGAATCAATTTACTAGATTTCGTTCCGTTGTTTTTATGTTATTTGCACAGGCTTAGACGATGGTAATGTTTCGAGGAAATTTCGTAGTTTTGGATTATCGTGATCTAAGTTCAAATACAGTGTCGTATCGTTTTCCATTGCCGTGTAGGTATAGAAGTAAAGCTAAGGTAATGCGATTATAGTTAGGCAATCTTAAGAAGAAAGGAACCAGTTAAAGCTGGATCAAAATTGTAGTAGTTTGATAATGTTCGATCCTTATTAAAATTATTGACTGCTAATTGAGAAAGTGCCTTTTGATCAAGCATTAGCAGACGCGGATAGTAATGTGAATTGATAAGAGCATTGCTGGTCTTCAACTGGTTGTGTTGATAGTTACAAAACGTGAGGTAAAATCATGATTTATTTGGCTGCACTGTACGCGTTAGTCGTAGTCGTAACTGCGGCCATGTTATGGTCGTTCAGGGAGCGGTGCGCGGCTGACGGTACGGCGGGGGCCCGAAGTCTCGATGAGACTATTAGTATTGGCTGACTTGGAGTGGCCCGAAGTCTCGATGAGGCTATTGGTATTGGCTGACTTAGCCCGAAGTAAGTTTTGCAACTTACTAGTTAGGCGAAGATCATGATTTTAGCTATTCTGTTTCCTTTGATTTCTTTTCATTGTTTTATTCTAAAGCGAATGCTTGATCAGACATTTTCTTAGTTTTGTGTTGGTCAGGTAGGCCGAGCTTGTCATTCATAACATCTCGTTTTTGTTTCAAATGCACACGAGGACGTGTGACTTGTCAGAATGGCCGTGTCGGAGACTGATCAGACTCTGCGGGTATTTAGTGAAATTATTTGACAGTTGATAGTTCGCGTTTTGATAATTTGTCTTTCCATTCCATTGCTAGTTGAATCTTGCAGAAACGAAACGCATAGCGCTGGCAACACTCGACATAGGCGGTGCGCTTTATTTGCACACAGTAGGCTAAAGACAGCAAGATGGACTGGATTGACTTTAGAGGCGGTGTAGCTCGTTCTCACAGTTCATTGTTGGCTGCGTTCGTGATAAAGAAACAGAACTCAGGCGGCGAACTGAGTAAACAACTTTGACAGTTCCAGTTTGGGTGCGAATCGGGTCGTGTTTTGAGGTTAGGTTTCAATCCGCTGAAATCGTGGTAATCTTGGAGTCCTTCGAGGTGTTGTGGTCATCATTCGATGGCGAAGCCCTAGATTCGTATGGGCTACGGGATATTTGTGAAGATTGTGAGAGTTCCGGATAAAGTGTGGTTTAGTTTGTGTCTTTTTGAGATATCGTTCGTAATCCAATGAAATCACAGGAATCCTGGAGTATTTGGAGGAACCGGAGTCATCAGGTGATGGCGGAGCCCTATATTTGTGTGGCCTTTGGAATATTTGTGGAGATCATGAAGTGTGTGTTAATTATTATCGTTTTACCCTCAACAGGTTTGTGAAATGCAGAGATCATGCGAGGATGGTGACTACTGCTGGTGGTGTCCCTCTGCAAGCGTACAGGGCTGTGGGCAGAGGACTTCTACGGTGTTCAGTGTTGATCACCGTCATGATTGGAATCCGATGTGTGGTAAAGACGCAGTGCCCAAGGTTCTAAGGTTGGTTTGCTAGTGGCATGGTATGACTGTGGACGGACGGCTTGTCGTACGGTGATACCGTGCCTGACGAGGAATCATATTCCGAAACAAGCACATCGGAGGAGCTGACTACGTGATAGTGAGTATACTGTGGTTTATCATTATAGTGGCAGTGGTTCGAGATAGCATGTGACGATGTAGTATCCTGACAGGAGTCGGCAGTTGACTATGCAGTATTCCACCCATCAAGTATACATCAGGTACTCGACGAGTATACGCCCACGACGTGCTGTTGGTTTTATATCCTGACATTCCTGACTAAGCGTAAGATTTTATGTTTTGTTTAGTTATGGGCTTCTTCTTCTGCCCTTCTTCCCGCTCGTGCCCCCTTCCTGATTTCCGACAAATAATAATAATAATAGACCTAGTGCACAGAATATTGTTCCCATTGTAGTCTCAAGTACGTTATAGCTCTCTGGTTAACTACGAAGATTGCTGAAGGTGCAAAACGAAACGACAAATATTTAAAATAAGAAAGACGTAATATCCGTGCCCGGCGTGAATAAGTTGATAAGTCGAGATGTATGATATTTTTTTTATTAGCTCAACCGCTTTCTTTTGCTATGAAGTTGTATGTCACAAAAAATCATCTCGATATGTTCATTATAGGCCGAGATATCGTATTCGGTAATAAGTAAATAACTCTGTTTTTTGCGTTATTTTGTTGACAACACTATTTATCAAGGTATAATTTTACGAGTTTTGTACAAAAATAAGAACATGTCGATATGTCAACTTATTCACAAACACCACATACATGTTTAAAGTATGATATTTCAATTTACTCATTTAGAAATGTTTCACTCTTAAAGTGTGTAACTTGATATGTTAATTTGTTTAAATTGTATCTTCAGTTTTACATTTGATATGTCAATTTGTTTAAATAGTCTCTTCATTCTTAAATTTGATATGTCAATTTGTTTAAATTGTATCTTCAGTCTAACATTTGATAAGTCAATTTATCTAAATGGTCTCTTCAGTCTTACATTCGATAAGTCCATTTGTTTAAATAGTCTCTGCAGTCTTTATGCGATATATCAATTTATGTAAATAATCTTTCGAGTAGCGACTCATATAGTTTCTCAAACGTTCCCACAAAAAAGCTAGACAAGCGCGTGTTTAAATTTTAAACACTATACAAAAAATTGGTACGCCAGACAAGCGTTCAACTGTGTGTGTCTAACTTTTTTTGTGGTAAGGCCCATAGTTTCTCAAATCTCTAAAGGGTTCAAAAATAATATCTCTTTTTGTCCCAAAATTAGTTATGACCGAGATCAGCTTAACAGTAGTTCAAAGTTACCTAAGACATCATTGAACCTTACTTTATCATCACAAAATCTGTGCCTAAAGTGAAAATACTTTAACTATAATCCTCTTCACCTGCTTTAACAAGAAGTTATTTCTAACATTTCTCTCTCAAGGTCGTTAAAGTGGCTATACTCACTTGACTATGCTATGACTTCGAGCAGCTCTAACGAAGAGGTGGAGGCTGTGACGATGTGTCGCCGAACGACATAGCTACGCACGACATTAGGAAGTCAACCAGCATTTGGGCGCAGAAACCAAATGCTGGTTGACTTCCTAAGCAAGCGAAGTTCTTTTGTCCCGGTATGGTTACCCTTTTCCAGAAAAAGCCGCAACAGAATTGGAACTAAAAAAGCCCAGACGGGAGGACAAAGAGTGAGATTGAGTTCATCATGACGGATATTAGGCACATATTTAGGGAAGTGTCTGTGATTATTAGGTTTAATACACAGGTAGACACGTAAGAGGGTATCCTAAATAAATATCAACTTCAAGTGGAAAAGAAGTCTTATGATGAGGCCCGCTCTGCATCCCAACCTGCTCCAAGCCGGACACAAGTTCCAACAATAAGAACTCCTGGAGACACGAATGCTGACGAGAACTTAGAAGGCAAAAACAGGTCTATATAAGAAACAAGAGTGAGGCACATTCACAAAGGACGAAAAGACAAAGTCCAAACTTTCAAGTTTCAAACTTATATGAGAGACACCAGAGGATGCTTTTCCAGAAAAAGATGCTTCTGATCTTTTCATAAAAAGATAGAGAAGAGAAGAGAGACAGAAGCATGGTGAGACGCGACCTCCAAAGCTCAAACACTCTTACAAGAGGCAATCGCCGGACAAAAGTCTTTACTAAGACACTGGGAAGGAATCATGTAGCAAAGCTAACTGCCTTGAATGGTGATACCGTCACATCAGTTCCAGGGGTTCTCGCTGAAATCGAGGACTTTAATAAAAACCTTCCTCTGATGCGACAGCTTACAGAGCCCTCTTTCCTACCACTTTATGGACAATCTCCCGGACGTAGATATAGCTGGAATCGAGTGATCTGAGGCAGTGTAATAATAGGAAGGCTCCCGAGGAAGACGGAGTGCCCTTACTACGCTGCTTAAAGCTAGTGGAAAAGGCTATTCAACTCCACAATTGCCAATGGGACAACCCTGAAGGCGGCGAAGGAGCAGACACATTCACAAACACATTGAGCCGATCAAACTACTGGGCAAAACGTCTATAAGCTTTTCATGGCCGTAATCGTCTGGCGTCAAGAATTGACATCTTCCAGCCACTGAAACAGGCTGGGTTCCGTAATGGCTTCAGCACTGTGAACCACATCCATACTGTACTGCAGGTCATACAGAAGTCAGAAGAGTAAAATAGCCAATCGCTGGTTGTATAAATCAGCGACGATGACCTAAAAAACCACATGAAGATCATCTCCGTTCAAGTACAAAACCAGAAAGTAAGACCCATACCACTACTCCGAGGTGTAAAAGCTTGGTGACGTTATATCCCCGAAACTTTTTACCATGACGCTGCTGCGGGATGTATTCAAGACCTTACTGTGGGATTGGGCATTGACGTGAATGGTGAAAATCTCAAGCATCTCCACTTTGCCGGCCACATATCCATAATAAGCCTGCAAAAAATTGTCAAGTCTAAATACGACCTCGAGGTCGAGAAGCGTGTGAGCCTCGAGATGAAACTTGGACAAAAGCAAGGTCATCTTCAATCAGTAGAATGTGTAGACCTTGAAGTTGTCCAGAAGTATGTTTACCTTAGGCAAACATTGCAGTTAGGAAAATACAACTTCGAGGCTGAAATCACTAGAAGAGTGCATCTAGCCTGGGCAGCATTTTTGTGCAGTCGGTTGGTCACATATGTCGCAGAGTTAATGGACGGTGGAGTAAGCGGGTCTTCAAAAGGAGGCCATGACTCGGCAAGCGTAGCGTTGGACGCCCTCCAGCCAGATGGACCGATGACTTAAAGAGAGTCGCCAATAGCGACTGGAAGGGAAAAACGGGAGATCGTGACTTGTGACGTAGCCTTGGAGGCCTACACCAAGCAGTAGACTGCTATAGGCTAATGAGATTGATGCCAACAGCCACAACAGTCCACTGCTGGACATGGTTCTCCCCCTATCAGAGGGTATTGCCATACTCACTACGCTTGGCAGGCGGATTGGCGAGCGCAGTGCAAGATGTTGCATTGGCAGGAAACGCTGCTGCCCATTCGCTGGATGATTATCCTTTAGTCGCTTTTTACGACACCCACGGGTCGAATTGGGGTGATGCTATTCTAAGCCGGCATCACACGGCATAAGATTGATGAGATTCGCTTATTTCAAGTAACGTTTCATATTAACAACAAGGTTAATAAGTGAATATGTCGTTTGTGAAAATTGTGAACATATGGATAAGTCTAATTATACAACTATAACAGTCAAAAAACACCATTGATAAGTCTATTATCTCGTAAAGTAAGCTTTTATTCAATAATTGCTCATTAACATTTGATTTATCTCTCAAAATAATAGCTAGATCAAGTAAAATTTTTGCATTGAACAAAAAACTGGATTTAGGAAATAAGTTCAAAACCTTAAAATCGCTCTCCTGTAAAATCATCATTTTAGACATATCAACTTATTCACGCCGGGCACGGATATGTCTGAAGGTAAAGGAATGGATTTATCTGTGTTGTGATAATTTCATATTGATAGGTTAGGATACGACATCATGCATGACTTATACAATCGGTTTAGTTCCATTTAGACACATTCCCATCGAAACACATCCCCACAGGGACACACTTTGCCATCGAGATACGATTTTAAATCGACACATAATATCCCTCCTGAATTGAAAAGATTTCTGTAGGTACCGCTGCTGTTCCAAAAACGTATTACTGTAAAAGGTAAATTATCACGAAATCATACACCGCAATAAGTTTTAGACAATAAACAAACGTTACCAACGTGCTGCATCTACGTTCAGTATCAGTAATAATTTGTAAAGGTAGATAACTAATTGATGGCTTCGATTAACGCATCTTCCGTCCCGTTCCGGCCCCGAGTTGATGGCAACGATAGTTGAGAACGAACTCACTTATTCATTTTCAATTTACAGCTGAAAACCTTCGGTTTGGATAGAATTCTGATTATTAAATGTTTACAAAGATGTTTGTCTAAAATCACCGTTAATTATGTTATGATACAATTGGAAACGTCTCACCCGATGTAAACAACCATCCAGTAATAAAATCTCTAGATGGCTCACAAGCTTGCTTTACTAGCATCCAGTCCTGCAGTATACGGTCCCGGATTGCACAAGGAATAAATTTGCCATTGAGCGTTTAATTTAGGTTGAACATCTCTTGAAGAAACAGCGCAGCTGAAACATGTAACGCGTGTATTAAATCAATGAAAACACCATCGAAAATCAAGAGAGAAACAAAACGATCACATGACCTCCTGAGGTAGCAGTCGCTAGGGATTCCCGAACCCTCCCATTATTTTCCAGAGTTCCTGTTACTGAGACTTCGCTGTTGGTCCGTGCATCCGTCTGTCGCCAAGGCTGTGTCTCATAATCCGTGATAATTGAAATTTTCATAGATGCCGTATTTCTGATACCATTGTTACATAAGACGGTTATTTGTTACAATTTACTTTCTTTGAACAACAGCACTTAGATGCTTCGGTGTTATTCCCTTTTTCGCGTGTAAACTGTCATTTTTAACCCTTGTCCGTGGGCATGTTTTCGAAGAGACACTTCTGATAAAGAAGTATGATCTAACCGGTCATCAGGATGGTCCATATCGCATGGGTTTGATGCTGCTCCGTCGATTATATCATGAAATCACTTATGATCGCGCGAAACTATGGGATTCGCCTGTTTTCCGGGTGCTGGTGGTTTACTATCTGGAAACCATGACAGCGCTCCGGAGACGTGACGCTTCCCCAGATTGATGTTGTCAATCTTGTCCCGGCGACTTTCTTCGAAAACAGCAAGGAGACGGCATGCGCCGTCATGCTTAATAAATACTTGTGTATTTATTACGTATATACTTTACGTTACGTAAAAGAGTACACGTTACACATATACTTTACGTTTATACGCAAAGTTTTCGTTTAGTTTTTTAAAATCAGCAATGAATAATATTGTAATTTAAAATGTAATGTTGAATAAATTCACGTTAATGATATCATACTGGTACTAGGTTATGTTCTTATTAGCATTCAAATAAACATTTTGTCAGACAGGAAATAAATGTGAAGTTAGTTTATTACACACAAAGTAGTATGTTTGTCTTATTGGCCAATTTAATAATGAAAATTTAAATAAACGAAATTTATTTTCAAAATGATTCAATCACAATCTTTGATTCACATAACTCGATCATTTGGGTACAACACTATTTTTTTCTTATTTTTAATTACATAACGTGGCAACCATTGATCTACAACAACCCTAGATTACGCGCGTACGCTCAAAAGGTGGGCCGGTAAAGGGGTGCACAATTTGTAAGCGAGCACTCCTTTTTCCACAGTGCGTGGCTGGCCGCGAAGCCGTTAACATGACCAAGTGCGCGCTAAAAAACTGCAAAAATGTCAGTATAAGCAGAAAAACAGGACAGTGTGTCGTATAAAGTATAAAAATTATTCATCTTATTGTGGTATAATTATTAATTTATGCGGTAATACTTATAAAAGTAATAATTTTAATCATAAATAATCTAAATCAACTACTTCGCAGCTGTCCTTCTCTTACACGACAACTCAGCGTTGCGTGTGAAAAAGACGGAGTAAAACTCTAAAAGTAGGCTGCGATTTAATATACATTGCTGCTGCACTGGTTTTACTTGAAGTGAACTACTCAATATAAGCAGCAGTGTATGAAGTCTAGTTAAAGGTTAGCCTAATTGCTTATATTAGAAAAATATTTGCTAATGGTCATAAGTTCGGAGCGTAGACACTAGAATTTCGACCGTAATAGTGGATAAATAAGGCTGAGTTCAATAAATTATGGTGTGGTTCGTTGTGATATTTTATTAACATCAGAATGGCGGGACCAAGGCTAAAGTTTGAATTTTAATATAACAAATATTTAGTACCTAATTTCTTCCAATTAGTTCCTATGGTGAGGTAATTTCTTCCGTTTCGGTTTTACAGATAATTCAATTTCAAATTGGTCTGCGATTCTGATGTCAGATCCGCGGAACCATTCAAGGTTTACCAATAATTACACACTGCAATGTTTAACTTTGTGTGTCATTAATTACTTCTCAATTAGTTCCTTAACACTTATTCAATTCAAGCTTGTAACTGTTACCATTACCTTGTAATTTAAGCAATGTTGTGGCAATGTACACGCCTTACGCCTGTTACACACAGCAGAGCAAATTATTGATGAAAAGAATTGCTATGTTCTCATATTTAGGCGTAAAATGTTCATAATATTTCATATCGTAATTTAAAGGTAATGGCAGCAGCTATTAGCTTGATTTCAATAAGTGCTTAGGAACTAATGTAGAAGTAAATAATGATATATAAAGTTAAACATTTCAGTGTGTAGGTCTTGGTAAACCGTGAATGGTCCCGCAGACCTGACATCAGAATTGCGGACCACTTTAAAACTGAAATAACTTCTAAACCGATCAGGAAGAAATTTCCTTATCATAGGCACTAATTAGAAGAAATTAGGTACTAAATATTTGTTTTATGGAAAATTCGAACCTTCGTCTTGGTCCCGCCATTCTGATGTTAATGATATTTTGAATCGGGCGGACACAATGAATCTGTATATCGCAATGTATGAATGTATAGCTGAGTAGGTGACAAAATCTTAGCGTAATTTTGTATGAGGCGCTAAATCTAGGGTTGTTGTAGATCAATGGTGGCAACCCACCAAATGTCAATTTAGTCTATCTGGATAAAAATCCTAGGTACTTTAGTTAAATTTATCTGGTGGGTAACCTGCAAACAGAGTAAATGTTACACCCTCAAATTATTAACAAATTGAGTGCACGTTTTGTGTAAATACCGATGAGCACTGGAATAAATTGGCATTCGATTGCCCAAGCCCGAACCGACCACTTCTCTCCTTTCAACCCCTTCCTCGTGGTACGCAACTAGCGTGTCCACTCCTGCACCTACACTCGTGGTTCGCAACTAGCGATTCCACTTCCTGTTCCTCGATTGTGGAACGCAACTAGCGTCCCATAAAGTTTTACAGCTGTCACATCAAATGTAGATCTCTTCCAGACCTACAGTTATTTAGAAGTACTAGTTGTGTTGCATGCTTAGGTAATGAGATAAACGAATTTTAAGTTTGACAGCTGTCACTTAAAATGTAAACCTCATCCAGACCTACTAACTTTCCAAAGAAACCTAGTGGTGTAAAAACGTTTTTAACGTGGTAAACGAGTTTGAAGTTTGACAGCAGTCACTTCAAATGTAGGTCTCGTCAAGACCTACAACTTCTTCAAAGAAACTTTTATGCGTGCTGAGACATTATTTGAGAAGGTGGATCACAGACAACTTCTCAATGGTACTACTGCGAATGATCGTAAACTAAGGTTCGCGATAGTTCCATTGTCTGACCCAATGGAACTACTGCGAATGATTGCAACTTTACACTTACTGAAAAACACAAACTGATCGAAATTATCAAACTGATGTTGCCGCACGCAAAAGAACAGATGGTAAAATTACCCATAACATGGGGGAAAGTACTGAATTGGCAACACTAATCGATGCGATTCGGCTGTGCGGCGCGTATAGGTGTGCGACCCCTTCAGCATTATTCGACGCGTACGGCGCGTGCGGTGCGTAGATGGGCGACCACCTTTATACTTACCTCTTGTTGTAGTACGGTCATTCGATATTAGGCCATATTGGACAGCTGTCAAATAAGGCCTATTTAAACGACCGTACTATAGTACCTTCCCGTACTGTTGAAGACTACGAACGCCTGCCGGTTTAACGCGAGCAAAACAACGATTTGGATATTAACAGGCGCTAGCTTGAAATTATGTGGGCCCGTCCCGCTCCCCTTACTTACCCTTTTGTACCTGTGGTCGAATAGACGCATTTCTTTGAAGAAATTTGATTTTTAATTTATTCCTGCTTCCTGAGCCTCTTCATGGTCCTGGATCAAGCCGGATTGAAGACCATCAGCTGTTGTTTACGCCAGGACAGCAAATTCTTATCAAAGATACGGAGCGACAATTGCCGGCCATTGGGTGTTGAGGTTATCTTCACGTTACAAAGGAAAGTGGTCAATTTTTGGACAATCAATGATCAGTTTAGGATAACATAAGGTATAACCCAGCACTCTTAATTAAGGTAATGTCTTTGCAAACGTACTGCGTCATATGTTAAGGTTGGTACCAGTGTAATTAGCTACTTCCTATGTTCAGAGCAACCAATACCTATTTCAGTGAATTTTAAGCCTAAATGTTTAATGTTTTGGTTAAATCATAGCTTATAAACGCTTAATAATAGGTTGACTACATTAATTAGCTGGTCAAAACACTGAAACTTAGGTATTTCACATATTTTAATCAGATAGGTATTTCATTAGGTATTTCTGCATAGGTGAACATTTTGGTGCTAAATATACTTTCTGAACCACAGGTTAATGTTTATTAATACTGTACAATACATAAACAACCTTAATTACATCTAAAACTAGATATTTTCATACATTTCATGTAATTAGGTAATTTGTTAGGTATTTCATCTGTTGTCATTAATTTCATTAAAAATACTTTCTTAAAACATTTTGCACATGTTTGTCAACGTTTTAATATAGAAATCCATTTAAATTATTGCTTAAAATAGTTAATTTTTAAGAAATTGTATTTGATACATAAATAGGCACATAACTTCTATTGTAGTACAATTTTGGCTGCAAATGTTATTTAATATTAACAAGTAAGTGTATGTTCACGTTTTGATACTATAAACAAACTTAATTTTTGTTCAAAGGATCTTGATTTTTTGCCATACAAACCAGTATCATGTTTAACGCATCCAAACCTTAGCGTACCAGGACGATACAATACTTTAATAATAACTTAACTAATTATCTAATTGTACTGTTTAAAATAAAAGATCTTGGCTGAAGTAGATCTTGGATAATTTAGTTTAAAAGTTATGCTAAAAGTACAGAAATAAGTTTTGTATGTCCAAGATGGCGGAATAATTTTAGTTACGTGAAGAACCCATAGATGGCGCTACGCGAAGAAAAAGGTGCTCTAATCTAGGCTCTATTTCATCTGATATTTTACTATCTAAACCATAAGATGGCGCTTTCTGTTTTTCTTTACTTTGAAACTTCTTATAAAAACCTTGTTGACCTACTTATCGGGTACTTTGTCGACTCGCACATTGGTAATAAATAGAAATAAAACATGTTTTTTTCTAGTTTTTATTATAATAATAACAAGCAAGTACATACAAATACAAAGGATTGTTGTAATGTAACACATTTGTATGTTATATTCGTCCTTACAAATTAATTTCATGTATTTTTTCGAGGATATACCTCTGCCCTCTGCTACGGTCTTGCTGCAGTGCCCTTCTTTGCACCTCCCTGCTGGCCAGCAACAAACATAACCAGCTTACTCGCTCCAATCAGGATACCTTAAAAGACAAGCAATAATTAATTAATTGAAAGGGGAAGTCCGTGTGGTAGCGTCTAATAATACTGCCACCCCTAGCCCACCTCAGGGTGATTCGCAAAACGCAACGCAGAGTTATGGACCTCGATTGAATATCTATCGACTATAGTCAACCCTTGGTCAACCGCATGGCCGCGATGATACCACCTACAGTAGTATTCCCAAAGAGGGTTGACGTCAGACAGGCGGCCGGGCATAAAACATATATATGATTTTGTTTTTACAAGCAGATTTAGTTCAGTATACTCCAGCTTGGAAATCCCATCTTCTTCTTCTTTTCGAGTGGGACACCGAGTCGACGAAGGACCCAATTAACCCTGGTGTCAGAGTTTTTTAGCCGCCTACTACCTACTGCTAGCAGGTCTCAGAATTACATCAAAAGTGCACTTACAGTTAGTCCGTTCCAAAAGACTTTTTATCATGTTCAGGCAGGAGAAATTATGATGGATCTGGTCAATCAATTGCGCCAACCAACCAATATTATCTTCAAATATCCAGACAGTTTACTTCAATTCAATTTCTTGTTATTTACTTACTATAAAATTGTATTTTTCTGAAAAATAATTTGGCTTTAGATTGTCAATATAAAAATAACATGTCAGTCACGAATAAGTCACGAACTGACGTGACATCTTTCACAGACTTATTTTGACGCTGATATTTCATACCAGCTTCAGAAAAGATTATTTTAAAGAGTCCCTAATATTATGACATTTAAAATCTTATTCATAAATTCTTCTCCCGAGAAAAATGGTAATGATTTGACATCAGACCTCCATATCCCCATATCCATATGATGACGTTACTCAGACTTTGACTGAGAAAGAAGCAAGAAAGAAGTCAAATGAGTCAAATCGAGCGGATGTTTTTATGACACGGGAAATGAAGAAGATCTTAGGAGAATAATATTACTTTTATTTTTTACTAATTTCTCCCTCAGGAAAGCCCGTTGTTGTTGAGAGCAAAGGACCGCACAAATCATATTAACTTTTCATAAAATGCGAATTTGTGGTACGGTGCGTATTTCAAGATTTTAAAGTAAGGGTTCCTAAATGACTGAAATGGGGGCGGCGGGGGTAGTGGGCCTAATCCACGGCATGATCCTTTAAGTTATTAAATGAAATGTTTATGTATACCACAACAATAACAAACCTTTTGCAGTTGTATTTAAATATAGTTTTGATCAAAAGGTGTGATAGGTTGATAGATACCTAGGTACAGAAATACCTATACAATACAAATTATGTAAAATATTAAAGGATCATGCCGTGGATTAGGCCCACTACCCCCGCCGCCCCCATTTCAGTCGTTTAGGAACCCTTACTTTAAAATCTTGAAATACGCACCGTACCACAAATTCGCATTTTATGAAAAGTTAACATGATTTGTGCGGTCCTTTGCTCTCAACAACAACGGGCTATCCTGAGGGAGAAATTAGTAGAAAATAAAAGTAATATTATTCTCCTAAGATCTTCTTCATTTCCCGTGTCATAAAAACATCCGCTCGATTTGACTCATTTGACTTCTTTCTTGCTTCTTTCTCAGTCAAAGTCTGAGTAACGTCATCATATGGATATGGGGATATGGAGGTCTGATGTCAAATCATTACCATTTTTCTCGGGAGAAGAATTTATGAATAAGATTTTAAATGTCATAATATTATGGACTCTTCAAAATAATCTTTTCTGAAGCTGGTATGAAATATCAGCGTCAAAATAAGTCTGTGAAAGATGTCACGTCAGTTCGTGACTTGTTCATGACTGTCATGTTATTTTTATATTGACAATCTAAAACCAAAATATTTTTCAGAAAAATACAATTTTATGTAAACTGTCTGAATATTTGAAGATAATATTGGTTGGTTGGCGCAATTGATAGACCAGATCCATCATAATTTCTCCTGCATGAACATGGTTAAAAGTCTTTTGGAACGGACTAACTGTAAGTGCACTTTTGATGTAATTCTGAGGCCTGCTAGCAGTAGGTAGTAGGCGGCTTAAAAACTCTGACACCAGGGTTAATTGGGTCCTTCGTCGACTCGGGACACCGCACTCGAAAAGAAGAAAAAGGTGGGATTTTCAAGCTGGAGTATACTGAACTAAATCTGCTTGTAAAAACAAAATCATATAGCAAAAGGATTTGGCTATGTTTTATGGCCGGCCGCCTGTCTGACGTCAACACTCTTTGGGAATACTACTGTTGGTGGTATCATCCCGGCCATGCGGTTGACCAAGGGTTGACCATAGTCGATAGATATTCAATCGAGGTCCATAACTCTGCGTTGCATTTAGCGAATCACCCGCTGAGGTGAACTAGGGGTGGCAGTATTATTAGACGCTACCACACGGACTTTTTCCCCTTTCAATTAATTAATTATTGCTTGTCTTTTAAGGTATCCTGAGAGCAAAAGAGCTGGTTTTGTTGGTTGCTGGCGAGCAGGGAGGTGCAAAGAAGGGCACTGCAGCAAGACCGTAGCAGAGGTATATATCCTCGAAAAAATATATGAAATTAATTTGTAAGGACGAATATAACATACAAATGTGTTACATTACAACAATCCTTATTGTATTTGTATATACTTGCTTGTTATAATTATAACTAAAAACTATAAAAAACATGTTTTATTTCTATTACCAATGTGCGAGTCGACAAAGTACCTGATAAGTAGGTCAACAAGGTTTTTATAAGAAGTTTCAAAGTAAAGAAAAACAGAAAGCGCCATCTTATGGTTTAGATAGTAAAATATCAGATGAAATAGAGACTAGATTAGAGCACCTTTTTCTTCGCGTAGCGCCATCTATGGGTTCTTTACGAAACTAAAATTATTCCGCCATCTTTGACATACAAAACTTATTTCTGTACTTTTAGCATAACTTTTAAACTAAATTATCCAAGATCTACCTCAGCCTAGATCTTTTATTTTAAACAGTGCAATTAGATAATTAGTTAAGTTATTGTTAAAGTATTGTGTCTTCATGGTACGCTAACGTTTGGATGCGTTAAACATGATACTAGTTTGTATGGCAAAAAATCAAGATCCTTTGCTAAATTTAGAAAATTGTATTCAGTTAGGTACTACAGTAGTTGGTCAGTTTCTAATACTTGTTTTCAATATAAAATGCAATTTAAAGTAGATTCTAGTAATTTTGGATCTTTGTAAAACAAAAATTGTTTAAATTTAATGTTAAAACATAACATAAATCTCAAGTATTTATAGTGTTTTTTTTGCTAGGTATTTATAACTAGTGTTACCTCATTAAGTATAGAACTTGCATTTATATAAATTCCAGGTTGATTTTACACACTCCAAGATGACTGAAACTGAGAAAGAATTGATAGCAAGGAGAGGAAACGTGAAAGGACGTCTTACTATCTTCGCCAATCATTTAGATAGCCTAAGCGATGCCTCGTTAACCCCAGCCAAGGTAAAGGAACTGCAATTAAGATTAAACAAAGCTGAAAATTTGTTTGAACAATTTGATGAGGTCCAGTCAAAATTAGAGCTGTTGTCTGAAAACATAGAAAGTGTCACTGAAGAACGTATCGAGTTTGAAAATCGTTATTATTACTTAGTTGCTGAAGCGCAAACCCTTATCGATACTTATGAAAAAAAAGAGGATAATTTTAGTTCTGCTGAATCAGCATCTACCGTGAAACATACTTTCCGTAAGAACATTAAATTGCCACCGATACAGTTGCCAAAGTTCAGTGGGTGTTATGACACTTGGCTCGAGTTTAGGGACACATTCACCAGCTTAGTTCACACGGATAATGAGTATGATGATATTAGTAAATTCCATTATTTGCGATATTCTTTGGAAGGGTCAGCCGCTGAGATTTTAAAGAAAATTGAATTTTCCGCGGAAAACTATGCCGCTGCATGGAAACTGTTATGTGAGCGTTACGATAATCCACGTTTACTGACTAACAACCATGTATCAGCATTATTTAATGTCGAGAAAATCACAAGGGAGTCATCGCACGCATTAAAAAATATGATTGACCAATTCAACAAAAACTTACGAGCGTTAAAAACATTAAAAGAACCCGTAGACAAATGGGACACGCTTCTCATTTATTTAGGCACTCAAAAATTTGATGCTGTGACTTACCGTAAATGGGAAGAATATAAAAGTCAGTTAGACAAAGATAAATCGATTTCCTTTGATATTTTCATTTCTTTCATTCGGAAACGTGCTGATTTCTTGGAGACTTTAGAATTGTCGCAAAGTAAACCTTTTGCTGGCAACTCTCAAAATAAATCAATCACTAAACCTAAACTTGCAAACAAAACTTTCATGGCATTGCCGCACACTAATAAAAACGCGGATTCGCCCGTGAAAAGTTGTCCTCATTGTCAGAGTGATCAACATTCATTAGCTAAATGTGCTAAATTTCTTTCTTTGAGTAATGAGTCACGACTTAAACTATTACCTTCTTTGAAGATTTGTTACAATTGTTTCAATACGGGACATTACGCAAATCGCTGTAACAAACCGGGGTGTAAAGTATGCAATCGCAGGCACCACACATTAGTCCATGTAGCAAACGCAGATCGCACACCATTGGAACGCACAGAACCTCCCAATGTTCAATCAAACTCGAGTACTTCGAATTCCAATGCTGGTACAGTCAAGTGCAGAGTTACCGGACCCCCCGGGCTACAAACATTTAAACAGAAAAATACGTTTTGAAATGAACCTTAAAGCAAAGCATTACGCCTATGCAATATACCTGAGCAATTCATGCTTCACCCTACCACACGACTAACTCGCAAGCACGATGTCGAGTCCTTTGCATTTTATCTTGAAGTTGCTTTAGTCAAATTTCATTAACAAGAAATAAAATAATAAATAGTCAACATACGAATACAACCCCCGCTGGGATTTGAACCTCCAATTTTTTAGATTGTAAGCATTGTAGTCGGGCATCTTAACCGCTTGGTTATTCAGCTGATGGTTAAAGGCGCGAAATTAGAAGTCACCTGTCGTGCAACTAGTGATGTCATTGTGACGTATGAGACCCGTGTACACGTTTTGATGTTTTCTAGCAGATGAATAAAATAAGAAGGTAGTTTGAATACTAAATCGTAGAAATGTATTCAACTTTATTTATTTACTCAGTTCAATAGTGTGCGTTATGATATTTCCGTTGCTTTTTACCTAGTTACTGGTCAAATCAAATCATGGTGCATAGTGTTTTCTTAAAAGCAAAAATAATTGTTCTGTGGGAACAGAAAAAAGTAAGTTTCACTACGACTTTACAGAGAAACACGGTTCGCAGATGGATTAGGAGATATGAGGAAACTGGTGATGTGAATTGTGAAAATCGAGGGCCGCGCCAAAGCTTACACCAACGAAAATCTACGTCACCGTGAAATTGTTAGCCTTCACAGCGAGGATTGATTTAAAACTACTTGTTCAACATCAAGTTTATACGATATATCTCTGTATACTGTGCGAAGACATTTACACGCTGCTGGCATACACAACTATTAACCAGCTATGAAACCAGCCAAAAAAATTGCGCTGACCGAAGAGCATTGTCAAGCTAGGTAGGATAAGATTTGCTACAGGTAAATATTATTTCTGGTGCTGAACTAATACAAATACATTATACCTACATACTTACTTATATAGGTATAGTGTATGTTCTATTGTTTTTTTTTTCTAACTGTTGATAAACGATCTTCATTAAATTAAGTAATGTATTTATGTTACAGAGTATTGCAACTTTGATTGGGAAGGGCAAATATTAATATTCACTGACGAAAAGTGCTTCAATTCAAAGGACGATGTGGAATAATGTGGATGAAATATCCTATGTAGACGACGAGGTGAACGCTATAATCCAGAAAATATACTCAGCACTAGCAGCAGAATATCGCTAGGTTAATTAAATACCCTTAGGACATATGTATTTATAAGTGATCTGTGGTTGAATATAGTAGATTCTTTGTGCTGGTCATTATGAGAGACGCAGGGCCGTCTTTCACCCATTAGAGGCCCTGGGCACATTAGCCTGATGGGGCCCCAAGACCATAATATACCTACTCGTAGCACAATTGACACTTTACACTCGTAGACCGTATTTTGCGGCCGTTATCGCTCTGCTTCCCCGCAAAGGGGTGATGTGTGTGTGTGTGTGCGCGCGCGCGCGTGTGCGTGTGTGTGTGTGTGTGTGTGTGTGTGTGTGTGTGTGTGTGTGTGTGTGTGTGTGTGTGTGTGTGTGTGTGTGTGTGTGTGTGTAGCACTATTTTGTTACAATAAACAAAGAACATAAATAATATGCAAAGTAAGGGCTTTATTTTTATTTCTTCATAAAAGATAATAGTCACGATTAGGATTAATCCTTACATTTTCCTTACATTTATGTTGATTCAAGAGGCATCCTTCTAGATTTTAATTGAGCAAAATCGTTAATCACATTTTCAACATCTATGTTTTCGAGCATTTCACATTCTATCGACATTAGCGACAAACTGTTCAATCTCCCCTGAAGCATTGTACTTATTAATTCATGTTTTGCCATCTTTTTGGTAGGTTCTGGATGTCTCAGAAAAATCCGAATCTTTATTTTGAAAATATTTAGCTCCCTTACGAATCAAAATATCGCGATCATTTTCTGTAAAATTTTTATGAAAATAAGCAGCTGGGTCGTGTGATATGTCGTCAGGTTTGGAAAGCAGTTGCTGATCAACTAATAAAGTTGGCGGTGTTAGTAAAGCCCCCGATGTTGTTTCACGTTCGACGTAGGGAAAGGTCGCCTACTTGTCCTGTCTCTTTTCCAAAATTGGTAGAAACTGGCGTTACTTCTGATTGGCACGGCTCATTATTTGGAGAAAATATTGTTCGGTTGCTACTTACAGAACTCTCTCCGGTACAAAAATATTATGTTAATTTCGGTAACTTTTCAATGACTTCCTTCTGGTGTGCAGCTTTTTTCCTTTTGTCAGATCCACTAGGATACGACCTTTTTGACATTTTATAACAAAACAGGCAAACAACGCTTTATTAGAAAGTATTTCACAGAGCACAGTCAGAAACGACGACTAACGACACGATGAAACAAATGAAACGTCACACAATGTCACAGATAAATACAGGGGAATTCCCGTCGCCGCCGATAGTCAAGTCGGGGAATTCCCGCCACCGTTCGTGAAGTCGGGCAGTGTTGCCAATACTCCGGATCTCTTCGTTAAATTTTTTATAGAAAATTATTATTGCGATTAGCAATTGTCATGAAAACATACTGGTCATATGTTATGTTATCTGTGGTTTGGTAATCGAGTAGGGGGCCCCAATCGATTGCGGGGCCCTGGGCACGTGCCCATTGTGCCCAGTGGAGAAGAGGGGCCTGGAGAGACGTAAATTGTTATTTTACTCAAAGATAACATGTTTGATCTCTTGTAGTGACTAAACGATAATTTTAAAATCCTGAACTATCTATATTGTTGTTTAAATTATAGTCAGTTAACTTAATTGTTAAGTATTTTATTCATGTTTGTATGAAATGTTCATTACACAGTTTACTGTAAAATTTGCCTAGGTGATACAAACATATTTTGTGTGAATTATGAAGATTCAAATAAAGTAACATTTAAAGTATAATAGATGGTCTTATCAATTTTTAAACTTCTTAATTTTGTCTACAAACAAAACTTATTTTAAACAAAAAAGAAAATAATAGACAGATATATAAATAAACAGCACTTTTAACAGAAAAAAAGATGAACACATCATAGATCCGAACCAGCGATTCTACGTTTTTGACTGCAGTTGCTTAACCCCTTAGCCATCTAGCCATTGACTCAGGAGACGAATTTAGCTATAACTATTATGTCTACTGTTCGTTTATGCGACTCGCACTCGCCAACTACTATGAGATCATTATTGTGTAATAAAACTTGATTGAAAACTAGTTTATGTCAGTGACGTCGCGTCGGCGTGAATCTTTTAGTCGGCTAAGCTCGGGTAGGTTCGGACCATTTCGGACTGTGTTATTTTTGTTTCACTTACTCTTGACTGACTTGACAGATGTTATGGATGCGTAAGGGATATGAGGGCGCGTGAACCTTGTTTTTTCTATGCTTCCATTGCTGTGTTGGCGTATGCCAATGGAAAAAATTTAGCAGGCGTGCGGACAATGTATAGATAAGTAAAGTATGTCGCCGATTGCGCTGTAGGGTAGTAGGGTGGGGTCACATTATTCTGACTTCAACCGTACGTCGACTGGTTCAGCTCAAAACATTTCTCTGTCAGCCAGCGTTTCCACATCTAATCCAGAAATGGAAGGTGGTATACTATCCACTGCTTTGGTAAAAGTATATGATTCGGAAGGTCGTGAACACATCGCGCGTGTTGCCCTCGATTGCGGAAGCACTTCCTGTCTAATGACCGAAAATATGCATCAACTACTAAATCCACCCACATCTTACGTAAACAAATCTGTACAAGGTATTAACAAATCCGAGTCACTGGTCGACAAGATGTGTCTCGTGCAAATTCATTCACTTAATGAAAATTACTCGAGAAAAATACAATGTTACGTTCTACCCTCAATTTCTGATGAAGTCCCTTGCAGTCCGATAGACTTATCGGATCTTAATATTCCTACTGATTTATGCTTAGCCGATCCCAATTTTTACACACCGGCATCTATTGATTTTATTATCGGTGTAGGCGAATTTTGGGATATGATAGGGGCGCAGCGTGTCAGCTTAGGTGAGGGCAAACCACTACTAATCGAGACCACATTAGGTTGGATTCTCGGAGGTAAATTTCATGATGTTCGACTAAATTCACCCATTAAGTGTAATTTTACAAAGGTTGACAACATTGATAACCAACTGACGCGGTTTTGGAAGTTAGAAGAAGTCCGCCCTGTGTTATCAGATTATTCACCAGAAGAAAAGCTTTGTGAAGAGCATTTCACTAAAAACACGACACGTCTGGATGACGGCAGTTTCTGCGTCAAAATCCCCTTTAAAGAAGATCCTAGTGTATTAGGAGATTCAAGTCAACGTGCTAAACGCTTTCTCACGTCTTTAGAGCGTAAGCTCACAGGCACTTTATGGTGAACTTTACAAAAACTTTATGTCAGAGTACGAAGCTCTTGGTCATATGTCAGAGATTCCAGAGTCTGAATCGCGTTCAGATGCTCACTTTATAAGGTCCTATTAAATTCACTGCAAATATTTTAAGGGCATGCGTAAATATGTATAAGAAAAACATCTAAGGCATTTTAAAAAAAATCTACATGCTAGATTTTTTTTTTTCATTTTCAAACAAACTTTTTCATTAATTATGTGAACACCCTTTGACTGACCCGACTGACGTTCCGCCATGTAAATATGATTCACTTACACGGCACGCACACTAACAACCAACCAATCACAGCACGGTGCGTTTGGCGCGTAATTTAAATTCATCGAAGTGTGTGTTTCTAGGACAAACAGGGTGCACTTTTTGCGTTTCGTTTTTTTTTAGTTAAATGCAGTTTTCTCGAAAACTAGCGTGTAGATTTCTTTAAAAATTTGCCTAGTACATGCTTATATTTTATTTGATCTGCCCCTAAAATATTTGCAGTGAATTTAATAGGACCTTATATATCACACTTAGGAGTATTACGCAAAAGTAGTACTACGACAGCATTACGTGTAGTTTATCACGCTACTTATCCCACAAGTTCAGGCATTTCGTTGAACGACATACAAATGGTAGGGCCGACTGTGCAGGATGACCTTATGTCGATACTATTGCGATTCAGATCTCACAGATATGTTTTGTCCGCTGACGTGGCAAAAATGTATAAAACCGTTATGGTTCATCCAAGCGATCGTCACCTGCAACAAAGGACCCCGCACGATTTGTTCGACAAGGGCCGTCCGGTCAAATTGGCTGAAATTTTAGGGAAAGGTAGTACGTAATGCTCTCACCAAAATGTTAAAATATAAGCGAGCGGAAATGACCCGTTTTTGAGATATAGCAATTTTAATGTTGAAGTCACTAAACACACTTTGATGTAAAAACGTAACTCATTAAGGCAAATGTCACATTCTCACTTATTTTTTACGTCCATTTGTATAAAACCAACCCACGAGGTAATTGTTTCAATTAAAAAAGTGTCTGTTTTGGGTATAATAAGCATAATATATCAGCAAGGCAAGCTAGATTGCCTAGCCTAAGCTATACGTGATACAGCAATGTCTCCAAAGCAAAAGTTGTTTAGCATTATATGCCGCTTCTGCTGGCACATAAACACCAGGAGTCTGGAGTTGGAGTAGACTACCAGGACCCCATCTAAACCATAACATATACAGAAATGCCTTCGTAGCAAAAGCTGTCAGCATGATGGGCTGCTTCTGCTAACAGATTGACCTCAAGGTTCTGGAATACCTGACGTAGGCCACCAGGACCTATCCTCACTAAACTATAAAAAATACGGAAATGCTTTCATAGCAAAAGTTATTCATTCAACATGTTAAGCCGTTTTTGCTGGCACTTTGATATCGAGAGTCCGGAAATTCTGGAGTAGAACGTGCAATGATTCTATTCCTACGGGAAAGCGGCTAAGTAACAGTTCTAGTTATGAATATGTTGCGGCTAACTAGTTAAAAACGCTGTTCAAATGCACAGATTGCTCTTTAATCAAGCAGCGGCGCAATTCAACCACACAACTAAACGTTAATGGTTAACACTAGTGGTTGAAGACAACGTTCTACAGTTCATTCCATTCCATGAAATGCCCAACTAAAGAATTAGATTTTTTTTCAATTTTAATATATTATGGTTGAATGGCGTTGTTTGAATAAGGAGCTAGCTGTGATTTAAATGCCTTATTCACCCAATTGAATTAGCCAAAGTGTTAACATAACTTTGGGTATGAAAGCATTTCCGTATCTCTTATAGTTAAGATGAGGTCCTGGTGGTCTACATCAGGCACTCCAGAATCTCGACGTCAGTCTGTTGGCAGAAGCGGCCCATTATGCTGACAGCTTTTGCTACGAAGGCATTTCTGTATATTTTATGGTTTAGATGGGGCCCTGGTAGTCTACTCCAATTCCAGGCTCCTGGTGTCCATATGCCAGCAGAAGCGGCCTATAATGCTAAACAACTTTTGCTTTGGAGACATTGCTGTATCACGTATAGCTTAGGCTAGGCAATCTAGCTTGCCTTGCTGATATATTATGCGTAATATACCCGAAACAGACACTTTTCCAATTGAAATAATTACCTTGTGGGTTGGTTTTATACAGGTGGACGTAAAAAATAAGTAAGAATATGACATTTGCCTTAATGAGTTACGTTTTTACATCAAAGTGTGTTTAGTGACTTCAACATTAAAATAGCTATATCTCAAAAACTGGTCATTTCCGCTCGCTGATATTTTTACATTTTGGTGAGAGCATTACGTACTACCTTTCCCTAAAATTTCAGCTAATTTGACCGGACGGCCCTTGTCGAACAAATCGTGCGGGGTCCTTTATTGGCGTAGTGAACCTTCAGAAACAATTAAGATCTATCAGCTTAATACTGTTACCTATGGTACAGCTAGTGCACCTTTTCTTGCAACGCGGTGTTTGAAGCAGATTGGTCTAGATTGCAATGATAAGCAAGTTTCTGATATTATCATTCATGATTTTTATGTTGATGATTTGTTAACCGGCAGTGACAATTTGCAGGATCTCATGAACATTCGTGATAAAGTAACTCATGAGCTCTCTTCAGCCTGCATGCATTTACGCAAATGGAAATCTAATGTTCCTCAACTAATTTCAGAACCCACAGAATCATCAATTGATTTAAACATTGGTGGAAGCAAGCCGAGTAAAGTATTAGGTCTGTGTTCAATCTCGATGAAATCACTTTCCCTATCAATGCTGACACATCATCTAAAAATACTAAGCGTAACATGTTGTCAGTCATTTTACAGATCTTCGATCCTTTGAGTCTTTTATATCCTTATGTGATTCGCATGAAAATGCTTTTACAACGATTGTGGCTTCTCAAAGTATCGTGGGATGAAGAATTGCCTTCAGACATTGTAATGTCCCTCCCCTACCCTACCCTAAATTTTTTTTTTACTAGTCTACCTACAAACACGAAACACAGAATCCGAATAGATAACATCCTACTTGGCATGGTTACTAGAATTGGGTTCACTGAGGTTTATGAATCGGCCAGGTGATCGTCAACCCTACGTTGTGCATAAACAGTAACCCAAACTTCTTTGCTGATAAGGAATGGTGTGTCCTAACTAATCTAACCACTATTCTGAAGAATAATCCGCTTAACATAGCTTCATAAGAAAACTATACAACAATAAATAAATCAATTAGAAGCACCGTTAGAATATTATGTAAGTAAAGGTACTTCAAGTTAAGGCGACTAGCATAATGACATAAAATAAAGTTAAGTAAAGCGCTGCCGAATCAATTCTACTTAGAAGTCAAGTCATTGTCGCTAGTACTTGAGTATTTTATTGGTAAGGCTTAAGGTTGGAGCCCCGCCCCGCTCCCTGGCTTATTTTATGAAATTGTTCACCAGTGTGCTTGTATTTTCAGATGTAGTTTTATTTTAAGAGGTGGTAGGTTTTAAGTTTTCCTCTCTCTGAAAATATTCTATCAAACACAAACCGTGGGTTTCGGCTTAGCCTGACTGGACACCCTCCGCCTTATATTATTCCCAAACTAGTGCCTGAATTTACATTTACAATCAAAGTTACAAAAGATATAATGCCTTAGTAATTTAACTTAATTTTATTTGCAAAACCAAAAGAGGTGTAATAAAATAGATACGTATATAAGTAACAAAAAGGAGCGAAAGCTGGATTTTCCACGTCCAGATGTACTAGCTGTCCAATATAAGGCATTTTGTATTGCAAAACAAGGAACCTACTTTTATGGCCAAGTGTTTGGAATAATTTTTCTTTTCTGAATTTACTTTTTACTGAATCTACTTGGAACAAGGAATCTACGTCAGATGGTCAGTCTGTCTCCCCGATTCCCCAAAGAATTAAAATTCGTTCTTTCTTTTGAACCAAAGATATGTGCTAAATTGTCACATCCCTAGAAAGCTTTCCATTTTTGTAGGTGTCATTATATTTTTATTTCTAAGCAAGTTACTAGTAGTACTAGAAGGTTGACTACAAATAACTATTATCTTATTGTTGATTTAATTTATAAACTTATATGCAAACCGAGCTTTATCAAATTATTTCAAACGATAAACTTTACCATGAAACAATACCATTTCTATGATTTGTCTACCCCGCAAGAATTATGAGCGTGAACAGTTAAATAACCAAAAGGATGGGTGACCGAAGATGGATGAGTTCGCTAAAATGGATGGGTGACCGCAAATGGATGGGTGACCGCAAATGGATGGGTGACCGCAAATGGATGGGTGACCGCAATTACCAATATTAATCTATATTTCCTCTTCTAAATATTTCCGCAGGTTAAAAAAGGCATCAAAGGAAGGCTTAAATTGCCTGCTACAAAATGCAACCTTTTCCAACCCTAAACTTGTATCGTTGGATACTAAAGTCTTCCCGTATCTCGTTTCCCATACATTTCCTCAGTCTAAGAATAGTATCAAACGAAAGCTAAAATTGTCCCTTACAAAACTCAATCCTTTACTGAACCTAAATTCGTACCGCCTGATACTAAAGTTACCCCGTAACTTTGCTTTTAAACGTTTCCTCACATTAAGAATGGTATTAAATGAATGCTCGAATAACCCCCTTCAGAGTGCAACCCTTAGTTTCCCCATATTCGGAGGTCAGTATACTAAAGTTACATCATAACTTTGTTTCTAAACATTTCCTCACACTGAAAATAGTATCAAATGAAAGCTAGAATTATCCCCTATAGAATGCAACCTTTAGTTACCCCATATTCGTAGGTCGGTATACTAAAGTTACCTCATAACTTTATTTATAAACGTTTCCTCACTATGAAACTAGTATCAAATGAAAGCTAGGATCACCCCCTATAGAACGCAACCTTTAGTTACCCCATATTCGTAGGTCGGTATACTAAAGTTACCTCATAACTTTTTTTATAAACGTTTCCTCACTATGAAAATAGTATCAAATGAAAGCTAGGATCACCCCCTATAGAACGCAACCTTTAGTTACCTCATATTCGTTGGTCAGTATTCTAAAGTTATCTCATAACTTTATTTATAAACGTTTCCTCACTATGAAAATAGTATCAAATGAAAGCTAGAATCAATCCCCATAGAACGCAACCTTTAGTTACCTCATATTCGTAGGTCAGTATTCTAAAGTTATCTCATAGCTTTATTTATAAACGTTTCCTCACTATGAAAATAGTATCAAATGAAAGCTAGAATCACTCCCCATAGAACGCAACCTTTAGTTACCTCATATTCGTGGGTCAGTATTCTAAAGTTATCTCATACCTTTATTTCTAGACGTTTCCGCACACTGAAAATAGTATCAAATGAAAGCTAGAATCAATCCCCATAGAACGCAACCTTTAGTTACCTCATATTCGTGGGTCAGTATTCTAAAGTTACCTCATACCTTTATTTCTAGACGTTTCCGCACACTGAAAATAGTATCAAATGAAAGCTAGAATCAATCTTCATAGAACGCAACCTTTAGTTACCTCATATTCGTGGGTCAGTATTCTAAAGTTACCTCATACCTTTATTTCTAGACGTTTCCGCACACTGAAAATAGTATCAAATGAAAGCTAGAATCACCCCCTATAGAATGCAACCTTTAGATACCCCATATTCGTGGGTCAGTATTCTAAAGTCATCCCATAAAATAAGTTGTATGAACAGATTATGCCATTTCATCATTATCCACTACCTAATATGGGCATCACTACATCACTAATCGGTTTTACACACCTATAAACACCACACTTCACTGCTAGACATGAGCTTCAGTAAATAATCTACCTACCTTCTACGAAAATTGGCGGTATTGTCTCACCAATCATCTACTTTACTTGTAACGCTAACCTATTACAGTATGTATAAATCTTATGTCCATAGAAACCGGATTGCGATTCCACTGCTGGATAGCTCGCCATTGTTCACAACAAGAAATACACCATACCGTACTCAACAATTTTCCTAGTCGGTTACTTCTTCATTTTTCAACAAATCAAAACAATATAGGATTTATAAATTTCCTTTTACACACATATCGATGTGACACCCCTGTTTTCAACAGTCAGTTAAAACGGTTACGATTTCTTTTTCCACAACTTTGCCTATCGAGCCCACTGTCAATAATGTCATACTCACTCGGTTATCCTGTTTTTATCTACCTACTTTTCCCATTTACCTGCAATATGCCATCTTCTCATACAAATTGTGTGAGCGAAAAATGCGCAACGACGGATGTCAGGTGTGCGACCCGCCATAGGAATGATGACGCCACCGCGAAGCAAGAATAAGAGGGTAGTAACAAAACTGTTCGCGGCGATTCTCCGTCTTCCCGCTAGCCGCTATCACTCACGCACTATACATACTTGCAAAACAGTTAGAATTTATCAATGGCATGATTACGTTTATCACATAAGTAAAACGACAAACGGGAAACAGGTAGAATAAACACGAGGTAGCAACACAATGAAAAATATTCTAGAAACCGCGAATTAGAACACACGCGAACTGCCAGCAAAGTATATCCTAGGCACAAAATAATACATAGAAAAATCAAAAACACTTTTAAATAGAATGGAATAAAAATTGTAAAATCAGAGAAAATAAAAGGCCTTACCAGGGTTTCTTCAAAGTTACTAAAGCCCTCCCATAAAGAAAACTACTACTCCCTAGACCTAATGGAATTACCACCCGGCTGCAACATGTCTATCCGAAGATCCGCAAAAACATGCGGCAAAGTGTGCCGAGCGTGGTATCCGGGCAGGCGGCAGTCGCTCCCGGCCGCTGCGCCCGCTGTCCCGACGAAAAGTGAAGCGCCTCAGGCCGGCGGCCGCCCACCCCCGCGTCGCCCGCGCACCCGCGGCGGGTGTCCTACCGCGCCGGGCAGTCGGAGTCTGGCTGGTCGAAATAAGTATATCAACCAGTAGCAATATCCCCCAGAGCATGTTACGATGCTGTTACGACCAATCGCAGCCCTTCTTACGTTCGACTCCAATCCTGTTGCTCAGATATTACTGGTAAAACAGCGCACTGCCTCACGTCACGTATCATTCAGCTAGTTCTGTGCAATATCAATAGATGGTGCTACTATGCACGAATTGGCTAGAATCAACATTGATTTGGGAATATAAAATATTATTTCTGGTCTACTTATGAAACATAAATCGTTCAACTATCTTTGAAATTTCTGTTGCCACAAACAAAATGCATCTATTCTGATATTTGTGTTTAAACTGAGCGCAATTTATGGTATGAAAGAATTATGCATTATTGAAAGATGACTTTCATCCCAAATGTGCTCATAAACAAAGCATATTGTTAGTAAATATATTAATATTGAGGAATTATATTTGTACGTGATTGGCTGAACCGTTACACCCGACCCCCAAATTTCTGGAGTTGATTTTAAACTTCAACGAAGGAAATTTTCCTGACTCAATAATATTTTGAGTTTACACAAATATAATTCGTACTAAATATTTTATTTACACTCTGCCCAGAATGTAAACAAGGTATGTGAAGTAATGCTTCAAAAGGTCAGCAACCACTAAAATGACAAAAATTTCAAGCTTTTAAATTATTAGCCATGAATAAAAAATCACCTTCACAAGGACAACACATTCTTTTATCTAGGGGAACTAGTTTGTGAAGCCAGCCGACCCGAGTGGTACTATACAAAGCCGTTTTAACCAATACTCTGAATCTTAGGATTTGAAATTGAACCAGCTTTGCACACCCGTGTCAAAACATGTTGACTTTAATAGCTCCAGTCATATTTATTCAATAGACCAAAACTCAACTCGAAATCTCGACCACTCTAAGCAATCGCCAAAAATCTGAATAAGTTTACAAATAAACCTGCTTATTCACAGCCAAGAATTTCAAGTGTGTAATATTATGTCACCCGATTTTCCGAAGAATTTAAGTTAGTTCTTTATTTTTGAACTAAAAATTATGTGCTTAAATTGTCACATCCTAAGAAAAACTACCAATTTTCCTTTTATTGGTAGAATCGCAAACTTGAAATAACTCATCGCCCGCATGGTACGACTTTTCGAGTTATTGAGGAATATTTTTATTCTATTCCAAAGTTTTAGATTCTATTAAGTCTTCCTAGATCGACAACTTTTTCTTTAATTTGAGAAAATACTTATAAACACAACGTTTGACAAATTATGAAGTTTGTAAATAAAGCAGATTTCTTTGAGTGTGGGGAAGTTTGCATTGCGCTGTTTGCTGCATGTAAGTGGAGTGATTTATGAAACAGACAGATAATTCTGTAAAATTCACATGACTTGTTCATTATTCTGACCAAGCATTTTACTCTAACCTAGCATCAACTTTTCATAAATCCTCATTTGTTCCGTGTATCTTAAGTGTCTTTAGGCAAAATGTCAACAAAATATATCCAAGCTATGGATTCTGTTAGCTTATTTATGTCCTTAAATAACAACTCCTCTCCTTTTCCTAAGTTGTCAGTCTGTCAGGTTTTGTAAGAGGAACGCTCATGTACATCATCAAAGATCATTGAGTTTCATAACGTTCACGCTACATTGATAAGCCAACAGACCACAGTCATGGAAAAGTAAAATTGCTTCCATTACACAAGAAAACATCCTTCATTGATGAACTACGCAAAAGCTCGCACAAAAATGGTAGGCACAAATGGAGAGTCCGTGTAAAATAATTTAATTAACACAAAAATTTAATTTAAAGAAATTGCATATCCCTCCGAAAATGTATCTTGTGTGGTGTGGAACTAATCCGAGTCGTCAGCAGCAATAAACCCAACATGAAATCCAAAATTATTGACAACTCTTAGAGAATGAGCAATAATCTATTCAGCGAGTTAAATCCAAGTTTTGCGCAAGGAAGAGACGTGTGATAATCCCTCTGTCCTAATGACCCAGCATTCCGCATCAAGTCAATACTCGATATATCATGATTTGAAAAATGATACCCATGCTGCCCCTACGCAAAACAACAATACCCTTTTGCCGAATATCTGATCGCGCATAATTTAGAATCGCCTATTTGAATTCCATAGCAAATCTACTCCGCTAACTACCCGGAATAATGTGTGTCACCATTAATAAAAATTAAAGATGGTGTGTGGGGAAAAGCGTTGGGTTTTCCATCTTGCTTTGAGTGCTGCGTGTATAGTGCAGAATTCATACGAAACATCTGTTAAACACAGAAATGACTGCTGTCTTATACCTACATTGATTTTGGGTAAATCAATGTATACCTATCTTCAAATTTTCATATGACTTCCTCTTGTAAGTGTAGTGTTTTCTAAAAGGACATGCAATACCTGTATTCACTAATAGGTGGCTATTGAAATCCTGAAAGAGCCTTCACACATTTTATTTTTAACACTTTTATTATATCACCTTTCAAGGATCCAAGGTAACTTTCACAAATTCACACCCTCTCTCAAAACCCAAACTTTACATCCTAACCTTCCATGCTCCTCTTCTGTCAAGGCGCCCTCATTCACAATTTCACTCCCTCAAGCAGAACCTCAAGGCCTTACTATCAATGAATATTTTTAAAACTGTTGAACTACTATTATTAAATTACATATTTTATTTACCAAATTGAAAAGAAACGGTAATAACTTCATTATAAAGTTCCTACTGTTAATTAAAATTACTTTACACTGGAAAATATGGAATAAGTATTAGTTAGAGAGCCCAGGGGGTAAGTGGCTATCTTATAAGGTACCATGATAGGCTAGGTTTGGATCGTTAACCAAGACTTAATCAAGTCGTATGACCCAGGTCTGCCAGAGCCAATCCTGCCGAAACATAAAAATAATCGATATTTTTCAGAGTCATTTTTTCGTAAAAAATATGTCATAAGGTACCACAATGAAAGTGCTGGCATCAGTTAACCATTGAAAAAATATGTAAAAAAAGCTTGGTCTGCCACTGCGCACCCTGCCGGAAGTGCTTGCCAGACCTCTCCAAAGATGCCCTTCCGACACCCCTAAACTATCTCATCGGGTACCACGACGCGACCACCACAACATAATAGCCAAGATCACTCTGACAATAGATCACAAGGTCTGCCAGGCCTAAACTTGCCGCATCCTAGTGTTTCAGACATTTGAAGTTGTAGGTCCAGTGTATGAAAAATGACCTATATCTTTTTCCCCCCGTGTTTGATTTTGATGGTGCCTTAATACGAAATGCTCTCCATAATGAAGAGCTTCGAGTCATATAGGACAGTTGGGTGGAGGGTTTCAGTATTGAACGCAATCCTGTCAAAAAGTTTGAAATGGAGGTTTGGTCTATGAAAACTGGCCTATATCTTATTCCCCCCGGGTTTGATTTTGATGGCGCCTTAATATAAAATGCTCTCCATAACTAGGAGCTTTGAGTCATAAAGGTCAGTGAGGAGGAGGGTCTCTGTATTGTACACAATCCTGTCAAAAAGTGTGAAATTAAAGGTAAAGTGTATGAAAACTGGCCTATATCTTTTCCCCCACTGGTTTGATTTTGATGGTGCCTTGGTATGAAATGCTCGTAATGATTAGGAGATTTGATTTGTATAGGTCAATTGGATAGAAGGTCTCTGTTCTGTTCACAATCCTCCTAAATATGAAAATATTCGATAATTTCTGCAGATTTTATCAGTTAAAATTGTCATATCATAAGGAACTCGAATAAAAGTGCCTGCATCAGCTTACCATTGACAAATTATGTTAAAAAAACTTGGTCTGCCACTGCGCACTCTGCCGGAAGTCCTTAGATGAGATAGGTTAGGGGTGTCGGAAGGGTATATTTGGAGGGGTCTCCCAAGGACTTCTGGTAGAGTGCGCAATGGCAGACCAAGTTTTCTTAACATAATTTATCAATGGTAAGCTGATGCCGGCACTTTTATTCGGGTACCTTATGATATGACAATATTAACGGCAAAAATCTGCAGAACATATCGAATATTTTCATGTTTAGCAGGATTGAGATTTTTTCCGTCAACATTGTCATTTCATAAGGTACCCGAATGACAGTGCCAGCATCACCTTACCATTGATAAATTGAGTTAAGAAAACTTGGTCTGCCATTGCGCACTCTGCCAGAAGTCCTTAGGAGACCCCTCCAAATATACCCTTCCGACACCCCTAACCTATCTCATCTAAGGACTTCCGGCAGAGTGAGCAGTGGCAGACCAAATTTTTTTAACATAATTTGTCAATGGTAAGCTGATGCAAGCACTTTTATTCGAGTTCCTTATGATATGACAATTTTAACTGATAAAATCTGCAGAAGTTATCGAATATTTTCATATTTAGGAGGATTGTGAACAGAACAGAGACCTTCTATCCAATTGACCTATACAAATCGAATCTCCTAATCATTACGAGCATTTCATACCAAGGCACCATCAAAATCAAACCAGTGGGGGAAAAGATATAGGCCAGTTTTCATACACTTTACCTACAATTTCACACTTTTTGACAGGATTGTGTACAATACAGAGACCCTCCTCCTCACTGACCTATATGACTCAAAGCTCCTAGTTATGGAGAGCATTTCATATTAAGGCGCCATCAAAATCAAACCTGGGGAATAAGATATAGGCCAGTTTTCATAGACCAAACCTCCATTTCAAACTTTTGACAGGATTGCGTTCAATACTGAAACCCTCCACCCAACTGTCCTATATGACTCGAAGCTCCTCATTATGGAGAGCATTTCGTATTAAGGCACCATCAAAATCAAACACGGGGGGAAAAAGATATAGGTCATTTTTCATACACTGGACCTACAACTTCAAATGTCTGAAACACTAGGATCCGGCAAGTTTAGGCCTGGCAGACCTTGTGATCTATTGTCAGAGTGATCTTGGCTATTATGTTGTGGTGGTCGCGTCGTGGTACCCGATGAGATAGTTTAGGGGTGTCGGAAGGGCATCTTTGGAGAGGTCTGGCAAGCACTTCCGGCAGGGTGCGCAGTGGCAGACCAAGCTTTTTTTACATAATTTTTCAATGGTTAACTGATGCCAGCACTTTCATTGTGGTACCATATGACATATTTTTTACGAAAAAATGACTCTGAAAAATATCGATTATTTTTATGTTTCGGCAGGATTGGTTCTGGCAGACCTGGGTCATACGACTTGTTTAAGTCTTGGTTAACGATCCAAACCTAGCCTATCGTGGTACCTTATGAGATAGCCACTCACCCCCTGGGCTCCCGAACTATATCCAATTATATTTTGTGCAATGTACAAAATTACGCCAAATGCAATGTTAATAATACAAAACTACGCTTAGAGCTCCTGAAAAAGATGAAACATTTACAAACAAAAAGGACAATCACGGGACAAACACAATCTTTTGTTGCAGCGAGTAGTGAAGAGTCCGAGAAAAAGGTCCGAGGAAAACTCCTGTAGGCTCTGAACTTGTCATCACCTAAGTCAGAGGATTCCTAACACCGAGTCGCGTAACTCCTACACTCCCGCCCATATTCTTAAATCTAAACAGAAAGGACAAACACAATGTTTTGTTGTAGCGAGTCGCCAAAAGTCCGAGTAAAAGGTCCAACAAAACCTCCTGTAGGTTCTGATTTTCATCATCACCTAAGACAGAGGAGTCGCCACATCGAGACGCGTAACTCTTAGACTCCCGCCCAATATCTTAAATAAACAGAAAGGACAAACACAATCTTTTGTTGTAGCGAGTAGCCAAAAGTCCGAGTAAAAGGTCCAACAAAACCTCCTGTAGGTTCTGATTTTCATCGTCACCTAAGACAGAGGAGTCGCCACATCGAGACGCGTAACTTTTAGACTCCCGCCCAATCTCTTAAATCTAAACATGTAACATAAATTTTAAAAACATAATAAGAAGAAAACACAAGTCAACTTGAACGTGTGTGTTCTTCTTGTATAAGTCCCAAAATTGAAGTTAGGATAACTAACTACTTTTGCCATGTAAGAAGTTACGCCAAATGCAATGCAAAACGCGAAACTACGCCATTCGCGATAAGATACAAAAAGCGCGGAATTTCATAATATTTTCTTTTTTTGTATGTGTTACGCTAATGCATTAACTTTTATATCTAAAAATTCAAGTTTCTTATTTAATTCTTGCTAAGTACCTAACGAAACATTTGACGCAAAAACGCTTAATCAAAAGGGAGAGAAACTTATGTTTGTCTGTCATCTGTTCCAGGCAAACACATTTTGGAATGTATTTTACGCCTTACGCATAATATTTGCAAAAGACTAAGCCTTATCTGCACTAAATGATTCCCAAAATAAAACTATCTACCCTCAACCAAAATGGTTTAATCAAAAATAGATTTTCCTTTTCGTCTCATATGGAAGGAACCTAAAAATTAAAAAGGTAATTATTAAAATCAAATTAAAAGTCAATACATTTGTAAAAACTTCGCCTGATTGAGACGAATGCCTTATATAAACCTGTGAGCTAACGACCCCCATAGTTTCAAATGTCATTCCCTGTTAGACATTAACAGATTCCTTTTTCTACAAGAAAGCTTACATGACTCGAATAAATATAACTAACGACCCCCATAGTTTTATACAAGACGCCAATCTAGTGTTGACTTTACTCGAACGCAAGCATAACCTATGAACAAACCTAACTCCCCTCCATGACTTTATAACGGATAAATAGGTACACATAATAATAACCCACTCACTAACAGCTTCTCATACAACCCCTTTTAGATAAGAATTATTATTAGAACGTTTACACGACTCATTTCAACATAACTAACGACCCCCATAATTTTAAATGCGACTCCCTATCAGATGACAACTACTAAAATGCTTACATAACTTAAGAACAGACCTAACGACCCCCATTATTTTATTTCAGACAGATAGGTAAAACATAGAAAATAACCCACTAACAGTTTCTTTTGCGACCCCCCTTTCAGACAAGTTTGAATATAACAACGTAAACTACCAATCAATTTGGGTTTTCGTTTATTTGACCCTCCATCCAAAATATTTGCTTCACTAGAAATCGAACATAATCCACTCTGCATCTAAAATAGTACCTGCTCCACTAGAACCCTAACAAAATCGATAGAATTAAACCTTCCAAGGTTTGTATTCGACCCCCTATCTAAACAAAAGCCTCTCTAATAAGATCAATAACCCTAACGATGTTAACAAAACATAAAACCTATAAAACACCATTTCTATCATTCCTCTTTCACGGCAACAAATTGTGGCTACAAAAGTAACCACTTTGAACCAAAGTGTTCCCAACTCTGAAGTAACCATAAAATAACACTATTAAAAGTAAAGTAAAACATGTATATAACTAATCTGCGGAAACCCCGAAAAAGCATATCCTGGTCACGGTACAGCAAATTGTAACGTGACCATATTTGAGTTTAATTATGTCAAGAAAACCGTCAACAGAAAGAACTCTTATGAATTGATGAAAAGGACCAGTAGTAACCCAGCGTTTACTATCCTGGTCGCGGCACCGAATTGTAATGTCCCTCCCCTACCCTACCCTAAATTTTTTTTTTACTAGTCTACCTACAAACACGAAACACAGAATCCGAATAGATAACATCCTACTTGGCATGGTTACTAGAATTGGGTTCACTGAGGTTTATGAATCGGCCAGGTGATCGTCAACCCTACGTTGTGCATAAACAGTAACCCAAACTTCTTTGCTGATAAGGAATGGTGTGTCCTAACTAATCTAACCACTATTCTGAAGAATAATCCGCTTAACATAGCTTCATAAGAAAACTATACAACAATAAATAAATCAATTAGCAGCACCGTTAGAATATTATGTAAGTAAAGGTACTTCAAGTTAAGGCGACTAGCATAGAATGACATAAAATAAAGTTAAGTAAAGCGCTGCCGAATCAATTCTACTTAGAAGTCAAGTCATTGTCGCTAGTACTTGAGTATTTTATTGGTAAGGCTTAAGGTTGGAGCCCCGCCCCGCTCCCTGGCTTATTTTATGAAATTGTTCACCAGTGTGCTTGTATTTTCAGATGTAGTTTTATTTTAAGAGGTGGTAGGTTTTAAGTTTTCCTCTCTCTGAAAATATTCTATCAAACACAAACCGTGGGTTTCGGCTTAGCCTGACTGGACACCCTCCGCCTTATATTATTCCCAAACTAGTGCCTGAATTTACATTTACAATCAAAGTTACAAAAGATATAATGCCTTAGTAATTTAACTTAATTTTATTTGCAAAACCAAAAGAGGTGTAATAAAATAGATACGTATATAAGTAACAAAAAGGAGCGAAAGCTGGATTTTCCACGTCCAGATGTACTAGCTGTCCAATATAAGGCATTTTGTATTGCAAAACAAGGAACCTACTTTTATGGCCAAGTGTTTGGAATAATTTTTCTTTTCTGAATTTACTTTTTACTGAATCTACTTGGAACAAGGAATCTACGTCAGATGGTCAGTCTGTCTCCCCGATTCCCCAAAGAATTAAAATTCGTTCTTTCTTTTGAACCAAAGATATGTGCTAAATTGTCACATCCCTAGAAAGCTTTCCATTTTTGTAGGTGTCATTATATTTTTATTTCTAAGCAAGTTACTAGTAGTACTAGAAGGTTGACTACAAATAACTATTATCTTATTGTTGATTTAATTTATAAACTTATATGCAAACCGAGCTTTATCAAATTATTTCAAACGATAAACTTTACCATGAAACAATACCATTTCTATGATTTGTCTACCCCGCAAGAATTATGAGCATGAACAGTTAAATAACCAAAAGGATGGGTGACCGAAGATGGATGAGTTCGCTAAAATGGATGGGTGACCGCAAATGGATGGGTGACCGCAAATGGATGGGTGACCGCAATTACCAATATTAATCTATATTTCCTCTTCTAAATATTTCCGCAGGTTAAAAAAGGCATCAAAGGAAGGCTAAAATTGCCTGCTACAAAATGCAACCTTTTCCAACCCTAAACTTGTATCGTTGGATACTAAAGTCTTCCCGTATCTCGTTTCCCATACATTTCCTCAGTCTAAGAATAGTATCAAACGAAAGCTAAAATTGTCCCTTACAAAACTCAAACCTTTACTGAACCTAAATTCGTACCGCCTGATACTAAAGTTACCCCGTAACTTTGCTTTTAAACGTTTCCTCACATTAAGAATGGTATTAAATGAATGCTCGAATAACCCCCTTCAGAGTGCAACCCTTAGTTTCCCCATATTCGGAGGTCAGTATACTAAAGTTACATCATAACTTTGTTTCTAAACATTTCCTCACACTGAAAATAGTATCAAATGAAAGCTAGAATTATCCCCTATAGAATGCAACCTTTAGTTACCCCATATTCGTAGGTCGGTATACTAAAGTTACCTCATAACTTTATTTATAAACGTTTCCTCACTATGAAACTAGTATCAAATGAAAGCTAGGATCACCCCCTATAGAACGCAACCTTTAGTTACCCCATATTCGTAGGTCGGTATACTAAAGTTACCTCATAACTTTTTTTATAAACGTTTCCTCACTATGAAAATAGTATCAAATGAAAGCTAGGATCACCCCCTATAGAACGCAACCTTTAGTTACCTCATATTCGTTGGTCAGTATTCTAAAGTTATCTCATAACTTTATTTATAAACGTTTCCTCACTATGAAAATAGTATCAAATGAAAGCTAGAATCAATCCCCATAGAACGCAACCTTTAGTTACCTCATATTCGTAGGTCAGTATTCTAAAGTTATCTCATAGCTTTATTTATAAACGTTTCCTCACTATGAAAATAGTATCAAATGAAAGCTAGAATCACTCCCCATAGAACGCAACCTTTAGTTACCTCATATTCGTGGGTCAGTATTCTAAAGTTATCTCATACCTTTATTTCTAGACGTTTCCGCACACTGAAAATAGTATCAAATGAAAGCTAGAATCAATCCCCATAGAACGCAACCTTTAGTTACCTCATATTCGTGGGTCAGTATTCTAAAGTTACCTCATACCTTTATTTCTAGACGTTTCCGCACACTGAAAATAGTATCAAATGAAAGCTAGAATTAATCTTCATAGAACGCAACCTTTAGTTACCTCATATTCGTGGGTCAGTATTCTAAAGTTACCTCATACCTTTATTTCTAGACGTTTCCGCACACTGAAAATAGTATCAAATGAAAGCTAGAATCACCCCCTATAGAATGCAACCTTTAGATACCCCATATTCGTGGGTCAGTATTCTAAAGTCATCCCATAAAATAAGTTGTATGAACAGATTATGCCATTTCATCATTATCCACTACCTAATATGGGCATCACTACATCACTAATCGGTTTTACACACCTATAAACACCACACTTCACTGCTAGACATGAGCTTCAGTAAATAATCTACCTACCTTCTACGAAAATTGGCGGTATTGTCTCACCAATCATCTACTTTACTTGTAACGCTAACCTATTACAGTATGTATAAATCTTATGTCCATAGAAACCGGATTGCGATTCCACTGCTGGATAGCTCGCCATTGTTCACAACAAGAAATACACCATACCGTACTCAACAATTTTCCTAGTCGGTTACTTCTTCATTTTTCAACAAATCAAAACAATATAGGATTTATAAATTTCCTTTTACACATATCGATGTGACACCCCTGTTTTCAACAGTCAGTTAAAACGGTTACGATTTCTTTTTCCACAACTTTGCCTATCGAGCCCACTGTCAATAATGTCATACTCACTCGGTTATCCTGTTTTTATCTACCTACTTTTCCCATTTACCTGCAATATGCCATCTTCTCATACAAATTGTGTGAGCGAAAAATGCGCAACGACGGATGTCAGGTGTGCGACCCGCCATAGGAATGATGACGCCACCGCGAAGCAAGAATAAGAGGGTAGTAACAAAACTGTTCGCGGCGATTCTCCGTCTTCCCGCTAGCCGCTATCACTCACGCACTATACATACTTGCAAAACAGTTAGAATTTATCAATGGCATGATTACGTTTATCACATAAGTAAAACGACAAACGGGAAACAGGTAGAATAAACACGAGGTAGCAACACAATGAAAAATATTCTAGAAACCGCGAATTAGAACACACGCGAACTGCCAGCAAAGTATATCCTAGGCACAAAATAATACATAGAAAAATCAAAAACACTTTTAAATAGAATGGAATAAAAATTGTAAAATCAGAGAAAATAAAAGGCCTTACCAGGGTTTCTTCAAAGTTACTAAAGCCCTCCCATAAAGAAAACTACTACTCCCTAGACCTAATGGAATTACCACCCGGCTGCAACATGTCTATCCGAAGATCCGCAAAACATGCGGCAAAGTGTGCCGAGCGTGGTATCCGGGCAGGCGGCAGTCGCTCCCGGCCGCTGCGCCCGCTGTCCCGACGAAAAGTGAAGCGCCTCAGGCCGGCGGCCGCCCACCCCCGCGTCGCCCGCGCACCCGCGGCGGGTGTCCTACCGCGCCGGGCAGTCGGAGTCTGGCTGGTCGAAATAAGTATATCAACCAGTAGCAATATCCCCCAGAGCATGTTACGATGCTGTTACGACCAATCGCAGCCCTTCTTACGTTCGACTCCAATCCTGTTGCTCAGATATTACTGGTAAAACAGCGCACTGCCTCACGTCACGTATCATTCAGCTAGTTCTGTGCAATATCAATAGATGGTGCTACTATGCACGAATTGGCTAGAATCAACATTGATTTGGGAATATAAAATATTATTTCTGGTCTACTTATGAAACATAAATCGTTCAACTATCTTTGAAATTTCTGTTGCCACAAACAAAATGCATCTATTCTGATATTTGTGTTTAAACTGAGCGCAATTTATGGTATGAAAGAATTATGCATTATTGAAAGATGACTTTCATCCCAAATGTGCTCATAAACAAAGCATATTGTTAGTAAATATATTAATATTGAGGAATTATATTTGTACGTGATTGGCTGAACCGTTACAACATCACTCAGGAATGGACTGAAGTTATTTCAAATTTACCAAAATTATCGGATTTACGCATTCCTAGATTTGTGCTTTGCGATTTGCACACTTATATAGATCTGCATGTTTTCGTCGATGCATCCGAACGTGCTTACGGAACTTGCTTATTCGTGCGTAGTAGCAATGACAATGGTGATGTGCTGGTTCGGTTGTTAACAGCTAAAAGTCGGGTAGCACCTCTGAAGCCTACTACTATCCCAAGGCTTGAGCTATGTGGTGCTCTTGCAGGTGCTCGTTTGTACAGTAAAGTCGTTAGTTCACTTCGCATTTCAATAAGAAAGACAATCTTTTGGTGTGACTCAACCATTGTACTGGGTTGGCTTAAAATGCTACCTAGTCGGTTGCAGCCTTTTGTGCGAAACCGTGTCGGAGAAATATTAGAGACAACTGGCGACTGCGTATGGAGACACGTACCGACAGCTGAAAATCCAGCGGATTACATATCCCGCGGTGAATCCGTTGATGTGATAAAATCCCTGGACTTATATTGGAATGGACCAACCTTCCTTCAGCACGACGAATCCACTTGGCCTTCAAGTCCAGTGTCGGAGTCGTCATTGCCAGAAACTAAGAAAGAAGTTACACTGCACACGACTCAAACTAAACATACTGATAATGACAGATTAATAGATTTTGACCGTTTTTCAAACTACCTACGTTTGGTTCGTTCTGTAGCATACATGTTACGCTTTATTGGTGTTTGTAAAAAACAACCAGCAGCTGCTAAGTATCTCACAGAGAGTGATCTCAGTGCAGCCTTAAAAATGATTATAGTAACGTCTCAACGCGAATCGTTTCCTGAGTACCAACTCTTAGTAGAAAAGCGTAATCTCCCTAAAAAGAGTCAATTATTAAAATTCAATGTTTTTCTTGACGATGATAATATAATGCGCGTTGGGGGACGACTTTCAAATTCAGATTTTTCTTATGAGAAAAAGTATCCTATATTGTTACAGTCCACTCATCATTTTACAAAATTACTTTTTCATTATAAACACATAAAAATGTTGCATGCCGGACCGCAATTATTGCTTTCAAGTGTACGTGAAAACTATTGGCCCATTGGCGGACGGAATTTGGCTAAAGCTTGTTACCGACAATGTGTACGATGTTCCCGCGTAAAGGGTAAAATAGTAGCCCCATTAATGGGAGACTTACCTCAGCAGCGGCTCGTTCCAGGTGGTTATCCGTTTGAAAAAGCAGTAGGTGTTGATTATGCTGGTCCCATGTCATGTGTCAGCCGCCAAGGTCGCGGAAGTCGCATAGTTAAGGAGTACATCGCCATTTTTATATACTTTACGACTAAAGCCGTTCACCTCGAGTTAGTCGGTGATTTATCCGGTAACACTTACATGCTAGCTTTGCACAGATTTATATCGCGTAGAGGGACTCCTAGTGACATATATTCCGATAACGGGACCTCATTTGTAGGAGCGTACAATGAATTATTTAAATTCTTAAAAGCTAATTGCAGTTCTTTGGCTGAGGCTGCTGCTAACGAAAGCATAAATTTTCACTTCATCCCAGCTTACTCTCCCCATTTTGGCGGTCTCTGGGAGGCTGGTGTGAAATCAACCAAATCACATTTACGCAGAGTGTTGGGAAATTGTCATCTTACGTATGAAGAGCTTAATACTACTATAGTACAGATAGAAGCGGTGTTAAACTCACGACCACTCACGCCTCTCTCTTCTGAACCTGACGACTTCTCACCTCTTACACCCAGCCATTTCCTAATCGGCAGACCAATCACTTCACTTCCAGTTCGTGACATCAGAGATCAGTCAACTCACAGCCTAAACCGATATCAACGAATCGAACAACTTCGTCAACAATTTTGGTCAAGATGGAGCGCTGAATATGTGACTGAGCTGCAGCGCAGAACCAAGTGGACATCTCACAACGACCCGTTGAAAGTGGACACTGAAGATGATCTTCCACCACTCAAATGGAAGTTGGGCCGTATCATCGCTGTCATTCCTGGTGCTGACGGTATCAATCGAGTCGCTGATGTCAAGACTGCAACTGGAACTGTTCGACGGTCTTTTAGCAAGATATGCCCATTGCCTGTTGATGTGGCCTCAGAGTCTGGTTGAAAGACAAGTCTTTCAACGCCGGGGGGCATGTTGAAGACTACGAACGCCTGCCGGTTTAACGCGAGCAAAACAACGATTTGGATATTAACAGGCGCTAGCTTGAAATTATGTGGGCCCATCCCGCTCCCCTTACTTACCCTTTTGTACCTGTGGTCGAATAGACGCATTTCTTTGAAGAAATTTGATTTTAAATTTATTCCTGCTTCCTGAGCCTCTTCACGTACCTTAACACTTTTTTCTTAGTTTCGATTAAATAAAAAGGAAATAAACATTCCCATTTTTATCATAACAAATTTATTCATTCTTCAAAACATAAATGTATAAAATTTTCGAATTAACAAACCATATTTACAAAATAAGCATGAATCGGTGGTAAAGGAAGTATCCAACACTAAGCTCACGTTATGATTATGAACATATTATGAGTACCTAAGGGCAACTGAATCCCAGAGGTTTATAGCGTGCAACACAAGTCTTAAGAAACTAGAGAGTACACTGCTCTTACATAATTCACTACTTGACTGGGTCGTAAATAAATACAAAAGTTGTACGCTTTAAACTATTGTCCAAAAATAACACAAACTTCATTCATCGTTTTTCAAAATTATAAAGTTAGAATTTAATTAATACAAAAATTATATAAAAGTTATTGTTTTGACTCCATCGAAAATATTGAAATATGACGTCATATTTCAATAATTTATACAAAACTAGCTGCCCGTCAGCGGTTTCACCCGCTGCAACCTATTCCGAACCTATTCCCCGGGAAAAAAGCATTATTCGCCAAGAGATGTCGCTGTTAGTTTTCGGCGAAAGCGTTTAAAACGCGAATCGGCTCAGTCACGCCACCTATTTCAAAAATATTGGAAAATGCGTGATCCCATGGGAATGAGACATTTTTCCGTGGTAAAAAGTATCCTATGTGTTATTCCAGATGCCCTTTTATATTTCTGCAAAGTTTCATGGCAATCTAATCAGCCGTTTTTGCGGGATGTCGTAACAAACACACACACAAAAATCCGCCTTTATAATATTAGTAGGAATCGTTTTCAATCGTCTTAAAAAGTAGTTCATTTGACCTGTCAGTCAAGTAGGGGATTCACTGGTTTGTAATGTTCCCGTGCGTGCATGCAAACAGGTCTATCTTGGGTGCCCGTTTTGCTGATCGCGGCTCGCGGGCAGCGGTGTGGTGCTGCGTGCTGCTGTCCCGAACTTCACCTCTTCAGTGGATAAAGGGGCTAACAAATTCGCTTGCTTAGAACTGAAGTTAAATAATAATAAAACTTGAGATTAATAATTAAAAAATAAAACTAAGGAATAAAACAATAAATTAAATAACTGACGCTTTGAGAAGAAACAAACTGACGCGTTGACAAAGACAACTGGCGTGATAGTCCACAAACTAGAAAAATAAGTTTGTACATAAATAGGTTTGTTTGACTTGTTTTATATTTTGATCAAAAACTTCTTGAAAAGTAGTAAAGTTTTCTTTTTTGATAGATGAGAAACGGTGACAGCGTAAAAAATCTGTTTGATAGCTGTTATCTGTGGTTTTTATAAGAAAAATGTCATTATATTGGCGTTTCCATAGTGTGCTTCATATAGCGTCTTGATTTTACCGCGTAAACATACCAGATTTTTGTTTTCTTCTAGTCTAAGCGGGTACGGTCAAATATCACCCGAAAGCTGTTTTGCCGGCACAGTTGATGCCGCTTTGCTCAGTGATACTAGGGACAATTGTGAATGATTCCATCCGAGGAAATGAAAAATCCATCTACTGGATTTCAAGATGGCGGACCTTCGTTTTTTTGTATGGCACTAAAAAAATAATTCTTCTGGAGCCCATCGTGTGGGGTATCAAATGAAAAGGCTAAACGAGACGATTTCAAAAATATATCGTTTTAATACAATTCAGTTGCCCTCTTAGAAAAAACCCAAGTTAAATTTTTAAAAGTAGTTAAAACATGCCAAGTTTGAGGTCCAGTAGGTACAAAATGGCTGACATATAGTTTCATAAAAGTATGCCAAATGATCCACCATATCTTCAACTGTGACGTGACGAAAGGAATTTTGAAAATAATAAGATTTAATGTATGTTTTGCAATGGAAAGTAGATCATTGGAAACTGCAGTAGGTTAGTAAGAACTGCTTGTGCGCCTTCATAAATATTTAAGATGTAATTTTTATCATGATTGCTTTTGCACTTAAAGCTAGATTATGATGTGCTGGATCATTTTGAATCTGTGGGCACGGTCGTGCCCCCGCCAAGCTGAGGAAAAAGCTATAGGTACTTATAAATGCAATCTCAGTTTAGTAGGCCTGTAAGAAAAATTCATGTTAGAAATAAGTAGTGCCTGCTGTACCGTTTTTATTTTTGTATTCGTCCTGTATTTGTATTTGTGTAGGTACCTACAATAAATGATTAAATTAAATAAAATTGTTTCTTTCGAAACAGTTCAGGCCAATTTCGACGCCCAAAACAACCGAACGATATTTTGGATAACATTTGAAATCTGTGTGTTGAGGACCCAAACAGTCATTAAATAAACATTCAATATTTCAAAAAATCATTCAATTCCCTTAAATCTGCTACTCATTCGACGGACCATAAAACTTCTTAAGCACTTTTAGATTACATGTACCTAGGTATATGAATGAAGTGAGATCAAAAAAGCCTTATGTAAAGATATGAGATACCATCAAAACACAACTCAAAAAAAAACAAGTGTCACCACTCATTAGGTACATCTACCGCAAAAAAATGAGAGCTTTCGTACATAAAATATTGACTTCGAGTACGGTCGTTCCAATAGGACATATTTGACAGTCCATACTAAAAAACATATCATCAAAGAAAAATAACCTTATATCTGAAAGTTGTCAAATATGGCCTATTTGAGCGACCGAAATTAAATAATTGCAAAAACAAATAATCATATACTTACTACTTGCAAGATATATTTTGTTAAAGACAGCCAAGTCCGCCACTCCACCAGAAACGTTTTTCAATCCACGACGTCGTCGGTACGAAATAACTTTAGAATCATTGTATTTCATATTTATACACTAAACACTAACATGATTCTACAATTAAAACTGCAATGAATGCTGTTTCGCTGTAAATTTAAAATGGTAATCCTGTGTATTCACATAGAATCACATAGTTAATTGTTTTTTTTTCAATTCTTAAACTTAAGTTTTTTACTCCATTTAGAGCTTCTATATCTGCTAAATTAAATATTTCTATTTTTATCCAATATATCGTTAAAGAGGTCTCAACTTTGGCCGAAACTGCTTTAAGATAAATATGGTACGGCAAAGTCACTTTTTACCCGACTTGGCGGGGGCACAACCGTGCCCGAAGATTCAAAATGATCCGGCACATCATAATCTAGCTTTAAGTGTAAAAGCTATCATGATGAGAATTGCATCTTAAACATTTGATAAAACATTTGAAAAAGATACATTAATATGCACAAGCAGGTCTTACTAACCTACTGCAGTTCCCAATGATCTACTTTCTATTGCAAAATACTCATTAAATCTTATTATTTTCCAAATTCCTTTCGTCACGTTAGAGTTAAGGATATGGTGGATCATTTGGCATACTTTTATGAAACTATATGTCAGCCATTTTGTACCTACTGGACCTAAAACTTGGCATGTTTTGACTACTTTTAAAAATGTAAGTTGATTTTTTTCTATGAGGGCAATGGAAATGTATTAAAACAATATATTTTTGAAATTGTCTCGTCTAGCCCTTTCATTTGATACCCCACACGATGGGCTCCAGAAGAATTATTTTTTTAGTGCCATACAAAAAAACGAAGGTCCGCCATCTTGAAATCCAGTGGATGGATTTTTCATTTCCTCGGATGGAATCATTCACAATGGTCCCTAGTATCACTGAGCAAAGCGGCATCAACTGTGCCGGCAAAACAGTATTTTTTTGCTAAGGACCATGACTATTCAATTTTAACCAATTTTTAAGGAGAAAATCAGTGTCTTTTGTTGAAAAAGTGCTCGGAAAGTGTTCGTCATTGTGTTCAGTGTGTATATGTTACAGGCAAAACCCTTAACCAGTCAATAACGTTATTGACTGGAAAAACCAGTCAATTACGATATTGCCTAAGGGCCTCAGTCAAAACCCTTATTGACTGGTTTTATCTATTAAAAGCAGTCAATAACGATATTGACTGACGTGCCCAGTCAAAACCCTTAATAGGTACTTCTGCCCCGGTAGCAGCAACCTAGACTGGCTGGCTGACTGTCTCGATCGCCGGTTGTTATTCCTGAGGACATACCCAAGTCGCAGACGGCTCTTCACTATCTAATGCTGACATTAGCGTATACGTGGCTTCACCTCCTAGATGTCATAGACGACGGTGGTTGTTAGGCTCCCGCCTAGTTCAATCGGCGAGCGAGGCTGTAGGCTTTCTTCTAGCTGCGACCATCTAACGGTCTTGATGGTGATCTCAGACCAGCCAGGCAGTCTAGGTTGCTACCACCGGGTCGGACGTACCTATTAAGGGATTTGAAAAAAAATCTAACGGTCCTGATGGTTACTATGCAGTAACTATTGCGTTGCGGTAAGTTTATGTGCGATGCGGCGGGAAATCAGTGCGGTGCGGAGAGTTTCGGTGCGCGATGCGGCGGGTATCACTGGGTTGCGGTGTGTTTATGTGCAATGCGGCGGAAAGCAGTTCGGTGCGGAGTTTCGGTGCGCGATGCGGCGGGTATCACTGGGTTGCGGTGAGTTTATGTGCTATGCGGCGGAAAACAGTGCGGTGCGGGAAGTATTGTTGTGTGTTGCGGCGGGTAGCGCTGAATTGCGGTGAGTTTATGTGCTTTGCGGCGGAAAGCAGTTCGGTGCGGGAAGTTTTGTAGTGTGTTGCGGCGGGTAGCGCTGAATTGCGGTGAGTTTATGTGCTTTGCGGCGGAAAGTAGTGCGGTGCGGGAAGTTTTGTAGTGTGTTGCGGCGGGTAGCGCTGAATTGCGGTGAGTTTATGTGCTTTGCGGCGGAAAGCAGTGCGGTGCGGGAAGTTTTGTTGTGTGTTGCGGCGGGTAGCGCTGAATTGCGGTGAGTTTATGTGCTTTGCGGCGGAAAGCAGTGCGGTGCGGGAAGTTTTGTTATGTGATGCGGTGGGTAGCGCTGAATTGTGGTGAGATTATGAGCGATGCGGCGGGTAGGAGTGGTTACTGCATAGTAACCGTCAGGATCGATATATATTTTTTTAAATAAGTTAGGCTCGCATTTGTCTGCTATCTCACCAGCTGATAAAAGGAGTAATCCTAGTCAGCGACGCGATCCCCGGAGGTGGAATGGGGATAATCAGGTCGTGGGGCGATTGTGCACGCTCAATGAAATGCATCTTATAGAAGATAGAAGATGGAGGCAGTCAGAGTGAAAGTCTACTGTTTCGCTCGCCGGTGGCACTGAGCCCGAGCCCTCGAGTAACTTCCGGGTGGTCTATGACTTCTGGGAGGAAGGCCACGTATTTGCTGCCGTTAACATAAGTGAAGAGCCGTCTACCACTTGGGCATGTCCTTATGGAATAACAACCGGCGAGCGAGACAGTAGACTTCCACTCTGGCAGCGACCATCTAACGGTCCTGATGGTGATCTAAGACCAACCAGGACATACCTATTAAGGGTTTTGACTAGGCACGTCAGTCAATAACGTTATTGACGGATTTTATTAGACAAAATCAGTCAATAAGGGTTTTGACTGAGTACCTTAGGCAATAACGTTATTGACTGGTTTTGCCAGTCATTAACGTTATTGACTGGTTAAGGGTTTTGACTGTAACATATACACTTCAAAATGAGTGACGTGGATCCTCAGAATGACGATGGTTTCGGAGCCGATGCTTCGGATGGAGATCGGCACTCGGAGCCGGCGGCGAGGCCGGATCATATTTCTATCGATGATAGCAGTACTGACCCTTCCTCGGAAGAAGAGGGTCAGGCTTCCCCGCCGCCCAACAAACGTTCCAGAAGATCCAAGCCCAGCTCGGATCCTAGGATTGATATCCTTATGAGAAACGTAAGTTTTATCTCGGGGTACATGACACAGTTACCTCACTATATTACACAGTACACGCAACACACGACTCAGCATGCGACTGAGCATGCTAGGCAACCCCGACCGAATTTAGAGGGTTCTACCTCTCGTGCTGTGGAGCGGTCTTCAGCCACAAATTTTTTGGTAAACCCTTGCCAGAATAATATTAATGGTCAACTACAGTTAGGCGGACTAATGTTGAAATCAATGACAAGGCTGTCATTCCCAAGGCAAACCCAGAGCGTTTAGAGGAGTTAAAACGCCTCCAACAGTTTGATTCACCAGCATGGAAGGGTATTCGATACAAGTCGACTTTAAGAACATGTACTGCTACACCAGGTTTTTTGCCATTGAAGGTGAATGAAGAACTATGCCATTTTAATAAGACAAAGGATTATTTAGAATCGGCTGAAGGAGTTTTAGCTGGACTATCCAATACAGTTTTAGAACAGAAGCAGTTGTTGCAACAGAATTTACAGGGTTTAGTAAATTGGGCTGCCGCTAACCCCCAAGTTCTTACTCCCAATACACTCTTTGAGAAAGTTTCTGCACTCTTTGGTCCAAATTCAAACATGCAAAAATGTGCAGATAATACCATGCAGATAATCTGTGGTAGGAGAAGTGAGTGCATTGAAATACGGAGAAATAGAATTCTAAAGGAAATTAACTGTCCAAATTTAAAATCTTCTTTGATGAATATTCCCCCAAGCTCGGAACATCTTTTCAGCCGTGAGGGATTACAACCTCTGATTCACTCATTGGGAGGTACCCAAAGATGGCTAAGCACACCAGACTACATTAAAAATCGAGCCAATCTTAGAGACAGAGTGGTTAGACAAAAGCCAGTTTTTCAGACAAAACACAGGCCCGAAAAGAAGAACAAAAATTACAAAAGAAATCCTTTATCCTTTCGTCCCAAGACCGGCAGTAAAGACCCCAAGTACAGTGAGAGACCACGAACCGAACAAAAATGACTATGCCAAGAATCAGGAGAGGGAATTTCTGGGGGGGTGTCTAAAAGATCATGTGCAGAAATGGTTAGAGCTAGGGGCAAACAAGTTTGTAATAAAAGTTGTAACTGGAAGTTATATTCCTCTAAAGAGCAAACCTCCCATGAATTTTCCCACAGTAAACATAATGAAAAAATTTGCAACAAAACCATCAACAGAGATGTCAAAAATAATAAAGAAATTGAAGGAGCAAGGGGTTCTAGAGAAACCTCCAATAGAGAATCCTGGATTTCATTCAAAGATGTTTCTGGTGAAGAAGCCGGATGGAAGCTCGAGACCCATATTCGACCTAAGAGGGTTAAATCAACATGTGAAAGAGAATTATTTCCATTTAATCTCACAAACAGAAGTGACAGAATTTATACAAAGAAGGGACTGGCTTGTAAAGATAGATTTAAATCAGGCATATTTTCAAGTTCCCATATCTCAGGCACACCGGAGATTCCTGAGAGTCATTTACGAGCAGGAGATACTACAGCTCACTGCCCTTCCGTTCGGCCTATCATCAGCTCCCCGGACATTCGCGGCATTGACCAACTGGGTAGCGGAACAGTTACGTGCCCGTGGTGTACGCATCATAGTGTACTTAGACGATTTCCTGCTAGCACACCAGGAAAAGTCAATCCTGGCTTCCCATGTCGCGGAGACAGTAAAATTCCTATTCCTCGGATGGCATGTGAATTTCAAAAAGTCAGTGATGGAACCAACTCAGGAGCTGGAATACTTAGGTCTTCTGTGGAATACAGCCAACAATTGCAAATCTCTACCTGCAAAGAAAGTAGAAAAAATAGAAAGGTTAATCACAGAGATAAAACAAAAGGAGATGTGCTCCCTAAAACAGATGCAGTGCTTGCTGGGCTGCCTAAATTTTGCGAATATAACAACACCAAGGGGAAGAATTCATTGTCGCTACGCCCAGAGGTTTCTGAAAACATTCAAACAGAAGCGACCAAGACTAAAAAAGAAGTTGCCGGCACAGGTATGCCAGGAGCTAGATTGGTGGTTGGTAGCGATAAAGAACAGCACTGTGGCCTTACACTGCAGGCCAGTTACCCATTTTCTGACCACGGATGCGGCAGATGTGGGGTGGGGAGCCCAATTAAACGAGATTTACCTGTCAGGATCTTGGACCACTCAACAGAGGAAATGGCACTCAAATCTAAAAGAAATGTATGCTGTGTATGGAGCAATCTCCAGTCAGAAGGACAGTCTCCAGGGAGCCCACATACATATACAGTCAGACAACAGAACTCTGGTGGTATATGTAAGACACGAAGGGGGGACTCGGTCTCTAGCACTCTTGGAGTTGACCACCAGACTCATGGAGTTGACAGAGCAGCTGGAAATAACTCTAACAGCGACGTACCTCCCGGGGAGGTACAACGGCATAGCCGATCGCTTATCCAGAAACCGTCCGGTGCCAGAATGGCATCTACTACCCCAGGCCTCGGCGGCCTTGTTCAAAATATGGGGTGTCCCAGACGTGGACCTGTTCGCGTCCAAGAGGTCGGCAGTTGTGCGACCATACGTCACATGGGACAAAGGCGACAGGAATGCATTATTTTGCGACGACTTCAGTCAGAGGTGGCAGTTTCGGTTGGCGTGGGTATTTCCCCCACCCAATCTGATGCCGAGAGTGCTCACTCACCTGAATTCAGCCAAGGGCAAGTTCATAGTTATAGCTCCGAACTGGACCCAGTGCTCATGGCTCCCGGACTTGAAGTCCAGAGTATTGGAGGAACCAATAGTAATCCCTGCCCTACACAAGAATCTACTAGACCTGACAACTGGGATGAATCCACCACAAATAGACAACCTTCAACTTCTAGCGTGGAAAATTGGGGGTGGGCCGATCAGGTTGCCCAGTGGACACCAGAAGAAAAACACTTGCTAGCACAGAGCTGGAGAGAATCAACACTAGCTACGTACAGAGCGCCAATTTAGAGGTGGATTCTATGGTGCAAAAATAATACTGTTCATCATAAAGATCCAAGTGGCAAGGATGTAGCAAGATTTCTGGCAAAATTATATATAGAAGACAACTTAGCCTATAAGACAATTCTTTTACATAAATCAGCAGTTTCTACATATTGTGCCAATGAGTCATTATCAAAAAAAATCTTTGTGCATCAGATGTTAAAAGCAATTTCTATAAAGAAACCTGTTCCAAAGAAAATTCCAATATGGGACACAAAGATATTATTTGATTGGCTTCAGAAAGATGTTCATACAGACACACTCTTCAAAATTTCCCGTAGAACTGCTCTAATATTACTTTTAGCTTCAGGCAGGCGACTTCATGATTTAACACTTTTAGATATCTCTAATGACAATTTTAACCAAGAAGAAAAAACAGTAACCTTGTGGCCCCAGTTTGGTTCAAAAACAGACACAGTAAGTTTTAGACAATCGGGGTGGTTGCTAAAAGCTCATCCAGATCCTAGACTATGCCCAGTGAAACATGTTAAAGATTTAATACAAATTTCACAAACTAGAAGGGAAGAAGGTAACAATGTTACCAGCTTATTTATATCAGTAACAGGTACAGTTAAATCTGCAACAAGAACAATGATAGCTGGTTGGGTTAGATCTATTTTTAAGGAGGTCAATATTGAGTCTTCCCCGGGAAGTATAAGATCAGCTGTGGCATCTCGTAGCTGGTTAGAGAGTAGTCCTTTGGACGAAATTCTTAGTAGAGGAAACTGGCGGAGTAGTAAAACATTTAGAAAATATTATTGCCGTCCAGTAAATAAAAGATCTTGTACTTCTTCAGAGGACCTGCTGTCAGAAAATTTTTTTTCAAATTTAATTTTTATTTTATTACTTAAGTGTTAGGTATCACAAACCTAGATTGATCTCATAGCTGATATCAGCTTGTTTTGAATTTAATCAGATATTTATAGTTTACTACTCACAGTTCAGTTTCTGTGGTTGTTGATTAGTTTATACATATTAATATAAACAGTTAGTTATAGTTAGTTATAAACAGTTAGTTAGTTAGTTATCGGTCTTCTACAGATTGTACTTCGGAGAGTGTGCGCGTGAGCTGCATGAGCTCATACCACCGTCTCCTTTCTTCCATCGGACATCCAGACGCACGGCCGGCTACCATCCGTTCTTAGTTGATGTACCCACATTACGCACTAAGCGCTTCAAATCATCTTTCATTATGCGCACGGCTAAAGAATGGAATTCCCTGCCTGCGTCTGTATTTCCGAGTGCATATAACCTGAATCTCTTTAAGTCTAGAGTGAATAGGCATCTTCTGGGCAAGCTCGCTCCACCGTAGATCCCATCTCTGCTCTAGGGTAAGATTGGGGTGAAGAGTAAGCCCATCATAAAAAAAAAAAAAAAAGTTACCTATAGGTCATTGATTTCTAGACCAGCACTTATGTTACTAGAGTGTAACTAGAATTCATTAAAGAAGAAACATCAGTCATTTTCTTAAATAAGTTTGCTAACTAATATTAAATTTTTAAGTTAAGTTTTTAAGAAGTACAAATTTTGTTTTGGAAAGTTTAATACCTTGTTTCTTGTTATTTTTTAATAAATAGATAAAATCTATCTTATGTTAGTAGATTTATTTCATCATATAGCGTCAACATTAAAGAAATACCTATTTACTAATTGTAACTAGGTTCATACATAACAATAATCTTTCACCAGCAGATAACAAACAGGTCTTCAACCAAGGCTGTATGTTTCGAAGAAAACATAATAGAACTGTTTTGCATTCCAACAAAACAGATATTATGTTGATGAAGAAACATACAGCCTTGCAGCAAGGTGCTTGCTGGTGGTCAAAAAGACTATATGAAGTTGACAGATCGCCTTCGTTCGGATACACAAACCAGGCGAGCCAACATGGGTGAAAGAGAGGTATAGAAAAAGATGCAAGATTGGTAAGTTTTTTTAATAATTTCCTTATAGGAAAGGGTAAAATCTAGACCGCTTCTTCAACCAAGGCTGTATGTTTCTTCATCAACATAATATCTGTTTTGTTGGAATGCAAAACAGTTCTATTTTGAAACACGACCTAACGCCACCAAGGCTCAACCAAGACTGCCAGCCAGCCCCACTGCGACGTACGAATCCTTTCCTCTACCGAGTTAAGTGAGCAGCACATCGGTCAATGAGAGTGGCTTTGACGTGATCGGAAGAGTATTGGACCATAGAGTCAATACAACAACTTATTTTAAGACTAAGACCGTCAGTTTTACAGTAAAATTAATAATAGTATGGCCATAATTTTAGGAGGCTAACAGTCGGCCGTCCTGAGAATGGAATGACCTCATTCCAAGTAAGTCCTAAGTCCGGCCATTCACCATAAAGTATGTCCACATACGATATTTTGCATAAAGCATTTATACAATTAAATTGCAATAAATATTCAATGGAGAGCAATCAATAAACAGCTATCTTAAATTTAACCCAGATTACATTATCACTTAAATATTTCATAAATTTTTTCAATGATTTCAATGATAACATTAATGATAACATTTGTCACTTAAATATTTCATTTAACAATAGTACCGCTTAAATTATTTCAATGATAACATTTGTCACTTAAATATTTCATTTAACAATAGTACCGCTTAAATTATTTCGATGATATAATTTGTCACTTAAATATTTCATTTAACAATCGTACCCCTTAAATTATTTAAATGATTACATTTGTCACTTAAATATTTCATTTAACAATAATATCGCTTAAATTAGTTCATTATAGGTATATCACTTAAAAACTGTTCAATAATAACTTTATAGAAAACCCAAAAATTTCACCCCGTTTATGTCATTTAATTATATTACTTTTACATAAATACATTAAAATTATCTTTTAAGAGCTTTCTAATAATTAATTCTTTAACATATTAATAGCTAGACATTTTTCAGTAAGTAAAGCAAGTATGGACGTTAAATTATGTCATCAACAAATGCATATAATTTTAAAAGTGCGCCTTCACGACATTAATTACTTTAAATCTATATATTCAATTAGTGACACAAAACAATCCTTTAAATTAATCGAGTAAAATTAAATTGAAGTTAATGTTGTTGTAGGGAATATTCTTATAATAAAGTAATTACAAAGCAATTAATTATAATTAATTAAATATTAATACCCAATGAAAATTATGATAATTTTCACTTTAGGTCATATTGAATTTACAAATTTGAAAGTCATTTTAACTGGTGACTAAGAGAATTAATAATAAATTTAACTCTCACGCTCAGGTAGGTTAGGTATGATTTTTATCACATCATCGATTTTGTAAATTAAGTTTAAAAAATAGAAAACTATACAAGGGTAATATAAAGTATGTCAATCAACGTAATTCGTAAAAGACTAATCGGGGTTCTTCTTCTTCTAATCGGGGTTAATTGTGTAAGAACAAGTAAAAGCTCTAGAAATGTGAAATCAACCAGAATAAAATAAAAATATGAATACAAAACAAATTAAATTAAAAATTTGTTAACTGAGTAAGAACAAGATAAGTCATCCATCATTGTATTCTAGAATCCAAAGATTTAAAAATCTAATTAACCGGAAATAGAACCCGTGATTCCTGAACTTCTATTGATATTTGAACGACACATAACATTCAACCAATTTCTTGTAAAATTACATCATACATTATTAGCCTCGCGCCTCGGGCCTCGGCCTATTCCTGTCATTTTAAACGTATTTCAAAATAAAACCTAGGTAGTAATAAATTAAGTTAAAACAAGTAATATTGATCACTCTTCTGGCCAGTGATTCGTTCATCTTGAATGCTTCGTTATACGTAGGTGTTCCTCAGGTACCAACAACTCGTTCACAAATGCATGGCCGTAATATGATAATAAGTTGTGATTGTGACTCACCCCAATGATGACCACTGGCTTGTGACTCACCCCAATGATGACCACTGGCCTATTATTATGTCATTAATAGGATTCCCGTGCACCCCAATGGTGACCACGGCCTCTTATAATCATTCTAAGCGCCCCAATGGTGACAACGGCCTCATATAATCATTTCAAGCACCCCAATGGTGACAACGGCCTCATATAATCATTTCAAGCACCCCAATGGTGACAACGGCCTCTTATAAACATTTAAAGCACCCCAATGGTGATAACGGTCTCTTATAATCATTTAAAGCACCCCAATGGTGACATCGACCTCCTTTTTACTCACAGGCTGCTAAATCATAAGCACGCCTGGAGCACGGCGTGGATATGTCTTGGAGCCATCCGCAGCATACACTTGCCCATCGACACTTTTGGCATTGCGACTTTAGGTATCTACAAATTCTAAAGAAACACCAAGGTTAAAAAAAACTGCACTCCACATATATTTCTTTACTAACCTCCCTAGTGGTAAAGAGTCCAACCAAATAACAAGATTTCTATCGGCTATTCCCTTTAAAAACCAAATCTCACGCTGCATCTATTAAGACTAACTCGAATAATGTCAAAACGATGAAACCTGTGTATAAAATTCTAGCGAATACTAAAATTGTACAGAAAATACGAATAGACACGGGAAATAACTCGCTTACCGGCAAACTGTAGCACGATAATCACGAAAAGGAGTCACGAATTTTATTAAAGAAGATATTTAACATTATTTTGCCAGTTATCAAAAATTGGATAGAATCGTCTCACGACAAATCCGCATAGGATCTAACAACCCATAAAAATAAATAAACGTCTGTCAAAATTATGTAAGGCTGGGTGTGTTATATCTATATTTTTTTATTAATTTTACTTTATATAAATTATGGAATTACGTATATAAAAATTAATATTTTGTGAATCTATGATTTTATGAATTGATTCTTACCTACATGTCAGCACAATTTTTGTAAGTGTTTAGCGTAAAACACTAATTTAGGTATCATAGCTAGCAATAATTTAATGGTGAATCAGTTTTTTTTTATAAATATATCAAAACTAGCTGGTGCCCGCGAACTTCGTCTCGCCAAGGGATGCTTGCGTGCCAACAGTCCAGAGCTAATAAAAGTTATCATAACTTATCTATCATCGATGTTGATCAAGACATTTGTGTGCAACCATTCTAAACATCAAAATTCATCGCTAAGTTTTGAAGTAATAGATGCATGCACGATCTACGGCAGATGAAACGGACGTTACGTTCGTTTGAGCCTCCCATCGGTTCACACTACAGGTAGAATGACTTCTTTGCACCGTCTCACATAAGGTAGGGTGGGGTCTGCTCTCCAAATTTTTCAACGCCATGGTCTTCTGTTTGGGGTTGTCGAGTAGGTATACGCAACCGGATTACCAATATAATTAGTACAACTCCATTTTAAAATACCGAAATAAAATAAACAGAAAGTAATTACTTACTACACTAACAAAAAAGTAATGCTTAATTAATTTTCTTTAAATAAGAAAAAGAAGCTTAAGTACCTACTTACTAACACTACGAAATATGAATCACAAAAGATGGTACTACACAGGTAGGTAGTCGTGACAATAATACTCACTAATTTAGCTCTACATATTTTAATCAATAAATAAAACTTACTGCGTTTGTATTTACATTATTAAAGCACTAAGTAATTAAGTGGCTTATCATCATTATCCGTAATTAAGAATTTCAACACTGCAACCACTTCTTATTATATTTGAAGTTTGACCTCTATTCTCATGGGAATCTCTACTCCACATGGGACAGTTTGAGATCCATCTCAAGAATGCCACTGCTTCTCCTGCTCCTGAGAAGAAAGGTCCTCTTGTTCCATGGGGTCGCTGAAACCAAGGATGAAAGGTTAACTGAGATTATTGCAAAAGTAATAGGTGACAAAATGCAGCTGTCCGAAATTACCAGTTCCGATCTGCAAGCCTGCCACAGGCTAGGTTCCTCTACATCGAAGACGCGTCCAGTACTCGTTAGGTTCTACATACTCTTTGAGCTTGTGTTATTATTATTTATTTATTATGATGCCTATATAGAATAGCATCACCCCCATTCTACCTGTTGGTGACGTAAAAAGCAAGTTTAGAACGGGCAGCAGCAAATTCGTGCTTCGTATTGGCACATAATCGAAATAAGAACCCAGTGGAGAGCTCAAACGGTTCACATTGTACCAATAGTATTATCCTCTACTGGTATTATTCCTAAAACTCTACATAACAGCCAAAAAAATTTAAAAATCCATCCTCACCTTTATCACACTTCACAAAAAGCCGCAATACTCAATACGTGTCGCATTGCCAGGAAGCTCTTGACTACCTCCGTGACTACTGAGTCTTACAATGGCCTCTCCTTACTTGGCTAAGTAAGGCCCATGAGACAGGGAAGAATTTCTCTGAAAAAGAGAGATAATCTTAAGATAGGTTCACATAAAAATAATATATTATTGTGTCGTGTGATGCCTGTATAGAATATCATCACCCCCATTCTACCTGTTAGTGTCGTAAAAAGCAACTAAAGAACGGGCAGCAACGTTCCTTGTAATGCAACATCTTGAACTGCGCTGCAAGCGAAGTGTGGTGGCTCATGTTCAGCGGCGGACTGTTGTGGCTGATAGGGTTATGGTAAATAATCATAAACTGTGTGATGCTTATTAGTGGTATCATCCCAAATTCTATTCAGATTGTCGTAAAATCGGATAATTTCATCCAGGGAGTGGGGAGCAGCGTGCATGTAAAATATTGCACAGCTCTCGCCAATCCACATGCACCTTGTTTGATTCCGAAGCTGATCTTAGCGCAGTGGAAGCAAGTCAAAGTTATCTTAAAATCTAAAACTAAATGGTCGATCAGCCTCGGAACAACATTTGACTACGATTCGTAGTGCTCTTTACTATAGCTAAACAAAATAAATTTAATGAGAGAATTCTCGTTCCGGAAAGTTTCCGGCCGAGAAATTTTTGTTTCCAAAGTCTGCGACGGCTCTCTCACAATCTCCTACTAATATTTAACTGCACCACCACAGCTCATATCTAAAATAAATATACCAAGTTCCGGCTGCACCAAAGGTCATCAGGGTGGTGACCTCCACGTAATGTTGCTAAATCACTGCAATGAACGTACTTATACAGGACCTAGCAGCGAATTGCTTACCGTGCGAATTATGACGCCGCCGTTTCCTTGTAAGTCTAGTTTTTGACAGGAAAAAAGGGTTTGAGGAAGACACTTGGATAGGGATTTAGATACTAGACTTACGGCACCCGGGTACCAGCTCGCGTGGTACTCCGTCCAACAATTTTCACAAGCACTTGAGTTCACTATTGTTCATAGTTCGGCCACGTTGGCCCTCAATCAAGAAACCTGCCCAGTTCGCATTCAAAGCGCACTACCAAACCACTATTCACTTGGTTTTACTACCGCACAAGAACAGGGAACTCTTCCCTGGCAGCAATTGCGCAAGCGAAAAAATAAAACCCAGACTACTTAAAATATGTGCCTAACACCGGTCGCGCGAGTGACTAAAAGTAAGAGGTTATATCGCCGACCGCGCGATTCGCGGGGTTCGCAAAGCGAGAAGCAAGATGGCGTCGACCGAGCAGCCGGTGTCAGACGAAATGGCGCGAAACAATAAAACGCGCGTATACATGATGCGAAACTAAACACACCTTATTCTAATAAATGAGTGTAATTTACTTACATTTACGATTTATTGTTGCATAACAAAGTATTTTAATACGATATTTTTATCAAATAAAGACATGCAACAACATGCAAAGAATACTATACTCTCACATGTAAATAAAACTGGTGTTTGGCAATGAACGTTAAAACTGATGTCTTATCAATTTGTCAAAATCAATCAAAAACAATAAAAAATATAGAGGTTTTGAAAAGAGGTTTCTCCTTTTTGACAGCCACAGAACAATATTTTAATCGTATTTCACGTAGGAATAAGCGTTTTTCCCGCGGTAAAAAGTATCCTAGGTGTTGACCAGGGCTAGTAGCTACGCACCACAAAGAGTCTAATGTACACACGTACTATATTTTCGAAGATTATCGCGAACAAATGATTTAAGGTAAAATATTTTTCAATAGATGTCGCTTTTCTATGGAGATGAGGTTTTCTAAAACGCGGTATAGAGGTGTTTTCTAAAATCTATAAGAGGTTCCTGTTACCCCGACCAGTTACGATTTTATTAGATGTATAGATTACTTTAACGTTTTATAGTCTCCACTGTAGCGGAAGCTACAAGCTAGCATATATTCACGTAGGGAATTTTATCATATCGCAATTTCCTACGTGATTTGCGTCATTCTTTTAGTTAGGTTAGTTAGTATATATAAGGTGTATTATATTATCAATAAATGTGCATTAACTAAGTAAACGTCGAGACCTTTACTACCACCACCAACGTCGTGCTTGCACATTTGGTGACCCCGACGTGATATGAACACGCAACCTTCTGATCTTGAGTCAGAGTTAATAAACGATTTTCACAATAATAAATCACCATACTTACTGTCTTTCTTGCGTGCAAAGTTTGATGGACAAGTTTTACAAAGGA